>CM034152.1:770579140-771286071 GCA_019776745.2 Taxus chinensis
TTTCTTATCTTACGTCTGCATCACTGGAACATTAAAATTAAATTCCAGTAGTGGTTTCTCAACATTTTTATTGTATTTTGGCTCTTAGGATGCATACCATAATGTAAATCTTGTGGTAAGTTAATTTAAAGTATTTTATGGTGTTTTTGTATTTATTTTGTAAAGAGTCAATTTGCTTATTTGACTAAATCATCTTTGAATAATTTGATGTTTTGGCTAATTCATTTCCTTTGGTCAAAACCTTGAAAGGGTCCATTTATAGTTTGTATCAGAGCACAAAATCTCAAGACCTAGGGTTTCAATGGTAAGATTGAATGAAGGCTCAAGAAGACTAGTAGGTACCTTGGATTCCTTGCTCCACTAGGCAAAGCCGACAAGGAGGAAGGACATTAAGGAAGAGCCTAGGTTTTCCATTTTCACCAAGTGACAACATTGAAGATATACGTCTTTTCCAAGAGATCTGTGATGCCCTAACCTTTTCATAATTCATAAATTTTGGAAACAAAAAGAGTGGGCATTGCATCTCGGTCCAAGCCTCGAGGCAATGCACAAGGGTTTTGGGGAAATACACCCTTACCCGAATAAAAGAGCCCCCATCTGTTTGGCAAAACAAGGTGGGACTATGAGGTTGGTTGATGAAGAGCCAAATCCCCAAGTTTGTGGAGATTTTGGGCATTTCATATTCCCCTACTGACAAGAAAATGGAATGGATACATTGCACAATGTTTATTGAGAGTGGCAGGCCCTTGGGATTGTTAAAAACTTCTACTCCCTTGCCACACTTTATCACTTGGTTGGGTTTCCTATTCCTAACAAAAACCTTGGTGGCACAATTGGTTTATGAATTTTGGAACAAGGAGCCAAAATGAGGAAACACAATATTTTATTTCACCATGAGAAAATGATCCATGATGAATGATTCACCATGTTTTAAAATCTGCCGAACCGAAACTGGAACCAACTGGTTCGACCATTTCAAAGTCAACATATTTAGACTGGAATTGTTAAAAACAAAACCGTTTTTCGACCGGTTTGTGCAACTGACCGCTATTTTGTAAGGACATCGCGGTTTAGTACCAACCGGTCGAAGCTGGGCTGTTTTTCATCATCTTGAACCAGGCGCGGTCATGTTAAAGAGCATGCATACCACACTGAAGTACAAAAAAAAAATCAAATTTTTATTCAAAATTTCTGCTTATAACCCTTTCTACTTAAGTTTGTGTGCCATTTTTTTCTATAAACACCTTCTTACTGTTTATATAGTATATACATGAGCAAAATGTTTGCATATTTTTTGTGGTAATTTTTGAAAAAAAAAAAAAACAAAAAAAAAAAAAATAATCATTGTTTTTATTTAATCTTTCAAATATATTGTTTTCTTAAAAATGTTAATTTAATGGTGTTTTTTAGTAACCGATTCATAGAGTTTGAACCGGTCTGATTCCGGTTCGCGGTTCGGTCCAACTCAATAAGGGACCATTCAAAGTTGTCTATGGCAAAAGCATGAGTATTGACAACTCAAATTTACATTACAATATAAGAAAGTTAAAAATAAAAGCCTTTTCAATGTGTTAATGGTGATTCACTGATTCAAAAATTAGTTATAACAGCCATGAAAGGTAAGTTCATTGAAAGATTTTGTGTTTCTAGGTGTAATGAAGTGATGACATCATGCATGTGGTTAGGAAGACAACTTATATGTTATGTCATGCATACCAATGGTATGAAGGAGAACCAATGCTAATCTTTTATGGAGCACTCTTTGAAGCCAAGTCATACATTTGAGAACAAGATTATAAAGGCAATCATCACTGTTTGGGAAGCAAGGTGTTTATTGTATAAAGTGGGTATGCCATATTATTTCCTTGTTGATGTTGTGCTTTCGAATGTTTCCTATACAACATTGCTTGGCACCCAATTAATTTATTCAGGGATCACTAGTGCATAGTAGTGTACATCTTGCCACGAAGTTGACTCGTGGTTATCATTCACCAAGAATGGATTGGGGATTGAGCTACATATAGAGTTTAGGTTTTTTGTGGCTGTGCACTTGAGTTATTTTCAGTTTGCTAAAGTTGGGGGTAAAATTACAGTCATTATATGGTCATTTTCAGCCTCGAGATTGCTATCATTTCTTGATTTGGTAAGAATTTTGAACTACGATAGTTGCTACCATGTTATTTTCACTGCTGTCATAAACTTTTCCAACCCCCTTATCACTTCCACAGATGGATTTTCGGCCATACATTGGAAGGGATTGTTGTTGACACTTGATGTGGATTTATGCAAGGCTATTTTGAGGTGGATTCCAACCACTTTAATTCTGAATTTTGAGTGGAAAATGCATGACCACAACAATATTTGAGACAACATGATGATATTTTGGGACAACCCATGTATGGATAATAGTTGTGCGGGTAAAAAGAAGAATGAGCAATTGAGATTCATTTGGGATCCAGGTACTTGCAATTGCTCGAGGACAAACAATTTTTTGGGAAGGACGGACTGTAATGTCCCCCTTTTCCACTTAAGAGCTAATATTTGGTCTTCTTTCCATTCCTTCTCCATGGCAAAGAAGTGAAGAAGATGGAGGAGAACCTTGAGCTTTCTTGTGCATTGTTTTTCTAATATTTTATATTTTAGTGTTTTCTTTCTTATAATAGGTTGGTTGGGTTTTAATTAATTAGTGGAAGCTAATAAAGGAAAACAACATCTTTAAGAGGCCGGTCTTGTTATTCCAAGCCTTGGCGCCAAAAGGAGGATATAAAAGAATATTAGAGGGTTCATTTGAGATCTAGACTTGGCGCATTTTATCTTAGTTGAGCATAGCGAGCTAGGAGCTCCTTGTTCTTGCACTTGGGAATGAAAACCCTCATGTGTGTCTTGCCTAGGAGGAAGAAAACCATTCTAAAGGTTGAGTGAAGGACGAAGACCCTTCATTTTGACTTTTGATCGAAGTATAAGACAGATTTGGAGAGATCTTTCATTTTTCAGATTTTATTTGGCTTCCTACATGTGGAGTGATCTACCTTGAGTAGGGTTTAGAGGGTTTGGTGAATTTATATATACATTTTTCAGTTTATAATCTAAATTATGATATTGTTTATGGCCAAAATCTCAAGTTTTATGATTTTAAGGGGTTTCTAGACCCTGTATCTACATTTTTTCTTGTGGTTGCAAATAACTGAACATTAATTAAATTCCAACAGTGGTTTTTTTAGTATTTTTTTTAATTGATTTTGGCTTTTATGGATGCATAATATAGATATATCTAAATTGTGGCAAGTTAATTTGAAGTATTTCATGGTGTTTGGTATTTATTTGTGAAGAGTACAGTTCGGTGATTTTGCATTTTTCAGTTTGTTGCAACTAAAATTAGATCTGAATAATTTTGGTGTTTGACTAAACTCCTTTTCCTTTAGTCTAAACCCCTGAAAGGGTCACAAACACTCCAATGCAATTTTAGACTTTTAACTCCAAGTAGTTGTTAAAAATAATGTAAAAAATCCTTCACTCTTCTCTCATAAATTCTAACACTCATGTAACATTAGTCTTTGTCTAATAATTGTTTTTAACAATACAATAATTGGTGTTCTCAAAATATGGAACTTGAACAATAGAAAAAATCTAAAATTACTTCCCATGTCCTCTGTAGCGCTCACTTAAAATTTTTAGCAAACGTCTCTGACAAAAATAAATTTCAATGTTTGTTTTTTTCAAAAAATTTGCACAATTTGATCGTCCATACATGAGAAAATAAACTACATTATGTCCATTGATCCATTTCCATGTCTTTCTCACTCATTGGGTTCACAGAGGCTCTGATACCATTGTTAGATAACTACACAAGTAAATGTGAGACAAATAGGAACACATTTTTATTACTTCTTAAACATATGGTTACATAGGTAAATATAGTCTTCCCAATAGCAAGTTAGAAACATGTTTCCACACGGGAATAAACTACCTTGCCCTAACTAATTTATTTAACCCACTAAAGTAGTTATTAATCTAATTTATTTTTTAACGAGGTGTCTGTCATAAGATACATGCTCCATTTTCATTTATTTTAAATATGAATTGAAATATTGATAACAACAAATACAACTAGACACTTTGGATCAAATGACACAAACACTTGTTGTTTCTGCCAATATGGTTGATCTTAATCCCACACAGATTGTTAGTGAGGCTTTTACTATCCACCAAGACCCTAACCAACTTCCAGATAACTTGTTCCTTTGAAGAGCTTCTAGAATTTCTTCTTTCAAGAAACAACCAATTATAACATTTTGCAAGTTTTAATCCTCTCCAGACGACTTTTACTTTCATGAGATTGTTAGAGTATTTTCATAGCACTTCACACAATTCGAGAAAAACCGAGATGCGAGAGTTTCGAAAGATCTCTCAGGCCCTAGTGCACCTTGGGCTTCCCTTGCCACACCATGAATGTTTAGTTTGACTACGAGTATGGATGGAGGAGACCATTTTCATTTGTCCTTGCTTTCCTAATTCTGTCGCTCTATTATTAGGATACACTAAACTATATATTATATTATATAGTATATATTTCTTTATATTTAATTAAACTAAGTTTATTTTCCAATAAATTGATTTCAATGAAGTACAATACCCAAAATTATGTATTATATTAATCTATAGATCAAATTTTTCTAAAATGATTAGATGGTTAATATTTGAAAGTTATTTAATAATTTATATTAGTTTATTATAGTATAAATAATTATGTTTTAGATATTTAAAAGTCATTTAATAATCTAAATTAGTTATTATAATAGAAACAATTAAGTTTTAGATAGTTTATTGATGAACTTCAAAATCTAGTTTGTTATTTTTCATTTGTCCTTGTTTTACTAATTTTGCCAAACTTTGTTATTAGGGGAAACCAAACTATATATTCTATTATATGGTATAGATTTGTCTAGATATGATTAGATTAATGGTGATATAATGTTACATTTAATTTTTTTAATATTTAAAAGTTATTTAATAATTTAGACAAATCATTAGAATATAAACAATAAGTGTAAGTTTATTGATTAAATTCAAAATCTAGTTTTTTAATTATCCAACCCTCTCTTTAATAGTAATAAATTTAAATTATAAAAACTTTCCAAACTATCTTGTCATTTCTAGAACATTTACTATTAAAATATCATTGTTAGTAATTTATTATAATGGTAATTATGCTTGTTAGTTAATTTTTCTTTATTGGTGAATAATGTAGATATTATTATAAGGTTTCTATAATAGTCTTGTAGATATATTTATTTTAAGTAGTTGGGTCCATTTTCAGGGTGATAAAGAAGAAATGGACTTGGCTCCATATATATTTGTGATACACAAAGGGAAAAAGGGACGAGAATAAAGGTAGTAATCTTTTAAAAATTTGAAATAATTTGTCACTTATATTTAACTAAGGAATAATTAGTTTAAAATTAAATTAATTGTTTGCTAACTAGTTAGTGCCCTTGTTAAATAACTATTAGTTATTTTGTTTTTTGTTTTTAAATGGACAAAAACTTAGGAGATGGCAAAGTTGGTCCATATAGAATACACTAGATATTGAAAATATTGTGAATCAAAGGCTTCCAAGTATGTCTAAGCTTTAATGTATCATCTTAATTCAAATTTTGATGTCATTTTCTATATCAATAGCTTCTTTGATATGTTTTCAAGATAAAGTCTCGATCAACATACTTGTTTGTCTCTATTATGTGTGTAAGATACAATAATGATGAACAAGTATTCAGGTGGTATAAGTGGTCAAAATCTTTTTAAGGGGTGTATGCACCAAATATATTAAGCAAACTTGGCATATCGTAATTTTGACTTGCTTTAATGATTTTATCCAATTGTTCTGTGTTTTATGGAATGAAATGTTTCTAATTTAATCTACGAGATCTAATGATCTATACCATGTTAGTAGATATGGAGGAGTCAATGCTTAATCCATCATATCGAAAGATTGTAAGGTTCAACATTGTTGATGAACATGGTTCTTGCATGAGATGTTTGACTAGAAATTACTACTGATACATGATTCATTAAGCAAACATATTACTTGAATATTAATGAGGATTTTAGAGTTGTAGAAGCAATTCCAATATACATTGAAGAGGCATACGTGATATAGGGTAGTAAAACATGTATTACACACATTTGAATGGGATTTTTTTGGGGATTCTGAAGCCACAGATGACAGGGGAAGGGTGTTGAAAATAGACTATTACTATTACCAACATTGTATTATTAGGAGTCATAGTATTTAGTGTAAATTTGTTTGTACATGAGTTGTTGAAACAACTCAATATGTAATCTTGATGGATGAGCATCCAATTACTAATGCAAATCTTGCACCACAACATTTGATAGGTGTGTGCAAAATGAGCACCACATAAGAGGCTATATGGGCACAAGAGTCAATGGGTCGGTGTAGGAATAAACTGTTGAGGAAGGCAAGATATAACATGTGGAAGGGAAGAACATGCCGAAGGCATAAACGCTACAACCAATACATGCCAGTGATTGTGTGGACAACTTGGCTAAGCGATATATAAGTTAAAGGCCAACTACCCACGAGCACTTGCCACTTAATAGAGTAAAGAGTGCATGATAAGGTATCCGATAAGGATTTGACCAAGGTCAATTTGATGACTGCTAAATCCGAAGGGAAGAATGCGATGAGGGCGCAAAATCGAGGGCCACTACATGTCAAGGATTGCGAAGATACTTGGCTAAGCATTAAAGAAGTTAGAGGCCAACCACCCACAAACGCATGCCACTTGAGGGGGTAAAGATTGCATGATAACGTGTTTGATAAGGATTTGACCAAGGTTGATTAGTTGACTGCCAACTCTGATTTGTAGATTAGAAAAAGTAGAAGGATATGTCAAATGGATGCCATGATATCTCAAAGAATAAATGAGCTAATTTCAAGATGAACGAACGGGAACAGAGCCCGTTGAGAAATCCGCCATCTAGACAGTTTGAGTAGAATCAACTATATATGTGCCAAGTTGAGAGCTTGAAAAGAGGTTAGTTATGTTAGCCAACTCAAAGGAGTTAGCCAAAAGATAGAGAGCTGAGAAAACTAGTGGAAGATAGGTCCATAGGGGTTACACCATAATATGTATGAGTCTATGAGCTTCGTAGTGGAGCCACACTTCTATTGTACGTGTCCTAAACCTTGAGATAAATAGAAATATATGTTTTTGTGTGTGGGTATTCGTTGTGTGACTATGGGAAATGAGTTGGGTACCTTAAAATTGCATCCACACGTTGTCAATTTGGCATCAAATAAAGGAAACGACTCGGGGAGAGATAACTTTAGAGATTTGTAAAAGGGGAGGTCAACAAAGCACTAGACATGAGGCAACTAGTAGACTATTGTTCTCCACTGTGATAAAGTGGGTAAAGGACATTATGTAAGTGAACCATGAATCCTTGAGGATTGAGTGACCAAGGGAGAACTGTGTCATCGTGCACAGAAGAGTGGATGACACCAAGATGAGTTAGTTCAAAAGATATGGTGAGTACAATAGTAACATGCATACAAGAAAGGATATTAGACAAACTTACGGGTGTAAGGACTAATCTGGAGGTTGTGGAGGAAGATCGTAGAAGAGTTTTCGAGGCTCTAAGGGCTTAAAGAGTTGATGAAGAAGAAATTGTAGATGCCAGAGAAATACGACATCCAAGAACTTTCTCTAAGGAGGAACGAAGACCAGAGGTGGGGGTTTCATGCTCTTTTGGGAGGTATGATAAAGGAGAGATGAGGTGCAAGAGGGATGCATAGGAAAAAACTCAACTCAAAGTCAACGACACAACAACAAAGATTGCGCGAAGATTGCATAAACAACACACAATAGATGGAGTAATGGAGAAGTCTGTGTGCAAAAAGACCAGAGCACCATGTTCAAGTGGTGTTGGTATAAACCCGTAAGGAAAGGATATTGGGAAACCAAATATTTGTGGATGCAATAGAGAGATAAAGATGTATAGGGATGCACATATTGCGTAAAGGAGAAAGTGCGAAACACATGCACTAGATGGAGGGTAAGGTGCTGAAGATTGTGAAGCCACCATCGTTAGAGAAGAACAGGGAAAATTTTAGTGGCGATTCTTCATTAATTTCACGAATATTTACAATTTTGAAATTTGCATTTGGTGATTTTGAGGAGTCATCCAAAGTAGTATTTCGCCTAAAATTTTCAGGTGTAAGTTACTTTTGTGGGTCGGCTCGCCTATTGTTTATAATAAATTTCATATGTATGCATATATATCACCAATGCATCGAAACATAAATCGGGTACATTTTCCAACATATACATCTACCTAAAAACTCTAAGCATTGTTATCTGCTCTTTCGACAACAACATAGGCCAGATGCATGACCCATTAACAAAGTCCAGACGCCCAGGCTGCATATTCTAGATGCACGGTTGCTTGCTTTAGACGCATGACCGCATCAAATGCTCGACTACATATTCCTGATGCTTGGTTGCTTTTTTTAGACGCCCCATCGCTTCAGATGCTCCACCGCTTCAGACACCCAGCTACACGATAGATATCCGACCGCACCTCAGACGCCCGACTACATTTTGCAGATGCCCGACTGTTCCGCAGACGTCCGAAAACATATTCCAGACGCCTGATTGCTTGATTTCAAATTGTGTGCTTCAGACGTGCGACAATGCAGATAACTAACTTGCCATCCAAACAATTGGCAGTGCCTTGTGAGGGATCATTCGGTGCTCGAAATGTGAAGGGCCAATCATAAAAAAAGGGTATCTTTTATCTTATTTTAGCCATCCACAAAAATGGGACATGAAGATGCAATTGCTATACACACCAAATATAGGTACTATGTATTAACTAAATAGTTAAGCCTTCTTATTTATTTTCAGATTACAAATTCAATAATATACTTAATAATACAAATTTCAAAATCCTCTGTTTTTGCAGAACCCCATGATGATGGCATGCTTCCACTTGAGGACAATCCTCATTATGTGCTTACATTAGACATGCAACAAGCAGAAGATACACAAGAAGATGAAGATATGCATCCACTTGAGGACAATCTTGATTACGATATGTAACAAAGAGTAGACGTTTCTAGTCATCATATGCCAACTTCAGCTTGAGACCCTACTCTCAATTCTTTGAAAAGGAAGAGAATAGATGACATTTCCATTGATGTCGATGAGATCCACTAAATTGAAGATATGTCTACACAGTGTGATCTAACACCTGTTACAGGTGATAATACAACCCAAAAATTTGTGTGAAGAAAAAGAAGTACATGGACCATTGGAAGGACTTTTAAGTTTGACTGGGTAGCTAAGTATCCATTCATTGAACCAATACAACCAGAAAAAGGTAATGATACTCCAACCGAATGTAAATGTATTATTTGTAGCTGGAAACTTGGAAATGATCACAAATTGCAACTCAAGCTAGACACAATTGAGAAACATTGTGGTAAAATATATGTAGTAGTTAAACAAGTAGATGGTCAAATAAAATGAGCACACAGATGGAAAAATGCACAAGATTGCATGCATGTCAGATATGTAGAAGAGTATGAAAATGAACATAAACGCCTATAAAAGCTTGTTGAGAAAGGAGGGACAATTATAGACCAGTTAGGAAAAGTTGTCCAGTCTAATCTATGAGCTAAAAATATATAGTTCTCAACGATTTACCATATTCTAAACAAGGGTAGACCTATTTCTGATTTTCAGGATTATAAAATTTTATATCAACTTAATGGATTTCCTGATCTTCCACAATCACATTGGTTAAACAAAAGTGCTTGGGAAACTACCAAATGTTTAGCGATGATTGAGGAGGATTTGAAAGCAAAAGTAAAAAAATGCACGATTTTTGTCATTATCTATTGACGAGGTCACACCAGTTGACAACTCATTGTGGGTTTGCATTCATGTCTATACTTTTGAGAACCATGTAAGGACACCTTATTCATTAACAATCCATAAAATGACAGAAAATTACAATGCAAAGAACATTTACAAGTTGGTTATTTCAAGTTTGAGGGATATATTAAGAATGGATGATTATAAAATCGCCCCTAAATTGGTGTGTCGGTACAGATGGTGCATCAGTAATGCAGGGGAACATAAATGGTCTTTGCATTCGACTACAAACCACTGTTGCCCCATACATGATTCCAATCCATTGCATGGCACACAGAATGAATCTTTCATACAAAATAGTTAGCACATTTGAGAGTGTTGCAAAATTCGAAGAGCTGATCCGCGACCTGCATGCATATATGTCAGCAGTCCCAAAAGATTCCTAGAGTTCCAGAAATTTGCAATTGGTGTGACTGATGGTAAAAGGACTTCTAAAAGATGTTGATACAAGGTGGATTTCCATGTATGAACCTGCATGCAAAGTTTTTGAAGAATATCCATCGTTGGCAAGTTTTATGTATAAATATCGTAGAGAAGTTGACAAGGAAAAAGATTTGTTGTACTATTTAACAAATTTGGAAACGTTACTAACATTAACTGGAATTCTCCCCATGTTGAAGGAAATCAACTGTTTGAGTAAACATGCTCAAGAGAGGTCCATACTATATTGTTGATTTCATATGGTTGAGGAAACGTGTATGTCAAACTCTAGATATTTTATACGCGTCCCAAGACAATTTTAAAGGGTATGTATTTGAGAATTGGTAATTGTTAACAGACATCAAGGATCCTAATTGTTATTTGAAATTCAATATTAAGGATTATCTTTGCATAGTTATTAATGGGAAGGAGATACCAATGCATATGTTTTAACAAAGAGTTGATTTGGTTGGAGCAGAAATTGAAGAAGTTCTTGTAATGCGTGTTTTATATGACACAATTATTTCGGATACACAAATGAAATTGAGAAAGATTTCACAAATTTTATTCTGCAGAAATTCATGATCATTTTACAAGGGATAATTTTCTAGAGGCTATGGGAGTAGTGAATCCCATATTTTGGAACATTGTTGATGGTTATAGTGAAGAACTTGTAAGTAATTTATTTCTGCAAATATATGACTATGTTCTAGTAAATCATTTCAACAAGATTGTACAGATAAAAAGAGTTGAGATTAAAGGTCATTTTGCAAAAACTATTCACTGACATCTCATTCAACACATTTTTCACTTACCATGCTTGATCAATGTCGACATCTAAATGAACCAACAGAAAATAGAGCTATAACAAGGCTATGGAAAAAACTGTATCCAAACAGTGTCCTGCATGTAAAATATTAGTGAATATTTTCGGCTGTATGAGCTTTTTCAAATGATGATTCTAGGATCAGTAGAAGATGTACGTTTCTTTAGATGCATTATCTTTTGTGAAATCAAAGCTTCGAAACATAGGTTGGATAAAAATTTGGAGAAATATTTGAGATTGTATGTTTCACATTATCCAGTGGATACATTTCCTTATGAAAGGGAAATTGTGACTTGGACTTCACTTACTGAAAGAAGAGGATTCACTAACACAACGAACAACATAGATGATCTTAATAATGGCCCAAGAGGTGGATGCTCTGTTGACACAGTAGATGCAAATGTCTCTAAGGAAAAAGGGATTGTTCAAACATTGTTTCAACTGCCTGAGTTTTAGGCTTTTTTACCTTGGTAAGAGGCATGTTTTATAAATATAATCCTATCTAAAAAATTCATATGAAATTGTTACAATTTTTTTTTTCAATAAACAATTTCACTATCCTGTATTCCTTTTAAATTATTTTATATAATGCAAGAATAAGATCATGAAAACATTAAATTATGAATAGAACACATATATTAAACTTTACATTGTTATGAAAAACAAAACACCAGAGATGCTATGAAAATAATATATTAATAAAGTGTTGATTCATATTGTTTCATAACAATTTACAAAAGTGTAAAACATTTCAATTGATATTTGAGACTTATATTTTAATTCTCAATATTACAATGTCATACAATATAAGAAAATATTGTCTCATTCTATGATGTTCCCTCTGGACTTGTATCATCTGTATAGTGCTCCTGATTTAATTAGATCTTCAGTTGCGGCATTGATACTAGCAAGATTTTCAATATCTTGTTTCGTCGCATCACCTATGCTGAAAGTAAACTAGGATCAACATCATATTTATGCTTGAACAATATAATTAGAATCCATGACAAGCTCCTTAATTATCTTCTTCAACGTATTGCTCTATTTATTAAGGAGCAAAAGTGTTTCCTTCAGTGAAATAGCATCAGTTAAACTTTTTTGTACATTCTTTAAATGAAGATCCAAGACCAATACTTCATTTTTCAAATTTTCATATTTTGACTACATTTGAAAAAATAAATATTATTAGTTAAAAAATTCAAATATGTAAAACTAAAATTTCAATGTAAACTCAAAGAAAGAGCTAAACTTATGACAACTTTATCTTTTTCCGCATTTGCAATGACAACTAGGTTTGTATCTCTTGCCCATTTATTATAGTAAGCTTGGGCTTCACCATTTAAATTTTATGACCTATTTAACATTATATCCAAAACATTATCATTATATTCATTGTCTACTGTAATGGACACCTGAGAGATCTTTATTCAACATTACATCAATCTTTCCTCACTCATTTTGAACTAAAGAAAATAAAAAAATTCTTTGGGAATGGTTGTGATAACGAGCATTTATTTCCTTCATCAAAGATTCTTTCTAGAATTCCCATGTTTTCAATGTCTTTATATCAGGCATAAAAACATCATTATTATTATCATAATAGCTATTTTCCAACAAATTATGCAACAAAAAGTTGTTAAATGATCATTAGACTGTGGTACTGGTATATGAGTTGGAGAGGGGCGTGTCGTATGGCGAACTAGGTGATTGTTATTGAAAAATGGGATCTATTTGGGTCTGGCCCTAAATCATATTATGTGGATTAAAGGTATTTGGATCCCCAGTACCACTCTCAATACCTAAGAAATCATCATCAAGATCAATTTGTTGTAAAATGGTGGTGCTCATTGCACTAGGGAGACCACAAAAGGAGAAATTTGGAAACTTTAATCTTTTCCCTACTTTTGAACTTGTCTTTACGGTGGTGGCGGTGGCATATTTTTTGTTTGAGAAGTATGAAAAGGAACTGCAAAATTTAAATGTGAAAAAAAAAAACACAAGAATTCAATGTTTAGTAAATTTAGAAGAAAAGTTAAAGTTTGAAGTGACTAATAATAATAATGTATATTATACCTACCCTACAAAGTATGTCTAGATGTAGTAGTTTCTTCCACTGTAAATATGCACTAATGTTTTAAAATATGCATCGTTTAATTAATAAAAAAATTAAATAATACATTATTTCATTACTTAAATAATGTATGTCTAGGTGTAGTAGTTTCTTATACTGATATTAATACATGGAATAATTGATGCAGTTTCTTGAAGCGCTTGCAATTGAGTGGTTGTAATAGAACTCATCACGTATTTTTGTCTCGAAACTGAACTAATCAAATATACTTGTACATCCATGTATGAATCTGCAAAATCCTCAACAGGTTGATGGCCTCTTACTACAACTTGTCTTCTTGCATGCAATGTAATTGCTTTCTTCTATTTATTTTTTTGAAAATTAGCTGGATTTTTCAAATAAACTCATGAAAATATTTTGCACAAATTAAAACTTCAAACTTACCTCTTGATCATCATTTGAAAGGTAATTTACTCTCATTTTTTCGTCATGTGCATTAGGAATATTAACATTTTGTGAGTTCAAATCAAGAAACACTTCATAATATAATGCAATTAGATAATTACAACATGAAAATGTTGCAGCCTCATTGTAAATAGTATATGTTAAATTATGTCATATCCTATTGGATATCTTTGTACACAAATCAAATTGTTGGCAACTTAGGGAACGAAGGATGTAAAGAGTAGCCCAATACAATATGTTAGATTGTCTACCTTGCAAGACTATCCTAGCCTGAAAAAATTCAATCATGGCTTGCAAAAATGTGTGTTGAACAACTTTCACAGATAACCCCCATCTTGATTTAGAGGTGTCAGCAATACCTGCACATTTGTCATGCAGGAAAGGAAAACTCATGTTATTATTTTATTGTGATAATAAAAGAAAGAAAAAAATGTAAAAAAACAGATTAATTACCTTCAACCTGTACGCCGAAGTGGGACTCTAGATACTTTTTATCTGAGTCTGAGAGTAATGCTTTTGTAGTCACATGGTTAAATTTTTTGTATGGAAGCCCTGTCAAGCGGTGGATATCTTTTGGAGATGTCCGAAAAGAAAATTCTTGTGATGGAAGTTTGTTTTTGAAGACATATGTGGATTTGTCAAAATTGGATAAAAGAAATTGTAGTAAACCAGTATCGATTTGATATTGTGGTATGTAAATTATCCCTCCAAAGCATCATTTATCTACCCTATCACTGAATGTGCCCTTTAGTTTGAGTAATGTAGAAATTTGTGGGCACATAAGGTTTTTGCATTGAATTTTGGATCTATCCTGAGAGTGTGTGTGAGAGGATGTCGACTAGACAATCATTTCCAGATTGTAGATGCAGATGTGTGCCGTAGGAGCCTGTAGCCTGTAGTACTTTGGAGTTGACCTTGAGGTAGAGACTGGAGCGAAGCTTGGAGTTAGAGTGAGGAAAATCAAGAGAGTGAAACAAGTCTCAAAGGTATATATAGGCAAGGGAGTGGGTAGGGCACGTGGTGACAAATGGTTTGTGCAAATGGGCTGGAAGGTATACCAGGACGACTACCGGTAGCCATGTAAACTCAGAAGAAGATGATCGATTGCGTGAACAGACGACCAGAAGAACATGTAACCGACTGCCTGCATATACACTCCCGATTGTATGTAGAGAACAAGATATTTGCACAATACATTTTGAATAATAGTTCTCAATATAGGAACAATCCAAATTACAATCATATTCACAGATTACACTTCTATAGGAGATTACAACTCCTAAAATATAGAAACTCCCTATAAGCACTCCTAACAATATGCTTAACAATAAACTATGTCGTAAATACATATTGTTATAACAATAGTGTTTAATGTATGTAATTATTACTTACATGTGGTTAATAATTACTATGTTGTAAATGTGTTATATTAGTTAGTTTATATATATATATAAACTAACTAATATAACACATTTACAACATAGTAATTATTAACCACATATAAGTAATAATTACTTATAGTAAACACTAATTTCCTAACATTCCCCCCCTTAGATTTTACATGTTAAGAAAGTGCATCTCAAGAACTGAAAATAGAATCATATGCCTCCACATACTTTTAGGTCTGCGTACTGTTGGCTTGGATCTTGTTGTCAGGGTCTTGATGCACATGACCATCTTCTTCACCATAGTGAATCCATAACCAAATTATCTGAGTTCTACCAATACACCTACATACGCGAACTCAACAGTTCACGCTTTCACTTCCAGTGAATGCTCTCTCACCGAACGATTGATGAAGAAATCCGCCAATTGAAGAATCTCAACAGTCAGAGGATCACTCCAGTTCAACTGCCCTCCTATACAACTGTTCCCAGATTCCAAAATGCACATCTTCCATGTTTTAATCATAACAAGGAAATGAAATCACACCATATTATTCTAAACACACCACTTGAAGCAAACAATTGAAATATAGAAAAAAATTCACATCACATTCCATAAGAATCGCAATGTTCTTAATTGTAGCCACTACTTTCGATCCCCGCGATTCGATCTTGAATAAAAAAGGAAATTTCCACTGCCACTGGAAGTTGCCTTTGACTTTAGTCATTTTAGGTGTAGAATGGAAATGGAACATTGAAGATATGTTCCCCCCCACAATGTGAAATTTCCATTTATTCACACAACCAAGAACACTGAAAAAGCAAATCAAAGTGAAACAGGAACTTAGAAAAGATCACAAAAAATCACACCACATAAATGTCACCATAACAGATAGGCGGCCATGTCGTTAGCGACTAACGAGAGGTCGTTGAATGACCTCCTTCCTCCCTTTCCTCTGACCGTCATTTGACAAGATGCTAGCTTAATGGATTTGGCTTGTGAGGCTCTTTACTGATTTTTGGACGTCAAATTCTACGGAAAATGTGTCCGTACAAACAAAAGTGGCCCATAATCACTTTTCTGGGCAAAATGGAGAAAAAAATATTTTACCCTAGAATTAGGGTTTCTCCCGCTAAAATTAGCTGGGGTTTTAGTGATGGCTAATCGCTTTAGGGGTCGTTTCCTACTGCTAGATTTGGTGAAATGTAAATAAAAATTACTAAATTTTAAAAAAACTCACCTAGTTCTAGGTGGCGAGTTGGTTGAGTAAACTCGGTGACTCGCCTCCAAATCCACTAGGGTTCCATCGCTTTAACTTGTTTGCAAAGATTTTATTTTAATGTTTGTCTGCATCATTTTGTAGCTTTTGGGCTCTGTAAGGTGGAATGAAGCTGTGTAGGTTTAGTATGGCCGCTGTAGGGATTAACATAGCTTGACAACTCATTGGAAGGAACAACACACTTAACTTGGACATTGTGCATGGACTACGTGGAGTGATTGGCTGCGGCGTTGAGTACTAGACTCGGCTACACGACTCGAAGCAGGGATCGATCAAACGTGATTCGACACATTTGGAGGGCTCATGGTGGAGCTTGGAGCACAATAATGACTTTGGTGGTAGAGATAGGGAACACAGAGGAGGAGATACTAAATGGATCGGCCCGACAAGGAAGGGCTTAATTTGGTGTGACTCGGCTCAGTTTCAACAATGGCTCAGCCTCCCGGATATGCGGCTTGGCAATCAATACAAGCTCTAATGCAGGTCGCTGACAAACAACTTATTCACAACAACCCAACTCAGTTTACAGAGGCAACTTGCCCCACTAGGATGTCAACCCAATGCAACTTCTAACCTGATTCACTCTTTAGCTCGGTTTCCAAAGCTTGCTCAACAACAAAGTTATTCCCTCAATTTGATTTTTTGATTAGTTTGGGCAATATAATAGACTTGCCCCTTGGCATATTTTAAAAAAAAATACTGAGAAATTTTTTATGCTCTGATCCCTGATGTAGAGAACAAGATATTGGCATAGTAGATTTGAATAATAGTTCTCAATATAAGAACAATCCAAATTACAATCATATTCATGGATTACACTTTTATAGGAAATTACAACTCCTAAAATATAGGAACTCCCTATAACCACTCTGAACAATATGCCTAACAATAAACTATGTCGCGTGTATATATATATGACACAACAACCTAACTAATATAACACAATTACAACATAGTAATTACTAACCACATGTAAGCAATAATTGCTTACAGTAAACACTAATTTCCTAACACTGAAAAATGCAGACAAGCGATTGCATATGCAGACGCTCAGTTGCATATGCAGTCAGATGGTTGCATATGCAGCCACCCGACTACATATGCACCTGGGTGTCTACATGTGTATTCGTACAAATGCCCAATTGCATATGTGGACATCATTCAACTGGGCGTTTGGACGACTGCGTGAAATTTTTATCGTTGGTACTTGGCACCTGAAAGCTCGTGCCTGGCTTCTACCTCCCCTTTTCCCGGATATGTTATTCACCTTCATAACTATATACATTTTTCCCATATTCACCATCAACACAAAACCCATTCTTTACAATTCGCCAAAGAAAATCTATGTTGGATTTTTGTAAGGGGTCTTAAAATTTACCTTGGAGGAGAGGCAACATAAATTCCACACAAGGTGCAAGACCAAAGGAAAGTGTTGCTTGGTCATGTTGGATAACGGAAGCATCGACAACTTGGTGGCAGAGATGGTGTAGAAGTTCAGATTGGACTGCACGAGACATCCCAATCCATACAAAGTGGCTTGGTTGGTAGAAATCCAAGAGAGCATTGTGCAGGAGTAATGTAAAGTGGGAATGAGAATTGGGGGATTTAGTGATTGTGTGATGTGCAACATCGTACCGATGGATACTTGTCATGTCTTGTTGGAGAGGCAGTGGCAATAACAAGATGCTTTATGATGGTAGAACAAATACGGTGAGGGTGTGCAAAACATTAGAGCCACATGACAATGCCCTAAAGAAGTAAAGATGAAGCATGTGTGGCAAGGCAAAAAAGCATTGCGCTAAGGACCACAAAGAAGAAAAGCTGAGAGATTGAGCGATGGGCGAAGGAGGAAAATGACATCACCTCGGAGCCCGTTGTGATGCAAAAAAAAGACAACACAAAGAGGAAAAGGCCATAAGATCACAAAAGAGAAGATGTGAAGGTCAAGGAAAATGACATAAGATCACAACTAGAGGTGATAAAACAGGAATGGCTATAGTTGCAGAGCCAATGCGATAGAAAAGGTGAAAGAGATTGTGCAACTAAGTGATGAAGAGTGCACTAGAGTGGAGACCTCAGATGAGGGAAAGGAAGAACGCAAAGATAAAGGAGAATGTACAGTGGAGACACATTGCAAAAGGGAGAAGGAGAAAATGAAAAAGTTTCCTGGAAGGAAAAAGAGGAAAAGCAGTTGGTGAAGAAAGGTGTGGTATTGTGTACTAAAGGTAGTGCAAGATGAGGAGAGAACTATGTAAATATCAAAGGAAAATGTGGAGAGGAGCACATGAGTGATGTTTGACACAATGGTTAGAAGGAATTATGACAAGAAGTTGAGATTTCCCTGAAGGAAGCAATAGAAGAGCCGCCAGTAGTGAAGGTTGCGATATTTAGTAGAGAAGATAGTGCAAAAAGTAGAGTGATGGAGAGAGATGTAGGTAGATCTCATGAAAGAAGGTGAAAAGGAGCTCACGAAGGGAGATGCACACAACAAGAAAAAGTTGCCAAAATTGAGTGAAAAAATAGAAGGGTTGCAGTAGGAAAGGAGGCAGTGGCACAAAATGATAAATGTGGGGAGAAGAAGAAGACGAGCTGTAAGGAGAGAAGGAATAATGAGTGCGCAAAAGAAGCCAGTGATCGTGTGCACTAAATAGTTGAAGATGGTTAGATAGCCATAAAGGAAGAAAGGAAGTCTGCGGATGTGCGAATTGCGGCCCAGTTTTGTGAAGGTCACACAAATTTGGGGGATAACCAACAAAGGAAGAATGGGTAGGAAAAGTAATGCGGATGAAAGTAGATGCATAGAAAAAGGTGGCCCAAGGAAGAGATGGGCACAAAAAAGGGAAGTCAACCCTAGAAAGGATGATCGGTTTGAGGTGGGACTAAGCCCAGAAATAAGTAGAAGATATTATAGAAGCGTCGCAATAAGAAGGTGATAAGGAAATGGAAAGGAAGGGATGTGCAGGGATAACCCACAAAGATGATAAAGATGAAAGGACATGTAGTGCAGAAGTAACAAGGCACGTAGGAAGGAAACACACAGAATGTAGAAGCTTGATGCTGAAAGGGGCACAAAAGAAAATAATCCAAGAAGGATTTAGGTGGTGTTAATCAAAATAAGCTCCCCTTATTTTTGGGTTAACTTACTACCTTTTGTGCCTCAGTCCAAATTTCAGACCATTAAAGCATTCAAAGGTTTCTGGAAAAAACTCCATCAGATAGAGAATTTCTTCCCCTTTCCAGAAAGGTAAAGAACTCTTTCTAACTCGTATTTTTTGAGTTATGGCTCGGCAGAGTTAGAAGGGTAAATTTTCCCAAGGCGGACTTGCGGAGCTTGGGAGAGTTTTTTGCCGAAGGAACTCGGACCAACGGGGCATCGGAGGAAAAAGTGAAAAATTGCCTTTTCTTCCAAAAGACATAAAATCAAAATGCGACCCACGACCCCATCAAAAAGCTAATGCAGGGATGTGGGGCTTTAGAGGAAAAATAGAATTTTCACACTTTTGTCAAAAGTACAAATGGAAAAAAGGAAACCCTTGCCTCCGCCAACCTCAATGGATGCCACGTCATCAGCGGATTTGCGGGGGAAATGTGCGAAATTTGCCCGAGCCAATTTTAGCAGAAAATGTAAAGGAAATACTCAGAGGGCCATATCTTTTGATCTAGAGCTCCATTTTCTACAATCTTGGTACCAATGGAAATATCTGGAGATTCTCTTCATCATGGAACTTCAATTTTGCATTTTTGGTGAAGATTTGTGGGAGAAAATTGGAAAGCGCATTTTGGCACGGGAAAAGACAAAACCAGTCTCCAACTACCACATTTAATGAAGTATGGGTCATTTTCTTTGGTTTGCGAAGTAGATACATGGAAATATGAGCTTTTGCATCGAGCCCATCAATAGATGAAGAGTTAAAACGCATTTTGAAAAGTAGTTGGAGAAAATCCCACGTTTTTCCCTTTCCTTCTCACATTTTGCTATATATTGTAAACAGAGGCACATTTTCAAAGTTAGTTAGTGGTTGTTCACACTTCTTCTCTGCCTCCCTCTTCTTTTCTTCCCCAGGGTCGAAAATGGAGTTGGAACCTCCTCCCTTGCTTTGTAATGGTGTTTTTTTTTGCCTCTTGCCCGTGAAATGGTGCACTGTGTAAATCTGGAGCAATAAAAAAATGTGTTTTTGTGATGCATTTGTCTATCCTTTGCTCGTTTTTGGTTGTTTCTTCTTGCCCCTCATTGTTGCAGGGCATCTGTGCATGTTTGAATGTCATTTGCAAGTTTTGGAATTGTGTTTTTAGGGATTTTGGAACATTTTCTGTGTGAAGTCCATCTCTGGTCTGTGATGCACTTGTCCATCCTCTCCATTGCTCACCTCTCTTTGTTTCCATGGCAGTTTTGATAGATGATCAACATTTTCCTTCTCTGGTGTATCACTGTTTTAGTGTGGCTCTTTTTTTTCTAGTTTTCTTTCTCTCCTTGTCTCCTTGGAAGTTAGATTAAGATTAGATTAGATTTCCTGCACTGGAATAGCTTGTGGCAGGTAGTTTAGGAAGAGAAACCAACCTTCTCTGGAGGATTATTCCCATTTGCAAGTCCCACAACTTGGGGAATGATCCAATGTTATGCAAATCATACCAAATGACCCTGCCTTAGAAAAGCGTATCCATAACTCATTTGGGGGTGCTATGATTTCGCACTAACAGGTGGGGATGGACGAACCAAGGTGAGCTAGAATTGACAGAAGGACAAAAAAGAGACATTTAGAGGAGCTAGTCAGATTGGCGAGTTGAAGCTCGCATAGGTGTGCAAGGCAACATGAAAGGGTCACAAATGGATTGTAACAAGGGATCGGAAGAGGAGGAAGAAGTGTTGGATTCAAAGACAAAATCATTGGATTAGAACGCCAAGACTATTGATTCCAATAGTTTGAAGGGTGGTTCAGTCACTCACTTGACACACTTGAGCTAGAGCTCGAGTTTCAAGTGCCTTAGATGTATGATGTAAGACCATCCAAGGACTATTGTGATAGGTGCACAAGATAAGCACTACATAAGGAATATTGGGTGCAAGAGCGGAAATTGCTTGGGGGTCAAGCACATAATATTTATGCTACAATAGGTACTTATGCATGATAGAGGCCACATGGGCACATGAGTGAATGGGTCAGCTTGAATAAGCTCCATAGGAAGGCAAGGTATATCACATGGAAGGGAAGAACATGAGAAGGACACAGAAGCTAGGGCCAATATATGCCAAGGATTACACGAACAACTTAGCTAATTGACAAAAAAAGTCAGAGGTCAACTGCCCATGGACAAGTGCCACTTGAGGGAGTAATGATTGCATGATGAGGTGTTCGATAAGATTTGACCAAGGTCGATTCGATGAATGCTAAATCTGATTTCCAAATCAAACAAAGCAGGAGGATAAGATAAATGGATGATGGATAGCTCAGAGAATAATTGGTCCAATTTCAAATGGAACAAACGGGAATAGAGCCCATTGGGAAATTCACCAACCATATAGTTTGAGCACAATCAACTATATATAGGCCAAGTCGAGAGCTAGAGAAGAGGTTAGCCAACTCAAAGGAGTTAGCTGAAAGAGAGATAACCAAGAAAACCCGTTGGAGATAGGTCCATAAGGATTACACAATAGTCTGTATGAGTTTGTGAGCTTTGCAGTCGAGCCACATTTATATTGTAGGTGTTATAAGGACATGAGATAAAAATATCTATTTTTGTGTGTAGTTATCCGTTGTGTGACTTTGACAAACAACCCGAGTGCCGTAAAACATTATCTTCTCGCCGTCAAAGCCTCTTATTATGAATAATCATATCACGCAATGATGCTAATTTGGTATCAATGCAAAGGATTCTTGTGAGTGTTAATATGGTTTGTTAATCTTTGGAGAGGAAACCCTGTTCTATTGCCCTAAATAATGGCAAACTTTAATAGAAAGAATACTTTTTTATATGCTTGTATAGTTTAAGATAGATTTGATAGGTTTAAGGTATTGAAGTTGCTTTCGTACTTCATACAAAATTAGTCATGCCTATTGTCGCATGCTAGTATTTGATTATATCAAGCATTGATTTGTTATTGCCATATTTCGCATTCCCTGACATCCTCGTTGATCAACATTAGGTATCGTAATCTTGACCTTGTTTTGGTGTTAGTACTTATGTCATTTCCATGCCATAAATCTAATAGGGTGGTTTGTCCAAGCATTAATTTGATTTTACAGGTGAATTGTAATTTTCTTGAGTCATGTATGCTTGTGTCTCCCATTTGTGCACAATCAATCCACGTGCAACATTAACTCCTCACTGCTTTATGCATTGAAGTTTCAATGTATATGTATAGGTATATTACACAATGTATGTTTTATGTTTATTTTTGTTAATTTTCAATAGTTGTCAAGTCTATTTTTGTTATTTTCAATAGTTTGTTCGTTAGTTTCTCATTCTTTTTTATTATATAAATATTAAATTTAAATAAAGGGGGAAAAATTCACATGGAGGAGTCAAAGATTTGTAAACTAAGATATACTATGTGTTTTTAATATTTCAAAAAAATCATAAAGTGTACACAATTGTTAAAAGTCAAAAGGAATTTTAGCCATCCTAGAAGTGTTATATATATATAATTTATTTTATAATTGGCTAATTTGTTTGGTGTAGTCAAGAGTGTAGTCATTTTGTATGTTTTTAATGTATAGTTTGTTTTTTACATTATTTTATATAAGCTAAGGTGGCCATGTAATTTATGTCATTAGTCAACTAAATTCTTATCAATTAAGCCAATTCCAATAAATCATGAAATAGTGTCGTAAGAGTCAAAACAAAATCGACGGGACACTTTATTGGGAAAACCTAACGTCCTAAGAGAATGCATGAGTTCATTATGGGACATTTTTTTCTAGCTTGTTAAGCTAAGTCAAGCAAGAGGTTGGAGGAAACATAAAAAGGAGGCCCATTAGCAACATTAAGTTTGTTGTTAACATAGGGGTGCACACTACAATAGTGGAAAAAAATCCCAAAAGACTAAAGACTTGAAGAGTAGTTTGTTGAATTGCTTTTAGTGATTATGTATTTGGTTATAGAAGATGTAAAACATACATCAACAATACTAAAGCAAAATATGGTTTCCATTGGTAGTGAAAACCATTTATGGTATTCGTGATCAAGTGGCAACAATCTCTTGTAGCAGCTATAAATGCAAGACCCAGTGAGATGAATAGCATCCACAAAAGATATAGTGAGGAAATTATCCCATCATCTTGATTTGTACCTTTTTGGTGAGGCCCAACCAACCAAAAATTATTTCTGAAACGAGAAGTAGATGTCCATACCATATTTGCAGTAGTAAAATGAAAGTAAATCGGGAGCGCATGCCATACTTGCAATGAAGAGTAGTATGTATGTTGTAAAGGTCAATATGGCTAAATTCGATTGATCTTATTGCTCATTGTTCTAGAGTCTGTATTCTTGATTAGAGTTATGGCGAGGTCATCCACACTACCCCTATTGGATTAGTTGATGTGTTCCCATCCACCAAAGAGGGTGTTGAACTACATGCTTATTCTAGTTTGTCAGTTGTGTCCCATTTCTCTGTGTTTGTACTAAGGGAGGAATGTTGGAAACAATTTATTGTTAGTACCAACATAATATTATTATGAGTAGTATTATTCAATTTGAATCTTATTGTATGTGAGTTGTTGAAAATACTCACAAAGAATAGGTCACTTCTGATAAGGTTTGTTTCCTTATTTATAATAACTTAATGCCTATATAAAAGCCTCTTATTATGAACAATAATTAAATAATGCAAATATTCTAAATAAGGTTAACCAAGAAAACATACTCATCCTACAATCAATCAACTATTATGATATTAGGAGCACCAATTCCAATGAAGCATCACTATCATTGACATGAGGCTCATGCGATATTGGGTTTATTAGACATTGTGACTAACAAAGCCTACCGACCAAGGTGATATTATTTTTGGGAGTTTTTATGAATGTTTTCATCAATGAGAACAATGAAGTATGTTGTGCCAATCATTTCTTAAATTGGAAAGCTTTTCCATTTATTAGGTGTTACAAAAGTTAGTCATACCGAGTTGATGGTAGTACCTTAGGGCATATCACATCAACCATAGCCGAGAAAGACTAAACATTCAACTTATATAAGAAGTTTTCTTTTTTAACTAAAAAAGGTGGATCAAATGAGAAACAAAGCACATAAACATGAGTGCCAACAAACTACCATAAATCACCTAAAAGCAAGTGATAACAAACCATAAGAAAACACTAGGCAATAAGACCCACAATAAGCATGGGAGGCACAGGTGGAGATGGAGGATATTTTGGTTTATCACCTCCCCCCCCCCCTCCTAAGATCCAAAAGGTTTCATAGTAGTAGGTTTAGGATCCCAACCACCAATTTCCTTTTTTTAATCTTCATCATTAGCATTATCTTTCCTATTAGCGGAAATTGTAAGTATTGGGTGTGGGAATTTCCCTTGTGGAGGTGTTATCCACCCAATAGGGTGTGAACGGGTATGATAACCAACACCATTGCCACCAACTTGAGTATTGCGAGTTAGGAATGGAACCAGGACCGTCATTATGGTTTTTACTATGAGGGTGGTTCCTCCCACATTGATTGTTAGTAGGATTATTCATCAACGTCAGATAATCATTATTATATAATGTAGAAGCACAAAAGATACAACAACAATAGGGCAGTTTAGAGACAAAGCAAAAGTGATACTACAAGAGATCTACGATATCATACATAGCTTTGCGGAAGCATTTGGATGATGAAGGGATGATTATAAAGGTTAGAAAAGTGTTTGTGACTACTGCAAGATCCAAAAACTTAACTCCCATGATAATGGCATGAGATAGTCAGAAATAAAGAAGAAGCACTCTGAGACTTGTGTAGAACCAGATGAATCTCTATACTATATTTCAAAGGACTTAGATTATGTATAAACATGTCCAAGGGATATGTCCTTTTGTATCCCGACATATTTAGATGCCATTGTAACATATAGGTTGGTATTAAGTTATATATTAAAAGACATAGGAAAAATATCCACTAATTGGTAGTTTAATAATAGAACTAAGTGTAAACTAAAAATTAACAAAGGTTTGAAAATGTGTAACCTTAACCTTTAAAGGTTATATAAGAATGTAAACTAAAGGGTGAGAGATATATCCATAAAAGAGAAGGTATATCCATATAATAGAAGATGTGCATATAGAAGAGAGTGAGTGTATGAATGTAATGATATATGTAAATGATGGTATGAAATAGAGTATATTTGAGAACTGTAATGTATTTGGATGACTTATATGCTATGTCACAAAGGTTTGGCGAATTTTATAGAAAAGGTTTGAATTTCGCCGTACTTTATTCTCGTTGAACATAAACTCGAACTTTATCCATTACTTTTACATGGGAAAGATTTTGATGCAATTTTGCATTCTTTTAAAAAATGTTTATTTACCGACTAAAAAATAGTGGATATAAAGCTCTCTCCACACTATCCTTTTGACATATTTATGCATCTTTTTCAAAACATACAACATATAAAGACGTTTTTTTTCCTCGAACTTTTATCCCTTGGCAAACTTGAACCAAACTTTTATCCTTGTCAAACATGAACGTGAACTCAAACCTTGTGACTTAGCTTATATGTATGAAAAAATGAGATAGTTTTATGGAATATTTATACTATGTGCTATGCTAGAATTATAGACCTACTTAACATTCTTTCATGATTGCACTAAACAATTAATGGTATAATAAAGTAAGCTACCTTTCCTTTGCATAATATTAGCTTTAGCTTGAATCTTTTAAATTTTTAAACTAGTAAAACTATTACTGTAATGTCCTTTTCTAGGGCTGAAACTGGAAATAAGGGTTTGGACCCAAATGATTCAAATATGGAATTACACCTTCAAATCGACAAACATCAAAATCTAAAATAGTTGAGAATGCTCTTCAAACAATCAACACATAATATTAGTAAGCCCTCCAGGGAAAACGAATTGTATATGAGATTCACATCAACATTTAACCCTGCAAATAAAGCTGAAATGCCACCAAATAATTTATCGAACCACAAAAATATTTATCAAATTCAAATACATCAAAAATATGGAGAAATGAATGATAATTCATGACTGTAATTAATTTTTATGACAATAACCATATAGCCAAATTGAGGGCTGGAAAAAATAGATAAAATTCTCCAAAAATCACGAAAATGTAGATTCCAACTTTATAAATTATGAAGAACAAGAATACACACTCAAAATACTACAATGTGCCCTAGAAGGCACCAAGTTTAATCCCCAAGTAAGTCGACTGGCTTGAGATGAAGAACAACCACATAAAATCACATGGAAGTGCCAATGTGACCTCTGTGTGAGATCATCCTTGTGCATAAGATGGTTTCCTTCATGAAGGGTTTCATCCTCAATATGTGACCAAAGAAGGCTTTCCATTCTTCAATGGAAAGAGGAGAAGCTACTTGCTCCACCTTTGAGAGAAATCAAGATCCAAAATATCATAACCCTCCTTTAGCAAGTTGAACCACCTTATATAGGCCTTGAAGATGTCAATGGGCAAATAAAATCCCCTAGAGAGGCCGAACTCAACTATTCTTTTCTTTTAATATATGTACCTACACATGGAATAAACTTATTAAATATCACAAAAATTTACCCTCATCGTTGTTTCTTCATACCTCATGGATCTGATGGCAAGTTCTTTTTCAATGCTTGCAATTGTCTCATATTCTCCCTTTAAGTGATGGATGTTCAAAAGTTTGCACGAGTTATCCCAAACACAGTTGTAACCATGTGTTCTCCCCCCAAAATTAGAAGGATAGTGGCTGGAATCCTTCTTAACACATCAACAATGATAGTAGATTGCAAACCCTTCAACCTCATTGTTAGATACTCTTATCTAGTTGTAAAAAGAATGGATAGGGACTTGAAATTGTTGTAGAAAATGAAAGAAACGAAAGTAAAAAAACTATCATAATAATTACCTTGGCCTCCAAAAGATGCTTACAAGCTTCCCCAAACTAATGTCTTCAAAACTTTGCTTGGATAAAAACTTATGAGTGTTGGTATGTAAGTATAACAACCATACTTCGCCCAAAATTTCATCCAAAGCAATACCAAATACGTTGGAACATTGGCCTTAATTGTTCTCATTGAGTGAACCCTCTTACACCTAATTTCAAATGAAAAGAATGTCCTCAAACATGTCACTCTGTTGTTGTCCCAAGAAGATATGCACAACCCAACAAATGAAATTGGGAAAAACATCTCATCACGGTTGTAGCATTGCACTTCGTTACTCAAATTCAGAATTGTAGTGACCAACAAAGATCTTGTGAGAGTTGCCCTTACATTGTCAATGTCCCTAGAAGAAGAGCACCACTTCCTTGTGATCGAAATCCACTTAGTGGCTGCAAATAGAATGTGGAACTTGTTGGAAATAACACCCACAACATCTAAAATAGGTCCCATAATGATTTGGGGTTAATGATCCACATTTTCCAAACTCATCTCATTCATGTTAGAAAGATCACTTACACCCCAAAGCTCCCATGGAATCCAAGTCTCATTATGCCTTCATGCTAGGTGTGTTTTAGAGAGCCAATCCCAAACAATAGCATGATATTTTACTCCACTTTAGTTCATGAAAACTGAATTATTGCACACCTTGTGACAAGATAAATTTATTTTCCATGTGGCTGAATTTATATTTTCAGTGGATGAATTATCCATCATCTTCACATACATCCAAAAGTGGCAATCTTTAAAATAACTTGATTCCCACAAAACCACAACACGTTGTTTCATACAATCTTGAAACAAACATCTACTTTCCTTACCATCTTTACACCTTAGGTATTCAACTGGAATTATCTTCTTATGTCCATTCCCTACTATCTTGTCTTCATGTGTGTTACTTAGTCCCCAAGGTTGTTTTATTAACCGAGAGCAATGATCCTTCACCATGTGATTAGAATGCACAACAAACCCTATATGATTGCTTATAAGTTTCCTTTTAATCCAAGTGCAAGAAATTATAGTTACCTTGATCTTCTGAAGACCACCCATGCCAAAGTAATCTTGGCCGTGAATAGAGGACACAACATGCCCATAGTTATCTCTAACATGCTTCTTAGTGTATTTCCTATGATGATAAAAATATGGCAGTGATATAGGGGGAAACAAAATGTGATCACTTTTGTCATACCTTGGGCTGCCAACAAGTAGTTCACCCTTATTTTGTTAGTACTTGTTTGGAACATCTTTGGAACTCTCTTCAAGCTTATGAACTCCCTTAATTTGCCCATCATTAACTGTTGTTTGGGAAATTCCAGTGAATTGAAAGTAATCATGAAGAACCAGAAGTGCCCTTTCTTCATGGACATAACCCTTCCATAATGTCATCCTCGTATACTTCATGCAAATCTAAATTTTCTTCTCCATTTTTTTGCCACATGCCATCATTATAAATGAATGAATCATCATTGAATATCAAAGGGTTTTTACCTTCCAACTCGTGCTTCATGCTTTCCCTCCCTTTCCTAGGCTCGCGCTTCAAGATTTCATCAAACCCTTGACCCTTCATACAATTTTTTTAAAAATTAGTCAATGGCTCATTCTTGGAAAGAGTGATGGGTACTTCTAAGGATTCAATGCACTACTCCCTCTTAATGCCCAATAATTTCCGTTTTTCTTCTTCCTTGATCATGATGGAGGGATTCTTTCCCTTGAGGGTTAGAACATCTTCCACATTTTTCTTGGGCATAGCTCAAGGTTTAGACCTTAGTCCAATTCCCATTTCATCTTTCTTCAACCTTATAAACTTAGTGAGTGACATGACATCACGAATGCCATCAGGAATGGTAGCAATGCTCCACCCTATTGAAAGTCATATTCCCACCTCCAAAATGGCTTTTTCCCTTGGAAGGAAAGTAGGCCTAGTGGTTGATCCATAAGTTGATCCTTGGGGTTGTCGTGAAGTGTTAACTCTAGATGAGATGCCCTCCCATTATGAGGCCTTGGTTTATGGAAATTTTGTAAGGGTGGGGCCAAAGTCCATGGTGTCTACCAATCTAACTTTCCCTTCAATGAGCTTATCAATTTTGGTTCCCTGTTAATCTTGGTAGGACATGCTAAGCTCTTTAACCGACTGATCCAAATTCTTCTTTCACAATGAAATAATCAAGGTTGGGAGGATCAAAGCTCTGATGCCACTATAATGTCCCTTTTTAGGGTTGAAACTGGAAATAAGTGTTTGGCCTTAAACCCAAATGAGTCAAATCTAGAATTGCACCTTCAAACACAAAAACATCAATATGAAACAACTGAGAATGCTCTTCAAACAATCAACACCCAATATCAATTAGCCATCTGGTGCAACAAACTACATATGAGATTCACATCAACAGTTAACCATGTAAATAGAGTTGAAATGCCACCAAATAATTTATCCAACCACGAAAATACTTAACAAGCTCAAATACATCAAAAATATGGAGAAACGAATTATAAATCAAAGTTGTAATTAATTTTTATGACAACAACCATACAACCAAATTGAGGGATAGAAAAAATAGATAAATTTCTCCAAACATTACCAAAATGTAGATTCTAGCCTTATAAATTATGAAGAATAAGAATACTAGCTCAAAATACTAAAATGTGCCTTAGAAGGCACCAAACTCAACCCTTAAACAAGTCACCTAGGGTTGGAAATGAAGAAAAAATTGTATAAAAACACTTGGAAGTTTTGAAGTGACCTCCATGTGAGATCACCCTTGCACCCAAGAGCGTTTCCTTCCCTTAGTGTGATCCTATTGAAGGGTTTTGTTTTCAATAGGTGACCAAGGAAGGGTTTTTGTCGTTCAATTGCAAGAGGAGAAGTTACTTGCTCCACCTCTTAGAGAAATCAATATCCAAAATAACTTAACACTTGTTTAGCAAGTCAAACCACCTCATATAGGCGTTGAAGATGTCGATGGGAAAATAGAATCCTCTTGGGAGGTCAACCCCCCCGTTAATGAAGGAAAAGAACATTAAAGTCATTATGTAGGCCTTGAAAAGACCGACCTCCATAATGAAGAAATAGAAATCCTCCTTGCACTGTTTGACAAGTTTTCCACCACCTAATCCAACCACGCCAATGCCATGATTAGCAAATAAAATAATTAATTATGAAAGTAAAACACTTACAACCATCCCAAGTTTACCTCCCTTGCTCTTTCCTTGATGCCTATGGGAAGGGGAATGGGCATAAGGTCTTCCATAGCGAACTAGATTTGAAAATGGGCATAAGGTCTTCCTTAGCGAACTAGATTGGAAAATGGGATATTACAATTACTTAGTTTATGTAACCATTATTTGGTGTTGCCTAAGTCTTGGCTAACTGATTTGTGTAAGAAGGTACTCTTTTTTATTTTGGAAACTATTAATAATTGAAACTGAGAATTGGTGGGAGGATAAACTTAAGAAATTCTTTCAACACAAAGTTAAGAGAATTATTGACACATACTTATGTGTGGAGAACTGTTTCTTTTGAGCGAAAGAAGAAGAGTTCTGGGCCACATTTCCAAAGCTTCTTTTGCCATGGATTCTAAAATTCAAGACCACAATAAAAATTCTAGACTAAGGATAGAGAAGCCTATACAATAGAGCGAAGTTAAATATAGAAACTTGAAGTGCTAGACGAACCTTGGAAGCATATGGTTGATTACTGTTTCAAAACAACGCTAGATTCTTTCATCATTACGTGGGCAATTCAAGGTTGGAGGAGTTTTGATGCCAAAAATATTGAGTTTTAAAATGACGCAAGAGGTAAATTTATAGAGAAATTGTCACTTTTTATTCACATTCTCTTCATGAAGAACAAGATGGTATGAAGCGATAGTCAGCTCCTTTAGGACCTAAGGAATCTAAGGAGGTTACTTTGCTAAGGTGGTACATAACACGTGTGATCATATAGGTGCAATTGTTATTTACATTTTTTGCATTGGTATATTAGTATAAATAGGGATAGTATTGTAAAAGCCCCCTCATCAATAATGAGAGTATGTAGTGGCAACTTCTAAAAATAAGGGATAACATATAAAATCCCATGATTGCATGTGTTTTGGATATTGTTTACACAGTGGTAAAAAGGGGGGATCTAAAGAGTTAAAACTTCTAGAAAAATCCATTATAAGGATTAGGGGAAATAAATACAGGACGAAGTAGGCAAAAAATTGAGCAAACTAACAAAATATTAGAGAACATAAAAATTAATAGTTGTAGAGAAACTAGTGATTAGAGCAAAACACAAAAATAAGGAAAGAATTACCAATCAGTGAGGATATTAACTAAAGTAGAGGAATATTCAATTGGAAGTTGCATAATATGAAGAAACAAGAAAGAAGTAAGGAAATAGAGTAAAAATGAGATTATAAGATGAGAAGAATATGTGAGCAGAAGAGAAGAAACAATGTGAAGAAAAGATGGAGAAAAAAAGGAAAAAATGGAAGACATGATGCGACAACTTAGTTTGAAAAAGTAGAAATTGAGGGACAACAGCTAGTTCTGTTATGGTGGACTTGAAAACAGGAAAGTGTGATTCACTAAATTGGAAACATGGAATTTGGGGCACCATGATAAAACACGAAACAAATCTAAATATGTATAATCAGATAGTACAAAGAATACACAACTGGTGTCAACCTTCCCGAGAAGAGAAGAGCATGTAGATGAATAATCATTCATAGATAGAAAATGGTTTCAAGAAGCGCAAGTGGTGAATGAACTATTTGTAATGGATTACATGGTACAATAAATAAAATTAAGATATCTTAGAGAGAGCTTGTACTTGGAACCTTGGGAGTAGATTACCAAGGGGAACAACTTCATGGAGCTAAAGAGCTTAACAGAAAACGAGAAGTAGAAGGAAGTGGAGAAGAACATGTGTGAGAAGAAGATGAGAATAGATGGAAGAAGAAATATAAAAATGTATAGGAAGTAATAATGGACTAAGTAAGATATGAGAAGTAGATGAGCTAGAAAAGTTAGTAAGAAAAGAGGTGGCACACGAAATAAAAATTTGGAATTAGAAAGGTTTAGAGAATTATGGAGAAAAAGAAAAGGAAGTTAGTTTGTACACAGAGGAAAATATTAGAGAAAAGGATTATGGAGATGAGGAATACTTAGCGGAAAAGATAAATGAAGAAAAAATAAGTTAGTAGTGGAAGTAGTTGTGAGATAGGAAGTAAACGCCTTGCCCTTCGAACTAAAATAGACTGGTCAAGGAGATGAACCACTTGGACTAGATGCCATTCCTCGTGCAATTTAAAAAATGTAGGTAGACATCGTTTGAGGAAGAATAATATATAGGAAAGGAGTTAAGAGATAGTTATAGAAGACAAAAAGAGGAAAGTAAAGGAGAATTCGTGAGATATTTTGGTAAGGAGTTACTTTGATAAAGAGTTAAGAAGAGACAAAAGGAGAAATAGATTAATAGTAAAACAAAATTAAGATATCCAAGAAGTTAGAAGGAAAGAAAAGAAAGAAAGCAAGAAAAAAACAAAGAAGACCACTACATTGAATATACTAAAAATAACACATGACAAACACGATGACACAAATGATGAAGTTATTATTGTTTAGAAGAGATATTAAGGACGCAAGGCAACACTTTTTTTTTGTTAGACTTGTACTGGGGGAGTCATGATATTATTCAAGACCAAGTAAACCTTTTTTATTTTGTGGGAACATTACGAGATGGAAACTTGATATGGTACATGAATAAAAGCCTAAATCATGCAAAGCCATGGAGTGGCATACAAAAGGAATTTCATAATGACTTCCATCTTCTAGATATACTAATTGAGAGCATTGACAGAATGAAAGACTCGATTAAGAAGGAAAGGGAGAATGTTAAAGATTTTGATTAGAGATTCAAAAACGTTGTGCAGAGGCTTTATGGGCCATTACATGAATAAAAAAGTGTAGAATGGTTTACTTCGTGGTTGTTCCCATACTTATTATCATAAATTGATGTATAGTAGTTTAAACAATTCGTAGAGGTATTGGAAATGGCCTTGTGGTAAGAAACATAACTATAGAGGAGACATGTAGAAGTAGTGACGAGCATTAAGCTTGAAAAATGAAAAAATGAATTGGTGCAACTAATATTGAGGCAAGAGATACAAATGAAGATGGATATTAGAACAAAATCTCCACAAGGTTGTGACTTGCCAAAAGATATGGTATATAGTTTGTTGTTCATGACACATAAAAACATAATGCCCGTACACAAATGGAGCAAGGAGAGTAGTAGTTACAAGATCAAACTTAGTGGGAATGACATCACCAACACAACAACCAATTACAAAAGAACGATTATGCTGTGGAATATGAAAACTATAGTACTGACATAGTCAAAACATGTGCCCATTAATGGCGGTCACATCGGCCACAAATCAATTGATCTATTGCACAGTGTCTAGATCATTCAATCACTACCAACATACATGCCTACACGATGATGCGATACACAAATAGAAGGATTATAGATCAAAAGTAGTTGTGGTAGCCAAACAAGTACCCTCACTTGCAACTATGTTGAACTCAACACCCCTGATACTAATGATTCCAAATTAGACTACTTACTTGGTGCCATCAACTTTGCAACAAATATGGCACCACAAGGACCACCTATCTAGCATTTAATGGATACTAAGTGGGATATCAAAGAGATAACACAGGTGGATATTGGAACAAAGGAAGGTTTTTAAGGGGGGTATAATAATATGGTGGTATCGAAACAACTGAGGGATAGTCCAAGGATATAATGGAGAAGGATATCATGTAATTTACAAAGGAATTAACTATCAACAAAAGAGGTTATTATGGAGGGTACTGTAGAGGATACAATGGACTTTTTCAAGGAGAAAGATATCAAGGCAATGAAGGAGGATGGGAGCAAAGACAAATAACATGTTATATGTGTGGAAAAGGACATGTACTATAAAATTGTGAAGAGGAGCAGGAGGCTCTATGCAAATTTGGTAATGAGAAAGGTACACATGATTCTTTTAGTTGTAATGAAGCTCATTTCTATAAAAGTGGAGGAACAAGACTAATGGAATTATGAGCAAGGCCATCTAGAGGTTTGTCATATACATAGAAGGTAAATAAGAGCCCTAAACCAAATTCAGGATACCACAAGATGAATAAGCCAAAATACACTAAAGAATAAGGAAGCAAATATTCCAATAGGTGAGAATCTAAATCACACTAGATATGAGAGATTGAGGAAAATTTTGAAAAAAAAGATGAAGTGTAGAAAAACAAGTTTTGGAAAAATTTAGCATTCGAGGAATAAGTACCAAAAGTTGTGGTAACTACCATAAGTGGAAAAGGGGAAAACATAGCCGCGACAGATGATGAAGATAGTGATATGAGTTATGCATATACAAACAATCATGATGATATAGTATAACCGAGTAGAAAATTTACAATAGGGAAAATACACATGGAAATAGAATCATCGATTTAAAATAGGATGAAGTCGTAATACTCTAAAAATCAGCACAATTAATGAAGTCTAATGGAATACTCAAAACATTGGAGCAATTTTGTAGTAAATAAGGGAAATCACAAAAAAACACACATGATAGAACAAAGCGAAAATAAGAAGAAAAATGCTTTTAAAACTAGGAGAAAGTGAAGCAAATCAATAGTCTTGGTAGATGTGAAGGTTAACGACAAGAAATACACCATAAATTATTGGATCTTGGTGTAAAGTGAATGTGATACCACAAGCTACATGGGAGGCATTGGAAAAGCTACCACTACAGGTGGCGGATTATGACATTAAAATGTTACATATAACATCTTAGGAACCATAAGAGTCTTGAAAGGATTAGAAGTCAATTTTATGGGTATCACTCAAATAATAGACTTCAAATTCATGGAGACATATAAGAACTAGTCTTCATACCAAGTATTTAGCCCCTGAGTGGTTTTTTATTTTATCATAATGGAATATTAGAATAAAAAATGAAGAGATTAGGATGGAAGATAATTGAGTATTAGCCCACTACCATTAGAAATGAGTATGGTTGACATATGAACCATAACATAATGGATCATAAAAGATGAAAGTGAAGAATATGAGGTTTGTGGTGTAGATACATGTAGTAAAATGATCAAGCTAATCAAATAATATAAAACAATTAAGGAGGGGAAAACCAACTTGGAAAGTAATGAGTTAAAAGTCAAATTTAGGAGAAGATATAGAAGCATTTTTATATAAGGAGCAAGATACAAGAGTAAGGAAGATGTTACATATGCAAAAGAAGGCCGAAGAGTAGGAGAAAGATACAACAAAGTAGACATGGTACTACTAATATAGATAAGATGAGAATTTAGATCGGTAAGGGTTGCATCATATAAAAAGCTCTTGAATTTTGGTAGTATAGAACTCAAAGAAATGCATATTATGGATGAGGAGGAGGGTCTTTATATCTATTAGAGATACCACAATTACATGGAAGATATTGCAAAGACAAAAGATGATTGTTTTGGGTGACACAAACAAAGTTACATATAATCCTTAAATAATTATGTGGTATAATAAAAGAGAAAAATTATATATTACAAACAAGAATGATAATGCCAAATAAGATAAGAAGGTTGGAAGTGTTAGAAAAAATACTATAATAGTATATTTCAAAAGAAGAAGGGAGGGAGCTTGCGGAATAAGATGACCTAAGACACTGACATTTGGATGTGAGAGAAGGTGAGTGGATGTTGCTAGAGACCTTAGAAGACAAAGGAATTTATGTATACCTACTACAAAAGAGTACAGAAGGAAGTATCAAAATGGATTATTCAGGTTGCGTGAAAGATAAAAAGGAAAATAACACAGAGGGGGGGGAGGGGTGACCTTGAAAAGTTGGTATATAACATGTGTGATCATACACGAGGTATTTTTTATTTACATTTTTCCACCTGTATGTCAGTTTAAATAGCAGTACTAATGTAAAATTAGTCCATATTAATAAGAGTTTATAGTGGTAAATCCTAAAAACAAGGGGTAATATTCAAAACCCTATGATCACTCATATTTTTGACATTTTTGGCCAAGTGACCACATGGAAAATAATGAAGTTGTTTATGCCCAATTAAAGGAATACACCAAAAACCAAGAAAAAAAAAAAGAAAAAAGAAAAAGGTAACCTTGAGAAAAAAATTGCAAAACAAAAACAAGTTTAAAAAAAGGAAAAATAAATAAGCATTTTTTTGATAAAAAATGAGAAAAGAAACAAAATTAATTTGAAAAAAATGAAAATCTAGAAAAACAAGGTTAAGAAAAAATAGAAAATAGGGAGAAAATGAAAAACATAAAATAAAGTGTTGCCAAATTGAAAATCATCAATACAATGGTTAGATGTAGGACAATGAAAACTTGAAAGGGCACCTTCTTTATAAGGAAGAGAACACACTTAGCTAGAAAGTTGAGGATCAATGATAAATATCTAATTAAAAAATTAAGAGAAGAAGGTAATAGATGGCACAGAGGCCAAAATAGTGGCAAACAAAAGAAAAAAGATAAGTTAAGTGTAGTAGAGGGTGGAAATATGCAAAGTTAGAAGCAACTTTCTGACCATCACATACTTTTAGTCGGGAAAGTCGAGTAGGGCTACCCTTTAATTGCATAAGTTTTTGATGGTTGATGGTCTTCATACTCCCTTAGAGTAGAAAGATACATCATAAGGAAGATATTATGAATTTTGAGATTTTTGGAGTGAATGGAATTGGTTGTTCATCAAACTTGTCTCGAGGATTAGACAAAGGTTTACATTTGAGGATAGTGTTGGTGGGTTATTCATCAAAGTTAGGTAAGCATTATTATATAACATGGAAGCTGAAAAGATATTGCAGTGACAATAATGGGGATACAAAGATAGAAGAGAAGTAATATGAGAAAAGATGTGTAGTATCATACAAAGCTTTGTGGAAACACTTAAATGATGAAGGGACAATTATGAAGGTTAGAGAAGTCTTCACAAGTTCCATTAGATCTAGAAACATACCACAATGATAATGGTGTCAGATAGAGATAAATAAGGTAGAAGAGTTCTGAGACTTGCATGGAACCAGACATATCTTCATGCCATATTCTAAGGACTTGAATGATTATGCACATGTTTAAGGGACATGTACTTTTGCAACTCAACTTATCAAGATGCCACTGTAACATATAGGATGGTATTATAGCTATACTACAGTTTATACATGCAAAATACATATATACTACAATACATGGGTAAATACCCACTAATTGGTAGTTAAGAATGTAAATAAGTGTAAAGTAACAAGTCTGAAAGGTAAATAAGGTGTGAAAATGTGTAACCTTATCCTTTAAAGGCTATATAATGATGCATCTTAGTGTAATGATGTATGTGGAATGATATATTTAAATGCCAACATGAAATATAGTAAATATGAGAACTATAATGCATTCAGATGAGTTATGTATGCAAGTAAAATGAGATGGTTTGGAGAATAAATATGTTATGTGTTGTGTTAGAATTATAGACACATTTCAAACTAATTTAATGACAGTAGTAAGTAGTTAATGTTATAACAAAGTAATCTATCTATCCTTTGTGTAATATTAGCTCTAGCTAAGACCTTTCAAATTGGTTAAACTAGTGAACCATTGCCTAGTTTATGTCAACATTGACCAAATCTACAATCCCATGAGAGAAATCGGTGGCAATGCAAATCCATAGGTATTCTGTGAACTATGCATGGAGCAGAATCCTAATGATCAATGACGACCTTCTTTACCTGTACTTGTAATTAAAACATGACATTAGAGATAGTGTGATTGATTTTATTAATAAAGAAACATTAATCTAAAATACCATGATTGAAATTAGTATCATTTCTATCTTTTCATTTTTTGAAAGAGAATCTCATAATGGAAAAAATGCCAAATCAAAGTAAATTTTGTAGGAATCATATACGAGTCCCTTAAAAGCACCATCTTCCAGGTAAATATTTCTTAACGGAATGGTTGGAAGAGGGTATGAATTCATTTCCATTCTAACTCAACATGATTATCGAACCAAAACACATGTTTTAACGACTTAGTGTGGTTGCACATTGAGAAATTAGTGTAGAGACTTCAATTTGATAAACAAATACGACAAAAGCAATACTTCACAAAATCTGTTAGATTAAGAGAAAATAGAGAAATGACTTACATTAAAGAACACAGTACACAGGTTATATCCTGGGAATCTGTTTTGGGAAAAAATCCAATGTATGAACTTATCTTCTTATCGTATTAACTTAATCATTTTACCATATAATAATGCACTTCCTCAATTCTTTTTTATCCTATTGCATGCCCAACTATATGTAAGAACATCATTAGGTAAACGTTATATTGATATTACAATGGGTACCAAAACCATGGGCCAAGGATGCAACCCATAATGGTTCCCCATAAAAACTAGTTATCTAAGCACCTAGAATAACATAGGTTAAAACTACCTATATGGGCCCAAAATCCTATAAAGGGGTCTTATAGTCTAAAAGAGTGTAAATCATGAAAATATACAACACATTTACAATAATTAGGATGTGCCACACCTAAGTTAATCAAGTGAGTGCCAATTGCCAACCCTTAGTGGAGAATATATCAAAGAAAGTGTTTGTGACTAAGCTCTATCATAGTAGTCCACACTCTTTCAAACCTTATTTTCTATACTTGCTTAATGGAGTTAACTTTCCATCAGGTATGAAGAACATTGATTTGGATGTTCTGAGAAGAAAAGAGTTGATAACTTAATTGGGGTATATACTAGTGAAAGGGGGTCTCAACCAGCCATTTCTTCACCATCTGCCATCTAGAAGATGAATGAACATCAATCTTATGAAGATGCAACTTAGTTATGGCATTTTGTATGTCCAAAATTGTTTGATCATCACTTGCATGAAGTTTAAATCTATCCCTTAGAATGGGCCAAGACACCCACTCCATGTTTTCGTTTGAAAACTAATAAAATTGACCTTTTTTCCTTTTCTATATAACCTTATATCCACTAAACCAAAGCAAATGAAATATTATAGTAAGATAGCATTGGGGACCACTAAATGGAATCAAAGTTTAGCAAAAGCCCAAATCTAAAATAATCTCTATCTGAGATTAAGTACCTTTTGAGAAATTCCCATGCTTTCCATATGCTTTTAGCCACAAAAGTGCTAAGAATTTTGACATGGACCTGTCTGATCAACACATATTGAAAATTCAAACCTTTCCAATCTCCCTTGTCCATAGGTAGCCTTGTGTGATACAATTTTTGAGAAATATTTTCTAAGACTTTTCTCCTTCCAAGGCATGGATTATCCATTTATCACACACATGATGATGTTAGATTTATATATAAAGAAGACCTAGGCCACCAAGAAATTTGGCATACCATTATGTGTAAACCTTTATTGCATTCAAAATTGGCCCAAAGTAAGTTCTTCAAAATTTTAATAAGCTTAACATAGGAAACCTTAGAAGGTTACGAATAAGAGGAATACCACACATGTAGTAGCCAATACCTTGGAACAAACTTGAAACATACATAAGGGCTTGGTGATCTGGTAGCCAATTAAATTGTGAATCCTTTGATCAACATGGGTCAACAAATGAGGAGTGTCTTGAAAAGAAAAAGGATGCCCAAAAACATGAATTACTCATTAGGTTGAATCTAGTGCCATCTGTACTTATGCAACCAAGTGGGCATGGGAGTACAAGACCACCTATACCATTGAGTTTTCTTCGATTGAATAGAATAACTAAAGGCTAAACAAAACACATCAAGGAATTCCATGGCATTGGATATGAAAGGTTACTCTTCTTCCAATGTGAGGAAGCACTCATCAACAAAATGTCCATTGACCATCTATTTATAAGAATGTGGGAGTGTAATATTTTTAACCAACCCTTTAGAGCTATAGTCTACCAAGAGATAGTTGAAACCCTCAACAACCAAAACATATAATGGAGTAAGTGGACACCCTTGGTTAATGGACCAAGATAATCCAAACTGTTTAGGCTCTACATCATTAATGGTGATACAAGAACTAACTTCTTGAAAAAGCATTGTAACAATACTAACAAACTTAGGACGAAAACCAAGAGCCTTCAACATCGTCAAGATAAACAACCATTCAATCATGTTATAAGCCTTTTTAAAGTCAATTTTGATGAACATCGCATTCTATTGAGATATTCTATATCGTTCCATGCCCTCACAAACAATAATAATGTTGTAAGGATGTATCTATTGTAGATAAACCCATTTTTCTTAAGGTCAATAAGAGGAAAAAGTTATGTAACTTTAAAAGATAGTTTTAAAAATGATTTAATGTTAAATTTTGAGTAAGCTAATAAGTCTTTATCAAGTAATAAGCTCTAGGTCCCTAGATATGGGAATGGATTTGATATTCCCTTGGTTGATAAGTTTATCAAGGGTGTTAGCATGAACAACTTCAAGGTAAAATCTATGCAGATCTAGCCCCATAGTATCCTAAAGCTCTCAGTAGAATTTCCATGGAAAGCCATCAATACTAGGGACTTTATCAATAGTCATTTGCAGTATGACCTCTGGGATCTCCTCAATGGAAAGTGGGTGACCACAATTGTCCTTTTGTGAGCATACAAGGAACAACTTGGAGACATTGAAACAAAACATTTTCTTTCTCATGTGTGGAAGGTTGTGCGACAAACACACCATGGCAGTGGGAGACAAATGATTTCAAGGTATCAGGTAGAAGTGCAATCCTAATATAATCTTCTTTTATGGCTTTTACACGCTCCACTAATTGCCTAGAATGAAGGGGAGAAAATAACTCCTTATAAGCTCTTATCTCCAACCAATGCATAAGAGGTCTAATATGAGCTCCTCAGGCTTGATTGTGTTCCTCCAATTTGTGCTTGTGGATCCATAAGCAAACGTCTTTCTGTAGCTCCTTGTTATAAGGCGATTGATCAAATTCTTGTGATTAGAAACCCCAATAAATTCACATTATACAGCATTATGAGTATTGTTGTGGAAGAGAGTTGCTTGTCTACCATAGATGTGCAAAAGATAGTTATTTGGTAATTAACATTCTTCCACCAGTCTACCCATCTAGAAACTCCAACTCCTAAAGGCCAAGGGAAAGATTCCAAATTTTGATTATGTGCTTCTTGGTCCAAGTGTCATGTAGAGGAGAAATATTGAGATAAAACTATGACTTAACCATCTTGGCTTGAGGAGCAAGCCATTCAATTTCAAACTTGTTAGGGAGATGGTATAAGAATAAGGCCCCTAGGAAAATAGCCATGTGATGGTCAAAATTGGTGGTAAAGTTGAAAATATTTTTCTATACAAACATAACTTTGTCTAATATTTTTTCCACCCGTTCACCACTTTAGTAGAAGTTGGACCATGTGAACCATGATGAGGTGGTAAGAGGCAATGATGGTGGTTAGGATTTGAGAAACTAAGTTTATTACACATATAAAACCAAGCTTCTTTCGTCAATGCACCACCACATTGGGAGCAATCCCTTTTTATCTTCATGTGACTCGATCATATTAATATTGACACACAAGACACTGCAAAAACATCGTGTTTTCAATTTCATTAGAAGCATAAATGTTGGCAATCCTTAAACAACGATCAAAATAAAAAAAACATCTACAAAACCTTATGCATGGGGTCCGAACCCCAAGTAACAATATTTAGTGATGGAGAAGGGGCAATTAGTGTGATAAAACCCCCATGACTACTCTCATCTTCGGACAGTTGCCAAATAAACCCCAGACAAATTGTTCTGAGGATGGTGTTGAGTGCGAATCAAAATATCTTAACTTCTTACAAACAAAGAATTTTCATTTTATCAAACAAATGACACGTATCTCGAGCAATATATCTTTGAGTTGTCCTAGTTAGAACCCCTATAATTCTTACTAGTACAAAATCTTATAATAATGATCGTTTGCATAATGGTTTCTTCACAGTCCCCGACTAAAATATAATTTTTTTTAGTCAAATATGAATGATGATTACTTTTCATAGTCATTTATTGTAAATGTTTCTCACTTATCCAATGCATGCTCACCCTTTTTAGGTAGTGGAGAGACGTTGCTTTCTTAATAGAGCATTGTTTTACAATAAAAACACCAAACTATTAGTTGAGCTCGAGCCTAAATTACTCACCTCCAGAAGGGGCTTTGTCATTTGAGAGACCGTGAGTTGATTTTGATATTTGATTTTTTTTTGGTGATTTTGGAGTGCGAATAATAGGCGGCGTGACATGATGGTGAGAGGGGTCGATTGTTTATTCGATGTTATTAAACCGCTTGTGGGTTTATACATAGGGGTTGAGATTTTTCCTTTCATGTGGGGTTGTTGGGAATTCCTTTTGTTAATAATTGTGATTCTGTCGACACTAAAATTTTCCTCCGTAATTTCTATTTCATTAATGTATGTATTAGGAATAGGATGTTGTTAAGTAGTAGCGTCTGATAGAAGATAACGGCGCCGTCAGTACGGTGCCGCCAATAATGTGGAGTACGGTAATAGTCAAAGTACAATAGAAATGTTGTAAAAAGTAAATATTTATCGTAAGTGGTCCGGTAATGTTAAAATGTCAAAGTTTGGGTAATTAGAGAAGTAGGGTCTACATGATTAGGAATTAGAAATAATATATTGGTAATAAAGACAAGAAGTGAGGTCATAAATATTTTGTGTATTTTATTTGTAAAAAGTCTAAAAATGTGGAACCCATGTAAAATGATAAGGTTTATCTTATCTTAAAAGATAAGCTTACATGTACAGATAAGAGTTAAGGTATGGAATATGATTCGTTAGAGTGGATTTCTTATCCTATCTTAGAGATAAGTGGATAAGCCTGGAAGTTCTATAAATAGAGAGGCCACCCCCCTCATTTAGCATAGAAGGAAGTGGTGAGAAATATTGTAGGAAGTGTGCGAAGGAAGCCATCAGTTTAAAGGTGTGTTGAAGAAGCCATTAAGAGGTGTAATTATAAAGTTTCTCCCATAGTCTTGGTGAAAGGCAAGTGAAGTCAATAACACTTGAAGTACCTCATGGGTGAGATTGTAACAATTTCATGTTAATATTATAATTTATTTTGATATTTCAGATTTGTCATCATTCTGTCTTATCATAGTCGATGGTATTCTTGTGTTATGTTGTTTTGTTTCCAGATTACATCCACCAAACTAAAGGTTGTGCATTAGTAAATAATCATAGCACGAGGAGTTCTCGGTGAAGAATTATCATAGTGCCGGATTGGTGATGACATTTTGGTTCCGTTGCCGGGACCATTCCTCGTTGGTGGATTTTCTGAAGAGATATTCCCACTTAGTCAAAAATCAATTGGAGGGTAACCTTGTTTTTACTGTGCATAGTAGTTACCATGGTAAAGTCATTTTTGCCATGAATAGTAGTTACCATGGTAAAGTCATTTTTGCTGGGAATAGTATTTACCGCAGTAAAGTCACTTTTTACCATGAATAGTATTTACCGCATTAACTTTACTTTTTATCGTGAATAGTGTTTACCACAGTAAAGTCAGTTTTTACCGCAGTAAGTCAAGTATTACCATAGTTTACCGTGGTCATTTCTATTTTACTGTAGAAAGGTGTAAAGTCACTTTCTAATATAGTGATTTTAATTATTTGTGCACATAAGTCTTGTTGATTGTACTTGTGGGTTGGTATTTCACGGTGGTTATTTTTGAAAATGGGAAAGATTCTTGTTTTTTCAACTCAATCTAATGAAGATGCTTCTTCTTTCATTCAAGAGTTTAAGCGATCTTGTATTTGTAATGGCCTTATAAGAAGGGAACAATGGACTGAATTTTTTCCTACATTTTTGGATGGTTCAGCACTTAGGTGGTTTGAAACACTAGGTGAAAATGTGAAAAATTCATGGGATTTATTAACTGAAAGTTTTCTTAAAGAATTTGGTGAACAGAAATATGCAGATCTCATGATCGAGATCACAAAGCTATCCCAAGGAGAGAAGGAGAAGATAAGGGATTATCATGCTCGTGTTCTAGAGCTAAGGAGGAAGCTCGATGCCCATATCCGGAAGGAAGGATTAGCGGATGGGTTGATGAATGGCGTGGATAATCTCCTCTGTAAGCACTTCATTTTTGGGATGAAGCCAGATATCAGACAACGAGTGAAATATGACCGCCCAGCTACCATTGAACAAGCAAAGGAGATTGCAAGAAGGCAAGAAGAAAGCATGGAAGAGGAGCCCAAAGAAATTGTTGCTAAAGTAGAGCCTACACCAGCATCTTTGGTCCAGAATCCACAACCACTCCCGATGAGCACAAATATTTCTCCTAGTACATCTACTGAGTATGAAGCTCTGCTAAAAAAGATGGGTCAGTTAACTATTAATCTTCTTCAAGGAAAAGAATTTAGTTTTCAGGGAGGAGATAGAGGTCCAAAAAGAAATATTTCTGAAGTTGTATGTTATGGTTGTTATAAAAAGGGTCATTATAAGTATAATTGTCTAGATAGAGCTTCTACATCTAGTAAATGAGATAATGATAAAGGAAAAGCACCTGTGAATTCTTTTGATGTAGTAGATAATAGCAGAAATAATGAAGTAGATGTGTTTGTAACAAAAAGAAAGAAAGAAAAAGATAATCAAGATGGAAATGACCCTAAGAAGATGAAAGGAGAAACTAGTAAGAAACATAGGAGAAGAAAGTTGGGTGTCCAAGATTTTCTGATTTCACAGGGGCAAGGACCATACTCCATCTTGGAAGATCTGTCCAAAAGGCCTGCAAATATTACATATGGTCAACTCTTGGCTATGTCTTCCGAGAAGAGGCAAGAGCTGCGAAGTGGACTCAATGCTCGACGAAGAAAGGAGGTTGAGGTCCCTTTTTTGGAGGTAGAGGCGGATCCCTATGCTCCACAAGCTGAGGTATTATGTAATAGTATTTCAATTCATGATGTCTTAGTTGATGGAGGTGCTGCAGTTAATGTAATGACCGAGTCTGTAATGAATATGTTGGGTTTAAAAATTGATCGCCCTTCAACACTTATGTTAAGGTCATTAAATAAAGGAAAAACTAAACCAAAAGGTGTAGTTTCAAATGTGACAATATCTGTTATGGGTGTTGTATGTGTGGTAGACTTTCAGGTGATAAAAAATGGTACTGTTGCGTACCCAATGCTGCTGGGAAGACCATGGCTAAGGAGAGTTCATGCAAGAAATTACTGGAATGAAGGTTTCATGACACTTAGACGTGGTAGAGAGAGGGTGAAGATAAACGTGATCCCTCGATATCATAAGGCATAACATGTGGATTCAAGTGATGAAACTGATGATTGGACATCCTCTGATTACTCTAGTACCAGTGAAGTGGACACTGAAAATGAAGAAAGTGAGGTGGATGTTTCAGTCATCGATATCCTTCCAGTCACACCAACTCATAACCCCATAAAATTATCTGAAGAAGAAGTTGATGATCGTCTCCAACAAATAAAGATTGGTGATGCTGTGATGGAGAGTGAGAAGGAATCCTACCTCCAGCTCTTTTGAAGGTACATACACATATTCACTTTTGATTACAAGGAACTCCGTCAAGTAAGTTGGGTAGAACATTCTATTGAGCTGGTAGATGGTGCTAAGCCCATAAAACAAATGCCATATAGAATGAATCCTAATTTTTTCAAGACTGTAAAAGAAGAAATAGATAAGTTGCTTGATGCAGGATTCATATTTGCTGTGGAGAATTCAGAATGGGTTTCTCTCATTGTGATCTCAATAAAAAAGAATGGGAAGCTACGCATTTGTGTTGATTACAGGAAGCTCAATAAGACAACAAAGAAAGATCATTACCCTCTTCCATTTTCAGATCAGATCTTTGACGAAGTAGCTGGCCAGGAGTGCTATAGTTTTGCTGATGGATATAGCGGCTACAACCAAGTTCGTATAGCAGAGAAAGATCAGCGGAAGACCACGTTCACCACTCCTTGGAGAACGTTTGCTTATAGAGTTATGTCTTTTGGGTTGTGTAATACTCCGACAACATTCCAACGTTTGATGAATAGGGTGGTCGAACCCTGCATTGGGACCTTCATCAGAGTATTTTTAGATGATTTTTGCATCTATGGGAGCAAGTTGGACCACCTGCACCAAATGGAGACATCATTTCAAAGGTTAGATGAAGCACATGCCTCACTAAACCCTACAAAATGTGTCTTTGGATGTTCTAAAGGTGTTTTGTTAGGACATGTTGTATCCAGAGATGGTATTGGTACTGATCCTGATAAAGTTTCAAAAATCAAAAAGTTACCATTTCCTATTAATAGAAGTAAGTTGAGATCATTTTTAGGCCATGTGGGGTACTATAGAAGGTTCATCAAGAATTTATCAAAGATTGCACAGCCACTAACCCAGTTCTTGAAGAAGGATGTTACTTATGAACCAGAAAATAAGGCGCATGAAGCTTTTGGACAACTGAAGGAAGCCCTGGTGTCTTCACCTGTTTTAAAGAATCCAGATTGGAGCAAGTCATTCATTGTGTACACTGATGCCTCAGATGTAGCACTAGGAAGTACTTTGAGCCAAAAGGATGAAAATGGGAATGAACATCCAATTCACTTTGGGAGCAGACAAATGAGCAGTGCTGAGGTAAATTATACTGTAACTGAAAAAGAGGCTTTGGCTATTATTTTTCTTGTAAAAAAGTTTAGAAATTACTTGCTAGGGCAAAAATTTTTAGTTGTAACAGATCATCAGCCTCTAAAATATATTGTAAATAAGCCTAACCCATCAGGGAGGATAGCAAGATGGATAATTTTGCTACAAAAATTTGAATTTGATATTATAGATAGGCCAGGAAAGAAGCATGTCAATGCAGATGCACTCTCTCGAGCCTATGATGGTTTAGGATCATCTTGTGATGATGATGATTTCTCCGATGCAGCATTATTATCCCTTGACACAATCCCTAGTGAATACATAGATATTTGGAATTATTTGAATGAATTCAAGTTTCCTGATGGTGCCAATGCAAAGACTAAGAGGAAGATCACTCAAGTCAGTCGTCCATATTCTATTCTGCATGGAGTATTATTTCGAATAGGACCTGATGGACAGTACAAGAGGGCAGTTGGACGTGATCAAGGGAAGGAACTGCTAGAAGAATTCCACAATGGTACATGTGGAGGGCACTTCTCTGGACAACTTACAACAAGAAGGATCTTGGATGCAGGTTATCACTGGCCCACTCTTTTTAAAGATTGTTATAATTATTGTAAGACATGTGATATTTGTCAAACACATGGTAACCGTAAGACTTCATCAGCTCTATTATGCCCTATTCTTCCACTTCGTCCCTTTGAAAAGTGGGGAATAGACATTGTAGGTCCACTTCCAACTACCTCACGCCAAAATAAGTATATTGTAGTTGCTACAGATTATTTAACTAAGTGGGTTGAAGCTAGGCCATTGAAAACAACTTTCATGGATGAAGTGGCAAGGTTCATATATGAACGCATTGTCACCAGATTTGGTTGTCCATTAGAAATTGTAACAGATCAAGGAAACCACTTCATTAATGAGGTGGTAGAAGCCCTAGTCAATAAGTTTTCTATTAAGCACATGAAGACAACAACATACAAGCCAAACACAAATGGACAGGTGGAACGAACAAATTTTGTGTTGTGTTAAATTCTAGCAAAAGATGCAGCCTTGCAGGTACATAAATGAGATAAAAGGATTCATGTAGCATTGTGGGCATATATGGCAACATCAAAGTCAGCAACATGATACTCTCCATTTCAGTTGGCCTATGGCATTGATCCAGTTCTTCCTATTGAGTTTGATATTCCCACTGTGAGAGTTATGAAAAATGAAAGAATGGATGAAAGTGATTCAGTAAAAGAAAGGTTGGTACATATTCATTTGCTAGAGGAAATGAGAGAAATAGCAAAAGATACAAGCCATAAGAAGAAAATGAAGCAGAAGGAATACTTTGATCAAAATATCCATTGGTCTCCATTTCATGTGAATGACTTGATTCTAGTATATGATTTCAGATACAAAAAAAGAAGACAAAAAATTTCTTCCAAAATGGATGGGGCCCTACAAAATAGCAGCGGTGCGTGAAAATGGTACGTACTGACTGGAGGACTTGGATGGCACTCCCATTACGAAATGGGTCAATCATGACAAGTTGAAGATTTTCCAAGCACCAGAATAGTCTACTCCGAGGACGGAGTAGAAGCTAGGAAGGGGGAAGACGTCGACACTAAAATTTTCCTCCGTAATTTCTATTTCATCAATGTATGTATTAGGAATAAGATGTTGTTAAGTAGTAGCGTCTGATAGAAGATAACGACGCCGTCAGTATGGTGCCGCCAATAATGTGAAGTACGGTAACAGTCAAAGTACAATAGGAATGTTGTAAAAAGTAAATATTTGTCGTAAGTGGTCCGGTAATGTTAAAATGTCAAAGTTTGGGTAATTAGAGAAGTAGGGTCTACATGATTAGGAATTAGAAATATTATATTGGTAATAAGGACAAGGAGTGAGGTCATAAATATTTTGTGTATTTTATTTGTAAAAAGTCTAAAAATGTGGAACCCATGTAAAATGATAAGGTTTATTTTATGTTAAAAGATAAGCTTACATGCACAGATAAGAGTTAAGGTATGGAATATGATTCGTCAGAGTGGATTTCTTATCCTATCTTAGAGATAAGATGGATAACCCTGGAAGTTCTATAAATAGAGAGGCCACCCCCCTCATTTAGCATAGAAGGAAGTAGTGAGAAATATTGTAGGAAGTGTGCGAAGGAAGCCATCAGTTTAAAGGTGTGTTGAAGAAGCCATTAAGAGGTGTAATTGTAAAGGTTCTCCCATAGTCTTGGTGAAAGGCAAGTGAAGTCAATAACACTTGAAGTACCTCATAGGTGAGATTGTAACAATTTCATGTTAATATTATAATTTACTTTGATATTTCAGATTTGTCATTATTCTGTCTTATCATAGTCGATGGTATTCTTGTGTTATGTTGTTGTTTTGTTTCTAGATTACATCCACCAAACTAAAGACTATGCATTAGTAAATAATCATAGTACGAGGAGTTCCCGGTGAAGAATTATCATAGTGCCAGATTGGTGATGACAGTTCATCCATTAGAGGATGTTTGATTATATTTTTCCATCCCTACGAAGGTTTTGTGCAGTGGAGCAGGTTATGAGATGTTCATCAATGGGCATTCTTAGTTTGGTTGGGAAGCGGAAGCATTTGTTGCGCATGATTATTTTGTTACCTATTTGAATGTCTAAAGTATTATGAGGTCTTCTGACAATTTAACGTCAATGCAAAAGGTTTTTTGTGGTAGGATTGCATTAAATTTTGCTTTTTAAAACCTTATAAAACACCTGAGTGGTTTGATTAAGTGGCAGACAAAATTCCAAATGGGCAAGTGTAGACCAAGAAACTCTATTCGAATAACATTTTTTTGTTTTGTTTGGTTAGAGACAACAAAATCACAATCCAACATTAAAATACCACAAATGTGTTGTGAATAAACCAAGAGCCATGGGAAATGATGGCTCTATAGTGATCATCATTATTAAATTTGAACAGAAAGAATCACTTTGTCAAATTTCACTCACCCTCAAGCTTAACACCATAGGGGAGAACCAATGATTTCAAGGTGCTTTCGAAGGGGACTCGACTGATGAAATAAGAAACTAATGTAAATTGTTCAAAATAATTGCACACCTCATTACACTCATGGCAGTCAAAAACAACATCAAGAAAACTTACACATGTATGCTCATTACCTCATGGAAGACCTTCATTACGAACTTTCACACTTCTTTCTATGCCATTGTACTCTAGAGCTTCGTTGGTAACTCCTGCAATAGTTTACGACAGTATAAAGATGCATAAAAGAGGGATTGGGTAGGAGCAATGCAATAAATGCACAAGTGTTTTAAAAAAACAGTGCTAAAAAAAGAATTTTTAATCGCAGTTTGGTGTACGCATAAAAGCATAGGACCTTGTTATGCTAAAGGCTTTCTTTACAATGGGAAAACTAGGGGCCATTTAACATTACACGCTATAAATCAACGGTTGTGGATACATGTGTACATGGACGTTGAACAAATTAGTTCAAACCATTGATCTTTCCAATACATAAACAACGAGGCTTTTGAGGAAATTATAGTTGGCATTTGTTTATTCAACGTCTGTACAATGCAGTATTTTTTTCAGGAGATATCTATGTGTGACGTGCCAGGACTAGTTGGCGACGTGGGTGAGGGCATATCCAATTTTAAGAAGGGCGACGAGATTTACGATGACATTCAAGATTTCATATTAGGAAATCTTCAGTAGCACGACAATCTAGCACAATACAGAGTGGCAAAAGGGCATATGGTAGACTTGAAGTTGAGAAATTTATCATTCGAAGAAGCCATCAGTTTGTCGCTTGCTCTGTTAACATTTCTACATTCATTCAACATCGTCAATCATTTAGCTGTGGCACAAAGACCTCGGAATTTTAAAGTGAAACGAAGGAATGATAACACAAAATTTGCAGATTATAGGATGCGATGGATTCAGGGCGTTTGATGGTTGATGAAATGGAACAATACTAACCAAGAATTTTTCACTATAAAGAAATACTTTCGAAATAATTATAAATGATTAAAAAATGATTGAATTGTTATTAAAATTTATAATAACTGGAACAAAACAATCGTTTCAGAGATGTTTATTTTGTAGAGTGGTCATCAATTCTCTATATGCAGCCAACTAGTGTTTAGTCTGATTAGTTAACCTTTGCTAGCATGTTGCAACCTTGTGCCAAAAATGGAGCTTCAAAACGGGTTATGGAAAACCATTAAAATGAAGGTACTTTTTAAAAATGTCTACAAACTGTGGAGTATGTGAGTCTATATTTTTCCAACAACGATTTTCCCCTCACCAAGTGCAACACAAGGTCGAGACTTAAGGTAATGATGTGTCCTTTCTAGGGCTCCTTGCTCATGGATGACACCATCAATCCTAGAGCGATGACACTTGCATCAGAATTCTGGCCATGTTTCCTAGCATGTCACACACTTCCAAGTTGTTACAGAAATTCCCTTATTTAGTCATGTCTTTCACCATTTACTTCCATGTTGTATTTGCCGCATGGACGTCACATCCTAAATATGGTGGAACTGGAGTATTTTATGTTGCTTCTTTAGGTTTCCATGACATCCCAAATTATCTTCTGAAATCCAAAAAATAAAAAATAAAAAAGGCACATGAGATAAATTTGGAAGCATGCGAAGTGTTTGACAAAATGTCTGTAATATATGTGGTCTCGTGGAGTATAATGCTTGCAGGATATGTAAAAATGATTTCCACTAACATACGGTTTGCATGTCTGTTTGTTCCTTGTCCATTTCGAGGAAGTGGCATACATATTTGTGCATACATCTGAGTAGGTGATGTTCTTCTTCCTCTTCCTCCATTATGTCTGCGGCTTGCTCGTTATTGAAATCGTTGTTGCTAGTGATGTTTAGAGAAGTATATTTGGGTTTCGAGCTTCATAATGTCATATCATATGCTCGCCATCGTAGGCATGATCATCATATTATTACCACTGCCACTATTAATGGGCTCCTCTTCAGTTGTTTTAGTGGTATGATCTCTCTCCAAGTTGAATCCGGTTTTTAGGAAGTGGAAGAAAAACAAAGCATCTAAACACATCATCCACCTGAACTTTATAGTGTCACTGTTGCCCCTCCACCTTCCATTTGTAAAAATCCTCTAATCTAGCGATCATATGGGGCTCAGTTATTTTAGTGAAGAGAGCTTGGATGAGGTTGGGGGAGGTTGTCATCTGCTTCTCTGCTACACTTGATCTTGTAGCTTTCCACTAGAGAAAGATGGGTGAGGCGGTGATGGTATGGCCCCGTGGATTCATCCTTTAATGACCGATGGTGGTAAGGATCTAGCAATAACATTGTAGGACTGTATGTGCACTTACCTTGGTATTCATCATGGCCTTGGGTGCACGATTGCTGCCCCTATTCCTACCATTTCTTCCATTCCCATTTACACCATCCCTGTTCTTTTTTAGAAGCATTTCGACCTCTGCACTCCATTCATCCAAAATCAGTTCTTCTCCACCCATCAACACACGAAAATGATAAGGTTGACACTCAGCGAACTCACATTCACACAACTACATGTGATGGTGACTCTTTCACTCCCTCAACATCTTTTTCAAAATGTGGACAACACATGTCTCCTAACAAACAAGGAATTTAAGGAGTGAGGGCCATTATTGTGAATGTCCATTAGGACTTGTGAGGCCCCTCTGCATTATTAGGTTTACGTACATGTCACGACTGTAAAACTTGACTTCTCAAGTTGCGAGTTTAAATGGACATGGTAATTTATCTTGATATTTACAACAAAATATGTTTAACCATTGAGTTATTATGGCATCCCTCCTGTAACTAAATTAAGTGTAATTCCTATGTACTGACAATATCCTAACATGGCTCTCGCAGCTCTATCCACAAACTTTTCCTTCCTTAAAGCAATGATAAATATGAAGGAATTGGCGGCGAAGGGTCAAGCATGGGACAAGAGAGAGAGCATTACTTGAACATGTCCTTGCAAAGACTGGAGAGGGAAATCCCCTCTCCATTTTGAAAGCAATGCACAAATATGCAAATACCGCTAGCTGGTTCATGAATATCGAAGACGAGAAGGGCCACCCTAGTTTGATCAGTCAACCTTTATTATTAAATTGCCACCCTATGCCAAAAATGGAGCTTTAAAACAGGTTGGAGAAAACCATTAAAATGAAGGGACTTTCAACAAATGTCTACAAACTGTGGAAGTATGCGACTCTATATTTTGCTGCTAATGATTTTCCCCTCACCAAGTGCAACACAAGGTCGAGACTTAAGGTGATGGTGTGTCCTTTCTAGGGTTCCTTGCTCATGTCTGACACCATCAATCCTAGAGTGATGACACTTGCATCAGAATTTTGGCCTTGTTATCTAACATATCACACGCTTCCAAGTTGTTAGAGAAATCCCCTTATTTTGTCATGTCTTTCACCATTTGCTTCCACATTGTACTTGTCACGTGGACGTCATATCCTGAATATTGTGGAGTTGGAGTATTTTATGTTACTTCTTCAGGTTTCCATGGCATCCCAAACTATCTTTTGAAATCCCAAAAATAAAAAAATAAAGAAGGCACATGAGACATAATTTGGAAGCATGTGAAGTGTTTGACAAAATGCCTGAAATATATGTGGTCTCATGGTTTGTAATGGTTGTGGGATATGTAAGAATGATTTCCGTTGACAGAAGGTGTGCGTGTGCGTTTGTTTCGTGTTAAGTTCGAGGAAGTGGCAAACATATTTGTGCATACATCTGAGCAGGTGTTGTTCCTCTTCCTCTTCCTCCATTATGTTTGTGCCTTGCTCAATATTGAAATCTTGAAACATCTTCAATTTTTGTTACCAGTGATGTTGAGAGCCATATGACTTGTTGGAGAAGGAAGAGAGGGATATGGGTTTCAAGCTACAAAATGTCGCATCTTACGCTCGCCATCGCAGACATGATCATCATCTTATTACCACAACCTTTTCCTAACATGGATCTTGCAACTTTGTCCACAACATTTTCCTTCCTCAAAGAAATGATAAATATGAAGGAACTTGGTGGTGACGAGGCAAGCAAGGGACGGGCATGAGGGAGCATTACTCGAGCATGTCCCTCACAAACGACTGAAGAGGGAAATCCCCTCTCCATTTTGAATTTAATGGATAAATATTCAAAGATCGCTCGCTGGTTCATGAATATCGAAAACAAGATAGGGCCAAATTTTAGATAATGTTCTCTAGAAATACAATCCAAAGACGGTTCTGGAGATTTGGACCTACTATGCGGATATTATGTTGTGAAAATAGTGGCACAATTACAGAGGGAAGAGCAATAAGTTTCTCTCTTTCGAGATAAGCCCCAACAAACAGCGATATTGTAATGGTGAATTATCGACTATGCAAGCAACTCGTAATAACACTACCCTCATAACAAAGCTTTCATCATGAAGATGTATATCAAATGTGTATATTATTACTTTTTAGTAGGGATTTCGTCGAAGGTCAATGTGGTGGAATGAAAACTCCACAAGCGTGTAGACGTGGCCAAACATTTTTTTTAAGAGATGAAGGCCACCGTGCTTTGAATTTGCTTTCTTCGACCACTGAGAAAAACCGTCTGTTTTTCCAGACTACCTTGTGTTGATGGAGAAGGGAATTGTGGGGAATGGAAACAAGGATAGTGTGCAGACAATGATCCAAAGGTCAATTCAGTGGATGAAGCCTTCCTGACTTCCCAATAACGTCATAGTGCGCATCTTAAAAGACCCCATATTGTAGAGATCTTTGTCGACTTCAAGAATGAGGTAAAACATAGCCCGTTTATGACAGAGTTTCAACTAGCCCCAAAAATTATTTACAATCCACTAGGTCCTCACTGGCTAATCAAATCCACATGACCCTGGGTGGCAACATTGAATCGTGGTTGATGTTGTCGAGGACACATGCATCTATTTAATGACTCTGGTCTTCGACTCTTGTATATACGGAATTAAATGGTCATCCAAGTGAAAATCTTACCATTGTAGCCCTCAAATAGGGTCAAACACAATAGTGAATTCGGGAGGGGTTCCATGATTGCCTCTAAATTATTCGCGGTCCTCGTCATGATTGAAGTAAGTGTCATTTGTTAGCACCCTCTGAATTGACATAAAAGTTAATTGCCAATGACTACTGTGCCACCTTTCTATCATGGCTAAAACCTCCAACTCGGCGATTCACAGGACCGAGCCATTATTCATTAGGAATGTTACGTATTTTGATTAACGTGTGCTAGCTCAATACTTTTTTCATCTTATTTACTCGGACAAGCTCTATAAATATTTACCTCAGGCTTCTCCTTAATATGTAAGATATTTTAATCAGCAATTTCTATCATATGTTTCAAAATAACTTTGCAAATTTGTCAACTATGTGAAAACTTTAAAAAATTAATATCTAGATCAACTTTATACAAAGCGTGCCTTAGTATATCTCATGGAATCAACATGAACCACTTAATAATTAACTTGCTCATAATAATTAGCCTTGATCATCTTCCCTTCTACGAGGCTAATCTCTCCCGATACATCTCCCTGAAACCTAACCCTATAATCTTTTGTTAGCAATGGTTTGGACGCAGATGGGCATGCTCGATTGTCACGACGGTTTCATAAGGCACTTGTGTTGGGCGATGATGGTGGAGTTTCCCTCCTCTGGAGATCGTGTTGGTAGGGTCATCGGCTTGGGTTGGAGACAACAACAATGTGTTCCCTGGCCTAAAACTTCCACTGTTTTCGGCGAAGTGGTCCTAGAGGCGGCTAGATTGGTCTAGTGGTGGATGCCTCTGAAGGCGACCTCCCTATGGGCAGTCTAGCATCTGGCAACCCAATTATGGCTCTCCCCTCTGGATTCGTGTGGAGCTCGGGTAGGTAGTTTACCCCATAATTTGGGCTTGTGCAGCTGGCGGCGGATCTCTGACTTTTGCTTCCGCAGAACTACTCACTACAAAAACAAGTCTTCTCCCTAAGGGCTCTGTCAAGACGATGGGGTCGGAGGACCAGTTGGTGGCGCTCGTCTAAGGGTTGAAGCTGCGAGTGGTGATTAGGACTTATTTTTTTTTGATAATAGGCAATGTTGTATGAATTGACAGGAGTCTGCCCTGTTCTGAATGGTGGGGGACATCGGTGCTACGAAGGCCGATGGAGGGGCACAGATTCTTCTCGCTTGAGTGTCTGGATTTCCAAGACTGAAGTCGCATAGGGAAAGCTTCTTGTTGGAGAAGTCTACGATTGAGGTTCAGGGACTCAAAATCATCCATTGCTGCATTAAGAAATGCCCGACGGTTATTGCTACTTGGTGATCGTACAGGAGATTGATTAAGGCAGAACATCTGTTCATCAACACGTGGGCTGACTTTGTCGCTTTAATGGTATGTGGTCGGGTCTAAATCCGCAGCTGCATGTGCTAGATTTCTTTGCAATTGTAGCCATTTTTGCAAGGTAGGGTGGGATCATTTACGCTTGTGCTCAAGGACACCTTTTTATTGTGGTTTTTACAGATCCATTGGAAGATCGCTATACTATATTTTCTAAGTTGTGGGAACTTTTAGAGTGAATCGTTCTTCTTATTGAAACCAATGACGTAGGCCCTTCTTGCCAACCCTACTATTGATCAACATTTAATGTGGAGCTTATTTGGGTGTGCATTGCCTCACCTATCGCTGCAATTTTGGGGGGAGTTGAACGTCTTATTTTCAAATTGGTAATTCGTTTCAAGGACTTAACTACCTATAGCAATATGAGGTCTAGAAACTAAATTGTGACACACATTTTACGGACCTTTGCACGCATCCTGGTTGAAATTGATACTGATGTTGATCTTACAACTTCTATGGAGCTCAAAATCTGGTGCTTAACCTAGCAGGCGACATATGGTAGGGTTTGTGTCCCTTCAGAGTGTAGGAATTTTTTTTTCTTTAGGACAGTTTTAGCCCCTTGGATTGCACTAGTGTGACAATAGAGGATAGAATGATCACCAGGTATCTTGGTCCGGAAAGATTCCCATGACCCAACATTGCGTGGTTGTATGTCATCGGGGCTCCAGAGGATTCATTTAATGATGTGTTTTCAGGGTCGGAAGATGGTAGATTTTACACGTCATCCAAACAACAATGTTTTCAACGTAGAAAAAAAAAAAAAACCTGTGTTGGGGGGTCATGGCTTTGGACGATTCTTCAAACATTTTCCAGTCAATTTGAGTTATGTAAGTGTCATTTGTCAGTACCCCCTTCAATTGAAAGAGAATAGTTGAAATGCCAGTGACTATACCAAACATCCATATGGATGAAAATGAGGATCATCAATAGGGAAGGGGATTCTTAGGATGGTTGATGAACTCATGCTAAAAAATACTTTTAAAATCTTGTTTTAGGCACCACCCTAAAATGAACTGAAGATCTCATGGTAAGGCTTCTCCTCAATGGGTAAACTTTATTTTAATCAGACTTGTCTACATATATTTCAAAATGGGTTTGGCAAATTGGTAGAGGCCTCTTCAAAACTTTGAGCATCAACGTCATATACTAGATCTCTCTTTGTATCAAAGTTAGTATATCTTGTGGATCTCGCTTAAAACCAAACTATATTTACCATAATCTAAACAAAAATTTCTTAAATAATGACAATGTTGTTTTGTACAAGTTCATACATCATCTCTTGTTGCCAAAAAATTTGTAGTGAATGGACCCATCATAGTGTATTATAGTTGATGGTGTCCTACATACCCAAAAGCCTTAAAAAAAAAAAACAATAATAAAATTTCCTTGCTTTTGGGTAATTTTCATTAATTAGTAAAATAATGCATTATGATGTCTTCAACTTATTCAACAAGGATTTCATGCCCAAAAAATAATGTTCCACTCTAATGTGGTATGCAAGAAAAGATAAGTTTAATTATTAATTATAACTAGCACTTGCCCCTGTTTGATGAAAAAGAGTCACTGATAGGGCGACATTGAAGAAGCTACAGTTAAAGGATTGAAAGTGGGACATTGGCAAGAGGAAGAGTCGTGATGAAGAAGGGGTTTGATGGAGGAGAATTTTCAGGTTGGAGAATCTATTACAGGGAATATATGATATCCTCTTTTTTATTTCAACAAGTCACATATGGACAACTTCTCACTTTTCCTTACCATCACCACATTGTCTATTTAATGCAGTGTTTGTTGAACATTAATTTCTTCTTAATATCTACCAACTTGATAAATACTGGTTTTATTGGAATTACAACTTTTAAGGATTACTGGAATCAAATAATCATGTTTTTGTTCAATAATAAATATGTCTTAATCGCCGCCAATTTGAAAAGCCCTACTTTTTATTGGATTTGTAACTTTTAGAGATAACTGGAATCACATATTTTATGCATTTTAATAATGTAAGCATGGAAAGTAAACAAAGAAAAAGGTAAACACAAGTGAAAACATGATATATACTCCAAGGGAACCGACTCAAGCTCTTACACGTCAACAACTCCAATGGCTATGTTGGTCAGTTTTTTGATGCTAAGTTGTCTATTAACAAAATATGATGAGTTGGATGACAAAGAAGTTCTAGAGGGTACGACTAACAAGGACAGAGGCTTACTACACTCAAACATACACAAACTGCCTTTCTGCAGGTGGTGGTGAAGGAGACTTTGCTAAGTCTGCAAGGATGGGGAGAATGTGGATTTCACGTTCAATGGTCTAGGACTTTCCCGCTTAGGATTGTTTGGATTAGACATTTAGAGACTATGTTGCTTCCTATACTATGCTTGTGCATCGTGCAAACATCCATGTTTTTATGTGGGAATGTTTGTGGCACAACATCGTGTGCATTTTATTGATGTCATCTAGTTGTCTTGTGAGATAGTATCTCCACCATGTCTATTTTTGTTTCATGAATCCATTTCACCCTTTTTATACCTTCATTACCATCCTCCCAATTGGGTCATAATGGGAATTTAGAGCAAGACAGAAGTAAACATTGACACTTAATGGAAATAAGATTTTGTAGATGTAGTTCTGAGCATTGTGGGTGCAAACATCCCAGGGGCTAATCTTTTGTTCTACAACATATTGCTCATTGTACAATAATAGAAACAAAGCCCACCTATTAATCGCTCATATTCAATATTAGCACGTGCGTGAAATCAAGAATATAAAGCAAATTTTATTTCAAAGTATTAATCGAAAATGCCTTTCTTTTTTGGATATCTCTAGAGTACCTTACTTCACGACCTCACCCCTTTCTCCTTGATATGATTTAAACAAATGAAACATGTTTCATATGTGCTTGACCATAAGAAAGAAGACTTTTTAATTTTCTTCCCCCCCTACCATTTTCCCCACCTTTTGACATCTCCTCTCTTAAAACCCTTCTTCAATGCACATTCCCCTCCCTCGATTTTTAAATCCCTCCAATTTAGCTTCTCCAATGCATCTCCTTCGACGTTTCCATCACACACTTTGTGTGAAATTGTTACTTTATCTCCCCTTTGAGCCCTCTCAACCATGCCAATCATTTTTAAAACACAAGATTATATATGATATTACATCATTTCAAAACAAAAGATAATTATATGTTATTACATTAATGACATGTCTTGTCTCATATATTAAATCTGAAAGATAACAATATGATATTGTGCTCACTTAGCCTTGTTCACCCGGGCTCAAGTCATGGGTTTGATTCCTTGTTTACCTGTTGCTGGTCGTCAAATAGGATTTCACGAAGAGCAACAGTCAGGGGACAAGAAGTCCCTCCTCTTTAATGGGAGAGGTTCGCTTATTCGGAAACGAAACTATTTACACATATACAAAACATGATTTTCTTGTGGAACTTGGATATTCACGAAAGTGTTTTCTATAAGGATCATCAATTACAAAAGGTCTGAGGAATGAGAAAACGAGAACGAGTAGAAAGGCACCATTTAGAATTATAGATGACAGAGTAATTCTTTATGCATGCGAAGGTACAGTGAATTGAAACAAGATCATTTGTATCATACTAATAAGATGAAATTTGAAAGACACAAAGTTCTATCAATAACATTTGCAAGAATACAAAGCTTCTTAATATAATATAGACAAATGATCTTAACAAGATTAAATGAAAAACTTAGGGATAAAAGAGATCAGATAGACGAAGAATGAAAAGCCCTTCTGTATTGATTTCTTTATGATTTATTTACACTTTCAGAAAATAAGCCAAGTTCTTCCTCCTTTCAAAATGGCGAGGAGAGGCCATTATATAGTTTACAATTCAGTTACTATCGGTAACTACTTCTTTTAACTAAAGATTAGTTAAGGATTGCCAATCGCAATACCTTAACTTATTACAATAAATCCGAGACAAAGAATTGGAAGAGAAGAGAGGAATAAGGAGAAGAAGACAGGTGCTTATGACTGGGAGGGACCCACTAACTTCAAAATCCGCTGCCTGAATCTCTTCAATGCCTCGGCTATGTCTCTGCCACGTGGGACTGACGTGTTGGCTGTAGACTGGGTCCAAAATCTGAGGCACTTCTCCATTTCCTTATCAAACTCGACATGAGTATGATAGTCTTTATTTGCTTCTTCAATAGCAGATTGAAGAGAGTAGATCTCCTTCATTTTCTCTTTGGAAATGGAGCTTTCCTTGAACAAATTTCCTTTGACAAAAGCTCTGAATTGAGCTTTGATTTCTTGTAGGGAGAGAGACACACCAGAAGTTTCATCCTGAAGATGACAATGTATATCTTTGAAAGCAGATACAACTAGTGTTTTGAAAGCCTCTCCCTTCTGCCAACTATTCTTCAATTCTCCCGAAGCCTCCTCCTGTACCTTGATCTTCCACTCCACGCTGTAGACCCAAGATTTTGACAGATTATCCTTTGCATCATCAAAAATCTTACTTGCCAAAAGAATGTTTTCATCGGTCTGTCCCATGAGGCGGAGGTCCACTATACAACTGCTCCAAAGTTTAAGCTCTTTATCTATGATCCCAATAGTGGAAGAGATCTTTTGTTGCAAGTTGTTCACTTTTCCATGGAGTTTGAAAGCTTTATTGATGAAATTTAATCCAGCAACAAGCATATCTTCCACCATGGCCTCCATAGCTCTACCATAGACTTAATACTTGTGCATGTCTTTGATACTCTGTACTTCATCTTGGCTCAAAATTACAGGTGGCGGAAGGGTAGTCAATGGGGTAGGGTCCAAAACTTTTCCCTTAGACAAAAGAGATTTGATAAAACCTTTGAGAATTTGGGCTTGTTCCTCCAACTGTTCAATAGTTTGCTGCCCTTTTCCTACCCTCCCAATGACTCTTGTGACCGTTTCCTGGAGGTTGTGGATCTGACCTTCAGGGGTAGACTCTCCCATAGGAATCCTTGAGAGTTCTAGGTCAGATGGCTGTGCTTGATTCTGGGAGACAACTATGGCATTATCCATTTCTGGAATCCTCAGTGCAGTGCCAATGGCGGCAGCGTCAAGTTTGGCAATGAGCTCCCCGTGTATATTGGTCAATTCGCTCGAATCAGGGTTGAAATGAGCTCCGCATGAAAGCACTGTATCTGCACATTGCACAGAGATTGGGAAACCACCAGCGAAAGCCAAACCTCTGTCATGAATCATCTGTGCCATTGGCGTAGGGTTTGCATCTGTCATCCTCGACTAAAAATCACTAAAGTCAAGATGGCGAACTTCACTGTCCCCGATATCGGGAACGACAGACTCTAGTGGTGAGATTTGTTCTTGCCCCTGAAATTTGATCTAGACTTGGGAAGGAATTGTAGAGGAAAATGGATACGCGCGCAGGAATTTAGATTGCAAGGGTTCAAGCAAAAGATAGCAGGACAAGCAGTGTGTAAAACGCATAGGGCGTTCGCTCGTTATATAGCCGTTTAGGAGAGAGAAAGGCAATGAATGCGCATTTAATACATACTAATTTGAAAAGCAAGGTATTCGGGTAGAGCGGGAAAAATTAGCACAAATAGCACTTTGGTTCATTTGGGACATGTGGGACGCGAAAGCGCGAAGTACGTGGCTCGGCACGATTCGGGGAAAAGACGCACAAATGCTCTTGGAACACACTGGGACAAAAGTACGTGAAGTACGCGGCTTGGCTGATATCTGATCAGCAAATGGAACAATTGGTCTCAGGTGAATTTTGGGACATGTGCGACGCAAAAGCGCGAAGTACGCGGCTCGGCCAAATCGGACGAAAATGGAACAATTGGTCTGGGCGAACTTGGGACATGCAGGACAAAAAGTTCCGATGGGCTCGAAAAGAACAGACTTCGGGTGAACCGGCTGATCGGGGAACAGAGGGCTCGTTTGAACTTGGGACACGTGGGACAAAAATGTCCGACATGCCCGAAAAACACACAAAATTACCCAAAAATGCAGATTTCTCAATTTCTTTGGCTTTTCACATTATCAACACAGCAGAAAAGACACTTAAACTCAAAATTTTAAATTTTCATCTTCTTAAGAGTAGGGGAATTTTGAGTGGACAACAACTGGCTCCTTCTGGGGATGACTTGCATAAATTCAGAGAATGAGACAAGGCAAGAACTTAGACAAACTCGGGGAAGTAGACCAGTACCTTATCCATTGGGCAACGGAGTCAAAAAGCAAACCAATACAGAGGACAACACACCAGAACAAAGGGAAAGAAAAACAAAACGCTGTACAGAATATACAAAGGACTCCTTAATCACCTATGACTTGAACAATTTCAGGCCCTCATTATCTAAGGGAGGTAGAACTGTAGATGGTACCACACAGTGTGCCCCAACGCCTTCTTGAGGCGTGATACTTGAAAAACATTGTGTACCCTGCTCTCTGCCGGAAGCTTAGGCTCATAAGCTACCTCTCCAACTCGCCTCAAGATCCTGAAAGGACCATAATACCGTGGCTTAAGCTTTTCTGACCCACTCTTCCTAAGAGTGGACTGATGGTAGGGCTGCAACATAAGGTAAACCATGTCACCCACCTCAAAATGCCTCTCTGTTCTCTTCTGATCCGTATACTGCTTTTGCTGATTTTGTGCCTTGGCGATATTTTCTTTGAGAGCCTTCATAGTATCCTGACTCTCTTGCAACAAGTCTCCAGCACTCGGCACTCTACTGTCGTTCAGTAGCAAATCTAGAAAACTCGGTGCCTCATACCCGTACAATGCCATGAAAGGTGACATCTGAATGGTCATATGGAATGTCGTGTTGTAACAATACTCACACAAATGAATCCATCTGACCCACGCCTTCTGCTACCCTGAAATGTAATTTATGAGGTATCCTTCCACCCACTTAACTATCTCCGTTTGCCCGTCTGTCTAAGGGTGGTAACTGGTGCTCGGTGTAAGCTCGGTTCCACAGAGTTTGAAGACCTTCTGCCAGAAATGACTCAAGAACCGACTATCTCTGTCGCTCACAATGCTCCGAGGCAATCCATGTAGTCTAAATACCTCATGAAATTTGACCTCTGCCACCTGTGTAGTTGTGTAGGTAGTGGTAATCGGAAAGAAGTGCGCATACTTCGTCAGCCGATCCACAACTACATATATGCAATCTTGCCCTTGGGCTTTAGGCAAGCCCGTAATAAAGTCCATCGACAGGCATTCCCACTTCCTGTCAGGAATCGGAAGTGGCTGCAATAAACCTGCCGAGTATGTGTTCTCCTGCTTGTTCTGCTGACAAACAGGGCACTCACACACGTACTGAAGAACATCTGCCTTGAGTCCTTTCCATGGGAACCTCTCCCGTATCTGTCTATAGGTTTTGAAATACTCGGGATGTCCTGCAGTTGGTACATCATGAAAGGCTCGCATGATTATGTTCTTCACCTCTGAATCTGGGATCAAAGGTAAATCCTATTCTTGTAAATGATCAAGTCATTCACAAGTGCATACCTGGTATCAACTGTCAATCCCTCAACAATGCTGGAAGCCCAAGTGTCCTTGGCATACTCTGCCACAATCATATGCCTCCAATCCTCCGTAATATGAACCATAGAGCTCAAGTATGGCCTACGTGAAAGAGCATCAGCTACTACGTTATGTGTACCTTTGATATACGAAATATCAAAGTCATAGGCCTGCAATTTACTGACCCACTTCTGCTGGCGATCATTGAGATCTCGCTGCCCTAAGAAGTGTCTCAAACTGTTATGGTCAGCTATTTTGGGATTTTATTGCCTCTGCTTCTGTTTAAAAGGCTTAATTCCAGGTTTGAGAGGAATAAAATGCTGCATCTCTTTTGGTTGGAAAGCTTTTAAATCTTCATAAGAGTAGGCAAGAACATCCTTATACCTCTTTAACAGATCAATTGCTTTCTTCCTCTCACATGCTGTGCAACATTTTCCAATGTTCACGAGCTTAGGGTCAGTAGAACTCCCAATATTAATTTTGTCATATTCAGCTGATTGTTGAGGTCCAGTAAAAGCTCTAGACTTTACATACCTGTCGTGTTTATCAAACAATTCCTCTAAACTTACCAATCCTTTAGGGATCTTGTTTCCCTTGAGTTTGATACATCCATCCTGATCCGTTTCTTCTCCTTGAGTGGCTGCTTTGTCAAAGGGCACACTTTCACGAGGCAAGTTATCACTTCCTTCAAAGTATAGCTGTTCAAAATTATCTTTGAGTTCTAAGAAAGAAAGCAAATGTTGATCATTATTGAAAACTTGCCAGTTATTTGTATTATCAGGTACACTAGGTCGATGGATCATCTCAATGGTGAACTTATCTTGGGAAAAGTCAGGATGAGGTATCAGTAGTGACCCTAAGACTGCTAGTGGATCAACCCTGGTATTCTTCTCCCTAGGTATTGCTTCAATGGAGAAAGCATCAAGAAATTCAATGGAATCCCAAACCTGATTCCTGTAACGTTTCAACCTTCCATTTTTCACCTGGAAGAGGTTTCTAACTTGCTTTACAATCAATTCTACATCCCCACAAGCTAGAAGATTCTTCACACCTTGTTCTTTTGCCACTTGTAGTCCAAGAATGAGAGCTTCATACTCTGCTGTATTATTGGTATTTTCAAACTGCAACTTGAATGAAAAAGGATGAAGGCTTCCTTCAGGTGACACCAGTATGACACTAGCTCCAGAACCAGCTGAGGAACAACTTCCGTCAAACTCTAAAATCCAAACACCATTAGGATCTTTAGGTGACACTTTGGGGAGTTGGATTTTTTCAGGAGACATAATCATGTAGTTACCATGCCCCATATCCTCATAGAGTATTTGTGCTTTGGGATCATCTATTTTTTGTACAATATACTCAGATTGCTTCTCAGGCAACAACTTCTTCATTTGCCCATTAACAGGTACGAGTGCATGTGACCAATCCATTTGAATTTCTCCACCCACATCCTTACAGAAGTTTCTGCTTAGCAACATCCCGTATGAAGGAGGAATATCTGCTACTAAGATGGTAGCCAAAACTTTCTTCTCAGGCAAAGCAGCAAAAGCCACTTATGCATCTTTAATCCTTCTGACTAAGGGCACTTCCTTACTCTCCATAGAGTAACAAGATCCATAAGTGCGTGTGAGAGTCAAACCTAAGGCATGAGCTACTTTAGCAGGCATCACATTATCTGAGGCTCCTGAGTCTATGACACAATTACTGAGCCTATGCCAGCTATAAGAAGTGTCACATAGAATGACTTGATTTTGTCATTGGACGAGGTGACAGCGGCTACCAGATTAGGTTGTGGTGCAGAAGGAGGAGTGGGTAAAAGGCCTTTAGAAGTAGTTTTAGAATGGGAATTGACAAAGTGAATCATTTTAGCAAAAGCCTTGGGATGGGTTTGATAATACTCTGCCTCTGAGATTTGAACCTTAGTCTTTTTCAGGTGATCAATAATATCAAAAGACCCAGAAGTGGACGGGCTATCATCACTTGAGATCCTAGGTTTATCAACTTTAGGAGAAACGGAAATAACTTTAGTAGCAGAATTGACAGGACTCACCTTTGGTGTAGATGAAACGGGGATAGGAGATCCTCTTTTTGCAATTACAGGGATAGTTGTCGGCTGTTCTTTAGATTTCTTGGTGGGCTGCATCACTTTCTCCCTCTGATTTGTCTGCTCTCGAGTCATGACAGCGTATGATTCGCTATTCATGTCTGCTACTATTTCATCATAATCATCCTCATTATCAATGCCTTCAGTGGTGAAGAAATTAACTCGAGATCCCTCAAGTTCATCTGCTTCATCATCAACCTCTTCAACAAATTCCTCGCAATCTTCATTAACCTCTTCATCTTCAGGTTCCTCAACTTCACAGGTTGCATTGACAGGAACTTTAATAGGAGGTCCTTCAAGCGCTAGCCTTGTTTGAGCAGCAGGCAAACGATTTATGGGCTGAAAATTCCTCCTTGGAATGTCTGCATAGGGAGCATGCTGAGCCAATTGTTTCTTAATGGCAATGAGATCATTTGCAAGTTTTTGTACCAATGGATCAGTATTAGGTCCAGGGGTGGAAGAGGAGGAAGAAGCAGATTTAGATTTAGAAGGGTCTCTCCTCAACTTCCCTGACATGATTAAATCATCTTCGACACTAACAGCAAGAGTTTGATCTTCAGCCAATGTTGCGAGATTAGCCCTTCTTAGTGCATAACTAACTTTAGGCGATTGGGCATTTAGGAAGAAACATTTTTGAATTTGATCTATAGGTCGAGTATTTTGCGGAATTTTGTTAATCAACCTGTTGAATCGGGCCACAAATTCTCTCATGGGCTCTGATGAATCCTTCTTTATTTGAGAGATTTGGGCTAGCAAGGCATGCACGTCTTCTGCTGGTTTGAACCGGTTTTCAAACCCAGTTCTCATTGTATCCCAGCTGGTGATAGCACCGGCCGGAAGGTGATAGAACCAATCAGCAACATTATCTTGTAAAGTCTCAATGAAAAGTCTTACGGAGACATCTTCATGTTCAACTCCCAGAACTCCGCATGCAACTATGAAGGCTGCGATGTGTTCATCAGGATGCACTTTACCATCGCCTTTGAATTTAGGGAAGTTCTTCCGGTTACCTCTGGGTAACTCGTGCAAAGGCTGAGGAAGGGCAAGGGGCCCGACACGATGACCCCAGGGCAGTGGTACCGCCATTCTTGGAAAAATGGCTTGAAGAGGAACTGCAACACCAACAAGAATCAAAGCTCGAAGATTAGGACTGATTGACTCTGAAGGAATACCACCCGTAGGGATTCTATCTTGGACAGGTGGAGTACTTGTTGAACGAGTCTTTCTATTTCTTGTTGAAGGGAAAGGAAAACCCTACTGCTCCAAAAGCTGAAATTGAGAATCTTCAATACCAAGGGCCCTTCTCCCTCGAGTAAAACGCGGAGTCGCCAGATCAAAGGATGATCAATAATTACAGAACTGGAATATGATTTTCCCAGCGGAGTCGCCAAAAAACTGTTGGTCGTCAAATAGGACTTCACGAAGAGCAACAGTCAGGGGACAAGAAGTCCCTCCTCTTTAATGGGAGAGGTTCCCTTATTCATAAACGAACCTATTTACACATATACAAAACATGATTTTCTTGTGGAACTTGGATATTTATGAAAGTGTTTTCTATAAGGATCATCAATTACAAAAGGACTGAGGAATGAGAAAACGAGAACGAGTAGAAAGGCACCATTTAGAATTATAGATGACAGAGTAATTCTTTATGCATGCGAAGGTACAATGAATTGAAACAAGATCATTTGTATCATACTAATAAGATGAAATTTGAAAGACACAAAGTTCTATCAATAACATTTGCAAGAATACAAAGCTTCTTAATATAATATAGACAAATGATCTTAACAAGATTAAATGAAAAGCTTAGGGATAAAAGAGATCAGATAGACGAAGAATGAAAAGCCCTTCTGTATTGATTTCTTTATGATTTATTTACACTTTCAAAAAATAAGCCAAGTTCTTCCTCCTTTCAAAATGGCGAGGAGAGGCCATTATATAGTTTACAATTCAGTTACTATCGGTAACTTCTTTTAACTAAAGATTAGTTAAGGATTGCCAATCGCAATACCTTAACTTATTACAATAAATCCGAGAAAAAGAATTGGAAGAGAAGAGAGGAATAAGGAGAAGAAGACATGTGCTTATGACTGGGAGGGACCCACTAACTTCAAAATCCGCTGCCTGAATCTCTTCAACACCTCGGCTATGTCTCTGCTACGTGGGACTGACGTGTTGGCTGTAGACTGGGTCCAAAATCCGAGGCACTTCTCCATTTCCTTATCAAACTCGACATGAGTATGATAGTCTTTATTTGCTTCTTCAATAGCAGATTGAAGAGAGCAGATCTCCTTCATTTTCTCTTTGGAAATGGAGCTTTCCTTGAACAGATTTCCTTTGACAAAAGCTCTGAATTGAGCTTTGATTTCTTGTAGGGAGAGAGACACACCAGAAGTTTCATCCTAAAGATGACAATGTATATCTTTGAAAGCAGATACAACTAGTGTTTTGAAAGCCTCTCCCTTCTGCCAACTATTCTTCAATTCTCCCGAAGCCTCCTCCTGGACCTTGATCTTCCACTCCACGCTGTAGACCCAGGATTTTGACAGATTATCCTTTGCATCATCAAAAATCTTACTTGCCAAAAGAATGTTTTCATCGGTCTGTCCCATGAGGCGGAGGAGTTTGCATCTGTCATCCTCGACCAAAAATCACTAAAGTCAAGATGGTGAACTTAACTGTCCCCGATATCGGGAACGACAGACTCTAGTGGTGAGATTTGTTCTTGCCCCTGAAATTTGATCTTCATGTTGGTAGTAATTCGGAGGGCGAAGCTGCAAGCTAGACTTGGGAAGGAATTGCAGAGGAAAATGGATACGCACGCAGGGATTTAGATTGCAAAGGTTTGAGCAAAAGATAGCAGGAAAGCAGTGTGCAAAACTCATAGGGGGTTCACTCGTTATATAGCCGTTTTAGGAGAGAGAAAGGCAATGAATGCGTATTTAATATAGACCTACCCAAATTGAATAAGCAAGATATTTGGGTCGAGCGGGGAAAAAATTAACACGAATGGCACTTGGTTCATTTGGGACATGTGGGACGCGAAAGCGCGAAGTACGCGGCTTGGCCGAATCGGACGAAAATGGAACAATTGGTCTGGGCAAACTTAGGAAATTTGGGACAAAAAGTTCCGACGGGCCCAAAAAGAACGGAATTCGGGTGAATCGGCCGATCGGGGAACAGAGGGCCCAATTGAACTTGGAACACGCGGGACAAAAGTACGCGAAGTACGCGGCTCGGCTGAATCAGACGAAAATGGAACAATTGGTCCGGGCGAACTTGGGACATTTGGGACAAAAAGTTCCGATGGGCCCGAAAAAGAACAGACTTCGGGTGAACCGGCCGATCGGGGAACAGAGGGCCCAATTGAACTTGGGACATGCGGGACAAAAATGTCCGACAGGTCCGAAAAACACACAAAATGACCCAAAAACGCATATTTCTCAATTTCTTTAGCATTTCACATTATCAGTACAACAGAGAAAACACTTAAACTCAAAATTTTAAATTTTCACTTTCTTAAGAGCAGGGGAATTTTGAGTGGACAACACCTGTGGTGTGTGGAACGGGTCACTTGCACACTGTTCTAGAAGTTGATTAGTGGTGCTCGCCTTATGTTAGAGCTTCACCATCTAGAAACTTTATGTCGCTGGGTATTCACAGATTCTAAAAATTAATATTGTATTATTTTAAAACTATATGGTGACTTAATGCTCACTTTTATTAAGTTGAATGATAAAAGAATGACACCAACTACTTAGCCTAAATTTTCTTATTAGAAAATTCAAGATAACAAGGTTCATAATTTCATTCGGAGAGATTTGATGATTTTATTAATAAGAGATTTTACTTTTTAAAATTTGAATCAAGTGTAAATAGAATTGAAAATCCATTACTCTTTGGGACCACTCAAGTTGTTTGTCACAATGAACAGATTTTATTCAGATTATCTTATAAAGAGTCAAAAATTGTTTAAAAAGAAACTAAAATTTTATGCAACTATAACCCTTATACGATAAAGGTGAAGTTGAACAATGTGTAGCAGGCATAAAATCTTATCAAGTCAAAATGATTTTACCCACGTCGCCCCCGATATAAAAACCGCCACACCGTACAAATTTCATCTAAATGCAAATATTATAACAAAATGAAACAATAAAGACAAACATTAGGTGGTCTGTCCATGTCATATGTTTTTGTGCCCTTCATACGCCAGTCAAAAAAAAAACAAACCAAGTTGATATCAAGAACAGGGGCGGCCATTTTCTCAATAATACCCATAGAATCTATCAAATGCCCAGAATCAATCACCCTCATTTTCTTTACTTTCAACGAGTTTTTTGAGTAACCCGTAATCAACAGTGTGTTCTGCGTATTTTACCGGAATTGTGAGGTCATGACCGTCTGTAGATCTGTTTCCTCATAGTTCTGTCAAAAGAAATCAAATGACCGCGACGGCTTCTTTTTCCGGTAATCTCTGCATCCTTTCAGGTTCCTTTAGCTTTTGGGATTACGATTCCTCCCGCCAATTCTATCGGAATATATATTTGTGGCTTCCTCGCTCTCTTTTGTACTCAGTTTTAGGTGTGTTAGCAGTCAGAGGAGGTCGACGGCTACTGGTACCAAATTTAACCGATACATGAAGGTAAATAGAAATAAATTCTCGTGGGCTTTTTTCACCAAATATCATCTGGGTTTTTTCTATATACACCTCACTCTGACCCGGAGATGGCAGTATGGGCATGGTCGCACGGATAAGGGGAGGGGAGGCCATTTGAGTAAATGAATAAGGGTACGGCTATTTTACATGTAAATATATTCACCAGAAGATGTAGGTACGGGGATGGGAATGCTGTTATTGTTTTAATGCCGGAGTCTCCTGTGACTAGGATATGGGATCAGATAACTGATAACGTCCTTTAGGCAAAACAGTCTGTAGAACCCATCGAAATTTTGATTATTTATATAGATTATTGCTTTTATAGCTTTTCAGTTAAGTTGGTTTGATTGTCTTCGCTTGAAATTTCCTGAACTAAGTTGTGATTTTAAATGTGCCTAATATTGTTACATGTGTGTATAGGGAGGATGGGCTACTAAGCCAGTGGGTCTCTCTCTCTTAAATTGCAGTTTTTTCTACCTGATGTTATGCTGCAAATCAATGACTTTAATGTGAGATGGGCTCATCAGATGTTAGCCCAAGAGATGCTAAAATCAGTTCAAGGACCTCATGGCTCAGATTCTAGTAGCAGTGAACGTAGTTGAGGAGAGAGAGAAAGTCAGATGGCAATTGAGTCTGTTGCCACGGTCTATTGTGATTTTCAGATTGTAGTGTTTGCTACCCAATGTTATGTTTTAACTTTTATTTTCAATGTAAAAGGTATATTTAAAGGTCTCGGCGTAGCCACTCTACCAAGTTTGGCACATAAGATGCCTTGAGTATGCATGCACGCACCTTTGTAGATGGTCTCATGAGACTAGAGTTAGCTGAAGAGAAGCTAACTGTTCAGGTTATAGCAGCCAACCAACATACAAACAGGATGACGTGAGCATTTAGGAAGGGGCCCTATATGAAAGGTGTTGTAATGAGTCTGGATGACACATATTGAACGCCTGCAATGAATTTCTTGCAGGAACTAATCGATGCCTTAATGGCACAGATGAATGTCGGAAATAAAGTACATCCTCAAAGACATTGCTAGAATGAAATGGTAAATTACTTATCCAAATATGTTTGAAGGAAAAACATCCATATGCGGGATTTTCATTTTATAGCAATAAATATTGGAAAAGAAGAGCTTATCCAACATGTATGATAAGTGCATCTGACAGTTCCCATTGGTTGAGCTGTTTGAAGATGCTAACTACAAGATTCATATTACAAATAATGTCTTTTAGAATTTCTTTTTGTTAGTACTCACGAGTCACATGGAAGTGAGTTATTGAATTAGTGTGTGAGAAATAATATATTATAGTGTAAGAATAATAATATTTGCGTGCGAGAAAATATTTGTATTAGATATAATATATCTATGTGTGTGAGAAAATATTTGTATTAGAAATCAATTGCCAGACATTAAATTTGATCATTCAATTGATAAAAAATAAGCTGCAATATTTTCTTTAAAATCATACAAGTGTGTTCCACTTGGTGGCCATAAATATTTTAAAATCTGAGTAAATAAATATTTAAAAATATTATAAAAACTTTAAAAAATCAAGTAAATTTTAGATGCCCTACACCTTGGTATTTATAAGCTCTTAAAAATGCATGTTTAGTCATTTTATGTGTTTGGTCATGTTTTGGTTGTTGGTCAAATTTTGTTGGAAGTATAAAAACTGCAAAAAAATGGGACACAGTTATATGATTACAACTAAGCTTAAAAAAAGTGACGGGATTATGCTACAGTTAACTCGCTCTGTCACAATCTAATTTTAATTCTGATCAGATCTACATTGAACACATTGTAACTTTTAGCTTCAACAACACTTTGAAGATGTGCTTTGTTATCCAAACAATGCTAAATTAATAGTACTAAAATAAACTAATTTTATCATCTCCCCTTGATTTTGTATTGTCTCTAGTGAGTAGGAGATGAATTCTTAGAATGTCTCAAATTTGTCCTGTGCAATTGCCTTTGTGAAATCATCTACACTTTGATATACTATTAGGAAAAATTGGAGCTCGATGATGTGTTGAACATGCTTGCGTATGAAATGAATCTCTATTTCAATCTGCGTGGTGTGCTTATGAAATATTGAATTGCAAACAAGTTTGATTACAACTTCATTGTCAACATGCAAGACAGTAGGTTGCTTGTGTGGAACACCCAAAACTTCAAGAATGCGACATAACCATATTGCTTCGCAGACAACTCTTGCAATGTGATATTTTGTTTCAATGGAAGATTGTGAAACAACACTTTATTTCTTGCTCTCCTATGATATTGGTCTTGATCCCAAAGAGAAGATGAAGCCAGAAGTTGATTTCCTGTCATTGATGTGACTTGCATGATTTGAATTTGAGTAATCTACCATGAAGAATTAGATGTTCTTCTTATACTCCCAGGCCAAAGTCAACAGTTCCTTTGATATATCTTAGAATCCGCTTTGCTACTTTCCGGTGATTGACTTTTGGAACTTATATGAATCTTGATAGCTTATTTTTGGCCTAGTGTAGGTTAAGTAAATGAGACTCCCGATCAATTGTTGATAGAGGGTTATATTTATTTGTGGTGATGGATGTATTTAAGACAAGTGAAGCCTTACCTCCATAGGTGTACCAAGAGGGTTGGAATTCATCATCCGAAACTTCTTGAGAAATGTATTGCCATATTTCATTTGACTCATAAAGATGTGATTTGGATTTTGCTATACTTCTAGTCTAAGACAATAATGAAGTAGGCCAAGACTTGTCTTGTTGAACGACCATTTTCAAATTTGTCCGTGTTATCTATCACCTGCATGATGTTGCCCGTTGATTACTTAATCATCGACCATAGACCACTATGATCACCATCTCTCCCCCATTGTTGTTTGAGGTAGAGATTATGATCATGGGGATTTCTCTTGAATCAATTGTGAATGAGATGCTCATCTATTTTCTTACTTGAGATCGTACAATTATTTGCCGAGTGTACACCGTTGCTTCTTGGTTTGGTACGACAAAACCTTTTGGTTGAGTCATGTAGACTCCGTCTAGGTCTCCATTGAGGAAGACACTTTTGATGTCCATTTGATGAACTTCCCAACCAAATTGAGCATCTAGAGTAAAAATCATCCTTATTGTCTTGATCTTGGTTGTAGTAGCAAATGTCTCATAGTTTATTCCTTCTTTCTAAGTATAACTCTTAGCAACGGACCATGTGTTGTGCTTGTGTATCTTGCAATCTGCAGTGTACTTGGTTTTGAAAATCCATTTGCAATCGATTGGCTTCTTCCTTGTGGAAGATCTACGTTGTCTTGTCTTGTGTTTCATCAATGACTATATTCTATTTCTATGGCTATTTTCCAAGGTGTAGACTCAAGGGCTTCCTAGACCTTGGTTCATTGCATTTTATAACACGACTTGTCAACGCCATCTTGACCTCTTCACGAGCTTTGTTACGTGTTCTTGATCCAATAGAGATGTGTGTGGGACTCCAATTGATTTGGCATCTCATATCACGTTTGTACACCATCTTGGCATACATTGAGATGTGGGTTACAAAGCTAGATCAACTCCAATTTTCCCATTATCATAGTCACCATCACTTTCATCTTATGTATTCATCACAGGTCTATCATTTGTATTTTCCATTTGAGAGTCTGCAAACATTTGACTTGAAGTTCATGTCTCGTCAAACTCAACATCCGTATTGATGTAGACATTTTTTTTTTTGGATCAGCTAACTTATATCCAATGGAATCTTCATTGTATCCTGTAAAGATGTATATTGTTGACTTTCTGTCCAAACTTGCCCGTTTCTACTTTGGGATTAACATATGAACCTTGCTTTTAAAAACTCAACTGTGATGAAAAATAGAGTTTTTTTTGTTTGATCATGCTTCTTGTGGGGTCATGTTGTCAAGTATTGCTGGTGAGTTTGTTGGGAAGGTACACTACTATTTTGATGCTTTTTCCCAATAAGTTCTATCTAAGCCTGCATCCTCGATCAAACACTACACCATTTCCACAATTGCGTGGTTTTATTGTTCTACCATCACCGTGGCAAACTTTGTCCTACTGTGGAGAGTAAGTTATAGTCAATTGATGCGAATACTTGTTCTTTTAGGTATGCAGAAAATGCATTATTGGTTGGTTCCCACTTGATCTGAGAGGACCTCAATGTGATGGCCAATTTGTTTTTTAGTAAGATTCTTGAACTCGTTGAATGCTTAGAATGATTGAGATTTGGTCTTTAGTACGTATATCTACGTCTACCATGAATATTCGTCAACAAAGAGATGGAAATATTGATATCACATATTGGTTTTATCATTTTTTTGCAAAGATCAGTATAAACTAGGTCAAACTTTTCTGTGGTTCTATAAGGATTCGTGGGAAAAGGTGCTCAATGTTGCTTTCTTGCTAGAAAACACGTGCAAATATTTTTTTATTTCTTTAAACTATGGCAAACCTCAAACCATTTGTTTCTGGCTAAGTGAGACTAAGTACCCAAAATTGACATGCCCATACCTCAGTTCCACAAATTTGCAGAATTGGTGCGCTTAGCAATGAGTGCTTGATTGTTATGTGACATAAAGTCCAATTGAAACATTTTGTTTATTCCTAATGCATGCCGTAATAATTTAGGACTTTCTTGCTTTGTCCTGAATGAGGCACATCTTCTTTCCACTTGTGTAGTGAAATTTAACTAAGAGATTGTGGCCCAATAGTTGATTGACTGGTAGATTTTTGGTAAGTCCTACGATATACAAGACATTTTTTATTATGTTTGTGTTTTCAAGAGGCAACTTGATATTTCCAATACCCGAAACTTTGTAGGAAGTATCATCCCCCAGGAAACTGAGTTTTTTGTCGGAGATGGACTGAGTGTGGTGAAGGAATCCTTGCGTCATGTCATGTGCTTGGTTGCGCCCGAGTCTACATACCAAATGGAGCTTTGTGAGGATGATTCTTCCAATGTTTGTTCAAAAAATAATTGATCCCCTTTGGAGTGATCATCTTCGTGATAGACAATGTTGTCATAGTGTTGTTGTTTCTTCCAATATTTGTTTTGTGCAAGGTACTACTATTTGTTTGAGGATTGTTGGTGTTGGTTGGGCTTTGAATATGAAAACTTATTTGTCAATCCATCGTTACATTTCTAAGTTATATCATGCCCCTTATTGCAAATAGGACATGGCTTTTTACTGCTAGGTGCTCAACCCATTTTGTTGCGGAATCTTACTTCTTATTGAAATTCTATATGTTCTTCCCCTTGCGATTAAAAACAAGTGCATGGTCGTCATCATTTACCTTGTGTTGCATGGACTTCTTTTGTTGCAATACGTTAACCAACTTTTCAAAGGTCGGTTTCTTCTTTGTGATATTGAGTGTGGTCACAAACACCTTGTATGAGGCCAGTAGACCTCTCAAGATAATGGCTATGAGAGAGTCATCTTTCACTTCTAGTGCTATGAGGGAGGCCTCAATATTGTAATTCTACACAAAAAACATTCTACAAATTTTGAGGATTTTTACTTCAAACAGTGGAATTGACTCAACAAATGGAGAATGGTTCTGATTCTTTGCCTCAAAGATAGTATTGAGCTTGTTGGACACTTTTTTGGAGGTGTCGACATCTCTTAGTGAGGTTGTACCTCATCTGTAACTTTGAACATGTTGATGCGCTTGACTTTCTCATTTTCCTTGTCAAATTTCCGTTGTTTAATGTCATTGACATGTCAGACAAAGCAGCCATCTATAACATAAGACAAATCTTCTTACTCCAAATGAGTATTTACTTTGGAATTCCATGCAACATAATTGTCTCCTCTTAGGAGTTGTGAATTTGAAAAAAAGAACTTAGTACCATATGTTATCGTGCACAAACTGTGGAAGATGGATCGGTGCCTTATCACTCGAAAAATGTTTCTCGGGTAAGTGCATGGATACAGGGGGCTCAAAAGGAGGCCAAAATTGTAATTTAGATACAAACACGTATGCGGCTCCTAAAAATTTGTTCATAGTTTAATCTTTTAGGTTCAGTAGTGTTAGCAATATTTTTGTCACTTTGATTATTTTGTTGATTTCAATGACCCCAGCCCCGTGAAAGTGGCATAAAATTCTCTAACTGTGGAGAGATCACCTATCACCTATTGACATGGTGATCTTCCTTCTGCATTTGAGAGGGGCAGCTCCCAAAAGGGCATGAAATGAGAAGAATGGATAAAATAGAGAGGTGAAAAGATGGAAGGGAGGAGTCCACAACATGCTAAACATAGATCCACAATAGGCTAAACATAGAGGGATGTTGGGACAACTCAAGGATAATCACAAAATAGGGGAAACCCTCTTTCTCACACGAGGAAAAGAACATGGGAAACAACTACGGAGAGGACAAGAAACACTCAAAAAGCACAAATTCTTCACCATTCATGGATTACTTATGTATATTACACAATGCACCTACATCACTTGTAATACAAATGAATGGAAAGGTGGATAGTTCTTCTTCCAATACTCATATCCTTTATTCATGAAGTATGAAAATACATTGTACATACAAAGTTGCAAAAACTCTCTTCAGAGCTAAGACAGAAAAAGAGAGAATCCTTTTTACAATTGAGATTTGTTAGATTAATTGTCATTGATGTCAAAAGAATATGCTATCAAAGGAAATCATTATCTAATTGTTGAAGGCCAAAGGTCACTAATTTTTGTCCAAATAAATCAGTTTCGAATCTCCATCATTCAAGGGCAGATTTCACCATTCCAAGGCATGAAAGACAAGTTTATGATCATTGAAGAATGCTGGCTGACGCCCCTCTATTTTGATGTTAATATTAAAATTATGGGCCAACCCATGTCTAGCATCCAATAAATTAAAGAGTGTCCCTTGGAAGAAATCACACCCCTTTGAAGACATGAGAAGGTATAAAAGGAGATGTAGTTGTGGTGGTTGGATATTTTTTCGGAAACCAAATATGAGGTTCAACCACGGTACACAGGACAAAGTCCCTCCTCAAATAAAGAGGAGGTGCCCTGTTTATTACTAATCTAACCACACCAAAGAATATGTACAATATTCACACTACTCTAACCATTTGTGTTTGGGATCTCATCGTAGTAGATTTATTCTTTATCAAGAAGAATCTAAATAAGAATAGAAGAAGAAATGTGATAGTAGGAAGTTGGAAGTGCAAGAAGAGAATAAGTGGGAATGTGCTTGCTCGTTGGCAGACGCAGATCAAAAGATAATAACAGACCGACAGATACAATTAACAATATATTGGAATTAAAGAATCGCGTAATGCATTGAACATAGGAACAATACCTTAAATGAAGAAGATATAACCACAACACAGTTTGTAACAAATATCTCTTTATATTCTTCAAATCAAAATAAAAAACACAGAGTTTTTGTCTTTCAAATTCCAAGATCTATATTATATTGCCAAAATCTCCAACCCTTAATAATGCCATAACATCTCACATTTATAGAGAAGGGGAGGAGAAAAACGAGTAAACAGTTTGAACTACATGCTAAAAATAGTAAACACTGTAATGGCCTTGCTTAGGACAAGTTAGGAAATAATATAAATATGATCACACACTGTTGGAAAATAATTAATTTTCAAACCCCAATTGCTACAATTTTCAAAACTTCATATCTTTGGCTAGAGAAGTCCAAATGAGCTGAAACTCTAGATATTGGACCACAAAAATATGAAGAATAATATGCAAAAATCATATTTGGACACAGCCAACACGAAACCCTAATTTTTCCCTAAAAAGTAGGTCGCCCAGCACATTTAGGGCACCAAATCTACTTCAAAAAATTATATAATCACCTTCTCCTTATTTCTCCTAATTGCTACAATCACATTCAATATTAAATTGATCTCAAACTGCAGATCTGAAATTAATATTTAATTGTTAGCAACCAAATAGCTGGAAAACAACTGAAATCTTCTAAAATTCATAACTCCTTCAATATTCCATATTTTCCTTTCAAATAAAATGCAGATAATTCTATAAATTAAGATCTTTCCAAAGAACTAAAGATCTGAACTTTATGATAACTAAAACTTCTCCAAAACGACCCCCAAAATCCTCAAACCAGTCGCTAGGGTTAGAATAAACTGCATAAGTAATTTCTGGCACTTAATAACCCTTCAATACACTCAAAATAGCTGCCCAAACCTTAGCAAAAATAAGCCAACACAAATCAGATCTTGAATATAGATGATTTAACCTTAAAACATGCCAAATTAAGACCCATATCAAGTCTCCATGGTTGGATATATTTACAGCATTAAAGTCCAGACCTTGAAGACCTCAAAAATCACCACTAAGCATTCAAATATCCTCATCAAACAAATGTGTCACATCCCAAAGCAAGTCGCCAATGTTAGCAAGTATGAATCATGCATAGAACATACTTCAACACAAGAGAACTCAACAAATGGAACAAGAGAGAATACTTCAATTGATCAAAACCAATTCACTAACTTCCCACGCAAGAGAGAGAGAGAGAGCATTAATGGGCATGCATCCCAACTCCAAGCATGGAGTATCAAATAAATATCATCATAACATAAGTCTAACAATGATCCTAGCACTCCTTTTATAAGCAAGGAGGCACAAAATTCGAAATCCCTAGGAGAGGGAAATTATTAAATAAAAGCAGTTTATTTTCCCTAGGTGTGGTGTCCCCTTTTAAAAAGGGTGATTTTAATATTTAAAAGCCACCTAAATATTATTTAATTAATTCCCCTTTTTAATTTGCATTTTGGGAATTTAATTAAATAATTAAATACATTATCTTGCTCCATAAATATTAAATAATTAAATAAATATTGCTTTATAATGTCAAATGATTAAAATCACTCTCTAGGCAATATTATCTAATTATTTAATATAATTTTACCCCTTGCAACATCCCTAAAGCCCACGGGGAATGATAGGCTAAGGGTCTTCAAAAATGGGGACATTACAGTCCTCCCTTCCCAAGATTGCTTGCCCTCAAGCAATAGCAAGCTCATGTGTCCGTGTCCAAAAGTGTGGTACTCCAAAAACCGTGCTCCCATGCCACTCAAATGAAGTAGCATTTGCAATATCTTGGACCGTTTCATTCTCCTAAAAGTTAGGAGTGTAGTCTGTTGTAATTTCTTCTTCAAACCTGCGCATGAAGCAAACAAATTAGAAAAATAAGTGTTGAAGAACACTTTTCCAATGTGTCTCCATGGCATGTAAGACTCCTCCATGTATGGGCTGCCCCCAAACTTTGTTATGTGGCCCCAAGTGCTGTTGTAATCTCCAAAAATCAGAATTGGAGTGGCTGGTTTCCACCCCCAAATAGTCACCCATGAGTCAAAATAAGTACCAACACCCATATCATCAACTGCATGTGAAAAATCTGAATGATGGAAGTGATAGTAGAGCTGGTCATAAAGATATCTTCCATCAAAATGAGAGGACAACAACTATCATATTTCAGAATTCTTTTCCCCACATGAATGAGCAACAATCTAGTGAATGAGATAGGCCCCCATGCAACTGAAATTCCATTCCCAACAATAACAAACTGAAGATTATCCATATGCTTGGCTGGAAATGAAACTCTTACCATGCAAAATGTGGTCCATGTGATCCATTCTTCATCTTCACAACCCTCAATACATTGTTCCCAAGAAAACAAATGCTGAAACTCAATCATATGCATGATATAGAGCTGATCCAAAGTGAATCTCATGACAAATGTGGTACCTCTCACTATCATGGCTGAAATTTGCTTATACAACATGCTTACCCTTTTTTCTTAGAACATAACATGACAATTCAACACCATACCTTCCTCTTCGCTGCTCCCAATGTAAAAGAAGTGCTAAATGGTCAAAAGAAGAACCTGTAACATGTACCAATGATGCTCCAAACTGAAAATCAGCGTACCATGTGAATAAATCCTTTTGTAAGCATGCTAACATGTCCTCAAACAAACCAAAAATGTACATTACAGCAGTGTGAACATTAAGTATACACATATTCCTCTTGGTTGCCAATTCAAACATGAATAGATGATGCTCATACGTTCCTCTTATGACCTCAACAATCAAAAACTGAATTTTATCAAGGTATGAGAACAATAGAATGTCCATCTTAATCATCTCATGAGCACTAGTAAATACAAACAACTTGTTATTTACTTCTCCATACCATGTAGAGGGATGACATCTCACTATTTTTGTTGCACCATGCATATAAGAAAAAAAGAAACCATAATTCATGCATCCATAAACCATATCACCGTAAACCCAAGGAACTTCAAACCTTTGATTGTGCCCATGTACCTTCTTTATGGATAAAGAAAATAAATCTAAAAAATCATGCTTGGGGCTGCTCATTACATTTTCGTACCATAAAACACCACTTCTCACCTTGTAATTATGTACCTTTACTTGACATGTGCATGGAGCTTCCTTGGAACTTGATTCTAGAAGAGAAAGCACACTTATTTGCTCCCTAATAACCACTGTTATACACAAGCCAGCAAGCTTACTGTCATGATTTTCATTTGTAGGAGTCTTAGGCATCCCTTTCCTTTTGCCATGTTGACACTTATGCACCCAAGTGTTAGGAGCAAAAACATCAACAATAGTATGACCAAAATACCTCTTATCCATCCATCTAACATGCTCATACCCATATTCATCAAAGCTCAACATATAAGGAGGAAATAAACATGAAAAATCATACCTTGGGCTGCCCCCAACATCTACAAAACTCAGAATTTTTGAGTTTAGGACAGCGCTCTTTCCTTCATCATTTTCTTCAATCCAAACCCCCTTTTTCTTCCTCACAAGCCTTCATACTTGGTGGGTGATGACTTGGGACATTCATACTCCTTCTTGACTCATGCTTGGGTGAAAAACCTCATTCATTTGCCCATTAGGGCACATGCTGTTCGGAAAATTATTAGCGAACTGCCAAATTACCATAAGCATTCCATGATGTAAGTGGTTGCCTTCATAAGCACACCTTTTTACAAGCCCATCTTCATAAGTCCTCTTGAAAACGTGCTCCTTTTGCACTCATGTTCAAGCCTGTGTTTGATGCAATTAGTAGGCACTAATAATTTGTCAAACATCAAAAGATTACTACCATGCAATGAGAATGCTTCAAGATTTCTTCTTTTCATGCCATATAGAAGTAGACACAAATGATGTATTATATGAATGAGTATACCCTTCTATGGTGAGGTCATTGACCATGGCTTGTCCATGCAAACTTGCAAATGATTTCGTGGTGGGGTTGAACAATCTCCCCTCAAATCTGATTTTTCCATGCATCACATGTTCCCTTGTCATCATTTCTCCTTGATCATGCATATGTTTGATACTAATATCCTCTTCATGCCTATCAACTAAGATTTGATTTCTCCTTGCACCCACTCAAAACTCCATGCAATCATTAGATGCTAAAAATGTATCATCAAAAACAAAAGAGCTCATACCTTGGAGAATCATAGTCTTTACTTTGCTTGAACATTGCTCTAGAACACCTTTGGCAAGTGTATGAGCAACACATGATGCCTCTTGAATCAATCCTTCCTCAAGAAGTGATAGCAATTGTGGTGGGGGACTCTCATATTCATTTAACACCAAAGACATAATTGTTTGCATGGGAACCAATACCTCTTGAGTGTGATCATCATGTACAACATCAAGGAACACTTCAAACATGTGAGAAACAAGATCATTACATTCTAGGTCCATCATTATCACACAAGATCTTACCTTTGCCATAGTGTTTAAAATACTAACCCTCTTACCAAAGCAAGGGCTTGCAAGGTCCCAAGGGCCTTGGAAACTTCCCACCATGACCTCAAATATGTCCTCCATGATGGCATCACTATATGGCAATTTAGGGGCTGCAAACCTCATGACCTCACTAATGCAGAAGATGACCATAATTCTGAATTCCCCATCTTTGTGATCCAACAACTCATGCTTAGCCAACTGCATCACCAAGGAATCCCTTGCAAGAAGCATGGATCCATAATCATCTTGCTTTATTGTTGCCAAGCAACTTGCTGCTTCTTCCGGAATTTTGAGCAACTCATCCTTTGATGGAGGTAGGTGCTTGAGTGCTCTACCAAGTTTCTGGAATCTTGCCTTCATGTTACCTGCACTAGATAAATTCATGATCCACAAGCAATGTCAAACCTACAGGTGCAAAAGAACATGCTCTGATACCACTGTAATGTCCCTGCCCTAGGACAAGTTAGGAAGTAATATAAATCTGATCACACACTGCTAGAAAATAATTAATTTTCAAACCCCAACTGCTACAATTTTCAAAAATTCATATCGTTGGCTAGAGAAGTCCAAATGAGCTGAAATTTTGGATATTGGACCACAAAAGTATGAAGAATAATATGCAAAAATCAGATTTTGCACAACTAACACGAAACCCTAATTTTGCCCCTAAAAAGTAGGTCGCCCAACACATTTAGGGCACCAAATTTACTCCAAAAATTATAGAATCACCTTCTCCTTATTTCTCCTAATTGCTACAATCACATTCAATATTAAATTGATCCCAAACTGCAGATCTGAAATTAATATTTAATTGTTAGCAACCAAATAGCTGGGGAGACAGTTGAAATCTTCTAAAATTCATAACTCCTTCAATATTCCATATTTTCCCTTCAAATAAAATGCAGATAATTCTATAAATTAAGATCTTTCCAAAGAACTAAAGATTTGAATTTTATGACAATTGAAACCCTTCCAAAATAGCCCCCAAAATCCTCAAACCAGTCGCTAGGGTTAGAATAAATTGCATAAATGATTTCCGGACAGTTAATAACCTTTCAATACACTCAAAATAGCTGCCCAAACTTAGCAAAAATAAGCCAACACAGATCAGATAACTTGGATATAGATGATTTACCCTTAAAACATGCCAAAATAAGGCCCATATCAAGTCGTCCCAGAGTTGGTATAATTACAACATTAAAGTCCAACCATAAAGACATCAAAAAATCATCACCACTCATCATTCAAATATCCTCATCAAACAAATGTGCCACATCCCAAAACAAGTTGCCAATGTTAGCAAGTATGAATCATGCAAGAACATACTTCAACACAAGAGAACTCAACAAATGGAACAAGAGAGAATACTTCAATTGATCAAAACCAGCTCACTAACTTCCCACGCAAGAGAGAGAGAGAGAAAGCATTAATGGGCATGCATCCCAACTCCAAGCATGGAGTATCAAAATAAGTTCATCATAACATAAGTCTAACAATGATCCTAGCACTCCTTTTATAAGCAAGGAGGCACAAAATTCGAAATCCCTAGGAGAGGGAAATTATTAAATAAAAGCAGTTTATTTTCCCTAGGTGTGGCGTCCCCTTTTCAAAGGGTGATTTTAATAATAAAAGCCACCTAAATATTATTTAATTAATTCCCCTTTTTAATTTGCATTTTGGGAATTTAATTAAATAATTACATTTCTTGCTCCATAAATATTAAATAATTAAATAAATATTGTTTTATAATGTCAAATAATTAAAACCACTCTAGGCAATAATATTTAATTATTTAATAAAAATTTCCCCCTTGCAACATCCCTAAAGCCCACGGGGACGTGATAGGCTAAGGGTCTTCAGAAATGGGGACATTACAAAAACACATTAATAGTCAGCATTTGTACTAGTTCTCACAAATGTATTGACCCATTCAACTTGCTGATGTCCAAAAGATGATTCAAATACAAAAATTGTACATGCACCTGCAAAATGAAAGCTCCATGATTTTCGCAATCTGGATATGTGTTTTTCTTCTCGGGCTTAACTTGTTTTTGACGAGGATACAAAATGGAATTTTTGGATGGAATCTCTTGCACTCTCTTCTATTTGCTCCACATGAGTATCGGTTTAAGACCCTTGCAAGTTTCAATGCACATTGCTATAGAGTTCCCGAGCAGGTGTTTTTGACATTATTTCTTGATAAATTTGGACAAGTTACTCGAGAACATTTGTGTCACATTATTAGCTTGTCAATGGCCCCCAAACCGAAATCTTCCCATTTCCTAAGCATTCCTTTTTTCAACCAAATCCTTTAAATTCTTTTTAAATCATTTGCAGGTGATTCAAGGTCGTTCAAAACTTTGTAAGGAGTTTCGCATCAGTTCATAGGTCAATGTCATTAGGTGGCATCCAACTGCCTTTTCAATGGACTGTTGTAAGCTTATCACAAGCTTTTTGAAGAATCTTGACTCGATAGTCAATAGCCTTAGCAAAATTCAAAATGTTATCTCATGTCAGAAAATGTGCCCAAATTCTCTAAGCAAGATGTAGCTAACCTTTTGGAAAGCTTACTAAGAGCTATCCAACGTCAACTCCCAATTGCCTTTTTCTTCCAAGAGTTCAAAGCCTTTTAATTTAGCAACAAATCGTAGCCTGCTCTATGTCGCTTGGATGTGTCTGGGAACACACATCCTTGGTTATGGGTTTTCCTTGAGAAGGAGACGTTGTATCCAGCCATTCACTGCTCAACCTTATTGGCTAATCTTCTCCATGTTTGGGCACCTATTTAGGAGAAATCAAAAGTGATTGGATTTGGGGGATGGGATTAGGATCTGTGTCTTGTAAGATCTTGAGTAGAACAACTATCAATTGCTCAAATTTTGAATCCTTCATTGTTCCTTGGGAAGCTTTGGTAATCTGTGAGCTTCTTAAAAAGATTGTCCATGGATCAACCTGTGCATCTTGGTAAAAGCACCTTCAGTGGTTACCTTCACCAAATCTGTTACCTTTGACAATCTGGTAATATCTGTGGTGATGATAATGTCCTCCTTGGTTAATTAATCAGCAACATGTACAACGCCACAAACCCTTATGGATGCTTAAATAATTTTGAGAAATGGTCTTTGGTTTAATGGATGATCGTGAATGTCAGGTTTCAAAGAATTGAAGTCAATTAATCCTCGAGAGGAACAACTGTCTTCCTTTTCCTTGGGGTTTGTTCACCAACCAAGAGGTGAATCTGAGGAATCAGAGTGCCACCTAAAGGAGGAGCAGTAATCATATTAAAGTGGAACTTGGCAATAGAGTGAGCAAAGTAATCGCCCTATCCGAAGATGGAGGAGTAGAAAATCAATAGTGTAAAGTGACAATGGCTTCATTAAGATGTGGGAGGCACAGAAGGCATGGAAATTGGAACAATGAAACACCATGGAAGATGAGGTGCAGGGGAGACCTCTAAGGTCAAGATTTATTTTGCAAATTGAAAGGGGAAGACTTGGATGAAAACGCTTGCCATGAGAGACACTGCTCTAGAGATGAAAGTGCGAAATGGAGAAGATGGAGGAGAAAGAGCGACAAATGCAGAGCTTAAAATGAGATATTTTGTCAAAATTGTTTGTGAAGGAGGATCATATTGTGAGAGTGTTTGGAGGCGAAGGAGAGGACATATTGAAAGAGTTACAATCAATAGCTGGGTAATAATGGAAACACTGGTTTAGTGAATTGATGGGATTTTAAGAAGATATTGAACAAATCTCAAGTAAGTTTTGGATGCTCTTATCTGGTATTCTTCTTGTATACGAGGGAGAGGGAGAGTCAATCACAACCAGATGAAGTTGGGGGTGGAACTGAAGAGTCTGAGGCATATGGTTCCACTCTAATCTTAACTGTTTGAACTTCAATCTTCTTTCTCACAGAATACTATTTTCCTTTTCTTCATAAGAATCCAACCTGCCTCTGAGGTGCAGAAGTGACTGACAACTTTGGTGAATTGCAGGGTCTTGGGTTGAATACTCCACAGTTTTACATGAACCATGTGTTGGTCACGAAGAAAGATTTGGGCAACTCTATCCTGAACTGGATGTGCATTCTTTGACCGACCAATCAATTGGAGGGAAATCTTTTCTACACATTATCTTAGTATCCATTTTCTCAGTATACGGGTCCTCGATGAAATTTCCATCGTCAACTGCTTCTTCGTTGAATCCACCCCGCATGCGAAAGAATTCAAAGTAAGCCCTTACTACATTTAATCTCACAGTTAATATGTTGTTATCTTTCGCCTAATTTCTGACTTACATGTTCTACAGTGCAACCGAAATATCTTCAAGGTCTGGAACGTGAAGTTACGTACATTGTTCCATGAGCCTTTCACCTCGATAATCGAAAACCTGGTCTTGTTATTTGGAAATATTCTTCTTAATCTCCTGGTTTGCATTTTGTTGATTATGTTATTGGCTTGCTAATAATAGAGGTGCAATTATCTTCCAATGGAGATAGGGAAATGAACCATGAATGCTTACTCTGCTGGAAACTTGTAAAATTCCAAAATTTTCCTAACTAACTCCATGAGAATCCATTTATCACTTGGAAACTAGAGAATCGAACTAGAGATCCCAATAACATCTGCAACCCGTAAATAGGGTGAATTTCCTGAAATTGCAAAAAGATGCAACCCCATTTTGATCTTGCACATCCCATGCGGCACTCAAAAATCCTTTCCCTTGGAGAGGTTGAGTTCCAATCCTACATATGAACTTTGTAGAAGAAAGCGTCGTTCAACCTACCGGAAATGTGTCTCACTCCACCCCTTTGAGGGATCCGCTGAGGCAATACTTATAAATATGATATGAGGGCTTCCACAGTCTTCCAATCCAATGATAAAATCTGATCCTCCACTGTGTTATAAGTGACATATGACATCATGTAGAATTTCCCGCGTTGTAGTCAAAACCTTTCTCCCATCTGGCTATCAAATGTCAAATGAATACACCCTAGTCGAAGAATTGCTCATTTTTCCGTATGATGGTGAGGAATTGGTCCATCCATTCTTGGAACTCTTTCCCTTGGAGGAGTCCGAACACTCTACTGAGAAGTGTGATGATATCACTGATTTCCAAAATGAATTCACTTCTAGGTAGGGTCTTTGGAAATATACACAAAGAAGGGTTTCGACAAGTACTTTTTGTTAACATGCTTGACACAATCATACCAAACTTGCATCCCAGCCCCTTCTCTGGACCATTTTAGGATTCTGTCTCGGCTCCCATGTATAGTGAAATTAGGGATCTTAAGAAGATCATCAAAGTTCGGTGTCCAACTAAAAACAACCTCACAATTGATCCCGAACAGACCTTGTATTATGAGTCATAATGATTGGCACAACTGAGCAATTTTGGGCATTGGGCAAATTGGAAAGGATTGGCCTAGGTAGTCCGCTATAACAGATACACTGCATTCCATAAGAAGTCTGTGAAGAACTTTCAATATCTGGTTCAAAAATTCTTCCGATGTTGATATGTCCTAACTCTTGTCAGTTAATATCAAATTGGAATTGATCTATTGGATGGAGGTACTGACCCCATGATATTTATACTTCATTTCTTTGGATGAGTCCTTTCTACAACTTGTTTTTACCTGAATCAGACATGAAGCGACTGAAGAAAAAGGTCTACAAAGCTTTTAAAAACCCTGTGAGAAGTTCAGGTTTTAACATCCTTACAATTGACACTGCCACACTTCCGATGTGATCACTAGATCAGAAAAGATTCACCTTGTCGAGCAACTTGAGAAACCTGATACTGCCATCAGGAGTTTGATACTTGCTCAACACTTGATAAAGATACCCCGACCCATTCTCCCACGTGGATTTTTAGTGCTTGGTTCGGTGACACTTCCCTGACATCCGATGGGCATATAAAGGAATATCCAACTTGTAGGGACACTATGAAAATCCCGACACCTGTGCCACAAATCGATCTTGCTTGTCAATTCAGTGAAAGCTCTCCGAGCTCGTCTCGTCGGTTTTATTTTACCCCAAGTCACCAACTCCCCACCATGGAATGAATCCCGAAAATCCCATTTTAGGTTAAAAATCATTAAGTGCCTTTTTCCAACTTGTTCCTTCAACCTTACCAAAATAAGCAAGTTAAAAACCTAAAAAAGAGTTCACACTTCCCAAGGCTAAAAAAAATAACAACTGGAAAAAGACAAAGGAGTTCTTTATTCTTTCGAAAAATTGAAAACAAAACAAATAATCAATCTAGTAAAAATCAAATAATACACCTCTTAAAACACAAAATGTGATTTAATCCTTCGTCAGGAGACTTACTGGATTAAAATCAACCAAAATGGAGATCCACGAAAAACAATCGTTATTGTTGTTAATTAGAGCATTTTGAATTTGAATGCCATCACAATTTATGGCATAAAAAGTATTAGTTGTACAAAGGATTCTCTGGAAATCCGCCTCATTTAGAAATTAGCTCGATGCATTAATTACACTTAATGTCGTACGTGCTGGAGCCACCAATTCCACCCTACTCATTTATGGCGTTGACAATAGGTCGGGGGCGAATATTTACTATCAACTTTAATAAAGTTGTGAAAGTTTGGTGATAAAAATCGCGGTCCCAAAAACCTTGATTATCATAAGGAATCCAAACTTTCACCAGATTGGATTCGGGAAATAGGCGACATACTAACATGTAGGCCTTAGTTTGATCACATAGTAGGAAAACTCGCCAAAACCAAAAACTCGCCAGACCCCCAAAAAAAAAACTCGCCAAAAACTCGCCAATATTCGGCCAATACTCGGGAATACTCGGCAACTTAAAAAATACTCAAATTTCTTTAAAAAACATAAATTTTAAGCAACACATAGCTACAAAATGTATCAAATGAGCCCATAAAATGTTGGAGAAGTGTTTTCTATTAGATTTGAATACAAATACAATACAAAATCGCATCATCATGCGAATACGACAACCGGCTGATAAGTAATATGAATTTATGATGATTGACATTGAAAAATATCATCATAAATTTCATATCTATGCAAGTTACAATATACAATAAATTACATTTTCCTCTTCCCCAATCTAGAGAAATATTGGGGAGAGGGTCTAGTGCCTCTACTAGTCCCCACACTCGGCTGCGTCTCCACGCTCCTCCTAGAAGGCTGCGAATCTGGCTCGATCATGGAACTAGATGGTGGTGTTGGTGGCTCCTCTGCTACATGTTGGAGATCACCTCCAAAGATGTCATCCAGTCCAATATCTCCTCGGAGTCCTGCTAGTGCTTCTCCCTCCATAGCCTCCCTCTCAAAAGAAGCAATCTCGTCCGCTGTGAATGCAGGGTTTTCCTCTTCTTGCCCAGTCCACTCACTGTATGGATCTATCTCATCCAAATCAATGAGCTCCTCTGATGTGGCCTCAACTTTTTTTGTGCGAAGCCGGAGATTGTATTGCACAAAAACCAAGTCGTTGAGCCTTTTTTGAGTCAACTTGTTGCGCTTTTTCGTGTGAATGGCCTCAAACAAACTCCAGTTGCATTCACATCCAAAAGCGCTACAAGGTTGAGATAGAATTTTGAGGGGTAACTTTTGAAGATTTGGGGTATTCCCCCCAAAAATCCTCCCACCAAGAACCTACAAACAAGATAATCAAAAATTTATAATTAATTAATAAAATCAAATATGTAACTAATAAGTAACTTGGTAAACATTCTAATTTTTATTACCTGGTGACTGTGTGGTTCTCCCTCGAATAGCTAGCACCGAAAAAAAGAGTCTCCCCCTACCATGTTTGTAACTCTGCAGCTCTAAAATGACAAGGTCCCTCGTCTCAACATCCGGTATCATCCTCTCAATACATGTTGAAAGGCCCTCCATAACCTCTCCGTTCACATCTGTGAAGCTGTCAGAGTAGAAATACTTGGGGTTGAGGTAGTAACCCGCTGCATGAATAGGTTGGTGGAGTTGATTGTTCCACCTCCGATCAATAATCTCCCAAAAGGGACCATATTTGATGATATCCCCCCTGTAATAGTTTTGGATAGACTCTTTGGTTCTATACATGGCCTCATATACAAACCCCATGGGGTTTTGCTCCCCATCAACCAAACGCAAAACTCTCACCAACGACTTTGACACCTACACACAAATTAAAATGTAAGATTGCAAACTTACAAGTTACAATACATATTAGAAATGAAATAAAAAAGTGAAAAGTAGAAAAATATATTTAATATTTATAATTTAACAAATTAAAATAAAGGAATGAAATATAAATCGAAGTTTGAAATTACCTTGATGATCTCTATAGCTCTCTTTGCAAAGATATCATCAAAAACTATATTTGCAACCCTCTCTCCGTCAGCTTTCTTTGAATATTGTGAGTCTAGCCATGCTCGACTCACAAACATTTGTTTCAAAAGTGTCAACAAACTAGAAATACTTTGCAACGTCAAGACGTTAGTTGCAAACCTTGTGACACCGGCTCGAACAAGTTCTTTCCCCTTTGTGTGTACTCTCATCAAGCTCAAAACCCAAAAGTGATTGTATATGTACTTCGTTATAGATCTTGCATCTTCTACAACCGGCCTCACCCAATCAATTTTACCTATGTCCTCTAAAAGAAGGTCAATGCAATGAGCTGCACAAGGAGTCCAAAAGAGTGATGGATGTCTCTCCTACAATAGTCTCCTAGCCGCCACATGCTGCTACATTGTCTGTGACAACTTGCACAACATTCTGTACACCAACCTCTAATACAACTGTCTCTAACATAACACTCAAATTTTCTGCATTTTTTATTATGTTAGAGGCATCAATAGATTTTAAAAACACCATCTCACCGTTTGAAGCTGCTAAAAAATTAACTAGGGTGCAGTTCCTTCCATCCGTCCACCCATCTGAAAGAATGGTGCATCCGAATTTTTTCTATTGTTTCTTGTGCTCTTCTAGCATGGTAGTGGCATCTGCAATTGCACCCTCAAGTAATTTCCCCCTCAAATCTTTTGGAGAGGGTGCCTTGTACCCTTTCCCTGCAACTGTCAACGCTGTCACCAAGTACTCCTAGTATGGGCTCTTTGCCACATTGAACGGCAGGTTGTTGTAGTACCAAAAATTTGCACAAGCTTTATCCACTTTCCTTGTGCATATCTTTGTTCCAGGCTGTACCTTCCAACGGAGGTTGTGCTCCATGTGTGTTCCTTGCCACAAAAAAACTCAGTATGCCTTTGCTCAAACTCGATGAAGATGTGCCTCTTCCGGCTCTTCCTCTTCGTATGCGTGGACCACGAGTAGAGCCCACAATTGTTGCTGCATCATCGTCTAAATTCTCTTCCATTGCAGCCCCAGGTCTAATAGTTTGTGCTATGGCTGCCTTCAGCCTTGCGTTCTCTAGTTTCTTCTCCTCTAACTCTGTCAGCTCTGCTTTAATCTCTCGCGTTGCCTCTTTCGACACGTTGGGGCAAACTGTAACATCTCAGCAAGGAATAGTTGAAAGGTGATATTTCAAACGATTGATGCCTCCATTCATTTTCTTGTTATAGAAAGTGCAAAAAATTTCGCCCCGCACAAGTTCCATGTACAACATACTTCCATGCTATGGAATGGGCATTCGGAGGAACGGTCCCTGCTAGTGATTCAGATGCCGAACCTAATGCTGAGCCTGATGCCATTGTTAAGCTCTAATTTGCAACACAATGCACATTTAAAAAATTAGAAAACGTAAACTTAATTTAATTTTAAAAACAAAACGTGCTTGAATAACAGATTTGCGTAAATAAAAAAAATACATTACAAGCATTCAATTTTACATTACATGTATTTAGAATTACACAACGAATCGATTACAATACACATACATAAAATTTGGCTAATTTACAATGAATTTGCGTTAAAAAAAAATACATACCTCTGAGCTGCAAATGAGTATAAAAAAATTACAAGCATTCGATTTTACATTACATGTATTTAGAATTACACAACGAATCGATTACAATACACATACATAAAAATTAACTAATTTACAATGAATTTGCATTAAAAAAAAAAATTTACATACCTCTGGCTGCAAATGAGTATCAAAAAAGTACAAGCATTCGATTTTACATTACATGTATTTAGAATCACAATAGGAATCTATAAAACCTAAATAATATACACAAAATTTGGAAAAACTTCAAAGAATTAAAAAAACCAAAACCCTACCTCCAAATGCAAATCTCCAAATTCTCTCCTCGAATTCGCTCCTAAATCCACTCAACACAAGCAATGCAAGCTTAAATGGTTGTGTGAGTGACAATGAGGGAGTAGAGGGCCTTAAAAAGAGCCAAAACCGCGTAAAAACAATGTTTTTTGCGTTTGAAATCCGCATTTCCACATTTTAGCCAGCGTACTGGCGAGTTTTTTGCACAGGCTCGCCGAGTTTTGCCGAGTACTCGCCAAAACTCGGTGAGCTTTTTTTTCCTGGATTTGGCGAGTTTTTTGGCGGTTTAACCGTTTTCAGCAGGTTTTTTGGCGAGTTTTTTAAAAACTCGGCCGAGTTTTTTGCGAGTTTTCCATCTATGGTTTGTCATGCCCTGTTGTCTGAAAATCCGAAAGACTGACAAACTGTAGTGTTTCGGGTTTGGAAAACACATGACACGTTGCATGTGTTTTGAAAGTGGGATGTTCCGATGCATTCAGAACCTGAAACCCGAAAGGCTGCAGTGTGTCGGGTTTTCGGGGGGCGGGAAACATATCACATAAAACATGCAAAATGCTAAGGAAACCCCAAAATCTGACTCAAAGGGAAAAGAAGGCATTTTCAAAACAATACTTCATGAATGGAGGATGAATTTTAACAGGTTCTTTAACATGAAAATTCGATTGGTTATCCCCATTTTATTGATAGACTAAAAAATGGGATAACAAGTTGAAAAGAAAGTATCTGGGGAATAATAAAGATATATCATTCTAACTCAAGCAGATTTCTGAAGGAGAGAAAAATAAGAGATCATTTAAGACATATTTTAGTGAAGGAGATCTATTTAATTGTCATCCATCGAAGAATTGTTTTTAGAGGTTGGTGCTTCCAAAGAGAAGAGATTGGTGTCTCTTGCTAAGTTGGTGCTTAGAAGTGTGGATTGGTGTCTCCAATAGGTTGGTGCCTATAAATTGCTTAGCAGTGGGGATTGGTGTCTCCAGTGGGTTGGTGCCTACAAATTTTTGTAAGAGAATTTTATTATTTTATGGCTGGATTTGGACAGTAGATCTAAGTAGTCTTTTCTCCGTGGTTTTCTCTCGAAAGGGTTTCCACGTAAATCTTATGTTTCATAATTGTTGTTATTGTGGTTAAGTTTTTAATTAAGTAAAAGATTACCTTATATCGATTCACCCCCCGCCTCTCAGTATAAGTGTGTGTTCATCAAGCTCAAGCCTTTTATAGGCATTTATAAATGACTCCTCGTATTCTAGGTGACTTTTCAACTTAAAGTGCAATCCCAACGAAGAAATAGAAACTCTTAAGTGACTTGAGTTACTTTTACAATAGTGAAATATAAAGTCACTTAAATGAAACTTAAAAATGTGCACCCCCAATGAAGAAAATAAAATCCCTTTAGTTGCTTTTTTGAAAAACTTATTTCTTCATGAGGAAACGGAGGGGAAAGTAGAGAGAAGGAGATGGAAGACAATTCCATATATGGAGCATGTGAATATGGAGATCCTTCATCCTTAGATATATCGCATTGAAGAAGTCTTTCGAATTTTCACCGTTGAGTTGAACGTGGACTCTTCTGCCTGTTGAGTTGAACTTGGACTCTACTACGTCAACAGTGAGAGCCATTTGTCGCTTTGATTTCTCGGTTGATAGGATCATAGTGGGTTGAACATTCCAAGACTAAATCCATACACTAAATGGATATAGGAAAGTTTGTAGCCCAATACAAGCCACCGTGGAAGATTCTATTTGCCATTGGAGTCATGATGCCTTCTATCATCGTTGTTCTTAGGGCCTCGAAATCTATGAAATCTACGTTACTATTTTCGATATTATGCATTCCAATGATTATAATGGAGATAGGCTCATAGTTGGAATGGAATGAATAACACTGCAAATTTATCAATGGAGAATTGATGTTTGACAAGATAAAATTTTAGTTTTTTAAAGGTTTCAGCTACAATTTGGATTTTAATAAGGTCGACAGCTGAAAGTTGAATTTGATACATCTGGGAGTAATACCCAATGAAATCAAACATCTATAGTCAAAATTTAAGAGGTTTTGCACCAAGAAATCATTGCCAATGAGCAAAAAGGTTTTGAGCAAAACTGGGGCAAAATGGGGCATGTCCAACAAATTATTATGGAGATAGAAATAAATCAGTTTATCATAGCCCATGTATGATATATCAACTTGAAGGCATTTTGAATAGTGACTTGGCAAAATATAAAGGTTTTTCATCTGTGGAGTCACTGACAATGAGCAAAAAGGTGTTCTTGGAGGATAGGTCATGGAGCAATTTTTTCATAGCTTTCATGGAGCAAGAGGGAGTACACTTTTTGTTTCTAAAATGAGTTTGAAAATCTTGGGAATGACTAGGTGTTTGCAAACTCACTTTTGGAGGGAAAGCACATTTTTGAAGATTATGAGGAACTAGAGGTTCCCAAAAGCACATTTTTTGTTGGAGGAAGGAACTAAAGGTCACCAAAAGCGCACTTTTGGTTGGAGGAAGGGACAAAGAGGTTCCCAAAAATGCACTTTTGAAGTTAATAAGGAACTTAAGTGGCAAAAAGTGCAAGTTGACATAAAATTAGAACATGGAACCCAAAACGTGAATGTCGACTTAAAATTAGAACTTGGAGGTTCCCAAAAGTGCAGTTTTTTGTTCTCATAAGGAACTCAAGGTGCAAAAAGTGCATGTCAACATGAAATTAGAACAAGAGGTTCACAAAAGCGTACTTTTGGCATCACTAAGGAACTTGAGTGGCAAAAAGTGCAAATCAATGTTAAATTAGAACATGGAACCCAAGCAAGTTCCCAAAAGTGCATTTTCGACTCTCATCAACTTACATACACTCATCATGGAGGGAACATCCACTATACAAAAGGTGTGGGAGAATGTAATTTCTTTGGAGGATGGTATTCCTCACTCATTTCAGAATGTGTTGGAGGTTGACATGCCTCGGTAAGATGGACTTCCTCACTCAAATGCATAGTTAATTGTGGAGAGACACTCAACTATCTAGGATGCGCTGGAGGCACATGGTGAGATGGTAGGACATGCCACTTAGTAACAAGCATTGGCTTGAAGGACAATAGAGCATGGACACTTTTCTCATCCCGTTGTGAAAGACTTTTCACAACAAGGGAATAGATGGACATCAAGAGAAGATGGTTATCTCTCTTACTATTGCGGAGATGGTTATTTATTCTACTGCGAAGTTCTTTTTCACTCCTACAAATACTACAAAAATGGTCTCATTTCCGTTCCTTCTCTTTGGAGATTTGGATGAGATCTATGTGGCATTACCTGAGGATTTGAAGGTACTAGAACATACTCATTTGATTTATAAATTAATTAAGGCCTTGCGCGGATTTGAGAAGGCTCCCTAATCTTGGTACATTCACTTTGATCAACATCTCCAAGATTGTGATTTTCAAATTATGGAGGTTATGGTGAAATTATCAGGATTGATGATTCATACCCAGTCAATGAATCATTCTACGAACACTTGGTGGACCACCTGTCACATCCTATGTCCACATGATCGAATCATGGTTTTGCTATTTGTTGTCCTTTTCAATTGTTGTCTATGCTGAAGTTCATACATGGGATGGTAGAAAAACATCAAATGACTGTTGTAGATTTCAGTGAAATATATAAGAACCAAGCTACACGTTTAATGATTAAACTCCTTGGTTTTATTGCATTTGTAAAATTTCAGAACAAGCATGTTGTCTCCAGCTTAGTCACTAAGGGGGGATATTGAATTATATTAGTTAATAATTAATGAAGTATTAATCATCAACTAACTAATGTTTGGTGATGAACTTCCCCAACTATATTGTAACCTCTTTCATCGTAATAATTACAAGTACCACACTTTTCTCAATATGTGTTGTGTGCCTTTCTCATTCTCTTCAATCTTTTGTGTTCGCATTTTATAACACCGTTTGAGTAGTTTTACAATACAATGGGTACCAAAATCTGCGGTCCAAGAATACAATCCATAATGGTTCCGCATGGAACATGAGTTATCTAACCACCCATATGATAACATAGGTTAAATCACCTATCCGGACCCAAAAATACGTATATGGATCCCACTAAAACCTGTCGGATTGTATATCGTACCTAGCTATACAATCTTTAAAGTTGGTGATTCATGCAAAATATACAACACACTCCAACATTGATGTGTTCCCATCTATCAAAATGCATGTTTTTTTTTCAGTATGTGTGGAGTGCTTCATTTCCCTATGTTCATATTAAAGAGAGCAGTGTTGGAAATATATAGGTAATACTACATAGATAAATTAATTATTTAGTCATAGCTATTTGTGTTAGAGTATGTGTGAGCATGACTTGTAATAACTTACCCCACTAGAATAGTAGTTATTAGCGTCTTGAACAACTCATACAAGTATAGTGTTGGTGTGTTATAGACTATCATTTGTATAATATCCTTCATATTACGAATAATGAAACTAAGCTATTGAACATTCTAATTATAGCCCATGCCAGTATTGCCAGATTTCAGTAAGGTACTCCAAATTGATTGTAATGCTAATGGGACAGTGGTAGGTGTTATTTTGAGTGAAAAAATTAAGCCCATTGCTCATTTCAGAGAGAAGTCGAATGATGCCAAGAATTATTTAGTTTATGACCCAAAATTCTATGCAATTGTACGAGCACTCAAGGTGATGACACTAGTAGCTATTGAAGGAGTTTGTTCTATACAAAGATCATCAAGTACTGCATTTCATAGTCAACCATGGTAAGATGAGCCAAAAGCACATGAAGTAGGTTAAGTTTCTTCAAAGTTATTCCTTAGCCCATCACTTTGGAGTGGATAAAACATTGGTACAGCTGAGTGAGAGTTACTATTGGCCTAAAATGAGTATAAATGTGAAGAAGTTTGGGCAACATTCGAAACGAAAAAGTTAGATTGCAGGTTTGTTTCAGCGATTGCCAAATATTGGAAAGATCGTGGGAAGATATAAGTATGGAATTAATTGTTGGGTGGCCAAGAACACAAAAAGTAATGAAATCTTGTATTTATGCTTTTGTTGATAGATTCTCAAAGATGGCACTCTTCATAGCATGCAAGAAGACTAGTGATGCCATACATGTAACAAATTTGATTTTCAAAGAAGTAGTAAGGTTGCATGGATAACCCAAGAGTATTGTTTCGGATAGAGATACCAAATTTGCTGTTCATTTTTGGAGAAAGATTTGGAAAACGTTGGGCACAAGGTTGAGTATTAAATCAGCCTATCATCCACAAATTGATGGACAAACACAATTAGTGTGTAGAGGCCTTGGAATTTTTTTGAGATATCTTGTAGGGAACCAGCCTAAACAATGGGATATGATTTTAACACAAGCTGAGTTCACTTACAACAATCAGTAAATAGAAGTACCACCAAGAATCCATTTCATATTGTGAATGGTTACAACCCTAGAGGTGTTCTAAGTGGAGAGAGAACAGACTTGCGTAGAAGAACTGTTGTAACAGAAGACCTTGCTGAGTAAATGCATGAGACATACCATAAAGTGAAGGGGAAATTGAAGAAAAACATAATGTGATACAGGCAACATACTGATTTCAAGTGAAGAGAACAAGATTTTCAAGATGGTGACTTTGGTTTTGGTTTATTTGAGAAAGGAACTGTTCCCAAGAGGAACATATGACAAACTCAAGTGAAAAAAAATTGAACCATGTCAGATTTTGAGAAATTTTGCATTGAACACCCATGAGAAAGAATTGTTATCTCACCTATCTTCAATTAGAAGATTTGTACCCTTACCATGAGTGATGAGGATGTGAGTTTAGATGGTTCAATGTCATATCGGAGACAATAGCTACTTGAGAAGGTGAGACAATAGCTACTTGAGAAGGTAAGACAAGAGATAGAAATGGTGATTAGAATCATCAAGAAGACAAGAGGCAATGATTATAAAGAGTACTTGTTCAAGTGGATGGACAAGATCACTAAAGAGGCAAATATGATGTGTGCATCCAAGATTGCTGAAACAGAAGAACATTAGAAGAGCTCATGGAAGGTTCATGAGTAGGAGCTCATGGACCATCTCACTTACCTAAGGTGTATGATGCAAGAACATCTGGGTCCATAAACAATCTTGTATCAACCAAATAAGTATGAGTCATCATTTGTGTGTTTGTTGTTGTGACTTTCTGATCTTGTTTGTGTTAAAGGTGATTCGATAAGCCAGGAAGAATCCCCAAAGTTCAAAATCTGGGAAATTCATGTACAAGAGGTTTCATTCATATGGCTAGGATCAAATTGACCTTTCCTAAGTAGACGACAAAACCATTGGTTTACATAGGCGGCGTTTTGTAATCACCATTACACATTAATTGGTGATTTCACAACTATTGGTCCGTAGAAAGTGGCAGTTTCTCCTGCATTGAAGTTAAAAGTAAAGTAACTTCCTAGAACTAAGATTTGTCAGCTGCTACGTGTTTCAAGATGCTTGGGAGTTTGAAGAGGCATTGGAGATACTATCAGAAGCAGTTAGAAAGATTGGAATCCATTAATTGGAGGCATTTTTAATCAGGAAAGCAAGGAAGAGAAAGATAGAGCAAGTGGGGTTAAAAAAGAGAACTTGGAGGAGCTTGCTAGGGGTGTGTATATCCAATTCTAGAACAGAGAACTGTAGCATGTCCATTAAGGGACTATGTTGTTCTAGCTTTCTCATAGTCATGTTGTAGATAAGTAATTCAAGTGTGTTTAAATGGGTAATCTCTGAAATACATGCAGAATGCAATAAAGATTGACTTTGAGTCCCAAGTTTGAGTGCGTCGTGTTCAATGTATCCATTGGAGTGAGTTGATTTTAGGTGGTGGGGAAAGGTTTCCATTCATTTGGTCCCCTCATACCTGACCTACATGAATTAGGGTACAATAAGAATGAAGAAATGCATTGTTGTATTGTAAACAGTTGAGATCACACGGTAAGTGAAGGTGGCTGTGTTGGGGTTTTTTCCCGAAAAGGATTTGTCGCGTGAAAAATCTTGTGTACTGTGGGTGCATTTTTTCCAATAATTTTTGTTAGTTTTACTTCTTTTACATAAGTTTATCTGTGCATTTCTTCAATCTTTAAATATGGCATAGTAGTACTTTTTGTAAGTGAATTAGAAGGAAAACCAAACAGTTTGTATAAACTTCTCTTTGGGATTCCATCAAATATGCATGTACATAACCATTGATTTCTTGTTTGTTATTTATTAAAATTAGTACTCAACTTTGTTTTTAAGTAATGTTTGCAGTAGGTTAATTTTAATGATAACTTCTTGTCATTTTGATGAGTATGATATAAGCTTTGGACCAAAACTTAATAATCATTAGTGGCTTGGTTTGAAACTTTGACATTATTATTGGGTGTGTATTTGAAGAAAAGAAACGTTTAAAATGATTAATTATGAGAACTTATTGGTTTAAAAGAATGGGAGAAGGAATTTTGATATAATTGATAATACATGCTTACAATGTAGATGACATACCCTTAGTTATTACAGTATATACATGTTTTTATTGTGTGTAAAAAAAAGCATAAAAAAAAAAAACTACATATCATATTAAAGCAGATTCAGAGCCATAATGATTTTGAATGCCATGAGAAAGAGTGAAACAAGGAGAAAAATTACATGGCTTATGCATGCAGTTTAAGGGTTTAGACACGATAATAACTATGTATCGGTCAGGGATTATATAATTGCAATATTATATAGATTTACAGGTACGGATTATAACTTTACCATAAGCTTGGTCTGAAAAACAGATTGTAAAAATGTATATGGATTTTAGTTATAATTCTATTACATGGTAGTTACAACTTCAAAGCATGTGGGTTTTCTTAGAAATTTATTGTACATTACTATATGTTCATAGTAGAGCATTTTTCCACTTTCACTTCTATCTTGTATGATTAATTTTGTCTTTCATGTGTCAAGACAAATTAAAAGCCATCTTTGTTTTTCATGTGTCAAGACAATTTAATTTTATCTGGTTGTTTTTGTAAGCTGTTCCTAGGCTGTTGGCTTAGTGTGACTTTCTCGTGGTGTGCTTCCTTACTGTCAGCATTTTTTTGTTGTACTATTTTATTTTGAGTAATATAGCTACTGTTTCTTTTTTAATTTTGTTTTAAAAGATCAATTAATGTTTAGATATTCCCCTTTTTTTTCCTATCATTGAGTTTCTAAACTATTTTTCTTAAATTCTAGTGATATCAAACACTGTTATGTGTGTGGAGATACCAAACAATCATCTCACAAGGATTGAACTTGATTTTCATCCTGTTTAACATCTGCATATCCGTGTATATATAGAATTAGAGAAAAAGATGGATGAAAACTTATCATTTTGGCACTATTGCATTGATGAATACAGGTTAAATTTGATCCATTCAATTTCTCTTCCTGTCGATCTTAATGAAGTCAAAGCGCACCACAACCCAAGATCTAATGTGAAGGATATGGGAATTATATATGATGAAGTAGGTTGCAGTTATGCCCAAAAGATCTCCTTCTTACAATTTAAATTCTTTCGTGCTTTGTTATTTAAGTACTAGTACAATACTTGAATTTAGTCACCTATTTTGTACTCAAATACTTGCTTTTTTGCTGGTTTCTTCTTTTGCTCTTTTTTAAAACAGTAATTTCTCATTACTTAAACCATGATGATGATTTACTTTTAAAGAGATGTAAGACAATGGAGCACCTAAATGATGTTATAATGGTCAGATATTAGTATATATTTTCAATTGGGATTAGGTCTAGACTCAGTTTGGCAGTAATACCTACATGTTGTAGCATGTATTCCGAACATAATTGAAAAGGTCCTCATAAATTTAATAAATCGAAGTAGGATTTCTTAGTTTCATTAAAAGGTGACTTCTAGATTCTTTTTCTAGAGAATTCCATATGTAAATTACAAGGACTTTGAGCATTAATTTTTTTTTTTCTATCTAAGGCTTCTTTTACTTCCGGTTTTCTGCATATTGTTGTTCACTTCAGCCTTTTAAAAAGGTCCTTCCTTAAGAGTGATTTAAAAATGAATTAGTCGCAACCGTTCTCCGTAAGATACTGAACTGACTCTTTGAGTTTATTATAGTATGAAATTTCTCAAGTTCATTACTACTCCCCCCATGATGAATATAGACATAGGAAGCACCACCATGCTCTCTATATAATATTGGATAAATTATTGTAACTAAGTAATAATGAATGCACACGAATCTTCTGATTCTTGACGTATTCTTCTCTTTATGCAAATTTCCATTGGATTTTTCTAAAAATATCATTTCTCATCCATGTCCGATTTGGCAAGTTCATCCCTTACCGACACAATATAACATATGCATATGGCTTGTTTGATTCCCTGCTATGTATTAGGTACATAGAATAGTATCATGTAGTCCACAATTTACCTTACGTGTTTCACCCTTCATAAAAAGTGAGATTAACTCGTTAATTTGCTAGCATACATTATTATTTAGGGATTTAGTTTGCTCTTTTTTAGGGACTAAACTATTGTCGATGTCTACATTAGTTGCACATGAAAAATGAGTATCCTTTTCGTATATTCTGGGTGGTTGATTATAAACTTAGTAAATGCAAAGCCTATTTGAAAAACTCTATTGTAAATACAAATTGATCAGAGCTTCTAATCAAATTTAGTGGAACTTGTGCCATTTCAAAAGCTTCATTCTTGTAGCTTTGCATGCAAGTATTCTTTGTCTCATGTTGTGTAGACACATTGATTGCTGCTAGCTTCGATCTTGTGTAGATTCTTTCAAGATCTCCGAGAGAATCCACATCATTGGTATCCAACAATTTTCATTTCTTTTGAATTTAAGAAGCCCGGGTACCGTCATTTTGAGAGTTGTACCACAACCCTTTGAGTTTCTCATTACCCTTGTTCTCGACCCATTTCAGATATGGGCATTCAACAATCTATCTTTTTCTGTTTGGAGCTTGCTGGACTAATTTTGGTACCTCCATTGTGTCTGGAGCAGTCCATTTGGTAGGGGTAGATGTTCATTTCTTTTAAAATAGATACTTGAGAGCCGAGATATCAGATCCCAAAGTTCTCAGGTTTACCCTTGGTTGCAAACAAGACCAAACAATTTTAGATTAAAAAACAGATTATTAGAACAATCAACCAAATATCTAGGCTCGTTAACCCCTTGCAAGTGCTCTTGTGCTTTGGACTTTCTACGTTCATTTAGATGTACATCTTGATGCGAAACCTCTCATGCAAATTGTCATACAATATGGTATTCTGACATTCAAAGTATAAATGATATAATGTTTATTGATTGGTATAAGGTTTATCAAAGTCAATGTCAACACGTTCATAAAGCTAAAAAAGGTTTATAGTGTATAAAGTTTTTTATGTTTTAAAAGTTTTCTATGTAAAGTCTTATAAGATTTTTAGTATTAAGTTAATAAAATTTTGAAAATATAATTAATCATTATTTTCATTTTCGAATCATAATAGCAATTATATATGTATTACAAAAAGGCCCTTACAATCCCCTCGGGCCCCCCTTTTGTGTCCAACTTGTATCAAACCAAATTTGGACCCATTATTCATTTCAGCTCATTGTAAAAGCAAACCAAACATGACATTTGCTGTAAGTAGAGGAAGCCCCTTGCATTTTGATTCAACTACAATTCAAAGATACCTAGTATTGTTTGGGGTTCAAAGTTCATGTTACAATGTTGTGCTTCTTTGACATTCATTTACATTTAGAGCTATCTCATTTTTATGTTGGTGATGTTTACCATGACGATTGCAACTCATGTAACTCCATCTAAATGAAATTTTGAGTTCTTTTAAGATCTCGGGCACAAATTCTTGGGTTTTTTTACTTTTTCACTAAAAAGTGTTACTTGACTTTATATCTATGACTCGTAAGGAGTTGTAGTTTCTCCAACATTTTTGCATGTTGTTCCACAAGGTCCATTGTTGTTTCCACTCTAGTGGCCTTATTTTTCTTGTGGGACCATTCTCAAGATGTGCTAAACTTTGGATCAACGCCAATTGGAACCTCTTCTTAGAGTCTCTCTCTGCTACTTTTTAAAGGATTTTTTTTGCTTCATTGCTTCTATACATCATTGGTTGTGTTTTGTTTATCGACACCCGCTGATTCTTTAAATTCAAAATTGGATTCATTGGTTCTTTCACTCGTGTCATCCCTTCCCATTCTTATACCGGAAAATAAACTACATACCTTTATGTTAGAATCCTTAACAACATGGGACAAACATTGACTTGTCCCAACACCCTTCCCTCTCTCATCTTATTGTGAATCCCTATATGTAGTAGAAATGTATTCAATTCCCAAGAATTTTACTAATATCTAAATAAAGGTGTTCAAATTATAAATGGTATAAAACAATAAATAGGAATAATAATTTGTAAATTATTATATTTGTTGGATGGGGCCATAGTGCCCGTTGTCCAAAATTACACCCCATGTAATTTTGAACAACTCATAAAAGGGACTTAAACTATTTTCATGCTTTAGAAGAGCCGCGGGAGACTATTTTAGTTTACCGTGGAATGCAGTAACCTAGTGTCCCGCGGGTTCTCCTAACCCACAGAACAAAGGAATGAACATTTCAAGGACTTACACAATTTTGGGCCATCAATTCAAAGGATGGATTAGGTCTACAAGGAAGCCGCGAGGTGCAAAACAAGTTTAGTTGGACGTGCAACAATGAAACAATAATTAGAAAAGTTACCAAGCTGAAGAGTCACGGAACATTGATTTATTGTTCCACAGGTGTAATGATTTATAGTGTTCTGTGAGTCTCCTTCTAGATACCTGCAGAACAAATTAAATTGGTCCCTAGGTAAGAAAGTTGCAGGTCGAAGGATTAGAAGCTTGCAGGTAGTGCAACATATTTCTGCTTATCAAAGCATGTGGGAGAATTTTTGGGAGTTTGTGGATTAAAGGAAAATTCGAAAGCCACATAACGTAGTAAAAGCTGCAAAAGATCTCAAAACCGCACCAAACCGGAACCAGAGAGCCAACCACCCCAACGATCGGAATTTAATGAAGTATGGTGTCGTTTTGACCAGTCTGGTGGTGTGCGATAGACTCAAGGCATCGTGTTATGATTATTGGCTGCTTTTGGAAGTGTCCATGTTTGTACTTTAAGCCACCTTTGCAAGATTTCAATACACCCACACTCATTCCATGCATTTTTTAAACATAGTCAATTCTAGCTTGGCGGTCCTTTTCCCTCTCTTTCTTCTCTTTCTTCATGCCACGAGTTGTATAAATACAAGTGCTCATGCACTTTGTAAGGGTTCTTCTCCCTCTTTCCTTCTATAGCATATTTTTGAGCTCTTCTATGTGAAATTAGAAACTTCATGTTGCTGACCTCTGTAGCTTGCGACTGGTGTTCTCTTACCTTGGGTCTATATGTAAGCTCCTGAAGAATGATTAATACAAGTGTGGTTTAGTTATTTCTCTCAAATACATTGTGTTTGGTGTGAATATTTCTCCCTTTTGCATATTTCATGTTCTTCTTTCTCATTACATCTGATCTGAGTGCATTTTTATGACCCCAGGCTCGCGTTTCTTGCATATGTGTCATTTGGATTTGGGAAAAGTTCCATCTTCCTTTGGTGTTATCACCGCCCCTTAGCTTAGGATTTACTTTTTGCATCTCTTTCCCTGGTCCCTTGGAATTTTTATAGTAGGAATTAGCTGTAGGAGTAGTTTTAGCGTTAGAAGTAGTTGTGTTATGCAGATTTTTCCAAATCCGCATAACACGGAAGCTAGCCTTCTCCGGAGGTCTGTCTCAAGCTGGAACTATTACACTTGGAGATAGTCCCATGTTGCCTCAAAATCATGAATCTTCTTGATTCAGGGCAGGGTGCAATTTTGAATGCCAACAGTGCCCCAAAGACTTTTGAAGTGGCTGAGAGGTGTGATAATCTTGATCATAATCCTCCTCTATGTCATGTTGTGCCCCGACACAAATGCCAGAGACATCACAACCAATACTAAGTAATGCTCTTTTGGACAAATTTGGGCAAGATGCCCTTCCTACTGCACATGTGTACTATTAAAAAACGATATACAAATGTAGTGTTAAAATTAGCAAACCCTTATTTTTGAATATTAAATCTATGAAAGTGTCAAAAACTTTATTTTTTAGAAATGTCTCTATAGAAGTTAAAACTTTATATCAGAAACATGGCGACTAAACAAAATTTATGAAATAAAACATATGAGAAATTGCTCACCAATAATTATTGCTTTCGTAAAGTAAGCATGTAACAACCTCATTAGCACTAAAAGAGAAGTTGCGATTATGTCACTAAAAGGCTAAAATAGACAAGAATGAAAGGACTTTAGTTCGTTAATGTCCATGACACTTCCAACTTTCATGTCGATGGATGTGTCCCTTAAGAAAAACTTGTCATTCTTAGGGAAAAAAGACTGTGAACTTTGGCATACTGTTTTTCACAAATTGGAACAAGTAGATAGGAACCTTGAACTTGTATGGTTGCACATGCAAGCCCTCTACATGTCCCCTAGATGTCTCTATTCCACTCACAATGCGCAGAAACTATTGGCACATTTTCTCTTGCAACCAAATGTTTCTTAAGTGAAATTTTTTCTCTATACAGTAAGCAATTTGTGAATGGAGCACCTTCTTGACGAATGGACTCACGATCATCTCCATATAGGTAGGAAAAACCACTATAACAAGGTTTATTCTGTCACCCAACACCGCTAACACTCCCATATGCATGTCATCTGATGCGTCTCTTCAAACAAACTTATTAATCCTTAGGCAAAAAAGACAATGAGCTTTGACACGTTTTTCACAAATCGGAATAAGTAGAGATGAACTGCAATCTTATGATGTTGCAAATACGAGTCCCATACATATCCCTCAGATATCTCTCTTCCAATCTTGACGAGGTGAAATTGACTGCAAATTTTTTTCATGCAGCCTAAACTTGCTTTTAAGTGTGTAAAAGTTCCCAATACAAGAAGCAATTTTTGAACAAACCACCCATTCTCTGGATGGACTTATTGGCAATGTCTAAATAGGTGGAAAAAACTAAAAATTTCTTTCATGCAATCCCAAATGCCCTCAACACTCCCAATCTATATGTTGCATAAACATCTCTTAAGACAAACTTGACAATCCTTAGACAAAAAGGATTGCGAACTTTGGCACGTCATTCTTTGTAAATTAGAATAGGAAGAGATGAACCGCAAAATCACATGGTTGTGCATTCAATTCCTTCGCGTCCCTTGAATATCTCTCTTCCATTGTTGATGACGTTAAATTGGTGAAATATGTTCTCTTGTAGCCAAAACTTGCTTACATGAGAAAAACTTGCTTGTGCGATGACAAACAACTTTTTAGAAAAGCACCCAATCAACAGACAAACTTCATGGTTAGGTCCTGATTGGCAAAAAAACACAAATATGACATTCATTCAATAATGCTCCCCACATGTCCAACTTGCACATCGTTGGAATGTCTCTTAAAGAAAACTTGTTCATCCTTGGGGAAAAAAATTACAAACTTTGACACTTCGTTTTTTACAAACAAGGATAGGTAGAAACAAATTGGGACTGATATGGTTGCATGTGCAAGTCCTCTATATATCCCCCAAATATAGATCACTTCCACTCCTCATGAGGTGAATTAGTGGCATGTTTTTTGTTGTAGCCAAAACTTTCCTAAGTGAGAAAAGGTTGCTCACTACAACAAACAACTTTTGAAAAAAATCTTAAATGACGACAAACTTGGGGTCACATTCAAATGGGCAGAAAAACACAAGAACAACCTTTTTTTAGTGCCTCAACACCATCGACACTCCCAACATGCACATTTTTGGATGTGTCTCTTAGGACAAACTTATTAGTCCTTAGGCCAAAAAGACTACAAACTTTGAGATGTTGTTTTTCACAAACCATGACATGTAGAGACGAACCACAAGCTTGTATGGTTGCACAAACAAGACTTCTACATATACATAGATATCTCTATTGCACTCTTGTTGAGGAGAAATTGGAAACACGTTTTATCTCCAACTAGATTTTTCTCAAGTGAGTAAAATTTTCTTAGAACAACAAGCAACATTTGAATGGTTGCTCAATCAAGGAATGGACTTTGTGGTCATGAGTGAATGGGTGGAAAAAGACAAATATGATCTTTTTTCATTCTCCCAACCCCCCCGACCTTGCCAACTTGCATGCTGATGGGTCTGTCTCTTAAGAAAAACTTGTCAATCCTTAGGAAAAAATGTGAAGTTTGACATACCATTTTTCAAAAATTTGACAAGTAGAGATGAACCATAAACTCATACTATTGCATGTGTGAGTCCTTCACATATCCCCTATATTTCTTCCTCTGATTACGACATGAAATTGATGGCATGGTTTGTCTTAGCCAAAAGATGATTAAGTGAGAAAAAGACGCTCAGTTCAATAAGTAACCTTTGAATGGAAGCCCAATGGGTGAGTGCATGGAAATGGAGGACAAAAAAGTGGTCAAAAGACTGTTGTAGAGGCATTTTGAACAATGCATTCGTGTCTTAACTTATTCACGTTATAACATGAGCACATTATGGTTGTCTAATTCCAAGCCATAACACACTCACATTTTTATTGTATAAAAATATTGTTTTCATAGACATTATAATGTGCTCGCATTATAATGTGAGCGCGTTATGTTTTCTTTGGCTTGCAAATTACCAACTCTTTGGCTTAGATATCTAAGCCCAAGGGTTGGATTGTCTATTTTGTGCTTCTTCATGTATAGTAAATGAATAATTCGAAAAATATATAGAATATAATGAAGATAAACATAACACGAGATATTTGAGCACCAAGATGCCCTAATATTCAATATATTTAGAATATTAGAAGAATAACCTTAAGGTAGGGCAACACCATACAATACTCTCTAAGGAAGGAATAATTTCATGATCTCTTAATATTAGATTTCCACTTTGAGGGGGATAGCTCCAATATCCTTCCACCAAGTAGAAAACTCAACTCATGCATGATCTATCTCAAAATGATATTCATCTCTTTTACATAGGCATATATTACTCTTATTGGGTGGGTAACACCTAATCCCTTCCCTCTCCAATATCCTTCCACCAAGTAGAAAACTCAATTCATACATGACCTATCTCATAACGATATTCATCTCTTTTATAGAGACATATACTACTCTTAATGGGTGGGTAACACCTAATCCCAATGTAGGTTGACTCCATACCCAATATTATAAATAATTTTTATATGACCACATATATTATAAAGATACAACTAACTAAGGGAATGTGTGCCACATGTCAACATCTCCATCAACTCATATACATTATAATATCATCTCCTTAAATACACAACATGCCTCGCTCCATGACATGTTTCATCCCCAGGATATGAGAAGAAACCATGTAATGAGTGTACTTCTAATCATTGCACACGTGTTGCTATGCTCGATCATCCAACCACCCATACATGATCTTAGTGGGTGATACATAGATCTAAACCTAGTTTCATAATCCGCTATGCTAATTTGATTCCATCCATATCTGTAGTTGTTCCTCCTCGGCTTCAATGCATGGCCATAATAATTATTCACATGATTCTTGTTAGCAAAATCCTTGTTTGTACTCACATGAGCGAGTGATTATATTGTAAAGTGAGTACGAGTATAATGTAATTGTGTGTGTAAGAGTTGTATGTGAGAAACAACTCATATAGATAGCATTGTGTGAGATAATTTGGAGAGATGTCAGAGAATAAAGGTAGGGATTTAGTGGTTTCAAATGATAAGTATTTCCTCCTTTCTTTTAGGAGTTTGAAAGTCTATAAATTGTAATCCTCCATTTTTTAATAAATTATTTAGAATAGATTCTTTTGTGTGTCAATCTTTATGAGTTAACCTTGTCCAAAGTGATTATGTGGTATCGAAGTTGGTGTTCTCCATCAATCAAATCATGAGATTCTATAGAGGGGTATGTTGTACTATCCTTCGTGCATGCAAATTTTTTGCCAATATGCTTCAATGCCTTGTACAACATTGATTCTGCCAGATCGTGCCTTGTAAAATCTTCTTTCCCTAGCTAAGTTTGTGTGCAGTCTGCCAACACATGTTCTTCAATTTTGCTATTGGTTCATGATTTGTTTGCATGAATATTGGTTGCATCATCCATCACTTGACTTTGCTTTTGTAGCATTCTAAGTCTGGCTTTTGCGAATTGGATAGGCATCACCCTAGCCAAGGATTGTGAAGTCCTTATCTCATTGGTCCAAGCATGTTCTTCATAATTTGTAGCTTCCTTTCTCCGTCTCATTGACACCATGAGTCATTATTTGAATGCACAAGTGATATGCATTGGATCGTCTCAAGTTCGAGATCTTGCTACATAGATCTCCCTGATTCATATTCACGAATTTGTTGTATATGAATGGTTAGTCACAAGCTGCCAAATGTTTTATCATGCATGTTAATAGTTTTTTTAATTTTTTTACAATAGAAGTGGCTTTAGTTATGTAATAGTAATATTTCATTTTAATAATTGATGTTAGGTTAATAATGATCAATATAGTCTTTTGGCATCAAAAGTCCTCAAAATGTCAACAATATATGTATATATATTGGCCTCACGAACACATTATCGCTTATATGTGACATCCATCTTGGGGCGGGGGGTTGGGTGGGGTAGGGTGGGAGATGTGGTGCATTCTAAAATTGTGGAAACCGATGTCTTGTGCCAGTCTTGACCATTTCTTTAAATGGAAATTCCGTTAGAAAAAATCATTGGATTTTTACACTTGGAAAGTTACAATTTAGATGCAACTTATGAACAAGTAGTTGTGGGGAATAGTCAGTGGGAAAGAAACACATGCTACAGATGCAAATAAGTTACTAAAATGACAACACAAAGATGATAAGGCCAAAGCCATCATTGGCCTTGCACTTTCAAATTTTGAACTGCGCTATGTAGATTTAGAAAAGCCATCCACAAAAATCTAGGACAATCTAAATAAGTTTAGTGCTAAAGTAGTTAATGCAAAATTTTCTTTAAAGTTACACTTATTCATATTAAAAATGAGTGAGGAGCTACTATGTTTAGTCATATAAACGATCTCAGATCTCTCATGAGGTAGCTAGTAGAAGTTAAAGCTCTAGTTGACGACGAAGGTGCAAAAGCCATTTTGTTGAATAACTTTTCTTCCAAATACAACTATCTTGTTTTTACTCTTGGTCAAGGGTAAGTGCACCAAGTTGGGGGGCCAAAAGGGGGTCTTAAGTGAATGTTTTTTACTGAAAAATAAAAATCTTCAACTTGTATGAATTATTTGAAATAGTTACACTCAAAATTGGAAGATGTTGTAAGAACATGAATCGTACCATTTTGAGTCTAGTTTCTAAGCTACTAAATTTTATTAAAAACGCTTAAGTTGAAGTGGGTTAAATAATTAAAATACCAACAGGTGTTCCTATTTCTGTTAAAAAATACAATAGAGTAATTTTCGTGCCTCCCACCATTTTTTTAGTACCATTTAGTATTTTTGAAAACCCTTTGGTAGAAAGATAGCTAGGAGCATCTAGTTTGGGCTCTATTTTTTTTAGATTTTTTTAACAAGTATTTTTTTTATGATTTTTCTAGTGCAAAAATTTTAAATTTTGAAAAATAACGGAGCTACGACCGTTGCCCCCCCAACTACCTCAAAAGATATCGAAAATTAGATTTTTCTTTTGAATATGTATAGAATTAGGCCTAGTTTGGGCTCTTTTTTTTTTTTTTCAATTTCGATGAGAAAAAAAAAGATACATGACAAAAGAGACATGTTTAAACTTTAAAAAATAACTACAAAAAGACAGTTAGAAAATAAATAATATGGAAACCTTATGTTAGAAAATTTGAAAAATTTTATTTTTAGAAAGAAGAAAGTCTGCTCTACGTTCGTCGTCATATTTTTATTAAACAAATCAATTGTTTTAATTTGATTTATGATGGCAGAAGTGACATTTTAGCATTTTTTTTTGCAAAAACATGTTGTTTGCTGTGTTTTTGCAGATCCATGCCTCAAGCTTGGGGATCCAAACCAGATCCAAGCCTAGAGGCATGCATTGGAAAAAGGAAAAACGCAATGCGTACGCATTATAACACATACGCGTTCCACATAGTATAGACATTATATGTGCTTTTGGCGTGCTTCTATTTACAAAATTAAATGTTTTTGCAGGTCTATGCCTTAGGCTTAGGGATCCACACTGGATCCAAGCCTAAGACTTATGCATTGGAAAAATGAAGAAAGAAAACGCGTACGCATTATAACGCGTTACACATAGTATAAACATTATAAGTTTTTCATTTATTATTATTTACATTTAATTATTTCTTATACTTTAAATTTATTTTAGTAAATATAAGAAATTAGGCCCACTTTGCATCTAATGGAACTAGTCTCACAACTTCATGAGTCATAGTTTTGGAGATAGTTTTTAATATTATAATCTGGTCAAAAACATATGTAATTTTCAGGATTTCAACTTTCAGCCTAAAGCTTTTAGCGTTTAAATTCTATAATCGAAACCCTAAACCGTAAACCATGATGCATAAACCCTAAACCTAAACCCTAAGCCCTAAACCCTAAACCTTAAACATTCAACCCTTACCCGTGAGCCCACCCTAAACCCTAAACTCCTGAGCCTTCAACCCTAAACCGTGAGCCCTAAGCCCTAATCCCTAAATCCTAAGTCCTAAGCCCTAAACCCTAAACCATGAATCATGAATCATGAGCCCTAAATGCTAAACCTTAAACCTTAAAAACTAAATCCAACCCTAAACCCTGACCCCGTAAACCCTAAACCTTAAATCCTAAACCCTAAGCCCTAAACACTAAACCTTAAATTCTATGACCTAAACCCTAAACTATAAACCCTAAACCCTAAAACCAAAATAATAAACCTTAAACCCTGAACACTAAATTCTGAACCCTAAACCCTAAACCCTAAACCTTGAACCCTGAGCCTTCAGCCGTAAACCTTAAATCTAGAGCCCTAAGCTCTAAACCCTAAACCTTAAACCCGTAACTCTGAACCCGAACCTTGAGCCATGAACCCTGAACCATGAACCCTAAACCCTAAGCCCTAAACTGTGAACCCTAAGCCCTAAGCCTTGAACCCTACACCCTTATCCCTGAGCCTTAAATCTTAAACCCTAAACCATGTACCATAAGCCCTAAACCATAAACCCTAAACCTTTATCCCTAAACGCTAAACCCCGAACCCTAAACCCTAAACCCTAAATCCTAAACCCTAAACCATAAACCCTAAACCCTGAACCCTAATCCCTAAACCCTGAGCCTAAACCCTAAACCCTAAATTGTAAACCTTGAACCCTGATCCCTAAATCCTAAATCCTAAACCCTAAACCCTAAACCATGAGCCCTAAAACCTAAACCCTAAACCCCGAACACTAAGCCCGAATACCTAAACCCTAAACACTAAATCCTAAACCCTAAACCCTTAGCCCTAAACCCTAAACCTTGAAGCCCTAAACCCTAAACCCTAAATGCTACACCCTAAAACTCTAAATACTACACCCTAAAACCTTAAACCTAAACCCTAAACCCTAAACCTTAAACACTGAATCCCTAAACCATAAACCCTTAACCGCGAGCCATAAACCCTAAACCCTAAACCCTAAACCGTGAACCCTAAACCCGGAGCCCTAAACCCTAAAACCTGAACCATGAACCCTAAACACTACACCCTAAACCCTAAATCCTGAGCCCTAATCCCTAAACCCTAAATCATAAACCCTAGCCCAAAGGAAAGTCCTAATAAGATCATTCAGTGTGTTTTAGTGTGTAGGGAATGGTGTCTAAGGTGATCGATCAACTCATTTAATTTTGATGAGAGAAGTTACTTCCTTTGAAGGCCTAAAAAGGCCTTTTTTGGCCATTCCATAGCTAATTGAACACCCTTCGGAAGCTTTTAAAGAAAATATAAAGCATCCGAGGGTGATTTTAGAGAGAATTGAAGATGTCTAAGTAAATTTAGGAAAGTTTAGGAAATAAAAATATCATTGAGGAGCAATCTGTTTAAGACGGGGTTTTCAGGTGCGGGGATTGAAAGCTAAAATGGTAAAAGTTGACTTCTCTGGATCATTCCAGGAGTTCTGAAAAGACTTAGGATGAAACAAAATAGGAATTGAAAGGATATTAGAATACTCTATAAGGTGGAATAATCAACATTGATTCAAGGCTTAAATATTTCTTTAGGTACTGCAAAACTCTTCAACTACCCCTCTAAGTTCAAAATGAAATAGGACCTAAATTTTGATTTGCAAGCAGAATTATATTTTTAGAATAGTTTCATTAATCGTAAAATGTGATTTTTAGTGTTTCAGTGAAGTATGGAGGTCAAGAACATGTAACTCATACTCAAATTTCATTCAAGAATTCATCCCCTATCTGGAGGAGGAAACCCATTTCCATGAGGAGCAACTTGAGAAAAACATTGTCCATGTACCATAAGCATGCTTACACCTAGGTTTCATCTTGGTCAATAATTTGAATTGTGAAGCATTCATCATATTTAAAGGTGAAATGTGGAGCTCAAGGAGTGACTTGATGATCATCATATCCTGACTCTGACATTGTACCCAAATCTCTCCAAAGAACAAGCTAAAATGAGCTAGTCATGCCATTGAGGTATTTAGGACCATCATGTGTGAAGTATTAAGGCATCGTCCATCTCCATGAGACACATATGAGCAAAGACAGATATGAGAATTTTTGAATTTGATTCCATGAAAGGATGATTTTAGAGCCAGGAAAGGTAAAGGGATGATCTTTGTATGGAGCACCCTGTTTCTAAGAATGAGCAATCATCTGAGTTCACTTGATGCAATTCACTTGGTACTATTCGTAAAAAACTCATTCAACACCTAGTAGTTTGATCAAACCTTAAGGAGGAGGCACATTATAATCACCTCATTTTTGCCAGACGATAGGAATCCCATTCAGGGAGCAATCCTCTATCTACAAAGTGAGAATCTCATTTTAGTAAGAAGTAGACAAGCATCATAGAGCTGATTTTTGGTCACTAAAGTGAATTATGGACCAAATTTCAAAATTGGTACCAATTCAAGCAGTGTTAGGGCCAAAATCCAATCCAGAAGGTCAAAAAACCCACAAAACGACTATATGTTTTCCCAAAACAAAGACCGACTACAATACATATGGCCTGAAAGTTTTAGGTCATTGCTGAAATTCTGAAAATGAGTAAGTACTGACCAAATTAGATTTTGAAAAACTATCTTCTAGATTATAACTGTCAGAGCTACGAGGACCACTTCCATCAAGTGCAAAGTGACCCTAACTTCTTATATTTACTAAAATAAATTTAAAGTACAAGATTTCTTTTATTAAAAGTATAAAGAAATAATTAAAAAAATCTTATACTTAACATCTATTTTAGTAAAAATGGCTCCTTCAGGCCCTCCTAAACTTCATATAGCTCAAAATACGTATGTGTTTCATAGCACTAGAAACGAGTGCGTGTTATATCGCGTATGCGCTTTAGGTTCGTGAATTACCGAGCCTAGGAAAACATAACGCAATTGCGTTATTGCAAAACGCGTACGCGTTTAGCCCATTTTCACTTTTGTGTCTGCTTTTTCGTCCCCATATTTGTGCACTTACCCTCATATGCCATTTCAATCTCTGGAAGTTATGATCCCAGCTCTCCTAGTAGAAGAAAAAGGGCATTGTTTGAAGATGTAGAAAAATAAACTATGTACTTAAAGAGCAATCGTAAAAAACTCAAAAGAATAAGGAGGATGTTGAATGTTTTTATCGTAAGAAAATGGGAAACATGTATCTTGGAATTGCAGGATTTGAGCTAATGATATACTTAAAAGAAAAATCAAAGCCAACGAAGCTAATGTAATTAGAAAAGATAAACTAGGAACTGACGAAGAACCAATGAATGAAGATAATGGCTATAATTCTGAAGACTTTCTATACTAAGTGAGTATCATCCTACAAGAGGATGGAGGCAACAGAGGTTGGAGGACTTTTCAATATCCTCTCATCAACCACTAGCGATGGGGCCGCATAATGATTTAGTGTCTTGTCTTTTTAGTATTTTTCTTTTCATATTTTTTTGTTTCCGTTGTGTGCTCAATAAATCCCTGTTGCAACATTTGGGAATGATGCATAATTTAAAGAAGCATTTTTCGAGGGCAGAAGAATATTTCGAGATAGTTTCATTCATCGTTAAAATGTATTGTTAGATGTTTCAGTGAAGTATGGAGGCAAGAATGTACATACTCAAATTCATTCAAGAATCACCCCTTTATAAACTTTGTGTGGAGGAGGAAACATTTCCATGGGAGCCTTGAGAAAAACATGTCCATGTACCATAAGCATTGCTACACCTAGGTTTATCTGGTCAATAATTTTTGAAATGTGAAGCAATTCATCATATTAAAGGGGGAAATGTGGAGCCAAGGAGGATTGATGATCATATATCCTGACTCTGACATGTCCCAAATCTCTCCAAAGAAAAGCTAAATTGCGCTAGTCATGCCATTGCGGTAGTTAGGCCCTCCTGTGGTGAGTATTAAGGCATTCGTCCCCCATCTCCATGAGACAAATATGAGCAAAGACAGATAGGATATGAGAATTTTGACATTTGATTCCAAAAGGGATTGATTTTAGAGCTGGAAGGTTTCAAGGGATGATCTTTGTATGGAGCACCCTGTTTCTAAGATGAGCACTCATCTGAGTTCACTTGATGCCTTCACTTGTACTATGTAAAAAACTCATTCAAACACTAGTATTGATCAAACCTTAAGGAGGGAGGCACATTCTAATCACCGCATTTTTGCAGCCGATAGGAATCCCATTCAGGGAGCAATCTCTATCTACCAAGGAGACTTATTTTAGTAGAGTAGAACAAGAATCATAGAGGGATTTTGGGTCACGAAAGTGATTAGGACCAAATTCAAAATGGTACCAATTAAGCAGTGTTAGGGCCAAACTCCACTCCCGAAGGTAAAAAAACTATTAAGCCAGATCTAGTTTTCCCCCCCCCCAGCAAAGAATCCACGACCAAATCATTATGATGGCTTGAGAAGATGAGGTCATTCTCATATTATGAAAATAAGGGGAGTAAGGACAAGTTTAATTAAAACAACTAGCGTGTTCGATTTCAGTAACTATCAGCCGATATACAAGGACCAACTTACATCATGGTATGCAGGGAGTGACCATAACTTCTTATTAATTTACGTGCACCTCAATTTCCGCTACCGCCATAATACAATAATCTAGTATACTTATGACATTAGGTAATAGCAGGCGTACAGTATGTTTACGGTAGTGACATTACCGAGTTGATGCTCGACCTGTGCCCTAAGAGAAAATAAAACGTGATCGCGATAGTCTATACTACGACACCGCCGTTACGTGTTGTTCCCACTTTCACTCTCGTGTTCTACTTTTTCGTAACTCGCAAGATTGGGTGACGAATTACCCTCTATGCCATTTCACTCTTCATAGGGAAGTTAATTGATCCCAGCGCTCTCTCAGTTCCTGTACGACAGGCAAAAAGGGCCTGGTTTGTCACAGCGGTAGAAACCCCACTCTGTTACTACCAGGCCATCGTAACAACTCAAAAAGAATAACGGACGATAGCTTGAATGTGTTATGGTAATTGTAAATGGGAAACAGGTAGTCTATGACATTGCAGTATTTATGAGCCCTACTGATATACTCCTTAAAAGAAAAAATCCAAGGCCACGCGAAGTATGTAATTAGAAAATATAAACAGAACTGACGAAGAAACCAATAGAATTGACGTCATGGCGCTCTAATTCGGAAGAACGTTCTGGACTAAGTGGCTATTACAATGTCCCACGAAACAAGGAAGATGCGAGAGCCGATGGAAGAACCCGTAAAAGAGTGTCTTAAGCGGAGCATACCAAGGCTCGGCACAGCCGTGGAGAGCAGCTCGTCTTAACAAATATCACTCCTCATAAACACACTAGCCGATCGGGGAGAAGAATGAATGAGTTAGTGTCTTAGTACGCATACTTGGGCGTATTGTTTTTTTCACTATGTGTTTGTTGCCGTTGTTGGCCATTATCGTAATATTGTTTCATGCGGTTTGGGTGCCTTCAATAAAATTAGCCCAGGCATTAGGCAAATCATTTGGCGGAGGAAATGATGCCTAATTTAACGAAGAATTTTTAGAGGGCAGAAGAATAGCTTTCGAGTAACCCCTCAAAACCAATGGATGGTCGTCCCGGATTTAATAGTTCTTGAGCTTAGGAAATCATGAAAGGAGATGCAAGTCAAGCACACCCAGGGAAATGAAACGAGGTGCCTCGATTCATAATTATGCGTTCACTAGCTACACCTTCAGGGGGGAAAAAAGAACCTGAGGGACAACTGATGGAGCCGTCGCGTGAGCGATGCAAGTGACCCCTCTCAGAAAAGTATATCAGAGACGAAACTCTAGTAGGATATGTTTGTGTTCTCAACCACGTGATTATTTGCAATCTTAAGGTGGAGGGGCCCCACATGTTAGGGAGCCATCCTTTTTAGGACTCATATGGATGTAGTAATAACTGATATTGTAAAGTGCGTCAATTATGAGAATAATGTAATGTGTTGTGTACGTGTTGTATGTGCAGCCACATCTCCTGTAGGATCGGATTGTGGTCTTTCGTTAGAGGATGTTAGAGTAGAGTAAAAGGCGAGTGATGTAGTGGTTCAAAAGATAAGTGCTTTACCTCACATTGTCTTTACGGATTTGAAAGTTTTCTTAAAATTTGATTCCTCCTATTCTATAGATTGATTGCGGTAGTATATTCTTCTAGGTGTCACTCTTACTGAGTTGAACAGTTGTCTACACAAAATTTAGTTAATTGTCACAGTTCAAGTATGTACAGTGTTGCTCTACCATTGATTTCTATGTGTATCCACCGTATAATGTATTAGTCCATACAGAAATGACATGGTGAAACCCAAATTAGCGTTGTTGGTGCTTAAGGCTAGATAACCTCCTGCCCTGCTTCTTGTCTACTTTTTGAATGATGTAGGTTGTCTCTTTTCGGCAACCAGCGTTCACCTTATAAATGCTATGCTTAGAGGTTGAGCATGCCACCATGTCAATTTCTAAGTAGCATTGACGAGTTGTCTCGTTGCAGAGATGGGATTTCTCGTTTGGCCAGATTTTATTCAATGGATTGTCTGTTCTTCTATGCGAAGTCTTCGTTTTCGACCGTCTTCTCTTTTCATGGTCATCCTTTGAGTCCTCTCAATGCTCCAACCGTTGACAAACAGGTTAAAAGTCAAATTGGTTGTGGTGGAGATTACACTAAGTGTGGATAATCGCACGAATATGTAAGGGGGTAGTGAGAAGACGGTGGCAGGTGTTACTTCTAAAGCAGATGTAGAGCGTGTAGGCATCTGTCATGGAACGTGCTGTGCGTGTTACAAAGAAGTGTCCGATAATTGAGAGTGGATTGCAACCCGTTTTTGTACCCTAGAGTGAGAGGTCCACGACCCCCATCCAGGTGACACTCCAACGACGCAGCAGATCAGTGTATAAATCATATCGTGGGGGAAGTGAGTTGAGCAAAAAAATCAAATAGAGGAAGGATAGAATAACAGGCATAAAGAGCAAAAGTATGGAAACTGCACACGAGCAAGGTGTTTTGACGCACCTAGCTGTAACAACGACGCGTGAGGTTAAATCTCTACTCCGTGCAGAATATTTAGCATCATCCACTTGGAGGAGCCGCCTTAGCAATTGCTATTCTTTGCATGCCACCTGTTCCCACAGTACCATAGTAAACGTTGGATGCCCACAGAGACATGTAGTACCAATGTTGGAGGTGAAAAAGATATGTAGCTGCTGGACTAACAAGAGGACATTAGGGTTTAGATAGGAAGGAGAAACTAAGTGACTCTCCATGTGAGATGCGCACACCCTGTTAAGACAAACAAAAAGAATAAGTTAAAAGGATTCGCGTTCGTATGGTGGAGCGTCCAAAATTGGTGTTGAAGACGGTGAGTAGTCGCGGGAATGTGATCGGTGTGTCTCTGTATTCCTGATACTGTCTTCATCTCGGTCAATTTACATGGTAGGTAAGGTGTCTTGACATTTTTATCAAGTTGTCGTCTGCCGTACATTTTTCTCATTTGGTGTCCGTATGTCGATAGGTGGCCGAAGGAACCGGGAAAGACAGAGTTCCACTTCTTGTCCACAACGACCACACAAAGTCGTCAGAACTACTCATCTGTTTAAATGTGAGAAGAGGTAGCCTGTTGCAGTGATTGCCAGGGAATAGAGAGATACAAGGCGAAAGCAACATAACCGATGTCATCCGACTGTCGTAGCCGAAATGTAAGGTATCCTTTGGGGATACGCAGGAAACGAAGTTCATTTGAGAGTGACGAATCGGTAAATCCTTTGTCACACCTAAATTTCGCATAGAAAAGATGAAGTAAGGGATGGACGGGAAAGATCGGTGTCAAAACAGATGGACAGCCAAAAAAATACTAAGGGCCGTACTGCGTATAGTAAGGAAACATACTACTAATGCAAGTATTATGGAGACCCTCGCTGAGTACGGTTAGGTTGGGGTAAAAACGCTGCGGCAGAAAAAGACAGAAGGAGTAAAGTAACTTGCGGGACGAAGAAAGCAAGGGGAGTTCAGTTAAGAAGCGCACGTGTCAAAAGGTAAGACCAGGCAGGAGAGCCGGGTTAGACTAGCCACCGTGGCAAGCACTGGCACGTACAATGGGAAAACGCCACAGACGAAAGAGGGGGAGTGCCGAGAAGACAGCAGAAGGGAATGGAAAAAAGAATGACTAAGGGAGGAGAAGGGAGAGACACTATGGGGCTACGAGTGTGAACGAAACTAGAAAGAAAAGTCAAGTAGGAGCAGAACCCCCTCACATTCTTGCGACCCGATTTTTGCAAAGTGGTAAACTTACACCGCGCATGTTTGGTGGGTGTAGAGATGAGGGATGAAGTTTAGGAAAGCGGCATTGGGTGGGGAGATGCGATGTTGTCGGCAGGGACAAAACACAATTAAATTTGACCCAATGATGCAAACGTTCGCTGTGCGACGATAAAACGAAATCCACCGAGAGTTTCTGGGAGACAGCATCTTGGAATCTGTAGTTCCATTTTAATATGAGTTTCGCCAAAGCCCTGAACGGTACCGACTTAATGCTCGGATGGAGAAAAGGGAGACAGTGGCTAATGAGTCGACTAGATGTCTCGAGTAACGAAGAGCAGAAAAAGTAGTAAAGTATAGAGTGGAGTGTTTATAGGAGAAAATTAGAAAGAGTAGTTTCAAGGCGCACACAGAATACCTGGCGTCGGCGATTAAGAAGTACAAAGGGTAAAACGAGTATCGACGAACCACCACCTTGTTGTCATGCTTTTCCCACCGTACACACTGTCACACTAGACCTCCTTGATACACAAAAACGACCATATGCCAATATGAATATAAGAAAAGATAACAGAAGAACAAGCAAATATGGCGACTTTTGATCGGGCCAAAGAAGAGAGCAAGCAGGCACTGCGTATGGTGTGGCACACAATGACGATAGTTCATAATTATAAAATAGAGCGGCTGGATAACACACGCGCCGGCCTCCCCGCCCCCTCCCCTCTAGATCCTTAAAAGGAAACGGCATTGCCTGGCGCCCGAGATGTGGCTATGTCATCATCACAGAGCGGGGATCCAACATTTGCAGCATAAGGAGAAAGGGTATCGCACGACAGGACACGCCAGAATATGCACGACGATAGATTTTTCAAACCCGCAAGTAGGAAAATACACCGTCTATATCCATAATGCGCACGCAAGCAGTGCTCATAACACGGAAGCCGGATAAAGTTGATATGTGTGTACCTGCTTGAAGTGAACAAGCGCAGAGGCTGCCAAATGAAAGGAAACATAGAGTCCACTATCGCAGTCACGGAGAGGGTGAAACCTAGATCCACACGCAATATAGGCCACCAGACACTTAAGCAGCAGCATATACAACATAGTGTCCATCATGTCCAGGCCCCTACGCCGATGCAGTCATATGGTGATCGATTATCCAAGCAGCCAGACTCGTAGCGCTACGTGGCCCGGTCGTAATGTAGCAATTATGTGACAAGGGGTGGTCTAGAGAACACAATCATCAATCAAAATCCGAATACAATACAAACATGTAGATAATAATCCGTAGTACGTAGCCAAGATAACAGGCGAGATAGAAGGCACAACAGTGGCATGAACCGTATGCATACTGTACCCAATATACCCATCGGGTACAACACACAGCCCTGTAGCAAAACAATAGTTAGAGGACTGGTGGTGTAAAAAACGAAAATATTAATTATAGTGGTGTGACAGTATTACAAGGTAAAAATGTGTAAATGTGGAGGAAGTAGTAGGTTAATGCAGGGAAAGTTCTAAACGTAGAAGGCGCAGAGATATGTGCAGGAACGCAACAAAATGACACGTGTCCAAGGCGAGGTTTCCGCACACCTAATGTTGGTCGTGGTGGGCATGATAGGGAAAGGCCTTTAAATGTGCTTGGAGATCACGTAAAAATGTGTGTAGGGGAATTGAGAAAGAAAATCGATCAAACAAAACATCACAAATACTGTGAGGATGGATCACAGATATAGCGGTGTACCCTGCCAAGTGTGTGTCTGCAGAAGATGTTGTGACAGCTCTATAAGCGACAACATAGATCTAATGGGGTCGTTTTATTTCAACACACACACACGATACACACGAATTCAAAGAAGCTTGCAGTCTTGCAAGCTGTATTAGGTAAGAGCATGTTTGATTAGGATTTCGATAAAAATACAAAAGTAGATTTAAGGTATGGGTGATGCCGTTAATTTACCGGTCAACCGTTCCAAGTGTCGTATACCTGTAAATATTTGCGCGAACAACACATGGTTTTCTTAAATGTCCCAAAAAGGCGTCGGGTATGGAGTCGCAGTTGTGGTAATGCGCCGGGATGAAGAGTATGGAAAAACATAATTGTTAGGCAGCTAGCGGAGAAATGATTGTAAATAGCGTTAAGTCTCAACAACAACAGCTGTAAAAATTAAAAAGAAAAGGTGATGAATGTTTTCATTGGTTTCTTATCACGAAGAAGGGGTCCGAGGGACGATGGACCCCAAATCTGTTTTTACACGTTTTTCCGCGGCATAGGGTTGTGTGGAACTTTGGAAAGAGTGGGGTAAAACATAAGGATTAGGAAGTGAAAAAAGGAATGGGTGAAGGAAAACACAAAGACAAACTAAATAACGATGTCTTAGGGGCAATAACCTGTTCAAATATAAGCCCGCAGGGGAGGAAGCTTGCGAGACAAAATAAAGAACGAAGTCTATAAAATACACAGGAGAGGGGGGAGGACATCATGGGCCGTGAAGGTGCTGATACAGGCGTAAACGGACTGTCTGAAGAAAACAGAGAAGGAGAGGGGTCAAGGAAATTTTTCGAATACAGTAAAACCGGATGCACACAAGTGAATGAAAAAACTTACTGCGAAGACCGTTCTTATCACGCATCATGTGACACGACAAATGCCTGTTCAGCAGAAATTAGAAGGATGTGTCAGAAGTGAGAGGAGAAAGGAAAGTAGACAGTTTGCATGGCGACTATGAGGGTTGAATTATTTCTTATATGTACAGAAAGTTGGTACCAAAATAGTTTGAAGCCAAAGAGAGCGCAATGAAGACAAAGCTAGCTTGTCTTAGTGTCTGGAAGGTACTCCGTGTTTTTGTGATATTTTCAGGAAAAAAGAGGTGCCACCTTCTAGGCGGACCCCTTAGTTGAGGGTACGCACTAGCGCACCACGTGTCCGATGCAAGCTATCACCCGAATCGATGATCAGCGCCAGCCGGACGAAACCTACACAAGAACCATCCGATAAAAAGAGGTGTACATGTATTGTAGAAAGGTCGGGGGGGAAAAGAAAAAAAATAGCAAAAGATAGGAGCGCATCTTGTGACAAGTTAAGTAAAATCCAAGAACAACTCGAACCCACAGAACGCGGAGGATGATTGTGTGAGAGACAGCGGAGGGATGAAACGACTGCGATCATACAAGAGATCGGGGCCTGTCGGCCCGAAGTCGCTTGACGGAAAAAAAAAAGGCAAAAGAGAAATAAGTCGGTGACATGGTTAAGAAAGAGCACCAGAACAAATTTCTTCTGTTTACCACAAGAAACAACCCATATCTGAGCAATGGTCAAATTGGGCCAACAAATATGTTGGTTGGTTTTGTTGCTGTCTGAAACGTTGCTCGATCGATTGGACCTCTAGATTCGGTTAAAATCAAATAGTCCTCTTGATTTTTTCCCCAAACAAAAAAAAAACTTAGATCCAATGTTCAGGACAAATCCTATCACGAAACCCACAATATAGTTTCGTACACAATTGCAAATTATACTTAACCAACATGATGTATGATGTTACATAGACTGCTTATTTTGACCTTGCATAATGCTAATCCACCTTACTTACTAACATGCACTTACCATTCAAATGACGATATACACAGTTTGACCATTATTGATATATATGTTTGCCTGCATAACAATGAGGATTTTTTATGTGGAAAGTATAATGCAGTATTTATGCCATAGTTGTTAGGAATCTGCAACTTTTTACTTAGGTAACCCCATAAACCCAAACAAAAAGGATAGAAATGTGTGATTGATGAAACATGATGTTGTGCCAGAATTAGCAGGAACTTGACAAGGTCACACTTGCGCTCGGTGTCTGTTTGGTCCGTTTTTTTTTAAACTACGTGTTTCCCGGCGACGCATGTAGCAGCCCAGCAGAAACTAGCCCTACGGTTTGGGGCAAGTTTTCAACACGTTTTCGGGCCCTAAATCCACCATCTTGCGGCCACACAATTCGGCTTTACGTTCTCGTTCGGGTGTTTCTCATTTTGGGTCCTGTTAGTGTATTTAGTGTCTAAAATAAGTGCAGTTAATGAATTAGAAAAGGGTGAGAGCAGCCAAATACTCGCTAGATTGAGGGGAGATGTAGGGAGAACGGGGATGCGGATGTCGCACAGATTTCTGTGCAGCACACCGCTGAGGGATGAATACGCACATTTAGACCGCAACTATGAACATAAGACCCTCGCAGGGTTCTCGTCCACTTGTCCACTCGTCCTTTCCCCACCCCCGCACGCGTAGATGAAGGCAATATCACGAAGGATGAGGTTAAGAAAGATTTAACTTGGCAACTCGAGTGGGTTGAGTTGTTTGCACTGTGATCATTAGGAAAAGCAGTAAGATGTGGGAAGTCGATGTATAGTCGACGAACGAGAACGGACATCAGAGCTTTGTTCGTCTTGGGAGTGTCATAAGTGTTATTTTATGCCGGGGACAGTGGAACATCAGTTGTGTCGCGATATTGGTGTGGACACAAAGTATAATAGAAGAAGGCAAAGTTTAGGATGTATATACAGCAGAATGAAGTGTTAGAGATCGTAGAGGGCCAAAAAATGAATGGTGGCGAGGAGGGAGTGGAGTGAAATTTGACACAAGTACAAAACTTAGACCCATGCGACCACGTTTCCGAGCGGCGGGAGGAGTCGAGGATACAATATATTAAACGTTCGATGTAAAGTGACGCCAAAGATGGCAAAAAAAGGCAAGAATCACGGTTATGTTAAGAGTGTAGCAACAATGCTAAAAGAAAGGATGTATATTAGTTATCAAAAGACCAAAATTCCTTTTGTATTTGTAGCAGCAAGCATCCCCACGCAGAACCGAGACTACGGACGAGAGAGAGGTTGGAAGGGGAGCATACAGAGAAACGAAGCGGCTAATGCATATAGATTGAACTCTGAGAGGAGGAGAGAAGTGTGAGAGGAAAGAAACGAGGGGACAACACTTAAATGGAATATGTTGTTTGATAGAAAAGTTGACGAAAACTTCTACGAAAGGGGTCCGAATTATATTTGAGATCTGGCACGACACCTCGCTAACCCCTACAAAATATTTGTAATTTGAAGAAAGAGAAAATTAGAGAGTAATAAGCGTATGACAAAAAGAGAGGCAGTGGAATTGGCATCAAGAATATAAATTCATCGAACGAAGGATGGCCAAAGGAAAATTAACGTGCATTCTCTTGGTGATTTTAATGTGATAAACCTCAAGCTATATTGATACCGTTATCAAGGTATTATTTATGCATATGTTTTCTTTGACGCATATTGATCACACATCGTTTATGTTAAAGTTTCACCCTCAATCTGTATTTGGATTTACTTTCTTCCCTAGAGGTGTGTTGCCAAGGTTACATACTACATCTGGTATAATTGTCACATAAACTTCACTATTAATTAAAGTATGGAGGTGACTGATTGGAATATGAGGAAAAAATCCCAAAAGAAATGTAGCCATAGTCGAAATTTGAGTTTCGCCTAAATCATTAATTGTTTTTCGTTGTAATGTTTGTTGGAAGTAAAATATGTTCAATTTTAATTAAAATTTATTTTACTAATTTAATATAAGGGAACTTTTTACACCATTAAAAACCTAGATTGGACCTTTATTGAAATCGTAGCATACTAAATTAAATGGTATAACCACATCTTTGATTAAAAAAAATTTTAAACCCTACTTGTCAATAGTACATTTTTGTAAGCCACAAAATTTGAAAAGAAATTACAACCTAGGTGTACAAGGCATGCTCTTCCAATTTAAAAAACCAATAAATTCAATTTTTATAAACCCAGATTTTGATGAACCCCAAAATATCAACCCTATATTTCATGATTTCTCACTATAGTTTCCAAAATTTACTCGATCGGATTGAATTTAGGGTTGTATCTGGGTTTACTTTTATCGAATTTTCCTAGGGTTTGCTTCCTACAATTTATCCTCGGTTTTTTGACCGATGTAACTACTTTTCAGCCCTTAGGTTTTCGTTGCAAGCTCAGTTAAAGTGGAATAAATTAAGCGTAAAAGATTAAAAACCATACCCAGGACTTCGAAATTTGAGAGGGGCTCTACATAGGCTTCCTCTTTTTTTACTAGATGGTTACAGGTGACGCCCTTGGTTTGGATTTTCCCCAAGACGGATTAATGAGATATTGCCATTTTCAGGTGTTGCCATTCTCTCTCCTCTCTTGTCTCTTCTTTTTATGTCCTTGCTTTATTTCTTTTTTTGTGTTTTTGACACATTAAAGAGAATGGAGGCCGGGGGGCCTGCCCATGTTTAGGTGGGGAAGGTCAAGGGTTATGGGAACAAAAAACTAGGGCCAAATGTTGTCGAGTTGGCATTGGCCCAAAAATAAGAGTTTTGAATATAATATTATTAAATCTTTACAAGAGAAAGGGAGTTAGGATGAGAGGTAGATACGATGAAAGAAGGAGAACATTTGTAGTAAAATATATTATTATTATTTTACTATAAATTTTTATATAATTACAGTTTCTATTTCAATGATCATAACATAATAGTAGAAGCATAATGTTATCAATTGAATTAATATGATTTCCATTTTACGTGTAGTTCATATATGCAACTAGACAATGATCTACATCCTTGTGTTGTCATTATTTGAATATATTTATGAGCCTACAAAACAATTCTTGTGAGCCTTAAAATTGCAACACCATGATATTGATAAGGTGCAAGTATTTCACCACATAATACTAGGCTTGTGATTCCATACTCTTAGATAAATGTTTGGTAGGACAATCTTTGCTACTATGACCAAACATGTTGCTAAATCTAAATATGTCCACTTGTAGTTAGGTACACAACATATCACAAAACACATATGTTCTCATGAAAGTTCCACAACCATTCCAAAGGCTAGGATGCAAATATATTAATGACTGTACTATTCACAAAAGCGAGGTCATTGGATGTGATATTTATTGTTCTTAAGAATTTGGTTAACCATGTTCCAAGGGAAAATAACAATCGTAATGCAATATTTATTTCCAACACACTAAAATGAAATATACAGTTTATATTCTAAACACCAATTTCTTTATTTGAGTGCGAAAGCAGACAGAAGGGGAGCTAAGTCTGTTACATAAAAAGGTAGCCAAGAACATAAAAATAACAATAGGTACCCTATTGTCCCTTCCAAGTAGCACAATCAAGTTCAACAGAGTCACCACTATGTTTGACAGGCCTTAAATTATATCAGGGGGTTTTACAAAAACATAGAGCTTAAACATTATAGAACACTCAGTTCATTAAAAAAATAAGAGTTGCTCAAATACTCGAGAGGGGGAAGAGAGTTGTTAAAAAGACATTATACGTACCTACGATTCATGAAAGAATAGTAAAAAAGGGGTTATTTCTTGCAGGAGTTTATAGTTGTGTGGTAAAACATTATTGGCACAATTGTTGGACTGCGAGAAAGTGCCTCGTCATATTCCATCAATGGAATGCCATGTTTGGCCAAGATAAAAAAATAAAAACTTCTTAAATCTAACTGAACGAGAGAAGTGATGCCTGTAAGGAAGAAACCAAGAATATCTTTGTGAAAGTCATGTGATTCACAACACATTACGTGTCACACATGAAGATATTTCAGGTGTAAGACCGAAATAAGCCCAGAGATATTTATTTCATGTGGCGGATCATCTATCCATTACAGGATGTCCTAATACTAAAATAGATTTTTTAATCTTGAAGCTTTTTGGAATCTAGATATTAAAATATAAGGCTTATTTCTTAGTGTTAGATTAATACTTGTTAAATTTAACTAAAAAAACGTGTTGATGTGTGATGAACAACTCTTCCACCATTTTGTAACAAATTAGTTCACATAATAAAATGATGGACACAAAATGATATGTGGTGCATTCTGTTTTCTCTTCATTTCTTCGTTGTGCACATTTTATAACATTGGTATTAGACTGGTTCTACTCGAATACGAGTTTAGGTTAGCAAGAATAAACATCATGGAAAACTTGGTCATGAGGGCCAAAAATAATCGTGAGGGCTAGAGAAGCCAAAAAATACGTTTGAACCATCAATAAACAACCAAAAACAGGTCCATAAATCAATAAACCCTGCTTGCTCCCGAATCTAGGAACTAGGGCATGTATGAAAATCAAGATTATCTGCCACCTGCCTAAAATATCCCAGTCACGAAGCTAACATGCAAATACAATGATTAGGGAAAAGTTAAGGCATGATGAATGTTACTTTTGTGAGATCTAGTTTAGATTGTGCTGAAAATCCCACCGTTTCGACTGTGATGAGTTGCGAAAGGGCGCATTAAGGTTTTAGACGACAAGCTTCACGAAATAGAAATAAAATGAACAATATCTAGCTGTCATGGTTATTATCACTCCACATTCCTAGTTGCAATTTTTATTAGACGGAGTCGCGTGACAATGCAAAGCGTTGAAGAAGACTCACAAAACAATCTTCGTTATCATTCAAGAGTAATCTGGGACATAATATATAGATTTTTCTATCCTAGAAAATAGGTGGATTTACAAATGTTCGTCAACAAAACCATCCTAATTGCGTGGTTTACAAACTTCATACACGCTAATGCTTTCGCAAGAACAAATAATAATTGCCTAGCCATTCCCCCCTTAGTGCGAAACACGTTGGAAACATCCCACGCTTATTGCAGTTATGAGAACCATTGTTGAAAAATGTCTACAATTGTTGACTTCATGATCTTGATTTTCAAAGAAAGGCTCTCCGCCTTCCATGGTTTTTAAAAGGTTTACCCACACCTTGAATGAAGAGACCCATCAAATGTCCACATTGTGTGGTTTTGCTGGATCATCCCACAAACCCTTCAAGATCCATGAATGACTTACTCTGGTAATTTTGTTCGCACTAGCTTGTACATGAGAAAAAGTCGATAGGAATTACAACTCCCCTGTTAAAAAAATTGCCACAAAGAACATTATATTGGAAAGAGATTGTCACAGTATTCACTATAAGAATAACAAGTCTTAATGCAGCCACTGTATCATCGTTGCCACGTCGATACTCGAATAGCATAGTAAACTACCCATTGCCACTGGAAGCTTCCTTGCCCTCTCGTCGTTTTAGGATAGAATGGGAAATGGCCACCTTGATTTGTAATGTCCCCCACCCACCCACAATGTGAAATTTTCACACAGGAACATTGAAAAGGAAAAAACATATCAAAGGATACAAATGACCAAATTGGCTAGGTAGATCTTGTGCACATGGTCACTGCAAGTGAAAGTATTCACAGGGGGACATTTCCAACGAACTACGGAAGTAAGACGGAGCAGTTAGTCAAAGGATCAAGGACAAGCATCTGAACTCAAAACATCTATTTTCAGCGCACAAAAAACACACAAAACAGGAAATCTGAAAAGAAACACACTAAAAGCAATACTCACACACAAAAGTCACCCACAGAAAAAAGCAGCCAATAATGGCGACTGACGAGAAGTCGTGATTGACCTCCAACCCCTGATGCTCCGCCTCCGGGGTACACTAATAACTCACTTTGATCGAGGCTTTGAGAATCTTTTTAAACAATTCATCCCCCACAAGATGGATGTAGTGTACAAGAGGAATTACATCCAATGATGAAAAGGTTGAAGCAATTTATTGTATTGCACCCCTTTTTTTACGTTTTTTAAAAATACTCAATTTTGAGTTGACACATTACACTATTACAAATTCAACTTAACTCTATAACATGAGGCTATATAGCGTTATTTAGATGAAAAATGAGAAACAAAACTATAAAAAGACACAATCAAAAAATATTAGCATTATTTTCTTTCTAGACAGATGGAAAAAAAGAGGACTTGAAAGGACTTTGAAAATAAAGCTAGCCTAACACTATCTATGTAATTTGAATGGACCATGACACATAACGTACAAACAATAAAATGAATAACTATGACTTAATCGATAAGGGGAAATGACCACACTTTCTAGCATGAGATTGACAGGAACACAAATGCACAGAAATACAAGGTGTGAAAAGAAACAGGGAAAACACGTAGCCTGGATATAATCATTTCAAATGGAGATAGATGTCGGTAGTTGGCTTGAAGGTGGGGAACATAGGGGGGGGAAAACTCGCAGTCAAGAATTCCGTTGCGCTATACGTATGCACAAAACCAAAGCCTTAAAACTTTGATGCCTGACGTGTTGTTTTAGTTGACTTTCATGAATGATAGAATAAGTATGACCAAACCATGCAAATACTTTCTAATAGAGAGCCTCCACATGGCTGTAGACTATGCATGCAAGCTCCCGATTTACACCTACACCGTTCAAAGATTAAGCAATTGGAAGGGTTGAATGACGTATCTCAGGAAGAGTCTGCACAAAACTCCTGAGAATGCATGGCTGAGCACTACCAAATTGTCGAAATTTCTTTAAAAAGGCAAAGACTCGCATAGCGAGCCAAGATAACAAACAATTCTCCATCAGATCACAACACATGATGAAAGCAAATCATTCATGACAAAACGAAGTCAACTCCAAAGAAGATCCCACAAGGAGGTCATTTCATTCACTAGTCGAGGCATATTTGCATATCAACAAATATAACAGATACTATGCTAATGATGTCACTTTGATTTAGTTCCACGAGTGGTAGCAATGAACAAAACACTGATTTGGGACGGGCAGTTACCACCAGACTATGAGGGACACAAATTCAATGAAAAAAGTGTTCTTTGGCGGCAAAAACAAAACCCATTCCTGAAGATCCAACCCCAAATATGAAATCCGTTTGAAGCCCAATGTCTTGCAAATATCTGTGGTTCAAAAAGAATGACGAAAAACCAAATAATGAGCAACAAGGAGAATAAATATATTATTCTAGAGAATTGTTCATGCATTAAAATAGTAAATCCTCAAATTCTTAGGGAAATCAAGCAAATGAATTGCCCCTTCACACTACAACATCTTGCTCTGATACAAGATGAAGAGCCGTGTTTGGAACTGGTGGGAACATATTTACAAAAATATCTTCGTTATTATTCAATGAGCAGGTACATAATATATAGATTTTTCTCCTAGCACAATTAGGATCGTTTACAAATGTTCTTTCAACAAAACCATACGAATTGCGGAGGTTGATAAAACAACTTCATACACGCATATGTTTGCACAACAAATATACTTTAGAGGTATGTTAGAGAATAAGGTAGGATGTAGTGGTTTCAAAAGATAATCTTCTCTCTTTCTTTCAGGATTTTGAAAGTTTTATAAATTGTAATCCTCCATTCTAATAGATTATTCTGTGTGTCAATCTTTATGAGTTAACCTTTTCCAAAATTATTATTTCCCTTCAGTATACTTGTTCCTTCCTTTCCCATTGATTCTATGTATAACCGTAATGATTGTTCCTCCAATGACATGTATATCCATATTGGTTGTTGTGCTTATGTGCACTAACATGCCTCCATGATTATTGTCTCTTTTGATGATGTAGGTGTCTATTTTCGTCAACCTTTCCTTCTACTTTCTTTGTTGAGCTTCCACCATTTCAATTTCTAATGACTTTTGTCTCTTGAGCAGATGGATTGTTCTTTTCAGCTTTTCTTTCAATTGATTTATGTTCTTCTTCTAAGTCTTCTTCATGTTCCTTTTCATTATCTTTAGATTCATCCTCATGCTCAACCTTGACCTTTCATTGTTTTTCACTAAGTGTGATATCCTGTAAGGTGACCGTCTTTCTCTTGTACTAGATCTTCATGAACTTTTACACGTCAATATTGATGGTTCCCAAGTTTTTTAACCTAAGATATCCAAGAACAATGTCCAAACCATTCATATCTAAAGCATACAAATCTGAATGCAAAACATGTTTTTCCATAACAAGCTTTAAATCCTTAAAACTTGAATTTTTCATACCATCCACTTGAGCTTCCTTGATATTCTTTGCTTGAACATGTAAATGTTGAGCCACATCCATGTTGATAAAGATATGCTTGCTGCTAGGTTTTATGAAAACAAGTGCCTTCTTCCTTTGAATGCACCCTTAAAACAAAAATATTAAAGATTCCTTCTTTGGAGTTACATTGTTTGAACAGTTATCGCTGTGTCATCTTATTCATGATCCTCTTCATCTCGTTCTTTATCATTTGTAGTGTCTTCATTTTTATCAATTGTGTCTACTTCTTTTTCTTCTTTTGTGTCCTATCTAGCCAAGAAAACATGTTCCATTTCTTCCCAAGACCAATCTAAACTCTCTTGTTTCAATTGAGAGAATCAACTTTGTGTTTGACCATAAAGTCAAGGAGGAAACCTAAACCATGTCATCCATATGAAAAATAAGTCTCCTTTGGATCCACCATTCTTTGGAATCAATCTCACCATTTCCATAGAAATATTGCTCCACAATGCACAAAAATTATGGTTTTAAGAACATACTCTAATCAAGTTTTGACCCTTCTATTTTAGTTGGATGTCGGTGTCAAATAAAAAATATAGAGAGCAAACCCCATACAATTTTTGAGAAGTTTTTGAAAATGTAAACTTCGATTTTTTTTTAAATTGCGGCATGTGGAGTCGATTTGTGAAAAACCATAAATTTGCAATAACTTCCTCGAAACAAATCAAAATTTCTGAGATTTGGACTTTAGCTTCCTTTAATAGTTTCGCAACACTAGTAAAAATATTATAGAAGATGTCCTAGATTTTGTAAGATATAGATGGATTTTTAAAATTAGGGTTTTAACCCAAATTTGGCCTAGATCAATGTCATGAGACCACTTGGTAAGATTTTCACATATAATAAATCAATAATTCAAACAATATGAAAATATAATGAAGATAAAGATAACACAATATGTATTTGTGGGCCAAGATGCCCTAGTATTCAATATATTCATAATAATAGATGAATACCCTTACACCATACAATAGTCCTTAAGGAAAGGAATAATGCCATGATCTCTCAATATGGGAACTCCACTTTGAGAGGGTATACCTCCAATATCCTTTTACCAAGTAGAATCAAGTCATACATGACCTAACTTATAACAATATTGATCTCTTTTAGATAGACATATATTAGTCTTATCGGGTGGGTGAAACCTAATCCCAATATAGGCCAACTCATTACCGAATATAAATAATTCCCATGTGATGCCATATATTATAAACATATAACTAAGGGGAATATGTGCCTTATGTTAGCATCTCAATCAATCCATATACATTATAATATCATTTCTCTAAATACATAACACGTCATGACTTGATAATTCCAAGCCATAACACACTCGCATTTTTACTGTGTAAAAATATTTTTTTCATATACAATATAATGTGAGTGTGTTATGTTTTCTTTGGCATGAGAATTACCCACCCTTTGGCTTTGATATCTAAGCCTTAAATGTGCTTGAATCCATGTTATGTAAAAAAATCAAAAAACATACTTGAATGTCAAATGTGTACCCTGTTGGCTCATGTGTTTTAACACAATATTCTTTAAAAACCACTACGACATCAAGCTTCGTCTTCACTTTGTGAGCATGTATTTTTTCTAAAATCTAAATAGTTTAAGGTTCTTATCCTTAATTTTTTAGTAGTATCTTCATTTTTCGCGAAAAACATGTTTTTTAAATGTAATTTTTGATCCATTCATCCAAATTTGGAAAATATTACACTATCGAATTTTATGCTTTATTCTACACACATTCAAAAATAAAAAAATGATTTTCATTGTTTTTTTAAGATGAGGGGGGAGCACACAATTTTTTCATTTTTCGGGATGTGTTCACTTTGAAAATTGGTAAAAAAAGGTAAAAAAAAGACAACTAATACATGATCTTAGCTAACTTTCTACCGAAGGGACTTGCAAAATAATTAACGAATCTCACAAAATGGGGGTCGCACACGCGACACGATGTTATATTTTTGATACAAAAACATGACCACATTTGACCCTCTTAATCTCTACCAATGTTCAAAAATTAGAAGTTCAGAAACTAGATTTCATGCACTATGATTATTTTTCTTATCAATTTGTCAAATTTTGAGCAAAGGCATGTCAAATTACTTGTTGAAGTTCAGTTTTTTCTGATTTCAGGAAAAAGAGGCCACTTTTGACCCTTTTGGTCCCCCATGTCCATGCACTTACCCCAATAGATGAACGAACATCGAGGTCATGTCTTGATGGGTGGAAAAATGCTAGAGCATCTTCTTATATCCCCGACACTCCCAACTTGTATGTTGTGAGACGTGCGTCTTACAACGGACTTGTCAGTCCTTACGAAAATGCACATTAGTCATAGAAACCACAAATTTCTTCATGTTTACCACAAGAACAACCCATATCTCGAGCAATGGTCAAATGGTCCAACAAATATGTTGGTTGGTTTTTTGTTGACTGTCTGAAACGTGCTCTATTGCTTTGCCTCTAGATTGGTTAAAATCAAATAGTCCTCTTTGATTCAACTTAGATCCAATGTTCTAGGACCACATCATATCACGAAACCAAACAATATTCGTTTACACCCTTGCAATATACTTAACCAACAATGTATTGATGTACATCGACTCCTATTTGACCCTTGAATAATGCTAATCCACCTTACTTATCTAACATGCACTTACCACTTCAAATGACGATCTCCATTTGACCCTTCTTGATATAATGTTTGCTGCATCAACAATGAGGATTTTTTATGTGGAAAGTGATAATGCATTATTATGCCATAGCTTGTTAGGATATATGAATACTTTTTCCACTTAGGTAACCCCTAAACCAAAAAGGATAGAAATGTGTTATTGATGAAACATGATGTGCCAGAATTAGCAGGAACTTGACAAGGTCATAACTTGAGCTCCGGGTGTCTGTTTGAGTCCGTTTTTTTTTAAACTACGTGTTTCGATGAGACGAATGTAGCAGCAACTAGCCCTACGGTTGGGGCAAGTTTTCAACACGTTTTCGGGCCCTAAATCCACCATCTTGAGGCCAAAAATTAGGATTTAAGTTATAGTTCGGGTTTTTCCTATTTTTGGGCATTAGTTAATTTTAGTCTAATAATTGCATTATGAATTAGAAAGTTGGCAATTTCTCTAATTTAGGGATGTAGAAGATGCGTGTCAATTTCTGTGCCCGTATGAATAAGCATGCGAACTTAATAAGAATAGCAGGTTCTAGTAAATTGCTAAAAATAGTAATTTTCACCACCTAGAGTAGATTTAGTCAGAGTTAGTTAGAGTTTACTTGGCAACTCGAGTTGGGAGTTGTTTTCCTATTTAGGAAACATTGTAATTCATTATTCGATAACGAAGAAGGAAATCTATTTTCTTTGGAGTTCATATTTTTTTGCAGTAAATCATGTTTGGTTAGAATTTGGCTACATTAAAACACATAGGAAGTTATCCATTAATGTTAAATCTTGGCAAATGATTGAGTTAAATTTGAAAATCAAAATTCAAACAATGGGGTCTATATCATATTAATTATTAACCAAATGGAAAAAAAATCATTTTTAAAATCAATGCTAAATAATATGTTATTGTTATCAAAACCAAATCTTTTGTTTTTAGAATGAAACCCTAACCCTATATCATAGGTTTATGAGGATGAAACATTAACTCATATATTATGAGAATGTGATCCTGACCCTAAAATATGTGTTTGATAATGAAATTCTAAGTAACTCATATATTATGAGAATGCGACCTTAACCCTAAAATATGTGTTTGATAATGAAATTCTAAGTATATAAAACTTAATGGCACATATATAATCTCTAAGGATGGCATTAACGATGCATTCTCTAGTGTGATTTTAATGATACAACCTCAAGCTATATTTGAATACCGTTATCAAGTATTATTTATGCATATGTTTTCTTTTGTGCATATTATCACCCCCATCGTTTATGTTAAGTTTCCCCTCAATCTGTATTTTGGATTTACTTTTCTTCCCTAGAGGTGTGTTGCAAGGTTACAATACTCACATCTGGTATAATTGTCACATAATTTCTATTAAATTATGGGGTGACTGATTTGAATATGAGGAAAATCCCAAAAGAAATGTAGCATAGTAGAAAATTTGATGTTTAGAATAAATCATTAATTGTTTTTCTATTTTAATGTTTTTTTAAGTAACATATGTTTCAATTTTTTAATTAAATTTATTTTACTAATTTAATTAAGGGAACTTTTTTACACCTAAAAACCTAGATTGGAACTTTTATTGAAATTGTAGCTATCAATTAAATTTTATAACCACATCTTTGATTAAAAAAATTTAAACCCTAATTGTCAATTAAAATTTTTGTAAGCCACAAATTTGAGAAATTACAACCCTAGGTGTCCAAGTGCATGCTCTTCACAATTTAAAAAACCATAAATTCAATTTTTCTATAAAACCCATATTTTTGATGAACCCCAAAATATAAACCCTATTTATTTCATGATTTCTAACTATAGTTTCCAAATTTCCTCTATCGTATTGATTTTAGGTTTTATCTAGGGTTTACTTTTATCGAATTTTCCTAGGGTGTGCTTCCTACAATTTATCCTAGGTTTTTTGACGATTTTAACTACATTTTCAAGCCTTAGGTTTTCGTTTGCAAGGCTCAGTTAAATTTTAATCAAATTAAAGCTTAAAAGCTTACAACATACCCATGATCTTCGAATTTAGAGGGGCTCTACATATGCTTCCTCTTTTTTTTACTTATATTTGTTACAGGTGAGCCCTTGGTTTGGATTTTCCCCATGACTATAATGATATGCCATTTTCAGTTGTTGCCCATTTCTCCTCTCCTCTCCTTGTCTCCCTTCTTTTTTACTGTCCCTTTGTTTTATTTATTTTTCTTGTTGTTTTTGACAAATTAAATAGAATGGAGGCCTTTTGGGCTCTCCCATGTTATGTTTTAATTTCAAGGGTTATGTTACAAACCTAGTGCAAATTGTGTCGAGTTTGCATTGGCCCTAAAAATAAGAGTTTTTAATATAATATTATTAAATATTATACAACTATAAATTTTTATATATTATAGTTCTAACTAGTTATATAATTATAACATTATAAAATAATATTATTTATTATTTTACTATAAATTTTTATATAATTACAGTTTCTATTTCAATGATAATAAAATAATATTATAAGCATAATGTTATCAATTGCATTATTATGTATTTCATTTTACGTGTAGTTCATATATTGCAACTAGACAATGATCTACATCTTGTGTTTTCATAATTTGACATATCTTTATGAGCCTACAAAACAATTCTTGTGAGCCTTAAAATTGCAACACCCTGATATTGATCAAGACTTGCAAGTATTCAACACATAATACTAATGCTTGTGATTCCATACTCTTAGCATAAATGTTTTGTATGCCAATCTGCTACTATTGGACCAAACTATGTTGCTACATCTAAATATTCTACTTGTAGTTAGGTACCACATATCTCACCAACACCCATATGTTCTCATTAAAGTTCCACAACCATATAAGAAGCTTAGGATGCAAATATATTACATGACTGTACTATCACAAAAGAGCATGTCATTGGATAGTGATATTATTGTTATTAAGAATTTGGTTAACACATGTTCCAAGGGAATAACAATCGTAATGCAATATTTATTTTCCCAACACTAAAATGAAATATACAGTTTATATCATTTACTAAAACCAATTCTTTATTTGAGTCGAGAAAGCAGAAGGGGAGCTAATTCTTTTACCATAACTTTAGAATAACATTAAAAAATAACAATAGGTACCATATTAGTCTCCTTCCATAGTAGCACAATTCAAAGTTCAACTAGAGCTCAAACTCATTCGTTTGACATGGCCTTAAATTTATCAGGGGTTTTACAAAACATAGAGCCTTAAACCATTATAGAACAACTCATTTTCATTTACAAAAATCAGAGTTGCTCAAAATACTCGAAGAGGGGGAAAGAGAGTTTGTTAAAAAGACATTATACGTACCTAAGATTCATGGAAGCATAGTAAAAAGGGTTTATTTGTCAGATGTTATAGTTGTGTGGTAAACATTTATGCACAATGTGGACTGCGAGAAAGTGCCTCGTCAATATTCCATCACATGGAATGCCATGGTTGCAAGATAGAAAAAAATAAAAAATTCTTAAGATCTAACTGAAGAGAGAAGTGATGCCTTTACGAAAGAAACCATAGAATAATCTTTGTGAAAGTCATGTGATTCAAACACATTACGTGTCACACATGAAAGATATTTCATGTAAGACCGAAATAAGCCCAGAGATATTTATTTACATTGTTGAGGATCATATATACATTAAAGGATGTCCTAATACCTAAATAGATTTTTTAATCTTGAAGCTTTTTGAATCTCGATATTAAAATATAAGGCTTATTTATTAGTGTTAGATTAATACTTGTTAAATATTAACTAAAAAACGGTTGAAACTACTTCCACCATTTTGTAACCATATTTCACATAATAAAATGATGGACACAAAATGATAATGTGTGCATTCTGTTTTCTCTTCATTTCTTCGTTGTGCACATTTTCTAACATTGGTATTAGACTGGTTCATACTCGAATAACGAGTTTTAGGTTAGAAAGAATAAACATCATTGAAACTTGGTCATGAGGGCTCAAAAATAACTCGTGAGGGCTAGAGCAGCCAAAAATAAGTTTGAACCATCAATAAACAACCAAAAACAAGGTCACATAAATCAATAAACCCTGCTTGCTCACGAATCTATGAACTAGGGCATGAAAATTCAATATATCTGCCACCTGCCTAAAATATCCCAGTCACGAATGCATAAAATGCAAATACAATGATTAGGGAAAAGTTAAGGCATGAAATGTTACTTTTGTGATCTAGTTTAGATTGTGCTGAAAATCACACAGTTTTAGACTGTGATGGAAGTTGCGAAAAGGGCATATAAGGGTTTTAGACGAAGCTTCAGAAATAGAAATAAAATGAACAATATATAGTTGTCATTGGTTCATTATCACTTCCATTTACTAGTTGCAATTTTTTAGACGAGTCGCGTGAAAAGCGTTGAGAAGACTCACAAAAACAATCTTCGTTATCATTCAATGAGTAGGTACATAATATATAGATTTTTCTCTCCTAGAAAATAGGTGATTTACAAATGTTCTTTCAACAAACCATCCTAATTGCGTGAGTTGTTACAAACTTCATACACGCATAATGTTTGCACTAACAAATAATAATTTCCTAGCATTCCCCCCTTAGTGCGAACACGGTGGAAACATCCACACGCTCATCTGCAGTATGATCACCCTTGTGAAACATGTCCTACAATGTGACTCATGATCTTGATCAAAAGAAAGGCTCTCTCCTTCCATGGTTTTAAACAGGTTTACCACAAACCTTGACATGAAGAGACCCCATCAACTGTCCACCTTGTGTGGTTTTCTGGATCCTCCCACAAACCCTTTCAAGATCCATGAACTGACTTACTCTGGTAATTTTGTTCGCCACTATGCTTGTACATGAGAAAAGTAGATAGGAATTACAACTCCCCTGTTAAAAAAATTGCACAATAGAACATATATTGGAAAGAGATTTCACATTACTTCCTATAAGAATCACAATGTTCTTAATTGCAGCCACTGTTATCAATCGTTGCCACTCGATCTCGAATAGCATAGTAAACTACCATTGCCACTGGAAGCTTCCTTTGACTTTAGTCGTTTTAGGCATAGAATGGAAATGGAACATTGATGTCATGTCCCCCCCCCCCCCACAATGTGAAATTTTCACACAGGAACACTGAAAAGAAAACTATATCAAAGAGATACAACTGACCAAATCTGGCTAGTTAGATCTTGCTGCACATGGTCACCATTGCAAGTGAACGTATTCACAAGCGGACCATCTTCCAACGAAATACGGCAGTCAGAGGATCACGTTAGTCAAAGGATCAATGACAGCATCTGCACTCCAAAACATCTCTTTTTCCGGCATCAAAAACCACACAAAACAGGAACTCTGAAAAGAAACACACTAAAAGCAAATACTCACACCACAATAAAGTCACCACAGCAAAATGCAGCCCCATCATTGGCGACTGACGAGAAGTCGTTGATTGACCTCCAACCCCTGATGCCTCCAGCCTCCGGTGTCACACTACTAACTCAACTTGATCGAGCTTTGAGAATCTTTAAACAATTCATCCCCACAAGATGGATGTCGTGTACAAGAGGAAATACATCCAATTATTGAAAAGTGAAGCAATTTTTTTTTTATTTCACCCCTTTTTTTACGTTTTTTAAAACTCAATTTTGATGTTGACACTATTACACTATTACAAATTCAACTTCACTCTATAACATGAGATTATATAGAGTTATTTTGACATTACTAACAATTAGACACCAACTACTAAAAAGACACAATCAAAAAATATTAGCATATTTTCTTTCCTAGACGAGATGGAAAAAGAGACTATGAAAGACTTTGACAAATAAGCTAGACATAACACTATCTAATGTATTTGAATGACCATGACACATAACTTTAACAAAACAATAAAATGAATAACTATGACTTACTCGATAAGGGGAAATGACCACACTTTATAGCATGAGATTGAAAATGCAACACAATATGCACAGAAATAAAGGTGTGAAAAAGAAAAGGGAAAACACGTGGCATGGATATAATCACTTTCAAATGGAGATAGATGTGGTAGTTGGCTTGATAGGTGGGAACATAGACCTGCATTCAAGAATTCCGTTTGCTGCTAATACGTATGCAAAAACCAAAGCATAAAAATTTGATGCCTTGACGTTGTTTTAGTCTGACTTTCATTGAATGACTAGAATAAGTATGACAAAACCATGCAAATACTTATCTAATAGAGAGCCCCTCCACATGGCTGTAGACTATGCATGCTAAGCTCACGATTTAAACTACACCGTTCAAAGATTTAATGCATATTGGAAGGGTTGAATGACGTATCTCAGGAAGATGTCTGAACAAAACTCCTGAGGAATGGCATGGCTGAGCACTCCAATATTGTAGAAATTTCTTTGAAAAATGGCAAGACTCGAATAGGCGTAGCCAAGATAACAAACAATATCAATCAGATCACAATGATAATCAAATCATTCATGCAACACCGAATTCAACTCCAAGACAGATCACAAGGAGGTCATTTCTTCAACTAGTCGAGGCATATTTGAATATCACACAAATATAACAGATCTATGCTAATGATGTCACTTTGATTTAGTTCCACGAGTGGATAGCAATGAACAATTAACACTGAATTTGGGAGGCAGTTACCACCAGGACTATGAGTGACACAAATTCAATGAAAAAAGTGCTTCTTGGACGGCAAAAACAACCCATTCAATGAAGATCCAAACCAATATGAAATCCGTTTGAAGCAACAATGTCTTGAAAATATCTGTGGTTCAAAAAGAATGCCGAAAAACCAAATCTGAGCAACAAGGAGAATAAATATAATATTCTAGAATAATTGTTCATGCATAAAATTAAATCCTCAATCTTAGGGAAATCAAGCAAATGAATTGCCCCTTCACAATTAAAACATCTTGCTCTGATACCAGATGAAGAGCGTGGAACATATTTACAAAAATTATCTTCGTTATTATTCAATGAGCAGGTACATAATATATAGATTTTTCTCTCCTAGAAAATAGGATAGTTACAAATGTTCTTTCAACAAACCATACTAATTGCGTGAGTTGATACAAACAACTTCATACACGCATAATGTTTGCACTAACAAATAATACTTTCCTAACATCACGAAAATAGTAAGGGCATAGGGTAGAATTTTAAATTGTTTTCACAAGTTTTGCAACCGGATAAAGGTTTCCTTGTCTAAAACATTTTTGTGGGTATTCATACTTATATGTTATTGGCTTATTTTTTTCTGTCAAAATAAAAAATTTCGGAGTCTAAATAACTATTTTAGAATGGAAATCCCAATGAAGAAATATTATGGCTTTAACTTTCATACTTGGAAAGATTAAATACAAATACGATTAATGGACAAAAAAATGTGGGGTATTGTTAATGGAAAAGGAAAACCACCCATTGATGTTGCTAAAATGTTAGAGTGGGAAAACCACGACGATAAAGTGAAAGCTATAATAAGGCTTTCTCTTTCTGACTTTGAACTCCATCATATAGATTTAGATAAATCGTCCAAAGAAATTTGGGATAACTTGAGCAGATTGTTTGGGGCAAAAACATTGAGTGCTAAATTTTCTTTAAAGCTTCAATTGTTTCGATTCAAGATGGCTTATGATGTTACTATGTCCAGTGATGTAAACAATTTGAGATCTCTTCTTAGACAATTAGCAGAGGTTAAAGCTCCAGTAGATGACAAATACTCTAAAGCCATTACGTTAAACAATTTTCCCTCTTTATATAGCAATGTCATTTTTACTCTTAGTCAGATGCTTTCACAAAGCTTGGAAGATATGATTTCAGCTCTCTTCGCTGAAGAAAAGAGAAAAAATACAGACGATACAAATGATAATTCTTCACATGAAAGTGTGCTATACTCCCACATGAGAAATAATCACATAAAATCAGATAAATACACCAGGAAAGTTGAGTGTTACTAGTGTAAAATAAGAGATCATACAGTCTGGAATTGTCGCATTTGAGCTAATGATGTTCTCAAAGATAACCCAAAAGAAGAAAATGTGGTCATTGTTGACAATCCATAAGACGCTGACAATTTTATTGATGAAGAAGAGGATTAATATGTGCTCGAAGAAGTTAGTGTTTTGAAGATAGTAAGGGATTCCAATGTAGGTAAAAATCGACATGGATGGATGTCCAGATAGTTCAAGAGTTTGTGAATCTTAGGAATTCACCTTTACAAGGGTCATGAGACAATCTGATGGAACAATTTGGGAACAACTCAGCATGGAGGGTTCTCCAACAATTTGGGAGATTGTGTAATTTAGGATTTCAAGGAGGTGGAATACAGGAACTTGGGAATTCAGCTCGAGAACTACACCTTTACGAGGGTTAGGGAGGCAACTTGATGGAGTTCTACTTGGTCCTAGAACTTTTGTTCAAAACCAAAGCTTTTGAAAATTGTAATTCTATCTTCTTTTCAGTGTAAGTCTTAAGAGGGGATATTAAAATAAAAGGCTTATTTATTAGTGTCAGATCAATATTAGTTGAATATTAACTAATAAACAGTTGAAACTACTTCAACCATTTTGTAACCATATTTCACATATTAAAATGACAAATACACAATGACAATGTGTTCATTTTGCTTTCTCTTCACTTCTTCCCTGTGGACGTTTTCTAACAGCCGGAGGCTAATCACTTTTATCTTTGTTCATTTCCTCCAACTCTTCAATAGTTACATGATTTGGAGTCGCACTCAATGCTAATTTTCCCTTTCTCGTCTTCTCTATATATCTACTGACTAGATTATCCCATTCATTATCTAAATATATCCCTATTGGGATGTTCGATTGATCATCTTCTTCGTCATATAAAGATATCCTAAGACTTAAATAGATTTTCTAATCTTGAGACATATTGAATCCTGAGACTATTCATCGTTATCTTTGCTCATTTCTTCCAACTCTTCAATGGTTACATGATTTGGACTTGCACTCAATACTAATTTTCCCTTTCTCTTCTTCTCTATATATTTACCAAGTATATTATCCCATTCATTATCTAAATATATCCCTATTGGGATGTTTAATCCATCATCTCGTCATATGTAGGGTCATGAACATGATCTTCTACACTTACATCAACTTCATCATATTCATATTAGCTTCACCAAATTGATCATGTTCAACTTAGAAACTTGATCGTCAATATCGATATCTTCGTTCACCTTTTGAGGTTCTTTCTTCAGATTCTCCCTCACTAGAGTCATCTTGATCATTTATGTCAACAACTTTATTCTTTCCCAAGGATAGCCATGGTATAACATTGTTATCCCTAGCTGCATATATCATCCTTTGCAATACAAACTACCAATTATTTTTTCTCTCCAGATCATGACAAGAAGAAGACCTACACATGTATATAGTTACAATAAGGTAAAATACAAACAATATGGTTTATTTGAACATTTACACAAACATAATTATCATTAGTTGATAATATGGTTAAATGGGCATCTATGTCCGAAAAGATCTCTCAAAACATGTCTCATGCAAAAAACAAGTCTCAACCGCCCAAGACCAACCATTAAAAAAAAATATTTTCAATTTTCTAACAAAATATCACATTGTGAAGTGAATTGAATTTTCATCATTGAAAAATTAAACTTATAGCATAATAATCTTGCAAAAATTGTACTTGTAATGTGCCAAGATTCGAACCTTTGATGTCAATAAACCACTTACATGAAGCTTGTGGTTCTCATCGCCATGAAAACACAATGTACACAATGATGTCTATTTAATTTTTTTATGCACAACGAACCAAATCAACTGCACAATTTATCATGCTCACCATTACGTGTAGTCTAAAATAACACATACATGGCTTCAATTTACATAAACATTGTGTAGACACTATCATAATAAGTTGATTGGAAATTGAGTGGCTAATGATTTAAACTTATAATACTATTATTATCCGGCTTATTTGACTTGGTTTTTGTAAGCTATGAAAATTACTAGACAATGAAAGATAAATGAAAATCACAACAATATACCTCTCAAGTAAATCTCTTTACAAACCTCGAAGAAGATCATGGAATCTCTTAGACTTGTATGATCTTGAAGATGATTGAAATGTGGATGCTCTTGATTATTCTCCAAAGGATGAATACAAATTCTAGGAGATTCAAAAAACAAGTATTCAGATGTCAAATTAGTAGAAGTTGACTATAGTTTGCTCAAATATTCCAGGGATGAATTATAAAGGAATGGCCTACTTTTTTATAGCTGATGGTGAGTCCATGAGAAGTAGATCTTAGTTTGAATGGCTTCCAGGATAATAATTTCAATTACCTGAAATAATAAGTAGACTTAGTATTTGGTTTTACATATCTGAAGGGGAAATGATTACTTGGTTGGCAGAAGTTACATCCAAGAAGGTGGTTATACGTGTTATTCAATTTTCCTCACCTTTTTAGGATTCTAGAAGTGGAGTCCAAGTGGGGTTCAAATAGAGTCTAAGTGGTAGTTTGATTGAGATGATGAAGTGGAGTCTAAGCGGGATGCAAATGGAATCTAAGTGGTAGTTAAATAGGAAAATAGGTGCATTTTCCAAATTAAGTAACTAATTTAACTATCTACAAAGTGCAAGATAATTAATTAATATTTTATTTAATAAATGTTATTTAACTTAGCTAAGATATGTTAGGAACTAACTAATTAATGTCAAAAGGTGTAATAGGATGAATTGATTAATTTAATCAATCAATCATAAGGGGATATGAACTAGGATAAATTGTAAACATGTATGTGAATTTGGGGTGTATACATTTTCCCCTCTTTAAAGTGTTATTATAAAGTAATAGAATTTTAAAGATAGTAGACATGCATATCAGTGAAGTGGAAGACAGGGAAACAAGATAGATGGTATAGATTTGACCAAGTGAAGAATTTAGATGCCCCAATGAGTAGGAATGGTAAGGGAATTCCCCCTCAAGTGGGTGGGTGACATAGTAAAGTGGTGGATGACCACTGAATAGGAAGAAATATAGGATTTTAAAGGAGGATGGGAAGGATTTTTTTTGTAGCATGAGTGTCATTTAGAGAGTAAAATTTAGAGTAACCTTATTTTGTTGTTACACAATAAAGTTTTCACCATGATTATGAAAGAATCATGATGGGTAATATAGATGCGCATAAATTAACACACATAAACAACTAAAATAAACCCATACGCTGCAAAAGTATGCACCATGGCTATGAAGAAGTGAAGATGATAACATAATATGCGTAATTGGTCCAAAAAGAAAATATAAAAAATGTAACACAACTTTAAAAAATAAGACAATCATCTATGCCCCCAATGCATGCCACAATGATGATTAAGAAGATGAAAATGGCCCCAAGAAATAAAATTATGAAATGCATTTGGATAGGATCAAAATGAAGAGTGGAGTGATGCTTAGATACTCCTGATGACACTCTTATTGGATCTATATTGAAAATCTATTTGAAAGTTAAAAAGGATCATTGCCTCCATGCAATAAAGTCATGAATTATAGGAGAGGTAAAATGAGAGCCTAAAGTTCCCCAGGTGAAGTTATATTGTGAAGGAAAAATAACTAATTTGAATTTCCCAAAGTAGAGATATTATACACGTAGAGGGAACAATATATTGTGATAGTCATAAGATTTGGAACGATCACTAGGGTAATAGGTAAAAGTTTGATCTTATCAAGATGATATTGAGTTGATGAAATATTAATTTCACATGTTTTCTAATTGTAGGATTTTTGTGATGATATGAATTTTGTTTGAATTTTTTATAATTTTTTGAATTTTTTTGAATATATGATTTTTTTGATGGTTTTACAATCTTAAAAAAAATTGATGCAAAGAAAGAGGAGAAACGTTTTTTTTACAACTGATTTATTATGGATAACTGATGTTGTTGAAAGCATAAAACAAACATGTAAAACAAACCCAATATGAACAATAACTACAAAAGTTTATTTGTGAACTAAAAAGCTAATAAGTCACCTGCAATTGGTCTACAATGAAAAAGTACAACAAAATAACAAACTAACAAAAGAAAAAAGTATCGTCACAATATTGATAAACCACTAGTACAACACAATGTGCCATAACAATATCTAATGACACTCCTAATGTGTTCCACATTGAAGAATTAGACAAATATGAATGCCCCTAAGTTATCTCTTAGAACACAAGAGGATTGGATCAGGCCAAAGAGCGGAGTGATGCTTAGATACTCTAAAAATACTCTTGTCAGATCCCATTGAAGTTTGATCTATATTAGATTTAATCCAAGTGTGCCCCAAAAAAATTATATTACAAAAGGGTAATTGATTACCTCGAGCATAGATATACACCACGGGAAATAAAAGTGATTATTAGAAGATGATTTGGAATGATCAGTAGGATTTCCATCAAATGGTGATATTATTGAACTGTGTTATTTAGTTGTTGAAAGTTGGTCAATTTTTTTTGAATGTTTTGCTTTTCACCAATTTTAATATTTTTTTTGGATTTTTTGAAACATATTTTAATGTTTTTATTTTTGTGAAACATATTTATATTTTTTATTTTGAAACATATTTGAATATTTTTTGTATTTTGAACATATTTGAATGTTTTTGTTGTTTTAAACATATTTGAATGTTTTTGTACTTTTGACTCGGTATAAGGGTGCACTTTGTGAACTCATGTTCAAATAATTGTAAGAATTTCATTCAACTGATAGAATGTAGATGAAGTAATTATAAGATGTATTACTCCATTTGTGACTCCACGTAACTAGGAAGATACGAAGGCTCATCACCGAGAGCCAAGAAGGATGGGAGAACAAGATGAATAGTGATATGAAAATAATTATGATAGATGCTAAGACACAAGGTGTAACAATGATCCATGTGAGTAAAGTGTGACTCATCCTCAGTCAATTGTATCTGACTAATTCCAATATGCTTTCATTTTATAGGTTTTGACTAGACTTAGATTCATTGATTGCCTACTGATTGACAAGGTCTAGTTGAAGGAATTGTTATATCTCTTAACATAAACAACTTCTTGGGATGTTTTTATTAAGCACTTTTGATTCATATTTTTGAAAGGCTTAATTTTGTTTATTTTTTTAAAAAGTACCCCATACATGTTTCCCCATACCACCAGTAAGAGATAATGGCTCAACACAAAAGACAAAATGTAGGGAAGTAAGGATACCTGCCTCCATTCCCAGTCTCATACTAGTAGTAAGAAGTATGGGCTCATCACGAAAGACATATGAAGGAAAAAAGGTGTAATTATTGATATTTTTGTTGTATTTTATATTTATTTTTTCCTTGTATGTCAATATTGTGCTTATTAGGAAGGAATATTTTCCCCCAAGTCTCAGCCTCATGCGACTAGTAGGACATAAGGGTTCAACACTGTAGACTGAGATGGACAGTCAAAAAGGTCCTGGTAAAGAATTTTTTGATTTATTCTAAAGAGAGATATTATTCAAAAGGATGATTTGTCATCAATAAGATTCTAGAAAAAAATTGGAAGTAAAAATATCTGAAATGGTAGAAACCATAATAGGGATGAGAGATACAATGCCTAGGAAGGACAATATTAGCTTGTGTTGTATGGGTGAAGAATGTGGAGAGATGAATATGCCATGATTAAGATATCTTCCAATGAATGAAATAATTAATTTTTTTTGTTAAATGAGTTAACCATACAAATAGCCTCCCCTAGTGTAGAGAGTACCCATGGAAGAATATGTTTTCACTTCTATGTTTTTGATTTTCAAATAATGTTTGAAGGAGGGGTTTTATATGGATTTTTATTCTCTTTTTTATGTTTTTTTATTATTCTAAAATTTGGTGGATGAGATTCTGAAATGGAATCATCGGGAGAGAGGCACATGTTTGGGAATTTTAAATGGTCCTAATTTACAAGACTTATGTGGATGAAGTCCAAGTAAACAGAAAGAATCTAAAGATTTGATAAGTCATAAAGTATGAGACTTGGGAGGACGGGGTCCAAGTCAATGGATGTATGATTGGATAAGTTTTCAATGAGATTAAAAAACCTATGTGATATTAGAAGAAGTTTTTTAATGAAGAGAATATGTTGAAATTCATATTCTCATGTGAGTGGAAGAATGTGAGGAAAGAAGGATTGATCACTAGATATATATCTAAGGTTCCTTATAGCCGTAGAGAAAAACTATTCAATTTTTTTCCTTCGAGGCATTGGATTAATTTGTTTAATGATAGATTTGCAATTAGAGATTGAAATGGCTATATAAAGATATTCTTGGGTATACGTACCTCATAGAGTGCAAACATGTCTTGACATGTAGGAATTATCATTGATGAGATGCCTACAAGATTTATTGTTTGCGTGATAGGGTATCATGGACATTGTTTAAGATGTTGCATTGTTGCAAGTCTCTATAATTGTTGTGGTTGTGTCTTGACAACAAGGCTAGAGATGTCAGGCATAGCAGATAACATTGAAAGAATAGAATCAATCTCAATGGTGTTTTATGATGGACCCTATTCTTTAGAGTCTTCATTTTTATCATTGTTTGTAAAGGAGTCTTGAAGCTGTAAAGGATTTTTGTCTTTTCTATTTTTGGTGGACTGGAGTACCCAAATTCCTCACCGAAGTTAGTATAGGTGTCATGATTTATTTCAAATCCCTTCTTGTGGTTCGATTAAGGAATAGGGTCCCGTATCTCGAGAAATTTTTGGATGGTCTCATCATTTATAAAGAGTTCAATGGAGATATGACATTGTTGATCGTGATGTATGAGAGATGGGTAGAGGATATCAAAGGTTGGAAAGGAGTCTTGAAACAAGTTCAAATTCTCATTTGATGTTTGAAGGTTATTTTCTAAAATAGGTTCAATTTCTATTTGAACTAACAGAAGAAAATATGGAGAAGATATTGATTGGTTTTGATTTAGATATATTTGACCATTGTTGTCATGATCTCATTGAGTTTTATTACATACAATATTTTAGAAAACATTCAAATCTTCATTAGAAGTTGTGGTAGTTGACATGTCTTTGATTTTGATAGCTTCATCATCAATTTCTATTTCAATGACTCTATCGTCAATTAAGTATTCAATATAATGGAGGATTCATACACATTTATCTGTAGAGTGGCCATCAATGTGATGAAAATCACAATATGTATTGGGTTTATAACAAGATGACATAGGTTCTCCTTCATAGAAAGGTCTTGTGATTTGATATTTTATCATTCTATCCATTACTAATTAATGAAATAAAATATAGAAACTTTCTTTGAGGGGTGTAAATTGACGTTTAACTATGAACAAAGTAGTTTCTATGATAAATGATATGATGGAGTTAAAATCAATGATGTTTAAGGATTCACTCTATTTGGGAGATTTTCCCTTTGTACCTTGGTTAGGGAATGGATTTGAAAAAATCTTCAAATTATCATTTGGCGTTTTGTTTGGTGTTATGTCTTTGACCGCTATGTTTCCATTGTCAATGAGGTCTTGGATGTAATTGCGAAGTTCCCTACATTTTTATTTTTGATGACCATCAATGCAATTTTAATCACAATATGTATTAGGTTAATACCAATATGGATTAGGTTCCCCTTTGAATCAATGGTTTTGTAATTGGATATCTTATCATTTTAGCCTTTGCTAATTGATTAAAGACACTAGAGAGCCTTTCTTCGAGGGGTGTAAATTGATGTTTGACTTTGACCGGAGTAGTGTCTTCACTAGGATGTATGATTAGTGTTTTGGGTTGACCTCACAAGTTTTTCAAAATTTATCATCAAATTTGGAAGGTATTTTTCTCCCATTTCAAAAAGATGAATAAAAAATTGGTCTTTATTTCTTTGCAAAATGTTTTCAAATTTTTATTTCTCTTTAAAGGAAATATTTTTTAGTTAGTTTTTGTATTCTTCATCAAAGATAATATGGAAAGGATTTCCATCTTGTCTTTTGAAGGGACTATAATTGCAGTGTCTTATTCCCACCATATTTTAAAAAGGGTAAAAATGAAGAAAGTTGTGACATAAATATCAACCCTTATCAAAGTGAATGCTAAGATAGAAGAGGATAAAAAAATGTTCCAAAGCTTGAACCTATAAAAATGAGTGTGAAGAGGCAGGAGGTGAAAAGGTTAGTTGATTTAATGACTCTTAACAAAAGGAGTGTTAAGATAGAAGGGACTAACAAGGATTTTATGTGATCAAATATTTAACAAAAATGGATGTTAAAAGAAAAGAGACTTAACAAGGTGAGGTGATCAACTCTTAAAAAAATGAGTGTAAAGAGAGACTAAAAGATTTAAAAGGTAAACTCTTAATAAGATGAGTGTTAAGAGAAATGAAAGGGTGTGACTTTGTCAACCCTTAACAAAATGAGTAGTGTTAAGGTAGAAGAGGGAATTAAAAGGTTAGATTAGAAGACTCTTAAAAAATGAGTGCTGAGAGAGATGAAAAGGTTGGAAATGTTTCTTGACCCTTTACAAAGTGAATGTAAAGAAGGAAGATATGAAAGACTTTTTCTTGCTCAACTCGTAAAAAATGGAATGTTATTATAAATATGATGAAGGTGCTAAACAATTAACAAAATTATTGTTAAGAGAGGAGACTTGGAAACATGATAAAAAATGAGTGTAAAAAAAGAAGAGATTTAGAAAATGTTAATTTGCTCGACTCTTAACAAAACTAGTGTTAAAAGGGGAGACTAAAGAATGTAAGGATAACACTCAAATAATGATAATGTGAATTTCAAAATATAGAGGTGAAGAGATGATGATGAAAATGTCTGAATCTCACAAAAGTGAATGGTAAGGGATGAAGGGAGAGTGATTGATTAAGGATACCAAATTATAGAAAAGTGAATGCTTTAAAAGAAAGGAAGGAAGAAAAATGAAGATGTCAAAAAATCAATTTAACAATTTAAGATGGTGGAATGCTTAAAGTTAAACAATGTAAATGTTAAACTTAAGACTTAGGAAAATGATAGATCAAGGTGATCACGATGGTGCTTGACTGTGATAAAGCGAGAATCATGATGTTAAGAATTAGATAAAGGGATGATTGTGATTAATTTTGGATACAAATGTCCACAACTCAAGACTTAGACTTGTTTGCAAAGTGACACGGTGGAGAGATAGAAAGTGTGGATGAAAAGAGTGGAACAAAAACTTGTTAATATGAAATAAATATGAGAATTATGTAATAAAATTTGGCCTCTACCTTAAATTGGCTTGGTCAAGGTGTGACTTCCTATAATAAATTCTCTCCCTAGGCGTCACCAGTCTATCCAAGCGAGCTGTTACTAATGCTAGCTATTGGCTTTAATTTACCCCTTGAAATGATAAGATGGATTTTACTCCGCTTAAAGGATCAAGTTGGGGTCACCACTATGAATATTTGTGACTCTAATATCTCAAAAAAGGTGTAATAGTCGGTTGGGTGGGGCTACCCATTTTGTCAGCCAATTCACTCAAGGTGTTAACTACTTTGGGGTTTTTGTGGTACTCCTCATAATGAGTTTCTATCCCCTGGACATGCACTTCCCATAGTTACAGTTAGAATAAGGGAATAATACCATCTTTCAAAAGTTTAAATAAAGTTAATTTTATAAAGTATAATAAAAAAGTGATAAGGGGTTTGTTTGATCTTTGAACAAGCAACCTAAAAGTAGTAGTTATAAGAACAATCCTTGGAAAAATGGCCCTAAAAACAAGAGTTAAAAGTTTTCCTGTGGTGAAAACACATGAGAAAAACATGATATAAATAAATAAAATCATGTTTTTGATTTTCAAGATCATTTATACAAGAGTGAGAAAAGAACATACCCATAGTGTTTAGTGCGTTTAGTCTCATAAAAAATATGATTTACAATTTTCCAAAAAGAATCCTCCAAAAAGTGTTAATGACATTGCAAAATTCCCTAAAAAGAAAGTTAATTGAACGGAAATGTTTAATAGCCTTGTATTTAAAAGTTTCACAATAAGTCTAATTAATGCAATTGATGAAAAAATAACTATAAGGTCCTAATTAGTTAAAAAAATACCTAATTAATTAAAATAAACTAATTAAATTAAACTAATTTAATATAATTAATTAATTAAAAAATTAAAATAAACTAAACTAAAGTTAAAACTTAAATGTAAAGAAATTTTACCTAGATTAGAATGACTTTTAACCTAGATAGAATCCTTAAAAGCTAAGTTTTGGATGTATTAGATTTGTTTTAGGCTTGTGTTAAAGGGGCTTAGTTTTTTTTGTTTTGGGCTTGTGTTAAAGGCTTGAATTTTTGCATGTAGGGTCAAAGGGGATGGATTAGCTTTGTGGGGAGTTGGCGACCTTGGTAGTAACACATTAACAATGCGGTGACAATAGGGCTAGGAATCGATGACATCATGATGGTGATGTAGTGGTTGTGGGTTGAGACATAGTATTAGGTGTAGGTTGGTAGAAAAAGGAGAATGGAGGTGGTAGGGGAAATCTTGGTGGGATCTCGGTGGTGGATTCAATGGTACAATGACATAGTGGGATGAGTTGGTAATACGAATTAGTAAGGAGACATCCGAGAAACTCTAGGCTGGTAGGGGTAAAATGAAGTGAGGGGGTGGATCTGGGGTTAGCTCGATTGGTAGGATGGTCGAGGGAAAGGGGATCTCAGAGGGTAACTTAGGGAGACATAGGTTTGAGATGGGGACCAAGGTATGAGAGAGTGTTGAATGGTAAGGAGAGGGATGAAGAGTAGACAATGAGGTCAAAGGGTTCACTCGGTGAGTAGGAGGGTATGGAGAGCTCGATTTGACCGAGTTAGGTTGGGGGAGATGAATGGTGTGTGGGAGAAAACAGGGGTAGCTTAGCTCAGTTGAGTTGGGGGACAAGCTGGGTAGGGGAGAGGTGAGCTATGAGGAGAGGTGAGCTGTGGAAGGAACTCATGAAACTGAGTGTAGGGGGTGAATTGGGATGTAAAGGAGTGAGGTAGGCAATGAGTAGTTCCAACCTCTAAAGCTGGCACAAACAACTAAATTTAGTGATAACCAAGCACTCCGTTACATGTAGAGGGAAAAACCCTAATTATTTCAAATGTAATTTTTTTAATATTTTGAAAATATGATTGCTATTTCAAAATGTATAATATACCTACAAACACATACAAACAGAATTGTGAATAAGATAAAATCCTGCAAATAAAAGCAAGTTATTATCCCTTGATGGAACAACATAAATACAAAAAAGCAACAATATTAAAATTGATCAAACATAAATTTTAACCAAATAAACAACTGCACTAAAATAACAAAACATAAAATAGAGATGAATGGAGTGTGGGTACTCCCACCGGGCGTGCCAGAATGTAAGCATTGAAAACTATAGACAAATCATAAGTAAGAAAATAAACAAAGAGAAAAACTCAATTTAAGCCTTCTTGAAAACCTCAAGAATATTTTGAAGCACTTGGACTTGTATAATCTTAAGATTTGAATGATTTTGGGTGATATTTATTAATTCTCTAAAGGATGAATGCAAATTCTATGAGCTTCAAAACAAAATGATGCAGATGTCAAATTGGCAGAAGTTGGCTATAATTTTATCAAAGCTTCCAAGGATGGATTACAAAGGAATGACTTGCTTTTTATAGCTGAGGGTGAGGCCATGAGAAGTGGATCTTAGTTTGAATGAGCTCTAAGATAATAATTTCAATTACCTAAAATAACAAGTAGACTTAGTCTGTGTATTGCAACTTTGAAGGGGAAATGACTATTTGGTTGGCAGAAGTTACATCCAAGAAGGTGGTTGTACATGTAATTCAATTACCACCACCTTTATAGGATTCTAGAAGTGGAGTCCAAGTGGGGTCTAAATGGATTCTAAGTGGCAATTTTAATGGGATGGTGCAGTGGAGTCCAAATTGAATCTAAATGGTATTTGACTAGGAAAAAAGGTGCATTTTCCAAATTAACTAATTTAATTAGCTACAAAGTGCAAGATAATTAATTAACCATTTATTAATATTTTAACTAATATTTTGGCATGTCATTGTTTTCATTTCCGCCATAAGTTGGGAGAGTTATTGTCATGGAATATTGTTTTTTAATTTAAGGAGGATTATAAATGCAACATAGACGATATGGTCTTCCTTTTTTTGGTTTAGTATTGGGGTTAATGATGTATCTTAATGTCCCACATAAAGTAGCCCCTAAACAACAACTAATTGGTAGTTGTGCAAAAATGTATGTGTGTACCTAATTGTAGGATATTCCACATATGTCTATGTAAATTCCTAATTTAAAAATGGTATTCAACATTTGGTTCAATAAAAAACTACACGGTTTTATAAAAAATTAAAATATTTTTTTTTCTTCTAATAAGTGAAAGGCTTTGTAAATGGACATGCAGGCCTGAAAAGATCCCTCAAAACCTATCTCATGATATGAAACAAGCTTCAAACCATAGGTAAATAAATCCTAGACATCAAAAAACATTTTTTGATATAATTATAATGCTTTCCATGCAATATCTATGTCTTGCTACACTTCACCGTGACACCTATCACCAACATGTACATGTAGTCCACCTCATTATCCACTTGCTCTGTAATCATTTTCACTTCATCCATGTTGCAGAGAGAGGCTAAGGAGTACTTGGCTTCGATGACCCTGACTCCCAATAAATGTAGCTACCATGTTATTTCCTGTTTTTGTGTGGTAGCCATGGCCGCGATGGGTGACTACTCACCATTGCATGATGTGGTGTCCATAATGCACAAATATATGTTGCACTCCTCGATTCTATTTGATACATGCTCTTGACTCCATTTTGTAGCCAAGCTAAACATTAAATGGTAATGTTATCTGCATTGGTTAGATGAAATGGAACGAACAACTTTTGTTGTCGCATGCTGCTTTGTTATTTATACATAACTTGTAGGGGCAAGTTCGTGGAAAAAGACTAATCTATGTTTTAAATAGAAATTCCCTACCTACCTACCTCATGTTTTCTAAAAGAAAATAAAACTAATTTTTCAAATAGGAATTCACTACCTACATACCTAACCTGTTAACAATGGTAAAATACTGCCAAATTGGTTTGAAGACCATATTGATTGGAAATTTTAAAGAGTCAGTCTAAAATACAAAGGATTAAATAAAGATGCATTTGTTATAGTGATGTTTAATGGGTAAAAGGATTGGTTTAATGATATATATAAGAAGTTGAATTCTCTAGACACCAGACTGGGGCGAGCTAAAGATAGACATGATCACAACATAGCTATCTTCAAAGCCATAAGTGACTTTTTAGAGCAGCAAGTTCGGAGCATTGCCATGCTCAGTGGGATCCCTGCAACTATTTGGGGGAATGATAAAGAGAGGAGTTTGACCATTTTGCAGCTGGATGCTTTGGACTCAACGCACATTCTGGCGTTGTTTACCTTGCTGCAAACGATCCAGTCTAGAATTGAAAGAGCATCCAAGAAATAGACTCACTTGGGCTGGCGGGATTCGTTGAAGATGTTGTTCTTTTGCAATCTTTTTGCTGTGACTTTGTTGTTTTTTTGCGGTTTTGTTGCGGTTTGTGTCCTTTTTTTGCTTCTTGTTGTAACTAGCTCTTGGGTACTTTTGGAAATAATGTTTTATCTGGATTTTGATCCTTTTTTGTTGAATCTCCATAGTTATATTAAGGTGGTGAGCCCTTTTTGTAACAGGGTATAGTCCCTTTAAAACTATTTACCAATAATAAAAAAAAATGTTTAATGGATCTTATCATATTTTTAGGGTTGATTGTCAAATATAGCCACATTGAACAAAACACTAACAAATGACAAATGAGCCACTATACGGATCAGATGCAAGAATGAGATTTGATTGGCACCATGCCAACTGAAAATCAACGGCCTCTTGGACCATCACATGGTGTAGAGGAAAGAATGAGATTTGATGGGCACCTTGTTAGTTGAAAATCAATTAGTCCTTTGACATTATATACTACTTTCATTTATATTGTAGTGATGTTTGGAAAGAAATGCGGACAATGTCTTCTGATGAGTTTAAAAGTATCTTAACTTATTTTTAAATTAAAGTTAGTTGTATACACTAAGGGATGGATAATAATGCTCTATAAAAACACATTATTAAACTAATCTTTATATTTTTTAAGTGAACAATTAGTACATTGATAAGTTATGTAGTTTTGATGGTAGATCAAATTGTCCAAACCAAGAAATGTCATGTAACAAAGCTAGGAGATTTAGAAGACGAGAGTAAAAAATGTTTAAAACGAATAAAAATAGGTAGGATGAGCATTAAGTATATTTCCTTATAATTTCCCCAATGGGATAATTTCTAACCCCAATTAGGACACCTTCAAATCTGATTTATAAAAGCAATTTGTAAAGGGTATACTTGACAAAAATAGTGCAGATCTGAATTTATTTAAAGAAAATGTGACTTGCCTTAGGAATTGTTGATCCACAAAATAGATGCAAACTAGATCAAATACTTATCCAACACAATAAAAAAAATTACATATGTAAGAACATCAAGAAAATACCAATTTTCTAACCAATAAGAAGACTATAAATTTATTTTATGTCTGTAAAAAATTAGCTTTTAATAATGGTTGGAGAAGAGTTTTTTCAAGCCCAAATCTAGTAAAAAAAGCTGAATATGACCTTCAAAATTATGACAAAGATGTTGGTGATGAGATTCAGGACAGTCGTGCCCTAGAATGTGTCAAACTCCACCCACAAGGGTGTAGATAACCCTAGATCTTGCTGAATTTGAAGGTAGAAATTTGCCCCAACTCTTGTGTCTTCATACCCTACCTATAAATGTCTCAAATCTGCAATATTGGGTTTTCAATCACTTTTGAAATTCTAAAATACTCTTTTAAGCTCAATAGAAACCCTTAAATAGAGCTTCCTCACACAAAGGATGAAGAGTTTTTGTTCTTCAACCTTGGCAATAGAGGGCTTTTGTCCTCTAATGCAACACATCAAAGGGGTTTCGTCCTTTAATATAAAATTGGAAAGCAATTAGTTCAACCAAATTTCAGATATCAAAAAATGTAAAAAGATGTCTTCTCCAAGTGTGGTGACTTATTTTTATAATTTCTCTTGGCATATTTTCTCACACAAAGGCCCAATCAGCTCTTTTCACTTTATTCAATATTTTCCCCTTGCTTTATTTAATATTTTTATCCCCTTGCTTTATGTCCCTATATGGGTCGCATTTTCTCACTAGGGGAAATAAAAATAAAGTGATTTTTTTTTCTTTTATCATTTTATCACTAATAAATAATTATAGTGCTTATAAAAATTCATTATGCACTAAAATTATGTTATTAGGATGAGTTTCCCTTATTTGTCCATTTCCTTAGCCGTTGGGAAACAAAGAATAGGCTAAGAGTGTTCGCCTTGGTATATTCGAGAAGAGGATATTACAATCCTCCCTTCCCACTGTTATGCTCTGATACCACTGTAATGTCCTTAATGGGATAATTACTAACCCCAATTGGAACACTTTCAAATCTGAACTATAACAAGAATTTATAAAAGATATACTTGAAATAAATAATGCAGATCTGAATTTATACAAGGAAATGCGACTTGCCTTAGGGGCGATTAATACTCAAAGTTGATTAAAATTCATTCCAATCTTTACCAAACTTGATCAGAATTTATCATAAAGGCATGAACACTGGAAATATATTTTTTCTACACAAGAAGAAGAGTTATATTTTTAATTCAAAGTCTGCAGAAAATCAAGTTATAGACAAGGTTGAAAAAAATGTTTCCAAAGCCCAAAGAAAATGCAAATAGGCTAGAAATGACCTCTAAAAATATGCCAATGAAAATAGGAATCAAATCCAGAACAACCGTACCCTAGGGAGCTCAAATAACTCCCACAAGTGGGTCGCTCCACTAGAAAAATGCTAGAAATGCATACCAAAAATCAGCTACCACACTTCTTAAAACCCTAGTTGAATATAACAAAAATATGCAAATTAGGGCTTTCAACACTTGGAAATTCATAATTATCCTTGAAACTCAATGGAAACCCTTGAATAAAGCTTCCTCTCACAAAGGATGAAGAGTTTTTTCTTCAACCGTGGCAATAGAGGGTTTTTCATCCTCTCATGCAAACACATCAAAGGGTTTTCGTCTTTTAATGTGAAAATAGAAAACAATCTCCTCAACCAAATTTCAGATGTGAAAAATATGTGAAGTGACGCCTTTTCCAAGTGTGGCGACTCACTTTTATAATTTCTCTTGACATATTTTCCCACACAAATGCCTAATCAACTCTCTTCACTTTATTTAATATTTTCCCCTCGCTTTATGTCCCTTACATGGGTCACATTTTTTTACTAGAGGAAATAAAAATAAAGTGACTTTTTTTCTTTTATTATTTTATCACTAATTAATAATTAAAGTGCTTATAAAAATTTATTATGCACTAAAATTTTTTTATTAGGATAAGTTTCCCTTATTTTTTCATTTCCTCAATTGTCCGGAAACCAAGAATAGGCTAAGGGTGTTCGATCTATTATACTCGAGAAGGGGATATTACAATCCTCTGTTCCCCAAATTGTTTTTCCTCAAACAATTGCAACTCATATGCCCAAATATCATGTCCAAAAGGTAAAACATGTTGTAGTGCTCCAAGCCCGTGCCTGTCAAATGAGAGAGCTCTTGCCAAAATATGTAGTTCTCATGATGCTCATAAACATGAATTTGGATGAAGGGTTTCACATGCTCCATGTTGCAAATATTATCCTTTATTTTATCATGCTTCTCATGAGGAAAAAAATCTGAAATCGTTTAATATTCAACAATGATATGTTACCCATCCTTTCATACCTTGGAGTGTCATCAAGATCTTCATTCCCTTTTGCCTTCATGATATCTTGGCTTTGTTGTACCAAATCTTTAACATTCTTGTCCAAAATAGGCTGAATATCATCATGATAGAATTGTTGTATTAAAAAAGAGGATGTATCTCTTACCACGTCCGATAGAAGATAACGGCGCTGCCAGTACGACGCCGCCAATAATGTATAGTACGGCAATAGTCAAAAGTACAATAGGAATGTTGTGGTAAAAAGTAAATAGTTGTCGTAAGTGGTCCAGTAATGTTAAAATGTCAAAGTTGGGGTAAGTAGAGAAGTAGGGTCTACATGATTAGGAATTAGAAATATTATATTGGTAATAAGGACAAGGAGTGAGGTCATAAATATTTTGTATATTTTATTTGTAAAAAGTCTAAAAATGTGGAACCCATGTGAAATGATAAGGTTTATCTTATCTTAAAAGATAAGCTTACATGTACAGATAAGAGTTAAGGTATGGAATATGATTCGTCAGAGTGGATTTCTTATCCTATCTTAGAGATAAGATGGATAAGCCTAGAAGTCTATAAATAAAGAGGCCACCCCCCTCATTTAGCATAGAAGGAAGTAGTGAGAAATATTGTATGAGTAAGTGTGTAAAGGAAGCCATCAGTTTAAAGGTGTGTTGAAGAAGCCATTAAGAGGTGTAATTGTGAAGTTTCTCCCATAGTATTGGTGGAATGCAAAGTGAAGTCAATAACACTTGAAGTACCTCATGGGTGAGATTGTAACAATTTCATGCTAATATTATAATTTACTCTGATATTTCAGATTTATCATCATTCCTTTTTATCATAGTCTATGGTATTCTTGTGTTATGTTTGTTTTTGTGTTTCCAGATTACATCCACCAAACTAAAGGCTGTGCATTAGTAAATAATCATAGCACGAGGAGTTCCCGGTGAAGAATTATCATAGTGCCGGATTGGTGATGACATTTTGGTTCCGTTGCCAGGACCATTCCTCGTTGGTGGATTTTCTGGAGAGATATTCCCACTTAGTCAAAAATCAATTGGAGGGTAACCTTATTTTTACTGTGCATAGTAGTTACCATGGTAAAGTCATTTTTGCCATGAATAGTAGTTACCATGGTAAAGTCATTTTTGCTGTGAATAGTATTTATGAATAGTAACCGCAGTAACTTCACTTTTTACCGTGAATAGTATTTACCGCAGTAACTTCACTTTTTACTGTGAATAGTGTTTACCACAGTAAAGTCAGTTTTTACCGCAGTAAGTCAAGTTTTACCATAGTTACCATGGTCATTTCTATTTTACTGTAGAAAGGTGTAAAGTCACTTTCTATTACAGTGATTCCAATTATTTGTGCACATAAGTCTTGTTGATTGTACTTGTGGGTTGGTATTTTACGGTGGTTACTTTTGAAAATGGGGAAGATTCCTGTTTTTTCAGCCCAATCTAATGAAGATGCTTCCTCTTTCATTCAAGAGTTTAAACGATCTTGTATTTGTAATGGCCTTATAAGAAGGGAACAATGGACTGAATTTTTTCCTACCTTTTTGGATGGTTCAGCACTTAGGTGGTTTGAAACACTAGGTGAAAATGTGAAAAATTCATGGGATTTATTAACTGAAAGTTTTCTTGAAGAATTTGGTGAACAACAGAAATATGCAGATCTCATGATCGAGATCACAAAGCTATCCCAAGGAGAGAAGGAGAAGATAAGGGATTATCATGCTCGTGTTCTAGAGCTAAGGAGGAAGCTCGATGCCCAGATCCGGAAGGAAGGATTAGCGGATGGGTTGATGAATGGCGTGGATAATCTCCTATGTAAGCACTTCATTCTTGGGATGAAGCCAGAGATCAGACAACGAGTGAAGTATGACCGCCCAGCTACCATTGAACAAGCAAAGGAGATTGCAAGAAGGCAAGAAGAAAGCATGGAAGAGGAGCCCAAAGAAATTGTTGCTAAAGTAGAGCCTACACCAGCACCTTTGGTCCAGAATCCACAACCACTCCCGGTGAGCACAAATATTTCTCCTAGTACATCTACTGAGTATGAAGATCTGCTCAAAAAGATGGGTCAGTTAACTATTAATCTTCTTCAAGGAAAAGAATTTAGTTCTCAGGGAGGAGATAGAGGTCCAAAAAGAAATATTTCTGAAGTTGTATGTTATGGTTGTTATAAAAAGGGTCATTATAAGTATAATTGTCCAGATAGAGCTTCTACATCTGGTAAAGGAGATAATGATAAAGGAAAAGCACCTGTGAATTCTTTTGATGTAGTAGATAAGAGCAGAAATAATGAAGTAGATGTGTTTGTAACAAAAAGAAAGAAAGAAAAAGATAATCAAGATGGAAATGACCCTAAGAAGATGAAAGGAGAAACTAGTAAGAAACATAGGAGAAGAAAGTTGGGTGTGCAGGATTTTCTGATTTCACAGGGGCAAGGACCATACTCCATCTTGGAAGATCTGTCCAAAAGGCCTGCAAATATTACATATGGTCAACTCTTGGCTATGTCTTCTGAGAAGAGGCGGGAGTTGCGAAGTGGACTCAATGCTCGACGAAGGAAGGAGGTTGAGGTCCCTGTTTTGGAGGCAGAGGCGGATCCCTATGCTCCACAAGCTGAGGTATTATGTAATGGTATTTCAATTCATGATGTCTTAGTTGATGGAGGTGCTGCAGTTAATGTAATGACTGAGTCTGTAATGAATATGTTGGGTTTAAAAATTGATCGCCCTTCAACACTTATGTTAAGGTCATTAAATAAAGGAAAAACTAAACCAGAAGGTGTAGTTTCAAATGTGGCAATATCTGTTATGGGTGTTGTATGTGTGGTAGACTTTCAGGTGATGAAAAATGGTACTGTTGCGTACCCAATGCTGCTGGGAAGACCATGGCTAAGGAGAGTTCATGCAAGAAACTACTGGAATGAAGGTTTCATGACACTTGGACGTGGTAGAGAGAGGGTGAAGATAAACGTGATCCCTCGACATCATAAGCAGAACCTGTGGATTCAAGTGATGAAACTGATGATTGGACATCCTCTGATTACTCTAGTACCAGTGAAGTGGACACTGAAGATGAAGAAAGTGAGGTTGATGTTTCAGTCATGGATATCCTTCCAGTCACACCAACTCATGACCCCATAAAATTATCTGAAGAAGAAGTTGATGATCGTCTCCAACAAATAAAGATTGGTGATGCTGTGATGGAGAGTGAGAAGGAATCCTACCTCCAGCTCTTTCGAAGGTACATACACATATTCACTTTTGATTACAAGGAACTCCGTCAAGTAAGTTGGGTAGAACATTCTATTGAGCTGGTAGATGGTGCTAAGCCCATAAAGCAAATGCCATATAGAATGAATCCTAATTTTTCCAAGACTGTAAAAGAAGAAATAGATAAGTTGCTTGATGCAGGATTCATATTTGCTGTGGAGAATTCAGAATGGGTTTCTCCCATTGTGATCTCAATAAAAAAGAATGGGAAGCTACGCATTTGTGTTGATTACAGGAAGCTCAATAAGGCAACAAAGAAGGATCATTACCCTCTTCCATTTTCAGATCAGATCTTGGACGAAGTAGCTGGCCAGGAGTGCTATAGTTTTGCTGATGGATATAGCGGCTACAACCAAGTTCGTATAGCAGAGAAAGATCAGCTGAAGACCACGTTCACCACTCCTTGGGGAACGTTTGCTTATAGAGTTATGCCTTTTGGGTTGTGTAATGCTCCGGCAACATTCCAGCGTTTGATGAATAGGGTGTTCGAACCCTACATTGGGACCTTCATCAGAGTATTTCTGGATGATTTTTGCATCTATGGGAGCAAGTTGGACCACCTGCACCAAATGGAGACAACATTTCAAAGGTTAGATGAAGCACAAGCCTCACTAAACCCTACAAAGTGTGTCTTTGGATGTTCTAAAGGCATTTTGTTAGGGCATGTTGTATCCAGAGATGGTATTGGTACTGATCCTGATAAAGTTTCAAAAATCAAAGAGTTACCATTTCCTATGAATAGAAGTAAGTTGAGATCATTTTTAGGCCATGTGGGTACTATAGAAGGTTCATCAAGAATTTCTCAAAGATTGCACAGCCACTAACCCAGTTCTTGAAGAAGGATGTTACTTATGAACCAGGAAATAAGGCGCATGAAGCTTTTGGACAACTGAAGGAAGCCCTGGTGTCTTCACCTGTTTTAAAGAATCCAGATTGGAGCAAGCCATTCATTGTGTACACTGATGCCTCAGATGCAGCACTAGGAAGTACTTTGAGCCAAAAGGATGAAAATGGGAATGAACATCCAATTTACTTTGGGAGCAGACAAATGAGCAGTGCTGAGGTAAATTATACTGTAACTGAAAAAGAGGCTCTAGCTATCATTTTTGCTGTAAAGAAGTTTAGAATTACTTGCTAGGGCAAAAATTTATAGTTGTAACAGATCATCAGGCTCTAAAATATATTGTAAATAAGCCTAACCCATCAGGGAGGATAGCAAGATGGATAATTTTGCTACAAGAATTTGAATTTGATATTATAGATAGGCCAGGAAAGAAGCATGTCAATGCAGATGCACTCTCTCGAGCCTATGATGGTTTAGGATCATCTTGTGATGATGATGATTTCCCCGATGCAGCATTGTTATCCCTTGACACAATCCCTAGTGAATACATAGATATTTGGAATTATCTGAATGAATTCAAGTTTCCTGATGGTGCCAATGCAAAGACTAAGAGAAAGATTACTCAAGCCAGTCGTCCATATTCTATTCTGCATGGAGTATTATTTCGAATAGGACCTGATGGACAGTACAAGAGGGCAGTTGGACGTGATCAAGGGAAGGAACTGCTAGAAGAATTCCACAATGGTACATGTGGAGGGCACTTCTCTGGACAACTTACAGCAAGAAGGATCTTGGATGCAGGTTATCACTGGCCCACTCTTTTTAAAGATTGTTATAATTATTGTAAGACATGTGATATTTGTCAAACACATGGTAACCGTAAGACTTCATCAGCTCCATTATGCCCTATTCTTCCACTTGGTCCCTTTGAAAAGTGGGGAATAGACATTGTAGGTCCACTTCCAACTACCTCACGCCAAAATAAGTATATTGTAGTTGCCACAGATTATTTAACCAAGTGGGTTGAAGCTAGGCCATTGAAAACAACTTCCATGGATGAAGTGGCAAGGTTCATATATGAACGCATTGTCACCAGATTTGGTTGTCCATTAGAAATTGTAACAGATCAAGGAAGCCACTTCATTAATGAGGTGGTAGAAGCCCTAGTCAATAAGTTTTCTATTAAGCACAGGAAGGCAACAACATACAAGCCAAGCACAAATGGACAGGTGGAACGAACAAATTTTGTGTTGTGTCAAATTCTAGCAAAAGATGCAGCCTTGCAGGTACATAAATGGGATAAAAGGATTCATGCAGCATTGTGGGCATATAGGGCAACATCAAAGTCAGCAACATGATACTCCCCATTTCAGTTGGCTTATGGCATTGATCCAGTTCTTCCTATTGAGTTTGATATTCCCACGGTCAGAGTAATGAAAAATGAAAGAATGGATGAAAGTGATTCAGTAAAAGAAAGGTTGGTACATCTTCATTTGCTAGAGGAAATGAGGGAAATAGCTAAGGATACAAGCTATAAGAAGAAAATGAAGCAGAAGGAATACTTTGATCAAAAGATCCGGTGGTCTCCATTTCATGTGAATGACTTGGTTCTAGTATATGATTCCAGATACAAAAAAAGAAGACAGAGAAAATTTATTCCAAAATGGATGGGGCCCTACAAAATAGCAGTTGTGCATGAAAATGGTACGTACCGACTGGAGGAATTGGATGGCACTCCCATTACGAAATGGGTCAACCACGACAAGTTGAAGATTTTCCAAGCACCAGAATAGTCTACTCCGAGGACGGAGTAGAAGCTAGGAAGGGGGAAGATGTCGACACTAAAATTTTCCTCCGTAATTTCTATTTCATTAATGTATGTATTAGGAATAGGATGTTGTTAAGTATAATTAGTAGTAGCGTCCGATAGAAGATAACGGCGCTACCAGTACGACGCCTGCCAATAATGTATAGTACGGCAATAGTCAAAAGTACAATAGGAATGTTGTGGTAAAAAGTAAATAGTTGTCGTAAGTGGTCCAGTAATGTTAAAATGTCAAAGTTGGGGTAAGTAGAGAAGTAGGGTCTACATGATTAGGAATTAGAAATATTATATTGGTAATAAGGACAAGGAGTGAGGTCATAAATATTTTGTATATTTTATTTGTAAAAAGTCTAAAAATGTGGAACCCATGTGAAATGATAAGGTTTATCTTATCTTAAAAGATAAGCTTACATGTACAGATAAGAGTTAAGGTATGGAATATGATTCGTCAGAGTGGATTTCTTATCCTATCTTAGAGATAAGATGGATAAGCCTAGAAGTCTATAAATAAAGAGGCCACCCCCCTCATTTAGCATAGAAGGAAGTAGTGAGAAATATTGTATGAGTAAGTGTGTAAAGGAAGCCATCAAGTTTAAAGGTGTGTTGAAGAAGCCATTAAGAGGTGTAATTGTGAAGTTTCTCCCATAGTATTGGTGGAATGCAAGTGAAGTCAATAACACTTGAAGTACCTCATGGGTGAGATTGTAACAATTTCATGCTAATATTATAATTTACTCTGATATTTCAGATTTATCATCATTCCTTTTTATCATAGTCTATGGTATTCTTGTGTTATGTTTGTTTTTGTGTTTCTAGATTACATCCACCAAACTAAAGGCTGTGCATTAGTAAATAATCATAGCACGAGGAGTTCTCGGTGAAGAATTATCATAGTGCCGGATTGGTGATGACAGAACCCTAGTGTCAACTTCAATACAACCCAAATAGGGTTGGAGTGAGCCAAGGTGAGGGTTTGATGGGCAATCCAGTTGGTATTTACACTCCTTTATCCAATATAATTTGTAGAAGTAAAAATAATAAATAATAACTCCCGAAAATTAGTTGAAACTTCGGAAATTAATAACTCCCAAAATACTAACTCTTTTAACTTGAAACCAAATGCAGTAGAAAGAGAAAATTATGAGTTTTTCATCAAAATAAATATTAGATCTTTGCATGCACTAGAAACTACTCAAATCAGCCCCCGAAATCCCAAATCCAGTCGCTAGGGTTAGGGTAAAATCTGTAAATTAATTTCAACACTTTTTCCTTTCACTTTAGAGTCAACAAATGCAGTTTCAAATCTGCAATTAATAAATCTAAAACAAAAGCTTGATAATCACTTTAAAATCCCTCAAAACACCCTTAAAACATGCCCAAACAAGTCTATTTCATCAAGTAAAAACCAGCAGTATATAATAAAATATATTCACCATAAATCACATTCCAAAACCCTCAAAGCAAGCTTAGGTTTTCTCCAAAAATGGCGCCTTATACATATATAGAGAAATGATTGCAAAAACTTATTACTTCAAACTCTAATGGGCACACACACTTCACAAATGGTGGTGTTAATGAACACCTTTTGTTTTTTTATCACAAGTGGGCATACATCCATTCTTCAAGCATGAAGATAAGTTTCATAAACCGTCAACATGCCCAAAAAGGAGTATCCACATCTTCTTTTATAGCTTTGCCTTGCACATCCTCAAAAGCTCTTCTCCATTTTTGGAGCCATACTCTATGAGGGGATCTTATTAAAAATATGTCTGAAAATCATATCCAACATCCAACATTAAATGCATAGGGATTTTAAAACAAATGAGACCCATATAAATTGACCCAAGCATAGAAGGGATCACTTTATTTTTAAATATTAAAAAGTCTTCCAGAAAAATGCGACTTGCTTAGTCACTTGATTCACCCTTTTAACTTGGTCTTTTATTTTAATAATTGATTTGCACATAAAAATATTTATTAAATTCCTTCTTTCTCACATGTGCAAATCGATGTATTTTATATTTTAATTTTCATTTAAAAAGGGGCATATTACAAGTACTATTCCTCATACCTTGTAGAACAACTTCTTGGTTTTGCACCTTGAATTTCAATTCTATAATTTGATAATTTTGAGTCAATTCACCCAAAGATTGCAGCCATTGTACACCAATAACTACATACATCTCACACAACATAAAAATCTTCTCTTACCTTATGTTTTCCTAGAGTGAGTTCAAGTTGTGGAATCTTCTTTGGACATGAGAGTGAGTATCCATCCGCTACTATCACATTGAAGCCTTGGGAATCATACATCTTCAATCCCATCCTTGTAACCAAAATTTCATCAATGAAGTTATGTATAGATCCACTATCTATCAAAAGTGTGATCCTTTGTCCATGAAGGACTCCGCTTAATCGGAATGCATAGTAACTAGGTGTTACGGATAAGGTAACAAGTGTGACACTCGTGAGAACCACTTCCTCTTTCTTTTCTTTTTCTTCAACTTTTCTCGGATCAACACTCTCTTCATAATCTTCATCATTTGAAACTACCTCAATATTATGGATTGACCCTTTGCCAAGACAATGATGGTTGGGTGTCCATGGGTTCTTACAATTGAAGCACAGCTTTTTCCTTTTTAACTCATTGTTTAGTTTTGTTAGCTGCTTTTTTTTAAACCACTCTTTTGGATCAAATTCCTCTTGAATTGATTTACCTTGTTGTCCCTTCCTAACTATTTTGAGTGGTCATTGATTGTCCAAGTGAGTCCTTTTTCTGCCCTAAAGGTGTTGTTCTTTGCAGTGCATATTGCAAATTTTTGTTTTTTTGAATTGAAGTGTCTAGATCCAAATATTTCTTTATAGCTCCTTGTAGACATGGAGGATTGAAGGATTTGACTAGGGCTGTAAGTTGTTTTGATAAGCCTTCAATAAACAACGCAAGTCTTCTTTCACTTACATCCGGTACCATCACTGCAAGTCTCTGAAATTTTGAAATATATTTGTCGAATGATCCCTCTTGCTTGAGTTGAGCCAACTCCTTGAAATGGATCTCTAGATCTATTCTATCAAACATTTATGTTAGACATTGACTGAATTCTTTAATAGCGGTGATAGAGCCAAGCCCTTGTGTGATCAATCCATGATACTGCCGTTCATGCGCAACTCCCTCCAAATGCAAAATTGCAAATTTAAGGGCTTATTCCTCATACATGGGATTCAATGACAAATATGTATCTAGTTTTTGTAACCGTGCTCTAGCTAAACATTTATCTGAACCATCATAAGAAGTAAGAGTTACCTTACCCAACCTTTGTAATATGTCTCTTCTTGGTTGCTCCTATTAAGCTCTTCTATTCTTTCTTGTGCTTTTATTATTCTTCACTTGACAGTAATTCCTGAAAGACAACATCTCTCTTGCCCTGGAACTGAGGGTTATATATTCTTCACCAGTTATGTCTTCAACATCACTTGGAGGATCTAGCTCAATTGGTTATTCCTCTTTTTGAGTAAGCTTGTCTCTGAATATTTGAGGCGGAGGCTTGATGGATGTTGTAGCTAGTCCAGATGAGATTTCCTTCACCATTGTTGGTTGCACATTGGTTGCCAAATATATTGTCATTGTAGAACCTTAATCAAGTCCATGATTGAGCTTATTAATGCATTTCCCTTTGAAATTCCCTTATAGCTTGCTGCAACTCTCTTTGACTCCTTGTAATCACCTCATGCATGTATCTTAACTCACTTGTAGGAGGAACTCTCTGATCATGCTCATTCGTTGTCTCTTTCTTTAGAGTTGGATTCCTTCTTTGATAAACTAGAGGTGATTTCCTGTTTGCATTCAGATTTGAACTACTTCACAGGATGGCAAGGACACATGCTCTGATACCATTGTAATGTCCACAATGGGATAATTTCTAACCCCAATTGGGACACCTTCAAATCTGATCTATAACAACAATTTATAGATGGTATATTTGACAAAAATAATGCATATATAAATTTATTTAAGGAAAATGCGACTTGCTTTAGGAATTGTTAATCCACAAAATAGATGCAAACTAGATCAATTACTTATCCAACAAAATAATTTTTTTTATATATGCCAGAATATCAAGAAAATACCAACTTTTTGACAGTAAAAGGGCTGAAATTTTAGTCTGTAGAAAATCAGCATACAGTAATGGCTAGAAAAGATGTTTCTTAAACCCAAATCCACTAAAACGAATCTAAATATGACCTTCAAAATTATGACAAAGATGTTGGTGATGAGATCCAGGACAACCGTGCCCTAGAATGTGTCAAACACCACCCAAAAGGGTGTAGATAACTCTAAATCTGGCTGAATTTGAATGTAGAAATTTGCCCTAACACTTGTGTCTTCAAACCCTAGCTGGAAATGCCTTAAATCTGCAATATTAGGTCTTCAATCGCTACTGAAATTTTGAAATACTCTTTGAAGCTCAATAGAAACCCTTGAATAGAGCCTCCTCACACAAAGAATGAAGATTATTCGTTCTTCAACCTTGGTAATAGAGGGTCTTCATCCTCTAATGCAACACATCAAAGGGTTCTTCGTCCTTTAATGTAGAATTGGAAAGCAATTAACTCAACCAAATTTTAGTTATTAAAAGATGTAAAAAGATTTCTTCTCCAAGTGTGGAGACTTCCTTTTATAATTTCTCTTGGTAGACTTGCCCACACAAAGGCCCAATCAACTCTCTTCACTTTATATAATATTTCCCCCCTCCTTTATTTAGTATTTTTATCCCCTTGCTTTATGTCCCTATATGGGTCACATTTTCTCACTAGGGGGAAATAAAAATAAAGTGACTTTTTTTTTATTATTTTATCACTAATAAATAATTATAGTGCTTATAAAAAATCATTATGCACTGAAATTGTTTTATTATGATAAGTTCCCCTTATTTTTCAATTTCTTAAGCCGTCGGGAAACCAAGAATAGGCTAAGGGCCTTCGACCTGTTATGTTCAAGAAAGGGATATTACATTCGTACTAGAAGTTATCTCAACTTCTCAAAATATCATGTAAATTGATTAGCCCAAAGGGTATATATGGTTTTGTTCTCTTTATTAGAATTTTTAGATATTGATTTGGGGGAGTTGCTTATCGATTCACATTTTTTGTAGTTTTGTTTTCTCCTTCTACTTAAATAAGATTACTCTCAACGAGATATAGAATCTTATGTTACAATACAATGCATCTATTTGTTGAATATCCTTGAATCTAATAATAACAAAATGCATTTGGATCAAACTCTTTGCCTCGCGACGTAAAACAATCTTCAAGCCGCCAACAAAAAAACTCAATTGCCAAAAAGCATCTAAAAAATGAATCTTTTTCTTTCATATCAGTGCATTCATTTCATCCCCTAAAAGGGCAAGTGCTAGGTAATACCTAATCACAATGTTGGGGAAGCACATATGGCTTTTTCCCCTAATGTCATGGTCTCAAAAAGTCAAATTAATAAAGAGCACTATCAATGTTCATTTTGAAAAAAATGTTAATAATAGAATGGTATCGTCGAAACTGAATTATGACAACTTCTATGATCGATCTGTATTATCTGTTGCATCTTCCCAATGTAATCCAATTGCCCTTGACCAAATTCTTGTCACTTGCACTTTCTCGATTGGCATGTTTAAAGGGAATCACAATTCCAAAAACACAATCAATCCTTCTTTTGTAGAAGTTTTCCACACGGAAATATTTTTCATCTAACCACATTGTGATATGCAAAATATTGTATCATTTATGAAAAAATTAATATAGATACAAAAAAATAATATGCACTTACATAAAAAACCATTTTTCCAACTTATCCAATCTTCACATCCTCACACAATGTCTAATGCTTCATTTGTTATAGCCTTTGGATTCTTTGGATGAAGAGTCTCCAAATGTGAATTTATTTAATTAATAGTAGTTTGCTTCGACATTACTTTTTGTAGATTAAGTAGTAGTTGTTTGAGTGGTTATTTCCAATTAGTCACAGCCTTTTGTTCTTATTTTTCAAGCCACATCACCGTTTCTGGTATATTAAGAGTATGAATTGATCTATGGCTTCTCTCTCAATAGAGCCTAATCATCAAACATGTAAATAAGTAAATTAATTGTTATCAACTCATACTGATTATAATGTTATAATTTTGTTATGAATATTAATACACACCAAGCTTCATGCACTTTCCTTTGCCAAAAAGATTGTCGTCCAAATTTTCTTCTCCATGGTTAGCATACCAAATGCATGGAATACGTGGAAATTATTGTCCAATACATTTTGACATGTTGAAAAACATTTTCAAAATAAAATATTCTTTGGTCATAGATTCCTATGGATGTGTTAATTGCTTAACAAATCCCTTTAACGGTTTTATCTACCTCTCCGGTCAAATATCCATCGCACGTTAGCTACACCTTTATCACCCTTTAACTACACCTTCGATTTCAAGATCATTGACCAAATGCACTAATAAATGCATTTGAGAGTCCATGAAGGAGGTTGGCAGTTCCTTTTCCAATTTGCAAATTAAATCTACAATATTTGTTTCCCATATTCAATCTGTTGTGGCTAAAAATTGTAACGAAAACCAACCAACCCTATTGATTATCCCAAAGATTAAGGCAGAATTGTACTCATTTAATTGTGAAGGACATAAGTTCTCTCAAGTGTGAGAGTAGTTTCAAGTTAGGCTAAGCATTTAAAAGTTGTAAAGAAACCCAACAAGATCTAGGGAAACACCAAATCATTCATATAGAGGAAAGGAATACAAAAAGAAATCAACAAAGAAGGAAAATAGAATTGTAAAGGAAAACAAACAAGTAATCTTACTACACTACAATTGATCATATCCAAGAGAGTGAAACCTCCAAGGAAGGTAACTTATTGAAGGATCAAGGATAAATTATTAAAACTGTAATGTTATTGGATTGATTTACCAAAGACATGCTTAGATTTATTAGATCAAACAATACAAATATTGAGAAGCCATCAATATACACTATATCTTTCCCTTTTTTCAATAAACATATATTTTTCTTAAATCAAAGAAATGCATGCACTGTTGAAAGGCCCTTTGAAAAGAGATTAAAAGGATACAAATTTTATAGGCAAAGCAAATTACACAACATTATAGTTGTGTAGACGAAACATTTGATTTATATTCAATCAAAAATATTGGTCCAAAGTGAAAGATGAATTACAACAACTTGAATTAAGAAATTTATTTACAACTACTATTTCGGTCAAAGAGAATCATCAAAGCTATTAGAGGCCAAAACAATAAGCATTCATCACGTGGTGCCAAGTGCAACGCCTAAATGAAGGTCCACGACATGCAAATAATGATCTACATTCAGTGCACATTTGAGACATTAATCAGATAATCAGCCAAATAAATAAGTTAATATTGGATATACTTGTAGGTTTCAAATCGTGCACTCAACCATCATTTAAATTCTTTTTTGAAAATATTGTAAATAATAACCTAATTCAAAAAATGTAATCGTGCTGAAATGATTTGTATGAAACCAATTTGCTAAAATTAATGCTGACATAAAACTGTGTCCCACTTTTTGGCATGTTTTGTACACCAATAAAATATTCCCCACAAAGACAACTTGACCAAACACATTTAAAATGACCAAACACGTATTTTTAAGAGCTTAACTATACAAATATGTAGTGCATCCGTAATTTATATGGAACTTTTAAGTTTTTAAGTATTTTTAATATTTATTTAATAGTCATTTTTAAAAATATTTTTGTCCACTAAGCGGGACGCATTTATATGTCCTATATATTCCTCCTCTTGTATTGTACTCTCCAAACCTGTTATAACGCCTTCCTTTAAAAAGTTATTTTGTAACCAATTCATAAAGTATATGATTTTTTAATGAATTAGTCTTCCCGACTTTATATTATAATAATAACAATAATAAGGCTTGGGCAAATATTAACGATAAAATACATGATATGACATTTGAGTGGGGACCTACAATCTTCAACTTACTCAAAGAAAGCTTTCACATCAAATGCATACAACATAATAAACCAAAAAAAACCTTGCACTAACTGCCAAATCAATATTTCGAACCCATCTTTCTTTTAAAAAGTCAAATAGCTCACTATAGCCTTTTTAAAGTTTGAAACTATAAATAACACAATCAACACTTCATAATGTCAGCAAACCCTTTTACACTTCTCATCTTCCAAAAGATCTCGTGATTACAATTAGATTCAGAAAGTATAATCATGCTATATGTGTCAAAAGCTGCTAAGCTATTTCCTTATTGAACTTCAAACCAATGAAAGGCTTTATCACCTTTTGCAAAACCGCCAACACATCTATTTCAAGAAAAATGAAAAACTCTTGGAAGAAAAGCCAAACTATGAGACTCAAAATTGGATTGGGATTTCACACTTTTGTAGTGTTAGAAGATCTTGCACAACAACACCAATATAAACCAACCAACAAGCTCTTCATGATAAATGCAAATAGAATATCGAAGTTGAGCATCACCAATATCAATATATTGATGACATCCATAGTCTTTACTACTAACATGGAGATATTTTCATTTTAGAACTCAAACATTCATTATCATGGCTGAATACAAATCTCATGAGCAAAGTGGTGCATCTATTAGTTGAACTTAGAATAGAATGAGAAAATATATTGAAATGCAACTTATTAAGTCGCCAACACTAACAATCATCTCTTATAATTTTCATCTTTAAAATGACTCTGTGCACATAATGCGAAGAATAGGGTTTCCAACCACTATGCTTCATTCACTAAGCAAAAGATTTAAATTGAAAGACTCTATCTCAGCCACCTAGGTTTGATCTCAAACAATACTCGTATTGATCTTAACCAAAAAAGGCATAGAAATTCAAGCTAATTCTCTACCCTAAGAATTTTTTGCCTCTCACATTCTTCAAACAATGAAATAGACCATTATGTTAGCAAAGAGTAAGAAAACCCTAACTATTGGTGTAATATAAGAAACAACCACTTATGAATCTTGAACGAATGAGAACACAAGTATTTTGTAGATAACCAACAAGCTTCAAAACTATACACCTCAATATCATTCTATTTTTTCCTACTAAACTTATAATATGCATGAGGCAAGCCTTTTATTTTCACAAATAACATTTCGAGAGAAACTGTGATCATAAAGCATGTAGCGAGTTGAATTTATGCATACCCATATACCTATGTTTAGAAACTCAATGCATTATGCAGAGGGTAAACCCTAGACAACAATATTTCCCATTATTGTATCTTTTATGCACACAAAGGTTCACAATTGAGAAGGCTTCAAAAGATTATGATCACTTCAACTATATCACAATACAGTACTAAAGCTTCAAATTAAATCGACCATTTTGTAATTTCCATGAATAAGATGACCATGTCCCAAAAAAACATGCAGACCCCCATGGTGTTCTCAAATTAAATGGTCAAGATTCGATAAAAAATGCCATTAGAACAAAGGAATGCCACTATTTTAATAGAAAAGTCCTTAATTTTCTAGCCTTTTAACAAGGTATTAAGGAGAATAAAAAAATCAACATTGTAAAAACACTTCTAGATTTATTGAGCTCAAATGAGAAAACCAAATTTCCGAAGAGGTCATATGAAGTTTCCAAAAAGGACTACAAAATAACGAGGCACAAGATAAAGTGTCCAACCACCAAGCCCGAGTGAAATGTATTGAACGTCAACGTGAAATCGACTAACAAGGGATTCATGTCAGAATTAATTGCAGTGGTTAATCTCAAGCCACAAGCATCTTTTGAAACCGCCTCCCACTCCCTCAACCACTTTCTGTCGCGGCATTAATTTATGTGGCAATTATTTGTTCTTGTCGTTGAAAACTTTCAAACTCCCCTACATTTTTTCCCTGTCGCGTGGAGCCATTCTGTGGCCTCCTTGTGTCTTTCCCTTACTGGTTGCATTTGGCACTAAATTTTTCCAACAATTTGGTATCAGAGAAAACAAAAAGCTCAATATTTTTTGGGTTTGTGTTTTTATTTTCTAGGTTGAGTTGTAATGGCTTCCAAAAACAACTCTTGGCAACAACCCCCAATATTTGATGGGAAGAAATATGACATCTGGTATATTAAAATGAAGACTTTGTTCTCTTCTCAAGAGCTATGGGAACGGGTTGAAGGAGGTTATACAGAGGTAGCAGAACAAGATGCATTTAATGCATTGACACAAGCACAAAAGAATTCTTTGAAGGAAAATAGAAGAAAGGATGCAAAGGCTTTAAGATACATCTAGAATGTAGTCACATGATTCAGTATTTCCAAGGATATCAATAGCTATTAACTCCAAGCAAGCATGGGATACCTTGCAAGAATGCATATCAAGGCAGTGATAAAGTGAAAGTAGTAAGACTGTAGATGTTAAGGAGAGAGTTTAAACTCTTCTCATGAAATAATCAGAGTCTATAAATGACTTCTTTACAAGGACTTATGACCATTGTCAATCAGATGAGGACAAATGGAGATGTGGTAGAAGAGCATATAATCATAGAGAAGGTATTGAGAATCCTTCTAGTTAGATTTGACCCAAGTTATGGTAGCCATAGAAGAGTCTAAGGACTTAAAACAAATGAGTGTTGATGAGCTGATGGGTTCTTTGCAAACCCATGAAAAAAGGATGAGTAGATCAGCAAGCTCCTCCAATGAACAAGCCTTCAAAAAAACACAAATGTTAGAGGCAGGGGGAGAGGAGCATATAATAGAGGAAGAGGAAGATTTAGCAACCAGCAAGAAGGTGGAAGTCACAACCACTATCAAGAGCCATAGACAAGAGTAGAGGAAGGAGAAACAACACTTCTAGAGGTGGTTCTTCACAAAGGTATGTTAAATCCAATGTGCAATGCTATTACTGTAAAAAGTTTGGGCATTATTCAATGAATGCAAAAAGAAATAATATGATATGAGAAATCATAATCATAATGCAAGCTTCTCTAATAAAAAATAAGTATGAACCTGAGAAGAAGGAAATGGGTGGAGCCTTCCTTTTAACTTGCAATGTAGCTGAGAAAGGAAGCAAACAAGTATGGTACTTGGATAGTGCTTGCAGCAATCATATGTGTGGAAATAAGGAGATGTTCAGTAATATAGATGAAGCAATCAGATCTAAAGTGAAGATGGGAACAAACAATAAAGTTTTGTGATGGGTAAAGTATAGTATCCATTCTCACCAAGCAAGGAGACAAGAAACATATACATAATGTTTTCTTTGTTCCAGGATTGAAGTATAATCTTCTCAGTATTGGGCAGCTTGTCCAAAATGGATATAAGGTGAAGTTTGAGAATGGAGAATGTGTTTTATATGATAAAGGTGGAAGCAACAAGCTGATTGCAGTTATGCAAATGACACAAAATAAAATGTTCCCTTTGAGGATGCAAAGTGTAGTAGGTGCAGTAGACGTTCAAAACAATAACCATTGATCAATCCACTCTCTGGCATCTCAGGTATGGGCATTTGAGTTTTGGTGGATTGAATGTTCTTTATAAAAAGAAAATGGTTAAAGTATTTCCTCCTATTGAACAACCAGACAAGGTTTGTGAGGCATGCATATTGGGGAAGCAACATAGAAATGCTTTTCCCTTAGGTAAATCATGGAGAGAAAGCTCACCACTTGAGCTTATACATTCAGATTTGTGTGGTCCCATGAAAACTCCCTCCATGAATAAAATTTTATATTTCATTACTTTCATTGATGACTTTAGCAGAAGGACATGGGTTTATTTCTTGAAAAATAAATCAGAAACATTTGAGTATTCAAACAGTTCAAGGCCATGGTTGAGAAGCATAGTGGCCATTATATAAAGACATTGAGAATTGATAGAGGGGGAGAGTATATATCAAATGAGTTTCTAAACTTCTGTAAGGAGCATGGGATCAAGAAGCAGTTCACAACAAGGTATACACCTCAAAAAATGGTGTAGCAGAGAGAAAGAATAGAACCATTCAAGAAATGGAAAGAAGCATGCTGAAAGCAAGAGGATTGTTTGATGAATTCTGGGCAGAATCAGTTGGGACATAAGTATATCTACTGAATAGATGTCCTACAAAGAGTGTGGGGAACAAAATACCTCAAGAAGCATGGAGTGGAAGAAAACCAAGTGTTGAACACTTGATATTTTTTGGATGTGTGGCATATGCACATGTGCCAAAGAAATCAGAAGATCAAAGTGGGATAACAAAGGAGAGAAGTGCATTTTCATTGGATATAGTGAGCAATCAAAAGCTTACAGATTGTATAATCTAGTCACTAAAGAAGCTGATAATCAGTAGAGATGTTCAATTCATTGAGGAAGCATCTTGGGAAGATGCACAAGTAGTGGAGCAGCCACAAACAAATGTAAATGCACCTATCATTGTGCCTGAACTAGCAGAAGGAAGAGTAAACAATGTACCAAGTTGGACACCCATTTCACAAAGGGGTGAATCTTCAAATGGAACAACCAACAAAGCATGCAAGGACCAAAAAATGAAGCATCTTCATCATCATCAGACTCATTGCAATAGCAAGGAAGAATGAGGAATGTACAAGAGATCTATGACCAGTTAAGGTATGAAGAAAATGAAGATGAAATGATTAATTTTGCTTTATTTTCAGCAGCTGATCCTATTTATTTTGAAGAAGTAATTAAAGATAAGAAATGGTGTGAAGCAATGGATGAAGAAATGCATGCAATAGAAAAGAATCATACATGGGAGCTAGTAGATCTTCCTGAAGGAAAACAAGTTATTGGAGTAAAGTGGGTTTATAAAACCAAAACTACTCCCGAAGGAAAATTGAAAGACATAAGGAAAGATTAGTTGTCAAAGGCTATAAACAAAGGCCTCTACATGATTATAATGAGACATTTTCTCCAATAGCAAGGTTAGAGACTATGAGAACAATTATTGCCATAACTGCTCATCATAAATGGAAATTCCATCAAATGGATGTAAATCAGCTTTTCTGAATGGAGTGTTAGAAGAAGAAGTGTATGTGGGCCAGCCACCTAGTTATGAAATCCTAGGGCATGAAAGAAAAGTATACAAGATGAAAAGAGCTTTGTATGGTTTGAAACAAACACCAAGAGCTTGGTATAGTAGGATAGATTCCTACCTGATTAGTAATGAATTTAGCAAAAGCAGCAGTGAGCCCACACTCTACATCAAAGTAAACAATGGTGATATTTTAATTGTTGTTTTGTATGTAGATGATTTAATTTTTACTGGAAATTCAGAAGACAAAGCAATTGATGAATTTAAATCAGCCATGAAGGATTTGAGATGACTGATTTGGGATTGTTGAAGTATTTTCTTGGCATTGAGGTCAAAAAAATAAGTAGGCATTTTATATGTCAAACAAAGTATGCAAATTTTTTTTTTGCAAAGATTTCAGAATGTTGGATTGCAAACCAACATCTACACCAACTGAATTAAGTCTAAAATTGACCAAAGAAGATTGTAGCAACAATGTGGATCCTACAAGATACAAAAGCATGGTAGGAAGCTTGATGTATTTAACTACAACAAGACCAAATATAATGTATGTAGTTAGTTTAATTTCTAGATTTATGGAGACACCAAAAGAGTCTCATTGGCAAGCAGGAAACGTATACTGAGGTATGTGAATGGAACAAGAAATTTTGGAATTTTATATGTTGCTAATAATGATTTTCAATTAGTTGGATACACAGACAGTGATTGGGCAGGTAGCCTAGATGATAGAAAGAGCACATCTGGATATGTGTTCAATGTTGGATCAAGAGCCATTTCATGGGCTTCAAAGAAACAATATGTAGTTTCTTTGTCTACTGCTAGAAGCAAATATATTGCAGCAAACTCAGTCAGCTTGTTAGATGATATGGTTGAAAATAATCCTCTCAGATTTGCAGGAAAATCAACAAGGAGGTTCATGTGATTTATTGTGATAATATGTCTTTGATTGCATTATCTAAAAATCCCATTTTTCATGGTAGAAGTAAGCATATTGCAATCAGATATCACTTTATTTGTGAATTGGTGGAGAAAGGAGAAATTGAGCTAAAATTTTATAGGTCAGAGCAGCAACTAGCTGACATTTTTACCAAACCACTATCAAAGGAAAGGTTTGAGCATTTAAGATAAAATATAGGCATCATAAATGGACCGTCCAGCTCTAGAGATTAATTTTTGTTTGGCTCGAGATTAAGGGGGAGTGTCAAAATTTAATGGTGGTAATCTTGAGCCCCAAAAATTATTTGAAACCTGCCTTCTCGCTCCGTTAACCCCACGACCTGCATTTATTTTATTTGGTCATTAATATTATGGTGGCCGTTGATTTTTTTTTTGAAAACTTGCCCCCACCATTTTTTCTTGCTGACATGGAGCCATTCCGTGTAACTTCCCTTCTTCTCCTCCCAATGCAGACTTCAAAGTCCGGGATTAATTGCTTTGCATTATTTTTTGGGTCCAGGTTCATTTGCAAATTTTAAAGTGGTCAAGTTTTTATATGGCAATATATATTATGGATATAAATTGGGGCATTATTTTGTGCAGCAAGATAAGTATATTTTTATATATATTTATGGGGAGTAAAATTTTAAGGGGAGAAAAGAAAGTATATATATTAAAAAGAGATAACTATCATATACAAAAACAAGGAAGAGACAATAGAAAAGGAGTAAAACAATTATAACGAGAAGAATAAAGAAGAAAGAGTAGTAGCTCAAAAAATAAAGAGAGAGGGAAAATAAAAATAGTGCAGTAACACAAGGAGAAGAAAAAAGAGAGAAATAGAGAAAAGGAAATAGAGAGAAGGAAAAAAGGGAAAAATAGAAAAAGTGCAGCATCATAGAGAGAAATTTTTGTAAAAAAGAAAAGAATATTTGGACACAAGAAGAGAAAAATTGAAAAATAGAGCAACAACTCTGAGATTGTAAAATTTCTAAAATTAATATAATATATTTTGTGTGTGTGTGTTTTATTTGTGTTTCTGGTTGTGTCTTTCCCTTACTAGTTGCATTTAGCACTTATATATGAAAGATGGCAGTAGTGAGTTGGAGATCAAAAGAGATTTTTCAAGCTTTAGTTACATTCACACTCACACATGTTAATGACTGGGAGAACACCCTATTATATGGCTTAAAAATGAAACATATTGTGATGGACTAACCTAGATCTCCTTAAAGCGGTCCCTTGAAATTAGGTCACAAAGTGCATACTATCTCATTAGATTAAACAATTCAATGAACCTCATTGTAAGCTCTTTCCAAATGATCAGATCAAATATCAAAAAGAGCCTCACATTAATCAATCATAAGTCAAGTACAAGTTGGTACTACATGTCGTGAAATCAATTGATCCAAACATTTATCCAAATTTAAACTCAAAAAACAAGAAAATCAATCCCTCTAGTGCAAGATAGAAATCTCCTTCACAATGCTGAAATATACATGAAAATGACCACAATCTAAGCTAAGCAAACAAGTGACCCCACCGATAAACGATGATGACCGACTCATGTAAAAGAATAGAGATGTGGTAGATTGAAATTAGGTAGTAATAAGATTTATAACAAAAAGGTAGTGCACGCCATAGTAGTTGCATGTCCCAGGCAAGGCCTCATCAAACCTATGATGCATCTTGCTACAAATTTTGCCTCTAATGGGATATTTGCTACATTTGTGTTGCCTAAGTCATGGCATAGGTCTATTATAGATGTTGAAGACAATGCTTTCATTTGTGCTCAAGGTCTTAGCCTCCTCATTTGACCAGTGACCATACCAGACCAAGTTGTAGAGCCCTAAAAAAGGATGGTAATATGGCGTATTTCTTTCACTTGCCACCCAACATGGAAACTCAGGTGGGTGAGTTTACAAGTGATTTGAATTGGCTCAAAACCCCCGTTACATGCATGGTTGCATAACGTTTCTAAAGTGGGTGGCGCCATATGCAAAAAGACAAGGGCACCATAAAGATTCAAAGATTCTTACAGGGAGATAGAGCACGTGGTTGTTTGCGATTAAACCATTATGGGAACGACCAAACAAGCCATGTCATCGATATCTCTGCCGCATTGATCTTCACATAATTAGACCTTCCAAATTGAATTTTATGGCCTATTCAATGTGCATTCTAAATTAAATAAACAATACCATTAAGTGGGTGGTGACATATGCAAAAAGACAACGTCACCTTCAAGATCTAGTGATTCATGAAGGGGGACAAAGCACGTGGGCGTTTGCGATGAGACCAACACGTGAACAACCAAACAAACTATGTTGTTTATCTCTACCGCATTGCTCTATGAAATGCCCAAATTGTTGGATTTTGTTCTTTAAAATGCCCGCACCATTCATTTTGCATTGATATGCCCTATAGGAGTGGTGCCAAAAATAACATGCCAACCCCTATGTATACTTTGGATAAACGCCTTAGGTGTAATTAAAAATAATCCATAAATTCTTGGCATTTTTTGGGTTTATGCTGATCGTATTTTGTTTTTTATACATTTCCAATAAACACCTATGTTTTGGAAATATAGTCCAACAAAACAAAGAACAAAAAAATTATTAAAAATTATCTAGAAAATTCTTGGCATTTTTTTTGTGTTTATGTTGATTGCATTTTGATTAAATACATTTCCAATAAACACCTACTTTCTAGAAATACAATCCAGAAAAAAGAGAACAAAAATACTAAAATTAAACTAAAAAAGACAAAATATAATGAATTTTTTGCTTCACACTTATTCCTCACCTCCCCATGATGTGACGGCCTGCTAACGACACACCACCAAATTTAGTGCGCAAGAGTTTATTTATGGGCAGAGAAGCATCCCTTGCGTAAAAAATGTTGTTTGCAAAAGGATTGGGATTGTGATTGCATGGAATAGCAAAAATAGAAGGAAATGGCTACGATTTAACAAATCTTAAGACAATGATTTAACACTTATGCAACACCAAGGTTCACAAATCTTAAGAATATCCTCAAACATTTGAGTGTAAGCAAGACTTAGAAATCTTAAGAATGTATTCTAAGTTATGTCATAAAGATTACAAGGTACGTTTCGATTTAACATTTATGCGAAATCAAGGTTCACAAATCTTAAGAATGTCATCAAACATTTGAGTGTAAGCAAGACCTATAAATCCTAAGAACGTATTCTAAGCTATGTCGTAAAGATTACAGGGTACGTTCTAACACGACCCATGTTTACAAAGCAATAATGTGGAAAGAAAGTCACATGAATCCTGTGAAGCACTATTTAAACACTTCTTCCTCCTCTTGTTGCTCTCAGCAATGAAGCCACCTCTCAATTTATGAGTTTTCTTGTAATTTTGCAAAGTTAGTAGGTTGATTAATAGTGTGAAGTTATTAGCATTGTGACCGTCATTCCAACTAAGCAAATACGAAAGACAAACAAAATCATCCGTAATTTACTAAGACTTCTGACAGGTGCAAGGCATAATTCCCTCTTATTCATTATGCGGCCACTGGCCAACTAACCCACACAACTTATTACTTTTATTTTTTATATTTAGGCAAATATGGAAATTTAATATTTAAAGTAAATAATCTTAAAATAGATAAGAATATATATATATATATATATATATATATATATATATATATATATATATATATGTAGGTATAACTCAACAATGAATTATACATATTTAAATGTTAAATAAATTACTTATAAGACTATATGTATTAACTCTAACATATAAATTAACACCTTTTTATTTTCCATTTGAAAGAGATAAATGTATGTATATAGAGGGAGAGAGGTTTTTAGGGGGCGGTTTGGTAGGTCAACCTAGTTACCTATACCTATACATACAAAGGTGGAACGTGGAAGCAATAAATATTTATGTAGAGATATGTTAGGTAGTCTATCTTAATATCCATTCTAAATATATTCAAGTAAAATAGTCCAAGTGGACATTCACTAACACACGGAAACAATGGAAACATTATAACTATATAAAAGCAAAAATGTTGTCCAACATAGTATTTCTTCTTTTGGAAAACATAAATAAAATTACATCGAAGCTCATGCCCATTATGGCTGTCAGATCCTGCGATTTCAAGCACCTCAGCCATCATTATATGGCGATACGACCTGTACTGCATGTGTCAGTCCCAAGCGCTCACCCTCCCCTTATACAATTTGGAGTACACCTTTGGCGTAAAAATGATATAACCTCAAAAAACTTAAAAATCCATTGAGTGCACTTAGTATATCAGGCATAGGATTACAAGATGCCCCCCTTAATTCTAAGAGAAATATACATGTTTCATAAATTTAAAAAGCTATATATTAAGTTCCTAAATTACATTACTAATGGAATGCAAACAAATGTGAATTACCTTCAAAATGTTATGTCAATGATGTGTCTTGTGGCTGGTTATGTGTCCATCAATGGTGGGTGCACACTTTATAGAGGAACTATAACCATTTTATGTGCGAATCTAACAAATTTTTTGATTCATCAAATTTACTTGCTCTCTAAGAAATATCCATAAAGCATCACCTTCTTTTTGTAGACACTTTTTTGTCCCACTAGCTCTAGATCTACTTTGGAACTTGTATTGTCCTTTTCTTTATTGCATTCCATATAGAAATTGCTACATTCTTGAATATATATGAATTGGATCCAAAAGAAGTCCAACCAATAATACTTCCTAATATGAGAGGTTATAGAATATAGATAGTTTTTTTTCATTCTATTTGGCATCTGAACCTTTTCACTAATTTATGATAACCATAACCATTCACTCCAACAATATTGAGGAATATCAACATTTGATGTATTGCATGCTTGTGTGAAGACTTGTTACCAATATCCAGGTAACATAATCTTCGGAGGTTGTCAAGAATCAAGTTTTCCGTCAAACTTGCTTTTTTCCCAACACAGTATTCATGGTCCTTTAGTTAGAACCTTCTATGGCCTTTGTATACAACCTTTGTGAGATCTTTGGATGACCTTACACATGATTGATCCTTGCACCTCAAACAAACATACATTACTTTCATCGATAGACTTGCATATAGAAACAATTTACAAACTTAGTATATAGTTTAAATAAATACAAATATATATGATCTTACAATGTCAAATTTTAATATATCGAACACTCAAGAACAAACATCCATCTTAAGAAAATTATGAGTTGTCCAACGTAAGATACCATTACGGTGAACTGCATTTGACCAATAGGTTTTAAAAGGTTATATGTGTAATGTCTCCTCTTAAGACAAGTTAGAAAATTGAGAGATACTTGTCAAAGATTAGGCAAAGAATGGATAAATGCTTTTGTATCCACCTAAAATATCCCAATGTCAGCTATTTCAAACCCAAATGGGGTTGGAACTAGCCAAGGTGGTGGAATAGATTGAAAGAAAAGAATCGGAATTCAAACACATTCAAAACCAAATTTTACAGAGCTAGAAATTAATTAATATTCAAACCCTGAACTATTGCAATTTCGAAAAATTCATATCTTTGGCTAGAGAAGTCCAAATGAGCTGAAACTTTAGATCTTGGGCCACAAAAATATGAAGAATAATATTCCAAAATCAAATTTCGCACAGCGAACACGAAATCCTAATTCTCCCCTAAAAATTAGGTCGCCCAGCACATTTAGGGCATCAAATCTACTCCAAAAATTATAAAATTACTTTTTTCTTATTCCTCCTAATTTCTACAACGAAATCCAATATTAAACTAACCCTAATCTACAGATCTGAAATAAATATTAATTAAGAACAACCAAATAGCTTGTAGACAGTTGAAATCTTCTAAAATTCATAACTCATTCAATACTCCATTTTTTGGCATGAAATAAAGTGCATAATAAACTAGAAGTTAAGAGCTTTCTAATGCAGTATAGATCTAAATTTTCTGAACATTAACACCCTCTCAAAACAACCCCCAAAATCTGAAACCAAGTCGCTAGGGTTAGAATAAATTATATAAATTAATTCCAGCTCACTTCTAGCCTTCCAACACACCCAAAATATCAGCCCTTGCTCAGAAATAATTAAGCACCCACAACAGATTATAGATATAGCACATATGACATTAAATCATGATAAAATAAACCCCAATCCAAGTCAATATGGCTAAATAAATTGCAACAACAACAGAAAAAGAGACCAAACCCTTCAAGAATTACTTCAAAATGAGCAACAAACATACATATTTCTCCCACAAATAAATGTGCCACACTCTATATCAAGTTGCCAAGCCTAAGAGGGTTTAATCATGTACAAATATATTGAAAACCAGCAGCAATGAATTTGTAAATAAGATCTTCAACTATGGAAGAGAGCAATTAGCAACATAGGGTATACATCCATTTTCTCCAAGCATGGAGTAAATTCAGAAGTTCAATCAACATAACCCACTAAAGGAAATGCGACATCCTTTTATAAAGTTAAGGGGTGCAACATTAAAAAAGACCGACCTTTCCCTTTTGGAGGGAAAACATAAACTTTTATTCTAATAAAGTCTCTAATAAACTAAGACTATGTGCACTTTATTATTTTTAATTAAATAATAAAAATAACTATCGTATGTGCACATTTAAACTAACTTAGAGAGCCCTTCTTGTAGCACAAGGCATGCCAAGGGGTTACAAAATAGACAACAGACATCTTAGGACCATCTTCACGCTCAATCCTCAAACCCATGAGAAGAGAGAATGGGTTGAGGGTCTTCAAGTCTTCAATTTCAACAATGTCTTGAGAAGCTGACATTACGATATGTTCTAATACGTTCTATAATGCTTGCAACTTATCAATTAGAGGTTGAAGGTAGACATATAATATTTTACTTGATTTTTTCAGGCACTAATATTCACAACATTAGATGCTCCTTATGAATCATTAACCATGAAGGAATATTATAATTTATCAACACTACTAGTCAAAGAGAGTAGATAATCGATAAGTTGGAAAAATAATCTATACCAGTAATTGCCAAACCAAACTCTACACTGTGTGACCGATATTTATTTATTTTTTAGGAAACAACTATTCAATGTGATGCATTTCTTTTGAATTTTCAAGGTACACGTCAAACTCCATTACTTCAATTTTTATAATGCCATGGTATAAATTTTGCAAGTGATTGGCAACAAAAAATATGTTTAAGTCTAAGAATTATTGGAAAATGGCGCAATATCTTATTTGGAATGGTAGCACATCTAACTCTTTGTCAATATCATAGTGCCCCACATTATGGACAAGTCACACTATGCTCACACTCCTTCCTAACTAAAATGCAGTCATTTGTGCATGAGCTATAGCTGACTAAGAGAATCCCAAGATTTGATGATATTTTTTGTGATTTTTGATACGAGGATGAAAGTATGTTTTTTAGGGTACCAAACTAGTCTTTAGTAGCGTTCAATGAATATCACAAATTTCTTTCGTTACATTAACTAGTATATGAATCATACATTGTATATGTTAACATAGTCTGGGAATTTTCATCTAACCTCAATAAAGCATTCACATTGATTTTTGACCATCCAAACCTTACTTTCAAGTCCATCAACAACAATATAACACCCAACATTGATGTTCTGGAATCTCTCGTATAAAATTAGGAGTTTAAGAAAATTTCAAAAATTCCCCTCTTCTTCGATTTCCTTAATATTATTGTCCATATTAGGTTCTTCTAGATAATCATCATGACCAATGGAAAAGAATTTTTCTACCATATTTTCAAGTCCATCACCCTCTTGGGGAACATCTTCACTACATGTTTTGGAAAAAAGTTGTTTCTTCCAACACTCAAATAACTTATTAAAAAAAATGCTTTAAGATGACTTTTATGACTCTTTGTGATGATGTTGGGATGCATGTCGTCATTAGGATGGCACAAAAGGAATATGTAATTTCTCTTTTTTGTTGGTCAAAAATTGAACATCATCATCACTTTTTGAATATTCAGTATCATATATCTGAATATTAACCTAACTTTAGAACATTTTCCATGCACATCAACATTAGCATGCCGCAGTTTCAACACAACATACTATAATAAATCATTTACTTTAAATAAACTACTAGCTAATGAAGAGGTGCTCTACAATTACATCCTTTGCTTCAATATTTTCTTTGAATATTGAGTATCATATACTTGCAATGGAAGAGGTGTGTTGCTCATGGGTTTTCCTCCACTTTTTATTCTATTTCATCGCCCACCACTATCTTGATGATAAGGTTGCGATGACTCTCCCCATACATAAAAATAGAAGAAATGAAATAAATATTAACACAGTTCAAATTTTTATAATAATATTAATATCACATACAAACCCATGTGATGCAATATACATGTGAAGAAGTCTTCATTATAGGCAACGAATGATAGCTAGTTGATGTTGACATATTAGCTATGAAATAAAAGACCATTTTTGTAAATAATATCGGGTTTATAGAATATCACATCTCTACTTAGCTATTCAATTTCTAATATTTAAAAAATATTCATGCACTACTAAATTAACAGATTTACAAAACTAATTAATAAAATCAACTAACAAAAAAATCATCTACACTATTCTACCCAAAATCAACTCACTTCACATGCTTCTCATCAAAACTCTTATCCTTCTCCAAAATCGCTCTCAAAACTCTTTAACTTGTCTTCTCTAGAAATGGTAACATGACTAAGTGATGTGCACTAATTATGTTTTATGTAAATAAGGTAAATTGAATTTTCCTAAATTTGCATAAAATTCACGACATAAAGGTGAAAAAATTGCGTCAAATTTACAATGGCTTTTCCTTGCAAGTTAATTCATTACACCCAAAAAACAAAATCTTGTGGTGGAACAAATTTGACCCAGTGTAATTCACACACCATGTAGTGGTGATCCCAAGGCATGAATTTCTTCATATTCTAATTTTAGACTATTTATTTCTTGCTGAAATTAAATATAAAGGAAATGTTATCCAAATGTAAAAATAAAATAAAAAAGTCTTGTAGTTGCACATATGTTCCTGAGAGATTGTTGCACTCTTTTCAACCACTCTCGGATTTTATAATACTTCATTGATAGTGCAATATTGTGATACTAGTGTCCAATTTCTTGATATGATTAACAAAAAATCAACAAAAATGTACTAGTCTCAAACTTAATGCCATCTCTTGTTCCAAGATAACGTTAGGTGTAAGATACAACCTTAAGAAAAATAGGGTTATTTCTTAAACCCTTTGATTCTCCTAGAGGTTTATTCTATAGTTGTTATTAGACTAAAGAAGGTGGAGAAGGTCAACTGCACCACTGAATTGCAGCTTGTTTTCCATCTGTATGATAGTCAAATCAGACACTTACCACAAGAACCAAAATGAGTAAAAGAGAACTCTTTTAGTGAAGGTCTCCTCGAAGCAACTTAGAAGGGAAACTACAAAAAATTAAGACCATCCACGGCTTTTATTGATAAGATCTTTGCATATACTAAATTGATAATCTGAATAATATGCAAAAAATAACATGACACAAGAAATATTGATGGGCCAAGATGCCAAAATATTCAACATATTCAAAATATACCCTTAACATAGGGAAACACCATAAATACTCCTTAAGGAATAACTCCACAATCTTCTAATATGGGAACTCCACTTCAAGGGAAATACATCAAATATACTTCTACCAAGTAAAATACTCAACTCATACATGACCTCTCATAATGATACTCATCTCCTTTATATAGGCATAAATTACTCATAATGGTGGGTGACACCTAATCTCAATTTAGGCTAACTCATTCCCAAATATAAGTAATTCCTATGTGATCCCATATATTATAAACATATAAATAACAAAGGGGGATGCATACCACATGTCAGAATCTCCATCAACCATATACATTATAATATTATACCCCAAGGAACATAACATGTCCTCCCTTGATGTGTTTCGTGCTTGAAACATGAGAATAAACAATGTAATGAGTGTGCTTTAGATCACAACACACTTGTTATTATGCTTGATCATCCAACAACCCATATGTGATCTTATTGGGTGATACATTGTTAAACATGGTTCCATAATTTGTTGTATTACTTTGATTCCATTCATGTCCATATGTGTTCCTTGGTATCCATGCATAGCCATAGTAATTATTCATGTGATTCCATGTCATATAGTTGTTACTCCATTGATTCCATGTATAGCCATAGTGATTGTTCTTCCAAGTCCCTGTGTATCCATATAGATTGATACCCTCATGCACCCTAACTTTCCTCCATGATTGTTTCCCATCATGGTGATGTGGGTGTCTATATGTTGCAACCATAGTATCCTAAACCGTATCAACCTTTTCCTCAACTTCCTTTTCATGTTCGACCTTGTTTTTGCTATTTCTTTTTCTCTTCAGTAGATGAATAATTAGTTTCTTCTTTTTCATCATGTTCTCCTTTTGAATCATCTTTATTCCCTTCTTCACCATCTTCAAAGTCATCCTCATGTTCCATCTTGACATTTCTTTGTTCCTTGCTAAGTATGATATTCTGCAAAGTAACCTTCTTTCTCTTACACCATATCTTCATGAATTTCTTTTGCACATTAATATTTATTGTTCCCAAGATCTCTAACCAAGGATATCCAAGAACAATATCCATAATGTCCATATTTATAACATAAAAATCTGAATGCAAAACATATTTATCCATAAAGAGCTTTAAATCTTCAAAAACTTGAATCTACTTACCATCCACTTGAGCTTCTTTGATATTCTCTGTCTGAAGATGTAGATGTTGAGCTACATCCATGTTAATGAATTTATACTTGCTACTATGGTTTATGAAAATAATTACCTTTTCCCTTTGAATGCACCCTTCAAACTAAAATATTGAAGCTTCTTTCTTTGGAGATGCACTATTTGAACTCTTATCTTGATCTGTTGTATCTCCTTCTGAATTATGCATAGCCTCTTCATCATCAACATTATCTTCTATTTGTTTTGTTGTTGTTCTTCTTCTTTTGTAGCACCCTCATTACTTAAATCATTTTCTTCATCATCTTTTTCGACACATCAATTTAAGAGAACGTGTTCCATTTCCTCCCAAGACCAATCTAGACTCTTTTGTCTAACTTGAGAACACCAAATTCATGTTGGACCACGAAGTCTAAGATAAAAAAGAAGCCATGGTATTTCCTCTAATATCTTTCCCTTGAATTGGATCCACCATTCTCTAGCATCAATCTTACCACTTCAAGAGAAAGGTCACATCCCCATGATAAACACATATTAGGGTTTCAAGAACATATCATTTTAATCAAACTTTTTCCTACCGATTTCTCAAATTAAAAAAATATAAATAAACAAGCCCTAATTAAAATTTTGTGATATTTATGAAATTGCTAAAAAACTTAGAAAAAATCTGAAAATTGCATCTTGTAGAACAAATTTGTTAAAAACCCTAAAATTGCATTAACTCTCACAAAAGAAATACAAAATTTCATAAATTTTGAGGGTTTTCTCTTAAACAAATTAACCACACCACACAAAAATTCACTAAAAATCATCAAAATTTAGAAGATATAGATAAATCATTAAAATTAGGGTTTCAACCCTAAAACAAAAAATATCTTTTCAAAATAGGTCCAAAAAAGATGAAAATTTGAGGGTAGATTCCTTTACTAATTTCACCTTCGCAATTAAAATATTGTAGAAAGCTTTGCCATCGTTTGGGAGATATAGCCAAAACTTTAAATCTAGGGTTTTGACCTAATTCTTACCTAGATCATGTGAAGTTCAAGCATTTAAAACAAATATTAACCAAATGAAATACTACAAGGTTTAATTAAATAATTCACATTAAACTATAATGCAATACATAGAAAAATATAACACAAAGACACAAGATTTAATGTGGAAAATTCCGAAGGGTAAAAAACTACGACCAAAGGTAAGATTTCCATTACTGAGAAACAAATTTACAGTCTAGTAAATAACCCCTCATTCATCCACTTCGCTCCAATTTTAAAATTTAAAATATTTCATGTGAATTCGATTTCACTCGACCCCACGGGTCATTTTTAAATGGTTCAAATGGGTGTGACTTATTGTCTCACACCCCAACTATTTAATTAATTATTTTAACAATTAATTAAACCTTATAAACAGAAGTTTATATTAAATAAATAAAAATATTATATATTTTTGTTTATTTAATTACAAACTAACACTTATAATCTTAAGAACACTTAATATTAATGTTTTGACACTCGCCCTTAATATTAAGTGGGGGTTTCTATGCCAACATTACCTGTTTATACAACATGATTTACAATCCTTAAACCAGAGTGAGGGTTTAGGCTAACATATCACATTTAAAGGATTTATACATCTTTATCATGTTAAACTTACCTTTTGGTACAACATGATTCCATAAATCAGAAGTGATGATTTAGGCTAAGCATAATTTGTGAGACTACATCTCACTGTTTCTCATCGAAAATTTATACTAAGATCTCTAGGAATCTTTTATAAAATAATGACCTCTTTTACAACATGATGCTACAGTACTAGACTACACAGCAATGATAAGTTTACTAAGATCATGAAAAAATTTCTTTTACAATGTTTTAAGTTTGGAGTCGAAGTATAGAGATGAAGGAGAAAACACATGGCCAAGTGTTAGGAGGTGACATTGCCATGCACCCTCCCCCTCAATTGCAACTCTGAAAGGTGAAGCATTGCACAAAACTTGTAGAACTTCACAACACACAATGACTTTGTCAACATATCTACAACCTGATCTTCAATCGGGTAGTATTAGAGATCTATATCACGACAGAGAACCTTCTCTCAGATGAAATGCATATGTATATCTATATGCTTCGTTCTTTGATGTTGAACTAGATTATTAGCAAGAGTAATACAAATCTGGCTATCTTACAGAAAATGATTACTTTTTTTAACTTCCATGTGAATCTCCTCCAACATCCGTTTTAGCCACATGGCTTCCTTAGTTGCTTCCATCGTGTTTCTATATTCTGCCTCAGTAGAAGAGATATAGATTGTTGCATTTTTTTGCTGCTCCAAGTAATGACACTTGTACCAAACTTGAACACATCCAATTTTAAATTTTCTATCTATCACATCACCAACATGGTCAGAATCACAATATTCATATAAACATGCATTATCAAAAGAAGTATAATGTAAACTAAAATTAATTGTTCATTTAATATATCTTAGTTTTCTTTGGCTAACTTCTAATGATTGTGATATGGTTCCTACATTAATTTGAATGTAATACCTACTACACATGTAATGTCAGGTCCAATAATTGAAAGATTAATTAAACTACCTACACGTTGCATGTAAAGAGTAGAATTAACGTTTTCACATGTAAGTTTAGGATCAAATTTACAACCAACTTCAATAGGAATAGCAACTGGTTTACAATCTACCATATTAAATCTTGTAAGCAAGTTAGTAGCATATTGTCACTAAGATACAATGATAGAATGTTTATCTTGAAAAACTGTCATGTATAAGAAATGGTGTAATAATCTTAAATCAGTCACAATATGCTACTAACTTTAATTTTAAAAATTAAACTATTAGAAATACTAGTAATAAGCAAATCATCAACATACAATATAATAAGAATAATCTGATTATTTTCAATTTTAACAAAAAGATCGTTATCATAAGAATAATTAGTGAAACCAATTTCTTTGAAAAATTATTATTTTTTATATACAAGCTCTAGGAACTTGTTTTAAGCTATATAGAGATTTTTTCATTTTACACACTTAAAGTTCTTTTCCATGTTCCTTAAAACTTTTAAGTTGAGTCATGTAAATTTCTTCTTTTAAATCACCACTTAGGAATGCATTCTTAACATTCATCAGGTGGATTTCCCAACCATATTGAACAGCTAAAGTAATAAGAATCCGAACTGTGTTCATTTTTAAGTAAGCCCGCGAGCTACCAACCTAACTTTCAACTTATAAAAATTGTCATCCATTTTATATTTAATTTTGCAAAGCCGCCTAGAGCCAACAATACTACGTTTTTCCGAACGAGGGACAAGATCCCAAGTCTAATTTTTAATTAAGGCAGAATATTCATTTTTCATAGCTTCTGCCCATCTTTCGTTGTGAGATGTCTCTTCAAAAGATTAGATTTTTGGCTCATACATAGTCATTAAGGCATGATAGATATGTTAACTTCTTGTCATTTTACTAAAGTTATTAGGATTAGAATTTTGAAGAAGAGACTGAGCCCATTTAGGTTGTAGTGCCCCGCATTTTACACACCCAAATACAACAATAAAATACCAGGATAATTTTTTTTTTTTTACTTACATTGCTCACTACACACAACACAACATGGGCTTCAAGTACAGAACTCGACTCGCATACGACAATCACAAAAATCATCGACTCACATAGACACACAAAAACGACATAGGCATGCTGACGCTACACTTTTCCCAATGGAAGGTTACTAGTAAAGACCCAACCACAAGAACATGGCTTCAGGAATGGCGAATCCACAACAGAGCATTTCCTTAAATGTATTTTTGGTTAAGGTTAACATTCCAAGGACATTATGAGCAATGATAAATTTTCTCGTTTGTCCACCTACATTTTCTTAAGTTTGTTCCGTGGTTGAAAATACAATTCGACCTTCTCAAATTGGTTTCTTATACTTTATATAAATTTCCATAACTGACATACATATTTGGCATAAATCAAATTGCATACAAAGTACTTAATTATCTTATTATTATGTAAAAATATTCTTCTCCAACGTTTATTTGATGTCTACAGTTTTACCCTTACAACTCAAGCGAAAGTGACTTGATGTCCAAAACGCAATAAAAGGATTTGACGGAGATTTAGATATAGGGCAGTTTTTCACCAAAAATATTTCTCGATTCACACTATATTTATTTCTCTACCATTGTTATTATAATTTGAAAACTTCTTGAATTCCTATAAGATATATATATATATATATATATATATATATATATATATATATATATATATATATATATATATATATATATATCTTTTGTTTTCTTTTGTTTCAAAGTTTGGTCGCACCAAGGTAACTTATATTCTTTGCAACACATGATAAAGTTTAATTAAGTTATAAGGACTCCAAGATTGACCTTAATCCTAATCTCCAATCTTGTGTGCAACATTTATATAATATGCTTTTACATCGCACCAAGATCTCGTTTTTAGCGTTGTTTTGAAATTAGGAGTTACATAAGCATTTGACTAACATCTTGAAGGGGTACATGACCGGAAGAATTGTAACTATACATGAACCATGTTCAAGAAAATACCAAGATGTTATTTTGATAGAAACCAAGGTAGCACCGCTGAATCGTTCCTTCGAACAATGACTCATAAGGTGACTTCTAAGGCGGTCTTCAACACTCAACCTAGTGTCGGACCTAAAAAGAGGACATTCTTCTCGCAATTACCAAAACTAGAAGGAAACCGCATACTCTGGGTAGGTTGGACCATGTCATTCCTAAAATATGGGTTCACAACAATGTCGCTAAACCTAATGACTATGACGGTAAACTCCGACTAGGGGTTTTATTTACCTAACCTAGAAGGTCTCATCGAGCGCAAAGTTTAAGGTCGTTCTACGGTTTTAAATTTATTATATGGTAAAAAGGGATCACACATGCAGGAAAGCTATGCATGAGTATTCTATTAAGGTTGAGTGTTCCCATTAAAACTCTTTATTATGTTTACAAGGTAAGAAGATAACCCAGTGATTAATTTAATCATTTATTGAATACTGAGAAAGTACTACAATATATTAACTTCAATTTTCAATTTACTATGAATAAATCAAACCCTTTTTTTGCCATACACAATTAAGAATTAAATTGACCAGGTGATTAGATGCACATTTCCTAAGTTATCCCTAAAAACTAGCATCTCATGCGTATTAACAAATTTCAATTATAACTTTTCTGTAACAAGAGACTACATTAGACAGTTATTCATTTTACAATCACCTATAAACATTACAATTACAATAATTACAATTACACATCGCTTTTTTTTTTTGGTCGTCACTCTTCCATCCTGCAAAACCCACGTGAGCAAGATATCAGTGATAAATCGTTGGCATGGCATCTACCCTAATCAATCATAATTATTATTTTTCAATTTCCCATTTACATCAGACAATAATTACAATTTGCAATCGAAATAAAAAAGGTCCAGAAACATGTATTCATTGCATTTCATTTTTCTTCATTTTGTAACCCAGGAGAGAGAAAGAGCAAGGGAAGAGAGAGAAAACATCGTTTTGTCAAAAGTTCTAATACACACAACAGTTTCATTATAGTGTTTTTAAACAGTTGTTTACGTGTGTTAAAAGTTTCTAGAGTGATTTGGTAACCCTACGAGGGTCCATAGCTTTCTACTTTTACATTTTCTCACTAGCTACAAAACGTACAAAACGGGCTCGGAGGCTAAAAAACTGCTTGCAAAGGTTATCTTTCGATGAGCATGCACATCACGATTAACTTTCTACGTGTCCCCTAGATATACCAAGAGTTCATTGCAACTGACGAAATTGAAAAAGAGTGCACGGTTTGCGTTTGGCGGTTAGTTTTTCGGGGCCACTGGTCGTAGTTCACTCAGTTGTGAACTGACAAAAGTTAGCTCGAGGGCCCAGAAAACCGCGTCCAAAATGACGTTCGATGGAGAAAACACGGAACGAGACATCTCCTACTAGTTCCCCTATATGAAGAGAATTCATCAGAGTTGACGGGACTGAGAACTAGAGAACCATTCTTAAATGACAACAAGTTCTCTGGAGCGACAAGATGAAATTGGACCAGTTTGACCTCATCAAACTGCGACCGGAGGCCTACAAAATGGCTTCGCCAAACTATCCTAAAAAGTGTTATTTCCTATACTGAAAGTTCCATGCAGCTGTCTAGTATAAATGCTAGAGGTTTGCGAAGACGGAACGTGATTTCTCTTTCCGGGTTGTAAATGGTGGTCCAAAACGAAAGCCAACTTTCTAGTTTTAGCAACTTTCTACTGTTGTAAGCCAGATGATAATGGGGCTCCTATAAGAGCGTCAAAAGGATGTCATATGATCGTTTCGGGTCAAACCAAAACTCCAAGGTGAATCCTCGTATACCAAGGTACGCGAATGAAACTTCACATCTCGTTTCCAGAGTTGCGAAGGGTACTTAGCAAGTCTCCGAAAAATGCAAAATTTAACTGTTTTAAGCAGGAAGAAGGTCAACTTAATCAATGGAGAGTCAAATTTGTCTGGTCGATAAAACGATATTGGAGCGATCAAAAGGGTAAGAGTTTTCTAGATCATCTCGAAGCAAGGGTGATAGTTCATGGTTTAAAGTAGGCGAGTTATAATGGCTTCGAGAGTTGCGACACGACACTTTATTGTTTGGCAATGAGTTGAAGAGACATTTAACTGCATTTAAGAATCCTAATAATTTAAAATTCTATTTAGTTGCAAAAGAGAACCAAAACACGAGAATTATGAGAGGTAAGGGAAGAAGGACCATGCCTAGAGAACGAAGTCGGTCGAAGCCGCAGACTTGGGTTCAGTCATCTTGCTTGGGCACTTCGTCAACTAGTCCACGAGTCTGGATCTAATCTCCACCACGTCACACCATTTTGCATATCACTTGAATTTCTATCCAATAAAATCTGTAACTACAGACTTGAAAACCATTCTGAGCTACTCTACATACACAATTCGTACAAATCCTTCCTTCTGGATTCGACCCACCAGCTTGCTGAGCATGATCAAATGGTTTCTTATTGCTGTTGTTTGGATAGGATAAGATCTTCCTCCTTTTGTGTGTAGCCTCAAATCTTGCAACCATTAGGCCATGATTTTTGAAGGCATTTAGTCAAACACTTCTCATGCCTTACGCATGATAAAACCTCCACATTTTGCACATTCTCTTGTGCTCATCAAAAACCAGCAAACATAATGATTGATTCTAGGCATGATTCTACAAGAGGCACTCATGCCATCGAAGTATTTACAACCCTCGTGCATTGAACCTGCCTGGCTAAATGCTAAGTAAACAAAAATGAAGCTTACATGGTCAGGGTATGTTCCAGAAGACCACATCTTTTGAGGCATTTTGCCAAGCAAATCACAGGCCTTTTCTTCACAACCATGTTGTGCATATGCTGCCATCATGGCATTCCATGAGACAACATTTCTTTGAGGCATTCTAACAAACAGCTCAACATCTCTTTAACAGAGCCGTTTTTTTTTTGGCATACCTGCTATCATTGCCGTCTAGGAGGCCACACATCTTTCAGGTATTTTGTCAAACAGTTCGCCTGAGTTGTGTATGCCTTCATATTTTGCATACGTGCCAAACTGGGCACTAAATACATTTGCTTGGAAGTTTCAAAGGCCTTTTCAACGAATGCATTTGTGCATATCCCGAAATCATTGCAGTCCATGGAACTGCATTTTTTTCCACGCATTTAGACGAACCGTTCGCATGCATTCACGTTTTTACATATGAATCGACTAGGGCACTTGTGACAGCAACATCTCGCAAAGTTCCTCTGCGTTTTTTGACTTTGATGGGAGCCCACGAAGGCCTGGGCGCGGGCTGGAAGGGTGCTGGCCATGTGACAGACCAAACACACAGCAATACTCCTTTTTGCTTGATCTTCCCACGCAGGTGTGGCGCGGCCTGGGAGGATGCGAAAACAGTTGTGGAGTCTGGCTTTACGTGCATTGAAACGCGTTTGCTTGAAAGCTTCCAAGGCCTCTTCAACAAACTCCCTTCATGCTGGTCCTTGCGGCCCATAACCAGCCGCCCAACGCCCAAAACTGTGCATTTCCAAAAGCCAGCATGACAAAACCCTAGCTGCGTTTTCAAATCGTGGGAAGGGTTTTGCCCTAATCTGCCACCATAGAGAATCACGGGTTTTCTTAGTTTTTTTTGATTATTTTATTTTATTTTTGCTTGTTTGTTTTAACTAGATAAAAAAAACACAAACAAGCCTAAAACGAAGAAAAAAGATAATAAAGAAAACAGTAATGATCGCCATATTATTAATAATAATAACACGAATTTATTAATAGTAATAATAATAATAATAACACAATTTTATTAACCGTATTACTAATGATCGCCCAACAACGAGTAAAGAAATTAATAATAATAATACGCACAAATCGACTCTTCAATATAATACTTATTATGCAGACGTTCCCCTTCAGGCTGGACACGCCCTAACAACAACGAGACACCCAAAGAATCACCTAAAGAATTCGGAGAACAAGATTTTCCTAAATAGGGTAGTCGAACAGGGCGAAATCCAACAAGAGATCAACCTGAGCACAGCGACATTAACCCGCTTAGCAACACGATCGTTGAGGGAGAAAAGGGACAAAGGTGAACGAGGCATTACATAGGTCTTTTCATTATAGAGGAAACATGAAGAGATTTTTTTTTCTATTATAACATCATTATTACCATGTATTTGATATATCACAATCGTCATTATCATTGTTTTCTAATTCATTAGGACCACCATAAAAAATTAGAAACAGAAGAAGAACAAAAGGGTTTTCTAATATTATTACATTCATGTTATCAATAAGTTCATGTTTCGCAGATCTATGATCCTAAGACCTTTAGTTTTTCCTCCAGTAGCCTACAAAAATGCACAGATATGAGGGTTTGATCTAACGTATTCCTTTTTTCTTTAGGAATGAAGATCGAGGCATGGCTTCCAAAAATTCTCAGATGAGATACACTAGGTTTCTTATTAGTCCACTTTTCTAAGGGAGTAGATTGAAAAAGGGCTTTAGTAGGCACTCTGTTCAACACAACGGTATTCATTGCTTCAACCCATAGAAACTTAAGAACTTGGGCTGAGTGCAACATGGTTCTAGCCATTTCAAGAAAGGTGTGTTTTTTTCTTTCCGCAATACCATTCTGTTGAGGAGAGTAGGGAGTAATGAGCTCCCCTTTGTATTCCACATTCGGTACAAATTGAATCAATTGTTTTACTAATATATTCTCCTTCGTTATCTGTTTGAAGTATTTTAATTTTACGACTAGAACTATTCTTAACTAAAACTTTAAATTTTGATAAAACATCTTATTTATTATTCTGAAGGACTAAATCATGCGAGAATAATCATTAATGAATATGACAACATACAAAGAACCGTTTAGGGAGGGAACTTCTAAAGGTCCTCTAGCATTAATGTGGACAAGTTCCAGAGATTCTGAGGAGTGTGTTTCATGATGACTAGGGAAGGGGTTTTCTTACTGCTTACCACGTAAGAACCCTTCACAAGTTTCCCGGGCATAAGAGATAGGTGGTAGACCAACAACAAAATTAAGCTGAGATACGTCATACATGCTCCTAAAGTTAGCCTGGCCTAATCTTTCATGCCCACAAATGTAAACATTTCTATTTTGAGTAGAAAAACATGAAGCATATGCAAAATCTTTAAAAACATGTAAACCATTCTTTTGTATGCCTTCAACAATAATAACATCTAACTCATGTTTAATAAACCATTTATCCTTTTTAAAATTATACTATAATTGTTTTGAGTTAGCTATAAATAAGAAAGCAAATTCATTTTCAAGTTAGGAAAACACAAATACATCATTTATAAAACCATTGAAATTTTTATCTTTTCCTTGACTTTGAACATCAAGAATGGAATGATCACCTAGATAGATTTAATCATTACATTCTTTGATATCAGTTAGAATATTAGATCTATAAGTCATGTGCCTAGATGCACCACCGTCTAATATCTATATCATTTTCTTTTGCAATAATTATTATAGTATATAAAGCAACAACATTAGATTTTTTATTATTCTCTTGATTTTGATTTGATTTGTTTCCTTTTTGTTTTTGAAATTTTTCTGTGTTTGTGTTTACCCTACAATCTTCCTTTTTGTGACCAAATTTCTCACAATTGTGACATTTCCCATCAAAACTGATTCTTAAATTATTTGATTTTCTTATCTTTACTAGGAGGTTTAAAATTTGATTTTTGATTCTTGTTAAACCTAGAAACGTTATTCTTAGGGTTTTTGTGTGGAGAAGTGTCTGAGTGGCATTCTCCTTCGGATCAAAGTTTAATTTGCTCTTCCTGAATTAGGAGAGCACTCAGAGTAGATAGGTTGGGAATATCTGTTTCAGTTTGATATTTTGATATTTAAAATGGAAATGAAGTTTCTAAACCTCTCATGGATATTCATTTGAATAATAAAATATAACAGTTTATCGTGAATCAAATTACAGTTACATCCATCCAATTGAGATTTAATGTTTTCAATTTTTGCTACAAAATTAATTACTTTTTCGTCTCCATTCATGGGAGTTGTCATTAATTACAAGAATCAAATTTATAATTTTTTGAGAAACAAATACTTTCGTGCATTGATTCTAACAATGTCCAAGCTTCACTCGAAATTTCTTGGTTTCCAATGTGAAGCAGGAAGTTGTCTTACATGTTTCGCAGTATGATAGACATTACTTCCCTACACTTTTTGTTGAAATGCAAATACGTTGTCTGTTGTCGTGTGTCTAGCGATCGGTGCCTTTTCTGTACCGTTTATGAAAGTCCAGAGTTTAATGTGCCACGAATTCTGCCTTCAGTCTAATCTTCACAAATGTTGTAGTTTGTCCTGGTTCAACATCTACGTCTTGTCAATACTAAAGTGATTAGAACTCATATTTAAGATTTCAAAAAATTCAAAGCAAAAGCAGAAAACAAGATTATTATGATCAAATCCTTGCTCTCAACTTTTAAAAACAATTAGTTTTTTTATGGAGGCACAAAGATTTGCCAAAAGGGTTTTAACAAAATCCTCCTGTTGTTTCTAAGTGAAAATGCCGCTCCGAATTTCAAAGTTGTCCTCTTTTCACGCCGGAATTAGCCTATTACTATCAATTTGTTGATAATTTGTTTTTGAAAAAAACAAGAATAAAATTTTTAAAATTCAATTTTATTTATTTTTTAACAATAATTATATGAAAATTTTCGTATATATATAAACTTAATATGGTCTTTTAAATGCTATACAAAAACCACCATTTTTCCAATTAGCTCGGCGACCTATAAACCAAGTTGCAGGTGAGTAAGAGACCGAGTTGAGCTAGGAAAGCTATATATGGTTGAGCTAGGATGGCTCGCCACCTCACATGTCAAGCAAGCCAGACATCTTGAACCATCCTAACTGCCACCGAGCTATCAGTGAGCCAACTTGTATATGGGCCTTACTAACTCACATGGTCAAGCTGCATTGCATAGCGGACAGTTGGCTTTGCCAACAAAACGGAGGAAAAGATGTGGTTGTAGCCACATTAGCTATACAAGTCCGCTTGGTATATAATTGTTATTGTGTTTGAAAGCGTGGGCAATGTGGGACTAAGTCCAATGGATAAAATAAGGAAAATTTCGTGAATTTCATAATGCCCACACCAAACTCCATACCAATGCTATGGTGTGGCCAACTCACCAACCACAGTGGCCATTAAAAAATCCACCAATATCCTCCCATATCGGCCAATTCACCAAGCGGCCGACCAAGTCAAAGTGCGTGTATTGTAAGGATGGTTCTTTTTTCTCCAACAAGCCAACGCCAAGTGTCCTTAAAACCGACGCGGATTACAAGGAGTGATAAGTCAAGTGCAAAATGGAGGCCACATGGGTGGTATGGTAGTTAGGGTTTAAACGACCAATGCCTAACGTATACACCATTGAACAATACCACAACATATGTTTTAATTAATATGAACTTGCTTTAAGGGGGGCAGTTAACATTTAAGTGGCACATGACCCATGTTTTAATTAATATATGAACTATTGGCATATGTTTAGGGTCTTAGGATATAATTAAAATATATATAAAGTATAGGGTCCAAAGTCTGACCGCGGTCATCCAATCAATTAATTCACCAAATCCATGTATTTGAGGATGGGGCGGTTAGAGTTTAGTTTAGGTAAGTCGATATGGTGCTTACATAAGAATTTAATTGAATTTTGAAAATTTTTTATTCTATTTTTAGGGTTTTGAAAAAACTATTTTTAAATTACCACCCGACTATATGAAAATGGTCCCAAAGCAACACACTTCTGTGTGTCACAGAGCAATGAGTATTTAGGAGCCTATAAACTTGGAGGTTGCTCCTACTTGGAAACCTTCCGACTTAACCTTGAAAATGCGTGATTTCTGCACACATTGAAGGGGACATAGTATAAATTTAAACCTTTGTATAGTAAATTTTAACAAAGCCTACTTGTGTATTAGAATTTTTCCATAGGGACTTTTCCAAAGCACCAACCAAACAAACCAGTTGGAAATTTCCCAGAAGGTATAGAGGGGTTAAAAAAGAATTGAATGGGGCATATTTAAAATAGCCCACCCACTAACAACATAGTTGTTTAAAAAATATAATAATTAATTTTTAAATTTTTTCTCGACCCACTCTGAAACCATGTTAAGTCTGATCATTTAAAAAAAATATTACCAACTGAAATATTACAAGTGTGCAATCAATAATTTCACATTAAACTATAATGCCATCCATAGAAAAATATACCCAAACACTAGATTTTACTGTGGAAAACCCTGAATGGTAAAAACCATGATCAAGTTAAATTTCATTACTGAAAACAAATTCACAATCTAATAAATAACCCCTCCTTCACCCCACACTTCTCTCAATTTGACAATTTGACATATTTCACGTGAATTCGTTTCACAGTGACACCCCGCGTCATTTTTAAATGTTCAATGAACGTACTTCTCCGGTAACCAAAACCCCCGACTATTAATTAATTAATTGTAACAATTAATTAACCTTATAAAGAGAAATTTTATTATATAAAATAATAAAACTATTAAACTTCTATTTATTTATTATAAACAACGTTTAAATTTTAAGAACAAGTACGATTAACGTTCTAACAATCGAAACGTTGATACCACTTGATAAGATTTTCGATTAACAACATGGAAAGTTTTGAATAAGCAGAATATATCCACAAAGAGATCTTGGTGAGGCCATAGCCCAAAGATTTAATTTAATTCAGAATATACATTAAGTAGGGAAACATCAAAATACGCCTTAAGAACGGATAACTCCACATCTCCTAATATGGGATCCCACTCTAGTAGACACATCCAATATACTTCTTCCGTAGAAAACCTCCACTCCTACAAGACCTCTCATAAGATAGTCCATCCGCATTTAATTATATAGGCATACATTACTCATGATGATTTAACACCTAAACCAATTGTCACCATTGACGGCCGACTCATTACCTAGTATCAAAAATTCCTGTGTGAACCCCAATAGTTATAAACATCTAACGAATTAAGGGGGATGTGTTTTGCCCCTGTGTTGACATCTCCAGCAACCGATTACATTATACTGTCTATCGTAAGACACAACATTTATGAGAGCTAGCACCAAAGCACCACAATTTTTTATATCCAAAGTGAGAGTGGCATGCCTGTTTTCTTAACTCAATTTTGGTGGTTAAAACTACAAAAAATCGTGTACAGACTCAAACAATGTCTTTTACCTTAACCCAAAGCTAGATTACCAAATTAAAATGAAAGTCTAAGTCCTATCAAGACAAGGCATTTTTGAAACCTTGCTGTTCAAGGGGGTCACTTTGGTAAGGTGGTACATACATGTGTGATCTTATTCATGGTAATTTTTATTTCAATTTTTTTCATGTGTAACCAGTAAAAATGAGGTATGGCGTAAAAAGGGGCCCAAAAAAGAGATGCTGTACTGGTAATCAAAACCATAAGGTAATATTTAGACGCCCCCTATGCATTTTATCTAAACGATACTCAACTCACCGTATACCAAGTTTATAAACCATAAGAGCACAGTTAACAAAATGCCTTTGTTGACCATCAAACTATGTCTATTTCATTAATCAACATTCCAAAACAAGTGTTTTAGTTGTCCCCAAATTTCCATACAAACAAACCATTTTTTCTAATCCTTTTCTATCGTTCTCTGCAACATGATGCCACAACAAAATAATAGGTTGGTGGATTCAAACTAGTTCCAAATAACAAACATGTTCATAAAATCACTATAAGTACAGTTTACACACAAACCTAACTTTCTTTCCCAAGTATAACTAAAGGGTTCCCAGTTTATTCAGGTACCATGGCACACCGCCAGCATAAAAGGAAAAAAAATTTTAGATCAATAGCTAAGACTAGTCAAGAACAATTAGAATGCCAGGAACTTCACAAGAGGTTCACAAGAGAGGGTAAGAATAGTTTTTCCTTGTTGTGAAGAATCAACACCACGCATTAAACTAGTAACACTTTTTCCTACACATAGTATACCATCTCATGGCAACTTCAATTTAATTAAATACATCCTAAGTACTTATACAAACAACACATTGCTAAATCTACGATCCCAAACTCACCGCATTTTGAATTCATTTCGAATTTATGGAGTATCAAATTCGTAAGAAATTCGTTACTGATAAAATTTCGTAGATTCAATTTGAATAAGAGATTTATTATAATTTTACTATTATAACAAAATTATAAAAATTTTAATTTCTTAATTTATCCTTGTGATATAATTATATTAACAATTTATTTCATTACTTTACTTGCTATTCTTTCTCTATTTACCAATATCTTTATATTGTCATCATCATAATTAGTGACATACGAGTTACCAACAAGCTAAAGAAATACTTATTATCATATATTATTATTAATATTACTAATGGTCCTTACCCAATACATTTATTCGTTCGCACATATATTCCTTAAGGCATATTCAACTTATGTCCTTTCATAATTATATTGGTAAGTATCCTATGTTAAGTCACCATGCAAACCAACAATCTAAACCAAACACAAGGTAGAAGACGATCAACGATTTCCGAAAATGTTCGGCAATTTTGGCATAGTCACCCTTGACATCCACTCCAAAGGGCTTTTGGAACGCTTCCAATCTACAGGGCCAGTCATGTAAATTTTCATGCCGTCACTATCGAATCTTCAAATTCCCAAATTCCACTCCACAACCTCTCCTATAACTATCATAAAGCTTCCAGATCCCACGATTTCTTTCCCATCTACAGTGATCAGAAACTCGGCGAGTGCTCCTTATGAAGCCCTAAACCCATACCCCCACGTGATTTGGTTTGCACAAATTAAAAAATCGTGAATTTAACGAAGTTGTTGGTTTAGGCCTGCTCATTCGGCGATTTCAAAATTAAACATATTAATTCGCCTGAATCTGTGACATATAACAGGTTAATGAGCACAATTAGTGGTCTTTATTCCGAATGGTTAACTAGCCTATAAATGTGGGTTGTAATGCCAGTATAATATTTAAGCTTGCCATTCTCTGAATGACTTAGGCAAACTTACAAGATTTAAGTGGAGCTAAGTACAATTAAACCAAAATATTGTGGCTTTGTAAATATATAAGCTATATATACCACAAATTCTGAATCCACAATGATTGCCCTTATAACTAAAACTGAAGACACCACAATATTTCAAATGACATAAAGTACAAGAGAGCGGGTAAGGCTATGTTATTTGACTTCCCATAGTATCTCAATTCTCAAAACGAGTACATCCTACAATCTTGCTTGGCGCTTTTCCAATTCCGGTGGACATCACCATTTACCCCTGGTAAACACTAAACTCAAACTTAGAAGAGGTATCAAATTCCATTAATATTGTAATAAATAACACATATCATTAATTGCACTACTAATGAACAATAAGAAATTACAATCATTACTATAGGATCTTGAAACACGCAACATACACGAACAACCCTTGAAAAACTACAAAGCTAATCAAGGGTAGATCTTTTGGGAACCATCCCTCGTGGGTCACAATGTGAGATCAGAGCTATCTCAAGCTAATTATGTTTAAACAATTAATTCTCTAGATCTTCTACATTGAAACCGAGCTTTGATACGAAGTGATCCAAGATCTTTCTCACCTGATTAAAGTCAAAACAAGTCAATTGTTAGCCTAAGATACTCACTACAGGTTCACCTCACATGCACAAAGATCATCAAGAACAGGAATAACCCAAGGTATTTAGAAATCGGCATTGATAAAAAGGGGATCTTGGTTGTAGGATAACAAGCTGCAAGTGTTCACCTACATGAGGCTAGGGCAAGGGGATGGTACAACACAAAGCCAAATGGTCTCAGTTGACATATACACAGTTAGCCGAATCCAGTTGGGCAATTCTAATAACATTTTCCTCAAGTCACAAGGTCTACATGGAGTCAGATATCTTAAGTTCAAGTGGGGTGTTTAATGTTTTTAAAACGTTGAGTTTGACAAGGTGAAAGTCCTAAATCTTCCTTTATTTTGAATCACCTTCAGTTATGACTTTGTTTTTCTAGTTCACTTTAGTCCTTTATGTGTCCCATTCATTCATTTTTGTCTAGTACATCAAAATTGCAAGGGGATCAAAAAAAACAGAATTTAATTAGTCATTGATAATAAGGGGAAACCACTTGATTTCAAATTAGCATTCTCTCCAGTAAGTGTGGGATCTAATCTAGACTGTTGGATCCTTTCAATCTTCTCACTCAAAAGATCAAATCCCTAAAAAACCCTAACATTAATATGATATTTATTAAAGGGCCTCTCAATCTCTAGGAGGCTTATTTGCACATTAGCAAGTTGAGAAAGAAGGGAAAGTGTAGAGGAAGATGACTCTTCTGAAGCCACAATGACTTCGGTTCTAATCTCCTCTTAAAACCCCAAGTTGACAGCTTTAGCCCTTAATTTAATGGTAGCCTCTCCCTATCAACTTTCTTTAAGACTTAAACGTTTGTCTTACTTCGTTTGTTGCAACTTTCATTATGTTCTTAAAAGTATAAACATGAAGATGCTTGGATGTGGTTTTTCTTTTTAAAAGCTTTAATGGAGCATCATCTCTTTGCTGGACCTAAAAACTGGCTGCAATGACTTGCCACCAAATCCTAGCCTCTACAAGATCCTCACAACCTTCCACTAACGCCTGTAGATTTTAACTAAAAAAGACAATTGCCTCGGCCACTGTAGTGCCCAACACTTCATTCCCCTATGGTACACACGCATGCCCAAAATTGAAATCACATTCTCTGACCCAGAAATAATCTCCAAATAGTCTCATGGATGCTCAGACATTGAATAAAAACATTCTCCCATTAACCCAAAAATTCATTATTTCATTCCTTGGAAAGAGGTTTGGCACAAGTTTCAATAATTTGGAGAATTTAGGGGATATTTTATGTTTTATTTATATTAGAAAGAACTTCCTTCTATTATGCTAATTTCCATATTTACTTTATTATTTTAAATTGTTTTGACCAGACCTTAACAACTCCCCAATAAGACCCTTATTTATTATGTAACAATCTTCATTAGAAAAAATAATGAGGATACCTTTATCATTACACCCGAAATCCAATATTTCAATTTTAGGAAGGGTGATACTATTTTTCTTATACCCGTATTTAAATTGTTTCATTTTATGACTAATCCATATTGTAATAGCAAAACGCTAAGACAAACGAACTTGATCATACCCAGAGCCAACCGAGCTCAGCAACTAAGGTCGAAAATGTGTAGTAATGGGAGGGGCATTACAACCAACACAAATCTGAAAATCCAGAATGGCTAACATACACTCTCAAGCTTCACAAAACTGAGAAAATCGTAATCCAAGATCTTCTAAAACTACACATCCATATATTCTCACTAAAATCTACAAATCCATTTAAATTAGAAAGGAAAAGGTCCTTAGTTCAAATTCAACAATGGGATGTAAATGCTTTCCTAGCGTATAATCAAACAAATTGTAATTAACAAAGTAACCTCAAGATCTGCTCACATTTCCACGAACAAGATAAAATGTTTTTTTCATCAATATTAACTCCCTACAGGTTTTTATACTGTAACTGCAATAGTTTCCTACCTAGATTACTTTTAAATCAAAACTATCCTCTATTCAGCTAACAATTTAAGAATTCCACCTTGGCATACAACAGTTGCCACATTGGAAAAATACCAAGTGGACACATCACAATTTCACTTTTTCATTTTAGTGAGCATTCAAATCTCATTTCACATTCACAACAATTTTAATGCTAAAATCTCAAAATCCACCTCTATACAATTGATAAATGTCAATCATTTTCTTGCTTCAAAGGGGATCGAGGAAACTTCAACAACAATCAAGTAAATAGAAGTCATATGACCTCAATATGTCGGCTCAATCATGTGATAATAATACAAAGAGGTCGAAGCCATCAAAATCTCTAACATAATAGTTCCACAAATGGCTTACTCCCCCAACATTAATCCACCCAACTACAATTAGTAGTTTCGTGTTCGATACTCTTTGAAACAAACGAGGAGAGTTGGAAGAAAAGTAATCTATGCTTTTTTTATATTTTTTTTAACAAGCGATAGAAATGTTCTACAGCTAAACTTGGTGTTTTTTTTTTCATTTTTTTACTGATAACCCATCCATCTCCTTCCCTTTTTGCATTGAAAACCAAGATTTCCATGTTTTATCATGAAACCATTTAATCCACTACCAATTCTATGAAGATAATCTCAATCTCACCACATAATCGCATCCTCCTAAATACCGCCAATAGTTCAACAATATTTTTAACAAAAGAAATTATGCAAACAATCTAAATCACATCAAAGCAAATCTTGCAGTTTACTACTTCAAAAAAACAATAATATCTTAATCAAGCAAGGTAAAAAGTCATACAATCTGACAATTCAAGTCCATTAATTTATTTCATCACATGGGCTCTAAGCAATCAAAACATAATCAAACATCACTTAATTTCAACAATGCAAGTATCCTTCCAACAAGAAGTTTATAATCCCACTATAGTAAGCACCTGCCAAATGTAGAAGACTCAGCTTACTCTTTAAACACCCAACAAATAAGCGTGCTTTTCCTTCCTCCAACAACCAATCTACATATTCGAGGGAGACAGGTCATACCCCTAAGCGCAAGGGATCCAAAGCCATAACCACATATGATGGTCAACGAAACATATATGGAGCACATAAAGGAAACCCATCTAAACATGGTCAGATCTATATTGGCACAAGCTAAGGGTGGGGTAACGTCCATCCCAAATCCACGAGCCACAATTAACATATAAACGATGCCAACTCAGAAGAAAATTCCATAGTGTAACCATTAGGGTTACTTAATTGGGAAGGTGGGGCTTCTTAACACATGTAAAAGTAACCAGAAGCTAATCACCCAACCCCTCAAGGTGAGAAGTAGATCTCATCCTCAACCTCCATAATAGAATATAACCCTCAATCCCCCACCAAGGTGATAAATCTCATGTTACAACACTACTACAGGTAGAAATTACCACAATGACCCACCAAGGGTTAAGAGAACCACAATCACCCACGAGGGTAAGGAACATATAGGAGATGGGAAATTTATTAATTCCAACCTATTGGCTTGTCCCCCAAGCATCCAAACCCTCGAGCTTGATTCCTCAATCCCCCAAAAAAAAGCCACTTGGGGTGCGCCTACAAAACTGTAAGAGACTGCTGGAAGAGTGCCCACGGCTGTCACTGCGGGGGACGATTTTGGCCTGTGTCGCGCTGGACAGACCAACACACAACATAACACCTCCGGGGGTGGGGCGGTGAGCCTTCCCCGCAGCTGTGGCCCGCCGCGGGGGGGGAGCGAAAACAGTTGTGGAGTCGGGCTTTACTGCATATAAAATGCATTTGCTGAAAGCTTCCAAGGCCTCTTCAACAAACTCCCTTCATGCTGGTCCCCTGCGGCCCCAAACTTAGCCGCCCAGCGCCCAAAATTGCGCATTTCCCAAAGCCAGAATTAAAAATAAAACCCTAACTGTGATTTTTCAAAACGTGGGAAGGGTTTTGCCCTAATCCGCCCCCCACAGAGAATCATGGGTTTTCTTAGTTTTTATTATTTTATCTTTATTTTTGCTTGTTTGTTTTAACTAGATAAAAACACAAACAAGCCTCAAACGAAGAAAATGATAATAAACACAACAATAATGATTGTCGTATTATTAATAATAATAACACGAATTTATTAATAGTAATAATAATAATAATAACACAATTTTATTAACCGTATTATTAATGATCGCCCGACAACGAGGAGTAAAGAATTTAATAATAATAATACGCACAAATCGACTCTTCAATATAATACTTATTATGTAGACGTTCCCCTTCAGGCTGGACATGCCCTAACAACAATGAGACACCCAAAGAATCACCTAAAGAATTCAAGAACAAGATTTTCCTAAATAGGGTAGTCGAATAGGGCGAAATCCAACAAGAGATCAACCTGAGCACAGCGACATTACCCGCTTAGCAACACGATCGTTGAGGGAGAAAAGGGACAAAGGTGAACGAGGCATTACATAGGTCTTTTCATTATAGAGGAAACATGAAGAGATTTTTTTCTATTATAACATCATTATTACCATGTATTTGATTATCACAATCGTCATTATCATTGTTTTCTAATTCATTAGGACCACCATAAAAAATAGAAACAGAAGAAGAACAAAAGGGTTTTCTAATATTTTTACATTCATGTTATCAATAAGTTCATGTTTCGCAGATCTATGATCCTAAGACCTTTAGTTTTTCCTCCATAGCCTACAAAAAATGCCACAGATATGAGGGTTTTGATCTAACTTATTCCTTTTTTCTTTAGGAATGAAGATCGAGGCATGGCTTCCAAAAATTCTCAGATGAGATACACTAGGTTTCTTATTAGTCCACTTTTCTAAGGGAGTAGATTGAAAAAGGGCTTTAGTAGGCACTCTGTTCAAACAACAGTATTCATTGCTTCAACCCATAGAAACTTAAGAACTTGGGCTGAGTGCAACATGGTTTCTAGCCATTTCAAGAAGGTGTGGTTTTTCCTTTCCACAATACCATTCTGTGAGGAGAGTAGGGAGTAATGAGCTCCCTTTGTATTCCACATTCGGTACAAATTGAATCAATTGTTTACTAATATATTCTCCTTCGTTATCTGTTTGAAGTATTTTAATTTTACGACTAGAACTATTCTTAACTAAAACTTTAAATTTTGATAAAACATCTTATTTATTTTTCTGAAGACTAAATCATGCGAGAATAATCATCAATGAATAGGACAACATACAAAGAACCGTTTAGGGAAGGAACTTCTAAAGGTCCTCTAGCATTAATGTGGACAAGTTCCAGAGATTCTGAGGAGTTTGTTTCATGATGACTAGGGAAGGGGTTTTCTTACTGCTTACCACGTAAGAACCCTTCACAAGTTTCCCGGGCATAAGAGATAGGTGGTAGACCAACAACAAAATTAAGCTGAGGATACGTCATACATGCTCCTAAAGTTAGCCTGGCCTAATCTTTCATGCCACAAATGTAAACATTTCTATTTTGAGTAGAAAAACATGAAGCATATGCAAAATCTTTAAAAACATGTAAACCATTCTTTTGTATGCCTTCAACAATAATAACATCTAACTCATTTTTAATAAACCATTTATCCTTTTTAAAATTATACTATAATTGTTTTGAGTTAGCTATAAATAAGAAAGCAAATTCATTTTCCAAGTTAGGAAAACACAAACATCATTTATAAAACCATTGAAATTTTTATCTTTCCTTGACTTTGAACATCAAGAATGGAATGATCACCTAGATAGATTTAATCATTACATTCTTTGATATCAGTTAGAATATTAGATCTATAAGTCAGTGCCTAGATGCACCACCATCTAATATCTATTCATTTTCTTTTGCAATAATTATTATAGTATATAAAGCAACAACATTAGATTTTTTTATTATTCTCTTGATTTTGATTTGATTTGTTTCCTTTTTGTTTTTGAAATTTTTCTTGTTTTGTTTACCCTACAATCTTCCTTTTTGTGACCAAATTTCTCACAATTGTGACATTTCCCATCAAAACTGATTCTTAATTATTTGGTTTCTTATCTTTACTAGGAGGTTTAAAATTTTGATTTTTGATTCTTGTTAAACCTAGAAAAGTTATTCTTAGGTTTTTGTGTGAGAAGTGTCTGAGTGGCATTCTCCTTCGGATCAAAGTTTAATTTGCTCTTCCTGAATAGGAGAGCACTCAGAGTAGATAGGTTGGGAATATCTTTTTCAGTTTGATATTTTGAATTTAAAATGGAAATGAAGTTTCTAAACCTCTCATGGATATTCATTTGAATAATAAAATATAACAGTTTATCGTGAATCAAATTACAGTTACATCCATCCAATTGAGATTTAATGTTTTTAATTTTTGCTACAAAATTAATTACTTTTTCGTCTCCATTCATGGGAGTTGTCATTAATACAAGAATCAATTTTATAATTTTTGAGAAACAAATACCTTCGTGCATTGATTCTAACAATGTCCAAGCTTCACTCGAAATTTCTTGGTTTCCAATGTGAAGCAGGAAGTTGTCTTACACGTTTCGCAGTATGATAGACATTACTTCCTACACTTTTTGTTGAAATGCAAATACGTTGTCTGTTGTCGTGTGTCTAGCGATCGGTGCCTTTTCTGTACCGTTTATGAAAGTCCAGAGTTTGTGTGCCACGAATTCTGCCTTCAGTCTAATCTTCCAAATGTTGTAGTTTGTCCTGTTCAACATCTACGTCTTGTCAATACTAAAGTGATTAGAACTCATTTTTAAGATTTCAAAAAATTCAAAGCAAAAGCAGAAAACAAGATTATTATGATCAAATCCTTATTCTCAACTTTTAAAAAAATTAGTTTTTTATGGAGGCAAAAGATTTGCAAAAGGGTTTTACAAAATCCTCCTGTTGTTTCTAAGTGAAAATGCGCTCCGAATTTCAAAGTTGTCCTCTTTCACGCCGGAATTAGCCTATTACTATCAATTTGTTGATAATTTGTTTTTGAAAAAACAAGAATAAAATTTTTAAAATTCAATTTTATTTATTTTTTAACAATAATTATATGAAAATTTTCATATATATATAAACTTAATACGGTCTTTAAAATGCTATACAAAAACCACCATTTTTCCAATTAGCTCGGCGACCTATAAACCAAGTTGGAGGTGAGTAAGAGACCGAGTTGAGCTAGGAAAGCTATATATGGCTGAGCTAGGATGGCTCGCCACCTCACATGTCAAGCAAGCCAGACATCTTGAACCATCCTAACTGCCACCGAGCTATCAGCGAGCCAACTTGTATATGGGCCTTACTAACTCACGTGGTCAAGCTGCATTGCATAGCGGACAGTTGGCTTTGCCAACAAAACGGAGGAAAAGATGTGGTTGTAGCCACATTAGCTATACAAGTCCGCTTGGTATATAAATGTTATTGTGTTTGAAAGCGTGGGCAATGTGGGACTAAGTCCAATGGATAAAATAAGGAAAATTTCGTGAATTTCATAATGCCCACACCAAACTCCATACCAATGCTATGGTGTGGCCAACTCACCAACCATAGTGGCCATTAAAAAATCCACCAATATCCTCCCATATCAGCCAATTCACCAAGCGGTCGACCAAGTCAAAGCGCGTGTATTGTAAGGATGGTTCTTTTTTCTCCAACAAGCCAATGCCAAGTGTCTTACGCGGATTACAAGGAGTGATAGAGTCAAGTGCAAAATGGAGGCCACATGGTGGTATGGTAGTTAGGGTTTAAACGACCAATGCCTAACGTATACACCATTGAACAATACCACAACATATGTTTTAATTAATATGAACTTGCTTTAAGGGGGCAGTTAACATTTAAGTGGCACATGACCATGTTTTAATTAATATATGAACTATTGGCATATGTTTAGGGTCTTAGGATATAAATTAAAATATATATAAAGTATAGGGTCCAAAGTCTGACCGCGTCATCCAATCAATTAATTCACCAAATCCATGTATTTGAGGATGGGGCGGTTAGAGTTTAGGTTTAGGTTAATCTATATGTGCTTAGCATAAGATTTAATTGTATTTGAAAATGTTTTTATTCTATTTTTAGGGTTTGAAAAATAATATTTTTAATTACCACCCGAATATATGAAAAATGGTCCCAAATCAACACTTGTGTGTCACAGAGCAATGAGTGAATTTAGGAGCCTATAAACTTGGAGGTTGGCTCCTACTTGGAAACCTTCCGAATTAACCTTGGAAAATTGATTTCTTGCACACATTTGAAGACATAGGTAATAAATTTAAACCTTTGTATAGTATTTTAACAAAGCCTACTTGTGTGAATGAGAAGTTTGTCCATAGGGAATTTTCCAAAGCACCAACCAAACAAACCATTTGGAAATTTCCCGAGAAGGTATAGGAGGGTTTAAAAAAGAATTGAATGAGGCATATTTAAAGTAGCCACCCACTAACCAACATAGTTGTTAAAAAATATAATAAATTAATAATTTAAATTTTTTACTCTACCCACTCTGAAACCATGTGAGGTCTGAGCATTTAAAAAAAATATTAACCAAATGAAATATTACAAGGTTCAATCAAATAATTCACATTAAACTATAATGCAATACATAGAAAATATAACACAAACACGAGATTTAATGTGGAAAACCCTGAATGGTAAAAACCATGATCAAAGTTAAGATTTCCATTACTGAGAAACAAATTCACAATCTAGTAAATAACCCCTCCTTCACCCACTTCTCTCCAATTTTACAATTTGAAATATTTCACGTGAATTCGATTTCACATGACCCGCTGGTCATTTTTAAATGGTTCAAATGAGCGTGACTTCTCGTGAAACACCCCGACTATTTAATTAATTAATTTTAACAATTAATTAAACCTTATAAATAGAATTTTATATAAAATAAATAAAACTATTATAACTTCTATTTATTTAATTATAAACTAACGTTTATAATTTTAAGAACAAGTACTATTAATGTTCTAACAGATCGAAACGTTGATACCACTTGATAAGATTTTTCTATATAATAAATGAATAGTTTGAATAATATGCAGAAGATATCACAACAAAGAGATATAGGTGAGCCAAGATGCCCAAAGATTTAATTTATTCAGAATATACCATTAAGATAGGGAAACATCATAAATACTCCTTAAGAAAGGGATAACTCCACAATCTCCTAATATGGGAACTCCACTTCGAGTAGACACATCCAATATACTTCTATCAAGTAGAAGACTCAACTCATACATGACCTCTCATAATGATAGTCATCTCATTTATATAGGCATACATTACTCATGATGGATGGTTAACACCTAAACCCAATGTCACCAATGTAGGCCGACTCATTACCTAGTATAAAAAATTCCTGTGTGACCCCATATATTATAAACATATAACTAATTAAGGGGGATGTGTGCCCTGTGTTGACATCTCCATCAACCATATACATTATACTATCATATCTTAAGGTACACAACATTTATGAGAGCATAGCAACAAGGCACCACAATTTTATCCAAAGTGAAGAGTGGCATGCATGTGTTCTTAACTCTATTTTGGTGGTTAAAAACTAAAATCGTGTAAAGACTCAAACAATGTCTTTACCTTAAACCACATAGCTAGGATTACCAAATTAAAATGAAAGTAGAATCCTATCAAGACAAGGCATGTTTTGAAACCTTGCAATTTTCAAAGGGGGTCACTTTGGTAAGGTGGTACATAACATGTGTGATCTTATAAGGGTAATTTTTATTTACATTTTTTTTCATTGGTATACCAGTAAAAATAGAGGTATTGGTGTAAAAGGGGCCCAAAAAAATGAGAGGATGTACTGGTAAATCAAAACCATAAGGGGTAATATTTAGACCCCCTATGGCATTTGATCTAAAACTATACTCACCGTATTACCAAGTTATAAACCAATAAGAGCAGCATTAACAAAATTCCTTGTTGACCATCAAAACTAAGTCTATTTCATTACAATAGAACATTCCAAAACAAGTGTTTATTTAGTCCAAAATTCCATACAGAACAACCATTTTTTCTAATCTGCAACATGATGCCACAACAAACATAAATAGGTTGGTGGATTCAAAACTAGTTCACAAGATAACAACAACATGTTCAATGAAAATCAACTATAAGGTTACAGTGTACACACAAACCTAACTTTCTTTCCAAGTATAACTAAAGGTCCAGTTTATTCATACCATGCACCGCCATCAATAAAGGAAAAAAAAGTTAGATCAATAGCTAAGAATAGTCAAGAACAATTAGAATGCCAAGAGAACTTCACCAAGAGTTCACAAGAGAGTGTAATAATAGTTTTTCCTTGTTGTGAAGAATCAACACAACCATTAAACTAGTACACTTTCCTACAACATAGTATAACCATCTCATGCAAACTTCATTTAATTAAACACTAGCTACTACACAACACATTGCTATGAGCTAAGTCACCGCATTTGAATTCATGTTCGAATTTATGGAGTATAAAATTCGTAAGAAATTCGTTACTGATAAAATTCGTGATTAAATTTGAATAAGAGATTTATTAATTTACTATTATTAACAAATTTAATTTCTTAATTTACCATTGTAATAATAAATTATATTAACTAATTTATTTCATTACTTTACTTGCTATTCTCTATTTACTAATATATTATTATTGTCATCAATTCATAATTATTACATACTAATTTACAGACTAATATATACTTATTATCATATATTTATTATTAAATATTACTAATCCTTACCAATACATTTATTCGCACATATATTCCTTAAGGCATATGTCACTTCTATAATATATATTGGTAAGTATCTATGTAATTCATGCAAACCAATAATATAACCAAAACAGGTAGACGATCAACGATTCCGGAAAATTTCGGCAATTTTGGCATAGTCGACCCTTGACAATCCACTTCAAAGGGCTTTTTGAACGCTTCCAAATCTACAGGGCCATCATTGTAATTTTTGCATGGCCGTCACTATCGAAGCTTCAAATTCCACAACTTCCTATAACTATCATAGCTTCAGATCTCACGATTTCTTCCCATCTACAGGTGATCAGGAAAACTCTGCGGAGTGACTTATGAAGCCCTAAACCCCACGTGATTTGGTTTGCACAAATTAAATCGTGAATTTAAATGAATTTGTTGGTTTGCCTGCTCATTCGGCGAATTTCAAATTAAACATATGTAATTCGCTGAATGCGGTGACATAACAGGTTATGAGCACAATTAGTGGTCTTTTCCGAATGGTTGAAACTAGTCATATAATTTGGGTTAAGTATGCCATTATAATATTTAAGCTGCCATTCTAATTACATAGGCAACATTACAATTTAAGTGGAGCTTCAAGTACAATTAAAACCAAAAATAGTTGTGGCTTGTAAATATTAAGACTACCACAAATTCTGATCCAATGCCCTTATAACTTAAAACTGAAGACAAGCACAATATTTCCAATGACAATAAGTACAAGAGATGGTAAGGCTATGTTATTTGACTTCCCAATAGTATCTCAAACGAGTACATCCTATCCAATCTTGCACTTTTCCAAAATTCAAGTGACATCACCATTACCCATGGTAACACTAAGAGCATAACTTAGTAAGAAAGGTATCAAATTCCATAAAAGTATTGTAATAATAAAACATCATCATTAATTGCACTAAATAATGATACAATAAGATAATTACATCATTACTATAGTATCTTGAAACCCGAAACATACACGAAACAACCTTGAAACTACAAAAGCTAATCAAGTGTAGATCCTTTTGTGAACCATCCCTCGTGGGTACAATGTGAGATCAGATCTTATCTCAAAAGCTAATAGGTTAAACAATTAATTCTCTAGATCTTCTAACATTGAAACCGAGCTTTGATACTAAGTGTAATGCCAAGATTTTCTCACTGAGATTAGAGTCAAAACAAGTCAATTTTTTAGCCTAAGATACTCAGCTAGGTTCACCTCACATGCACAAGATCATCAAGAACGGCAATAACACAAGGGTATTTAAAATCGAGCATTGATAAAAAGGTGATCTTGGTTGTAGAGATAACAAGCTGCAAGTGGTCACCTACATGAGGTCTAGGCAATGGGATGGTACAACACAAACCAAATGGTCTCAAGTTGACATATACAAAGGTTAGCCGAATCCAGTTGGGCACATTCTAAATTAACATTTTCCTCAAAGGTCACAAGGTCTACATGGAGTCATATCTTAAAGTTCAAAGTGGGGTTGTTTAATGTTTTAACGTTGAGTTGACAAGGGAAAGTCACTAAAGTCTCTTTATTTTGAATCACATTCAGTTGATGTACTTTGTGTTTTCTAGTTCACTTTAGGTCCTTTATTGTGTCCCAATTCATTCATGTTGTCTAGTATCAAAAATTGCAAGGGGAATCAAAGATAATTAGTCATGATGAATAGGGGAAACCACTTGGTTTCAAATTAGCATTCTCTCCATAATGTTGGGATCTTAATCTAGACGTGGATCCTTTCTCTCTTCCCCTTTTCTTCTCTCTCCTCTCCATCCTCTTCTCTAATCTCGCCTTCTCTCTTCGTCTCCCTTACTCGCCTTTCGTCGGTCGCGTTAGCTCCGAACATCTCTCAGCTATATATTGGCGTCTATCCATACTACACTACATCACTGGGCATTGACTTTGTCGCCTCTGGACGACTATACGCCTCTACGATGCCGTCGCGAACAGGGCAGCCGCACATGCTACCCGATGTCCATCAACGAACGGCCAAATAACATCAAGGGGGATGTGATAAATCGTGCGCTATGCCGGACTCCAGATAGAGTTCGCTTCTGTGGTGTGTGGACGTAAGACACCTCTTCAGCGGCAAGTGGTCATGTCCTGTTTCTATTGAGGGCGAGGGTGCCAATGCGTGTCTTATTTTCGTGATGACATCTTATAGCTTTCTTCTCCCCGAGTTTTCTCGCTCCGAACTTTGCCTCTCCGCTTTTACTACCCTACGCCCTTTTTTAGCCCTACTACAAGCGGCTTTCTCAAATGGTGGTCTCATTTTACATATACCAAAGGTGTTAGCCGCAATGCCAGTTGGGGCCTACGATTCTCTAAATTAATACATCTTGTTCCACAAGTGTCATCATAGCGGCTACATGGAGTTTCTCAGAGCCTGTCAAGAGCGTTCAGAAGTGGGTGTGGTTGCTCCATCCCCATACTGTTCCTTGATCTACGCTCTTGCGCATCACATCTTTTCTGCGTCCTTGTACTGGCTTGGTGCCTGTATCGCACGTTGTTGAAACATGCGCGCCCACCGCTCAAAAAGGTGGCGGCAGTCCTGTGAGGGTGTTCAATCACAGTCAGTACTGATTGCGTACGTATTGTGTGTGTACCGGTTGCACGGGAGGGGCCGGTAGGGGGCGCCCAAGGGCAGCGCGAGGTCTTCGATGCTGTCCTAAAAAGGCATGGGGTGTGATGGAGCAATATATGGTAAGGTGCATGTTGATGAACTAATAGGGGAATCTCACGGATGTCCAACATTGCAGCAAATACCTCCGATAAGTAGAAGGGGAGCCGAGCTAGACGGTTGGGACTTTCCTAGAGTCAGCCTGGCAAGCTGCTGCAAACAGCAGTTAGCTCTTCCCACGTCACTCAAACAGATGCAACAGCCCGTTCAACCAAAAATCCCGATGTCTACACGTTATTCCAGCGAATGTTAGGGGAGAGGTTCATGGATAGGGCCCCTCTGCCAGAGCCTAGGCAGGCGGATGGTCTATGCGCAAGTGCGCCCGGTGGCGCTTCACTATTATCTACGGCACGGCGGAAAGGGGAAGAGGGAAGAGGACGCGGGGCGAAAGCCACAATGGACTCGGTTCTAAAATCTCCCTTGAAACCCCAAGTTGACAGCTTTAGCCCTTATTTAATGGCTAGCCTCCCCTAATGCAAGCTTTCTTTAAGCCTTAAAAGTTTGTCTTACTTCTTTTGTTTGCAAACTTTCATTATGTTCTTAAAAGTATAAACATGAATATGGCTTGATGTGTTTTTTTTTTAAGCTTTAATGGAGGCATCATCTCTTTGGCTGGACCTAAAAACGGGCTGCATGACTTGCACCAAATCCTAGCCTTCTACAAGATCCCCACAACCTTCCACTAGGCCTGTAAGGATTTTATAAAAAGACATTGCATCTGCCAACTGTAGTGCCCAACACCTTCATTCCCCCTATGGTACACACGCATGCCCAAAATTGAAATCACATTCTCTGACCCAGAAATAATCTCCAAAATCGTCTCATGGATGCTCAGACATTGAATAAAAACATTCTCCCATTAACCCAAAAAATTCATTATTTCATTCCTTGGAAAGAGGTTTGGCACAAGTTTCAATAATTTGGAGAATTTAGGGATATTTTTATGTTTTATTTATAATTATAAGAACTTCCTTCTATTATGCTAATTTCCATATTTACTTTATTATTTTAAAATTTGTTTTGACCAGAACCTTAACAACTCCCCAATAAGACCCTTATTTTATTATGTAACAATCTTCATTAGAAAAATAATGAGGATTACCTTTATCATTACCCGAAATCCAATATTTCAATTTTAGGAAGGTGATACTATTTTTCTTATACCGTATTTAATTGTTTCATTTTATGACTAATCCATATTGTAAGCAAAACGCTAAGAAAACGAACTTGATCATACCAGAGCCAACCCGAGCTCACGCAACTAAGGTCGAAAATGTGGTAGTAATGGGAGGGGCATTACACCAACACAAATCTGAAAATCCAGAAATGGCTAACAAACAGCTCTCAAAGCTTCACAACTGAAAAAATCGTAATCCAAATCTTCTAAAACTACACATCCATATTCTTCTCACTAAAATCTACAAATCCGTTTAAAATTAGAAAGGAAAAGGTCTTAGTTCAAATTCACAATGGTATGTAAAAATGCTTACCTGAACATATAATCAAGACAAATTGTAAATTAACAAAGTACCTCAAGATCTGCTCATCATTTCACAAACAAGATAAAATGTTTGTTTTCATAATATTACTCCCTACAAGTTTTTTATACTGTAACTGCAAATAGTTTCTACCTAGATTACATTTTATCAAAACTATCCTCTATTCATCTAACAATTTAAGATTCCACCTTTGGCATACACATTTAGCACATTGGAAAAATTAACAATTGGACACTATCACATTTCACTTTTAATTTATAGTGATGCATTCAAATCTCAATTTCACAACAAATTTTATGCTATAAATCTCAAATCACCTCTATGATAAATGTCATCAATTTTCTTCGAAGGGGATCAAGGAAAGACTTCAATCAAGTAAAATAGAAGTCATATGACCTCAATATGTCGAGCTCATCAATGTGATAATAATACAAAGAGGTCAAAGCCATCAAAATCTCTAACATAAATAATATACCACAAATGGGCTTAATTCGCCAACATTTAATCCACCCAAACTAGCAATTATTATTTCTTGTTCAAATACAATTTGAAACAAAAGAGGAAAGAGTTGGAAGAAAAGTAATCTATGATTTTTTTATTTTTTTTACAGCGATAGAAGTGTTCTACAGCTGAAAACATTTTTTTTTTCATTTTTTTTTACTGAGAACCCATCCATCTCCCTATTTTGCATTGAAAACCAAGATTCCATTTTTATCATGAAACATTTAATCCACTAGCAATTCTATTAAGATAATCTCACCACATATCGCATCCTAAATACAGCCAAATAGTTCAACAATATTTTTACAAAGAAAATTATGAAACAAAGATAAAAAATCACATCAAATGCAAATCTTGCAAGTTACTTCAAAACAAACAATGAAAATATCTTAATCAAGCAAGGTAAAAATTCATACAATACTGACAATTCAAGTCCATTAATTTTACTTCATCACAGGGGGCTCTAAGCTATCAAAAACATAATCAACATAAATGAAATGTCAACAAATGCAAGTAGTCTTCCAACAATAAGTTTAATCTCCAACATAGTAAGCAAACTGCCAAATGTAGAAGACGTCAGCTTTACTCTTTAAACAACCAACAAATAAGCATGCTTTCCTCTCAACCAATCTAACATTATTAGATAGGAGACTATGGTCATCCCCTAGCGCAAGGGATCCAAAGCACATTAAGCCACATATGATGTCAACGAAAAACATATATAGGAGCACATAAAGGAAACCCATCTAAACATGGTCAGATCTATACTTGGGCAACAAGCTAAGGGTGGGTTAACTTCATCCACGAGCCAGCAAATAAACATATAAACGATGCCAAATCAGAAGAAATTCCATAGTGTAACCATTAGGGTTACTTAATTGGGAAGGTGGGCTTCTTAACATGTAAAAGTAACCATAATCTTAATCACCCACTCAAGGTGAGAGTAGATCTCATCTAACCTCCAATAATAGGAATATAACCTCAACCACCCACCAAGGGTGAGTAAATCTCATGTACACTACAAGGGTAGAAATGTAGCCACAATTACCCACCAAGGGTAAGAGAACACACAATCACCCACGAAGGGTAAGGAACATAAATTAGGAGATGGGAAATTTATTCCAACCTATTGGCTTGTACCACAAGCATAAAACCATCGAGCTTGCATTCCTCAAATCCCCAACAAAAAGCCACAAGCTATCACCATTCGGCTAATAGTACACAATTTTTTTTGACAATTTAAATCAAACAAAAAACATCTAAATAAATGCTAAACAAGGATTTCCAAACTATCAAAGATTCCATAAATCAAGCCAAAGAAAGTTGCCAATAAACCCACCAAGACCCGTTAATAAAAAGAGTCAAGAAGAAAAAAAAACCAACAATAAACAAGAAGGAAAAATGTATTAAAAATAATAAATCCACGAATAAAATCATAATAAAATCTCAAGAATGAACCTTACCTTACTGCCCCATGTGACACAAGCTTGAATCTCTAGCTTGTATGCTCCTAAGTTCTTCCACTTGACACAAGCTTGAACCTCTAGCTTTTATACTCCTAAGCTCCAAAAATCTCAAATTGGCAAAAGAACCTCCTTTTATAGAAAGGCCAACAACTCACCACCAATCATACATTGATGTGTTTCCTTGTTTTCTCCTTCCTTTCCGCTGTTAGGAACTCTAGGATGTCTAGCTCCTTTTTAGCATATTATAGCAAAATTAAGGGCTTAGTTAACCTTCTAAAACATGCCTAGACATGACGAAAAACATACCCAAACATGATATATTGGTTCCCACCCTCTTTTCTCACGGGAAAGATGGATAACCAGCCCTACACATTTTTGCAATTTGGCCTTATCCTCAAAATCCGAATTGGGATTTTTTTTTTGAGATCCAAGTCTCAACCAAAGCAAGATCAAACCTTTTTTTTCATATAATAGAAGGTTTCACATGAATATTGAAATGAAGGTGTTTATACAATGACTCACGAGCTTTTAGATTTAATTAGGAATATGGGTAGTCAAGAAATAAAATAAAATTTACTCAACCAAGGTATGATCAACTCTAAAAGGAAAGGTGGACCAATGTCCATGGTTTTGGCTACGTGCTTAATGGAACCTTGTTTTTTCCCTTTCTTCTCTTGATTGGACATATTTCTTGCACACTCATTACATTCATTAATTCATTTAAGATAGATGTGTATATAAATAAAATAAGCAATAGAAAATGTTATGGCAATACTTCATACCAATAGCACAAATGTTCCTCCACGGGACAATTATAATTACATGAATTGTCAAATGACCCATGTGAGCAAATTTAGCACAGGGCATATCCAATATAGTCAATCATCTGACCAATATATGAGGAAATCAATGAAATACATGGTATTGGATCAATATGTAATAACCATCATAATCAATAAGAGTTATCTTCGTAATCGTAACAATAGAAACACTGAATCTTTATTTTAAACCCTCTAAAAAAACCCTAAATCCCCCTAATTCGCTGCCCTTAAAAATTCTGAATTTTTATATATCTTTGAAATGTGAAATTTTTCAATCTTAGCCTCCATAAACACCCCAAATCAATGCAAGAAAAGCCCCAAAATACAAATCCAAAAACCCTAAATATTTATTGGGAGCCTCCTTAAATAACGCTAATTGTTAAATTTAAAACCCCTAAATGTAAACCCCAGACCCTTTTTATCACAAATCCACCCAAAAATCCTCAATTTTATGAAAATTAACCCTAAATTTTTCCATAAAAAATAAGCAATAAAAGATTTATCTGTTCTTCCTGTGATTCCATGGGATGCCCTTATTTCACTTTGTTTGTGACGGTTTGTGCAAGATCCTTCATCACAATTATCCCTTATTTTCGATCTTCTGAGACTCGGAAAATTGGGAGAGAGAGCCTTGGAGGATCTTGATCTGCTGCTAGTGCATATATCCAATAAGAAATTGTCTATGTGGATCAAAAGAATTATACGCAATATTCAATATATTCTCCCTTCCAACATTCCTCTTCCCTACTAATTCTCATCTAGTTAATGATGTCATTTCGAAAATCAGGGTGAATGAAAATGACAAGGGGGGGCGTGTGAATGGGATAGGAAATGACAAAACACTAAGTAATGAATTATGGTAGTGTGTAGGTGACAGGAAGAAAAGAATAGTAGAGGGCGCAACATTTAATCCCTTTTTTATGTTTGTAAAATTCAGGGCTGAAATTGTTGTAAATTTGCTATATAAAATTTATGATGCAATCAAATTTCATTTATGACGAAATGGCGTTAGACGTATTGATATGTAAATCAGGTATAGCTCTAATGGAATTTGCAAAATTACTCTTTTGTTTTCTTACTTTAATTTTACTCAAAATTGGCAATTTTGAAGGTTTGATGAACTTTGAATTTGTGTAGTATGTTGCCGAAAATGTAAAATAAAAATTGCATTGATGAATTGTAAGTGTAAACAACCATGATCGGCTCTAAAGGAGAGCAAGATCAAGAATAGACACAAAGACTTTGTAGTGTACCTATAAACCCTAGTAAGCACAATTACAGAAAAATAAATACCTATGGAAGACCCTGCACACACAAAATAGTGGATTGCACTTGTAAAATCCAAGAGATAAATAATGGGAAGACTTCTCCAAAGGATGTAGAAATGGATTGATTACACAGAGAAGTGTACAACCTTATTTATAACAAGTGAGTTGCTTTCCAAACAAGTTATTTGTTTAACCACAATGACTAAATACAATGAAGCTACTAGTAACTCTTCAAGAAAACCACCTTCCATTATTAACTACCTATTAAACACCACTATTTAAATAACATTGTGTGACCAAATATGAGATAATAATAATATAACATTTTTATATTACATAACCACAGTGAACCTACTAGTGGCTTCTCAAGCAATTCACCTTCCATTATTAACTACCAGATCTATGACCACTATTCAAATAGCATTATGTGACCAAAAAATGAGCTTTATAAAAAAATAACTCATTTACATTACATAACCACAATGATTGGATATAATGAACCGTCAAGTAGGTTTTCAAGAAAACCACCTTCCATTATTGACTACTTATCTAACACCGCTACTTAAATAACATTATCATATCAAATATGAGCTTTTTAGCAAAATAGGTCACTTACGTTACATAAAAAAAATTGTTTTGTTTAGGAACATAAATCCCCCCCCCCCCTCCTTGGAGGACCAAATGGAAACTCTCTTATGCAACGTCTTTTTTTCGTGTATTTTTCTTTTCTTGGAGATGATCTCTTTCACTCAAATAGGACATATTGAGTCATAATTGACATTAAGTTGTCACAATTAGGTTTAGTGGGCTCAATAGTTAAGCACACACTTATACAAAGGGGGGAGGGTGAATCAATATAAGACAAAATTTTACTTATTAAAACTTATATCCACAATTAAAGCATTTAAAATCATTCAAATAACATAACTTAGAGAAACACCAAATTTACTTGGAAAACCCTCTCTCGGGAAAAACCACAAAATGAGACTTCTTGGATGTACCATGTCCAAATCCAGCCCAAAATTAAATTATTTACAAATGTCCATAGGAACCAATCTAATAGAGACACCAACCCCCAATGCCAAGCACCAACTCGGCCAATTCGTGAGCACTCAACCCACTGGGGACACTAATCCTCCAATTTTGTGTGACACTGAACTCAACAATATAAACATCCATCTTTTGTAGTTGGTTATTCAATTGGATGATGACAATTCTGCACTTCTCTTCATACACAAAAATCAAATCATATTTCCAACATAGACGTTGGTCCAATTAATGAAATCAGATCGTTTTATATTTTTGCTCTTCCTTCTTACTCCTTATTCAAATGATATTCTCATTTTACTTCTGCTCTTCTACTCTTTCACTTCTTCTCTCAAAATCACATTCTCATTTTATTTCTCCTCTTCTCTCTTTCACTTTTTCTCTCAAATGATTTATCTATTTCATTTTATGTTGCTTCTCTTTCTCAATCTTTTCATCTATCATTTATAGCCCAAATGTGCCTCTTCTCAAGAGGGGTGACTATCAAAAGATATGTCTCTTAAATTAATAATAATTAACATCTTTAACTAATAAAACGTCCTTTCAAAAGGGTCAGTTGGGCTTGAATTTAATATTTTTTTATTTCTTTTATTTCCTTAGATGAAATCGTTGGCCCTTTCATAATTAAAACGTCCGGGATACAATGTGATTGTTGTTCATTACATTCACTATTATTATATTAAATTTTATCATTTGTAATACATCAAGGAAACTATTTATCTTTGATCATTGTGCATTCTTTTTTGGCATCAATGAACCCTATTCCATGCATTCTCTTGTGACATCAACAACTCCTTTGACATCAATGACAATATTTCCAATAATCTAGCCCTTTTTTCATTGATGGCAACCCTACAAAGAAATAATCATATCCATCCAAAATACTCCCTCTTTCTAGATTTATTCCTCTTTTTGTATTACTCCTCCCTTCTTTAACTCTCCCCCTTTGACATTAATGGAAAATGGATATATAACACAATCACAATGTATGTCACAAAAATATCCATGGAGCTAAATAATGCAATGATTAGCTCCCTCTTAATCCATGCTTCTCTCGACAGTTTTAATGACTAGATTAAAGAATGGATCACTCCTCAATTTATGCCTTAGAAACTCAAAATTTTATTTTTTGAGGGGATTTGTGAAGATATATGCTATTTGTTCCTTTTTGGAAATGTAATCCATCTTTACTTGCTAATTTACAACTTGTTCTCTTCAAGAGGTGATACTTGATTGGAATGTGTTTTGTTCTAGAGTACATAACTGGATTCTTTGAAATGTTTATTATACTAGTGTTATCACAAAGTATTGAGATTGAATATTCATATTCTATCTTAAAATCTTTCAGCATTTACTTCATCAAAAGGGCTTGTGTACAACAAAACATTGTTCACTGTCACTATATATTCTGCTTCAACCGTAGATAAAGAAACCGAAGGCTACTTTTTCGCTTAGCCATGACCCAAGATTTTTTCCAAGAAATAATGAGCCTCCACTTGTACTATGTCTTGTCATCAACACTTCATGCCCAATCTACATCTATGTATGTTGTTAGTGTGAAATCTTCACCTCTTAGATACCACAAGCCATAGTCCAAAATGCCTTTTAGATATTTGAGATATCCTTTTTATCACTTGCACATGTGTTTCTTTGTGGGGCTTCTTGAAAACCTGCTACTAAGCCTACAACTTGTCATGATGTTTGGTCTTGATGTTGTGGTCTATAAAAAGTTTTCAATCACGGATATATAAAGTGTGTGATTCCCTTCATGAGATTCATTATCTTTACTTAACTTTCATCATGTAACCATGGGTGTGCTAACATGTGTGCATTGTCTTCCATTCTGAACTTCTTCAACATCTCCTTTATATACTTGGTTTGGGAGATAAATATTCCTTTGTTAGATTGAGAAATTTGCAAACCAAGGAAAAATGACAACTCACCCAACATGGACATTTCAAACTCCTTTTGCATATCTTTTGCAAACTCTTAGGACATTCATTTACTATCTTCCTCCAAAAATGATATCATCCACATATACCACAACAATCAACTGATTCACACCTTCAGTCTTGATATAGAGATTACTATCAGACAACTCCCCTTTTAAAACCTTGTTCTTGTAGATATTTATCAAGCCTTGAATACCAAGATCTAGGGGCTTGCTTTATGGCCCATATAGTGCCTTCTTCAATCTGCATCACATATTCCTTGTTTTCTGATAGAAGGAAACCTTCTGGTTGTTCAATATATACTTCTTCCTCTAACTTTCCATTTAGAAAAGCAGATTTCACATCCATTTGATAAACTTTGAAGTTCTTAAAACCAACATATGCCAGAAACATTCTAATGGCTTCTAATCTCATGCAACAGGGGCAAAGGTTTCTTCAAAATCAATACCTTCCATTTGAGCATACCCCTTGCAAACCAACCTTGCTTTATTTCTTGTTACTTAGCCATCTTCATTCAGCTTATTCCCGAACACCCACTTGGTACCAATTACATTCTTGTCTTTTGGTCTAGGAACGAGTTCTCATGTCTCATTCTTTTCAATTTGATTCAATTCTTCTTCCATAACATTGATCCAATGCTTGTCATTGCTAGCTTCTGCAAAAATTTTGGGCTCTATTTTAGATAACAAAGAGAAGTTTACTTGTTCAAATGTATTTATTATTTTTCTTCTAGTTTGTACTCCAGTATTCTTATCACCAAGAATTAGACTTTCTGCATGATTTTTTGGGACAAATCTTGATGTGCCTTAGTATCTTCCCATTCCACTTCCTTTTTTTCTAATTCTTTGTCTTCTTTGAAGTTTGGTCCCTCTGAATGATCATTTGTTTGTGCACTTACTTTTTGAGGCCTTGTTTCATCCATCTTTACACTGGCACTTTCTACGATTGTTTGCAGCCTTTTATTATAACATCTATAAGACTTTACTTTTTGAGAAATATCCAAGAAAAATACCTTCATCACTCTTGAGTCAGAACTTTCCCAAGTCTTCTTCATCTCTCTTAATGAAGCATTTGCACCTGAACAATTTGAAATATTTGACTAATGTTGGTCTACCCTTCCATAACTCATAAGGGGTTTTGTTATTGTTTACTCTTATTTGTCCTATGTTCAAAATGTAGACTGCGGTGTCAACTGCTTCTCTCCAAAACTTGTCTGATAGCTTAGATTCATTTAACATTATTCTAACCATTTCTTGAACAGTTCGATTCTTTCTTTCTACAACTCCATTTTGTTGTGGAGTCCTTGCAACAGAGAGATCTTTTTATTCCATGTTGCTCACAAAAGTCATTGAATTCATTTGAGAGGAACTCGCCTCCTCGATCTGATCTCAAGCACTTGATCTTTAAATTTGTTTCATTTTCCACCAAGGCTTTAAAAGCTTTAAACTTCTCGAACACCTCATATTTTTCTTTAGAAAAGTGACCCATGTCATTCTAGAATAATCATCAATGAGCAACATGAAATAAATTTCACCTTGTATGTTTTACGTTCTTATAGGCCCAAAAGTCTAGATGGATTAGTTCTAATGGCTTAGTTGTTGAGTACTCCTTTGATTTGAAACTTTCCCTTTATGGTGTCCCATGTTGACACTGCTTGCAAAGAATGTTTGATAGTTTTGTAATCTTTGGCATATCTCTTATGGCTTGTCTAGTGCTGATTTTTACTAGATTATCGAAATTCATATGGCCCATCCTTCTATGCCATAACCAGCTTTCATCAATTTGACTCATGTAACATTTCTCTCCCTTAACTTCACTGAGTATGTACAGGTTGTTTGTTGTTTTGTTTGCACCTGCAACTAATTTTCCTGTGTTGTTTTCCTGATCTCACAACCTTGAGCATAAAACGTGAGAGTGTGTCCTTGATCACACATTTGACTTGACACTTAGAAGGTTATGCTTCAAGCCTTCAACATACAATACATTTTCTGTTTTTTTTTTCCATTATCAAGGCTAAGGGTACCTTTTCCAGCTATCTGTGTTGTGGCATTATCTCCAAATTTTACCATGCCTTGACTCATTTCCTTCAAGGTGATAAATTTTCTCTTGTCCCCAGTCATGTGCCTTGAGCATCCACTGTCAATATACCATTGCTTCCCTTCGTCTTGTGCATGAAATGTCGTTTGCACAATCATAGATTTCTCATTGTCCTGATTAACTTCCTCTTGCTTTTGTTTCCAAATTTTTAAAGGTTCTCTTTTCTTTACAACAGGAGCATTCACTTTCTTGTTCTGTCTAGGGGCTTCTACAACAACACTTCTATAGAACCGTGATATATGTCCATAGTTATTACAATTATAACATACAATGTTATTCTCTTTGTAATTTGATGATGGGGAAAATGAGTTACAGTTTCTACTTAAAACTTCATAAGTACTTTTGCCATTGTCCCATGCATACCTATTTCTTGCATGTGTCCTACACTCCATTTCTCTATGACCAAAATCATTGCAAGCAAAGCAATAACCATAAAATGAACTTTGGTTCCTAATTATATGAGACTGTTTTGGAAAGAATGATCTTCTATGATTTCTTATGGGAACATCATGCCACTGGTTCTCACCTTTGTTTTATTCTTTAGGAGGATTGATCTTTTGAGGAAGCTTATCTTCTTTCTTTGGTAGCTCATTAGCTTTTGTATCCAGATTCTTCTTACTAACCTCTTGGTTTTCCTCATAGCCAAGACCAATCTTGATGAATGGCGACCTTTGGAGGTTGATTATATCATCCAAAACTTAGGTGCTCTTTTCAAATTTTCAAATGCTTTTCAATTGAGTATTTGTCTTCTTCAATTCCTTCCTCAGGGTAACAATTTCAGATTCTAGCTTCTTACAATCTTCTTCCTTTGTCTTTAAATTGAATTCTCACCTCTTCTTCTATTTTCTTTTCTTCTTCAAGTTGAATCTTTAGGTTAATGACCATTTTTTTCTAATTCCTCTAAACGTTGTGACATTTTTGTTTCCAAAGCACAATTTTCTTCTTCATATTTTTGAATATGTAATCTTTGTTTCAGATTCTTTTTCTTAAGCACTTTTATCTCACCTAAAGCACAGATGAGTTCTTCTTCAAGATCTACCTCTCCTGCATCTTCAATATCTTCTTCCTCTTCTAAGGTGTCTTTACTTGTAGAGGTATCATTTTTTATTTCTATAGTCATGACATAGAGTTTCTTCTCTTTCAATGTCTAATATGCTCTCATCGCTTTCCTTGGCTGAGCTAATATCCTTTTTGGAATAGAGTATTTTTCTTGTGCTTTGTAAACTTTTTCTTATATTTGTTTTGTTTGAAGCTTTTCTTGTATTGAGGTTATTCTTTCCTCATTTTCATCGCTATCATCTTTATGTGGACATTTACAACAAAATGTCTTATTTTACCACAATCTTAAAACACTTGAAAGTAGCTTACCTTTGTATTTTCCAGATCCCTTTTTAAACTTTCTGATGAACATGGCCTCCTCCTCATCTTTGTTCATCTCTTGATTTAGACTCTTTATTTTTCCCTTTCTTTGAAGCTCTAAAGGTTGCTTCCCTTCCCTATGTTAAGGCTTCTTTGATTCTTGTCCTCATCTCATAGGCTATGAGAATTCCATGTAACTCGTCCATTTTCAACTGGTCTAGGTCTTTCATCTCTTCAATGGCAAAACTTTTACTTCAAATCTTAATGGTAGAGACCTTTGTACCTTTTGAAACTATTTTGGATTCTTATAACTTTTTCACCAAACCCTCTGATGGTGTTAACAATCTCATCCACATGAAGAACATATACCGCAACATTTTCTTCGTCTTTCATTTTCAAGCTCTCAAATTGTCTCCTATGAGTTTGGAGCTTTACTTTTGTCACCCTCATACTTTGTTTTCACCATGGCATTGATGGTCTAAACTTTATCCCTATGACTTTTGCCCTGATGTCCTTTGCCGAATTCTTAATGCATTACTTCAAGACAACATTCTTTCTAATCTTCTGATAAGCCACACAAATCCCATTGCGTTCATGGCTTTTGCATTGAGTTCGATTATTTTCACTAGCCTTCTTTTTGGTTGTATCCGTTGGTGGAGTTTGTGGCTTATATATCTAATTTACTACTGCTTGCCATATATCAAAACCAAGGGCTATTAAGATATGTTCGCATCCTTATGATCCAGATGCATGCATATGGAGTTTGTTTCAATGAAACCTTCTTGAACATGATGACTTGCCATGTGTGCTTTCGAGATCTACCTTCTAGTGGTTTATCCGAAGGAACAGCTCTGATACCAATTGTTAAGCACATGCTTATACTAGAAAGGGGGGGTGAATTCAGTATAAGATAAAATTTTACTTATTAAAACTTATATCCACAATTAAAGCATTTCAAAGCATTCCAATAACATAACATAAAACAACACCAGATTTATGTGGAAAACCCTCTCTTGGGAAAAACCACAAAATAAGACTGCTTGGATCTACCATCCAATCCAGCCCAATATTAAATGCTTTACAAATGTATGTAGGCCCCAACCTACTGGAGACACCAATCCCCAATGCCAAGCACCAACTCATCCAATTCGTGAGAACCAACCCACTAGAGACACTAATCCTCAATTTTGTGAGGCACCGACGTCAACAATATAAACTTCCACCTTCTATAGTTGTTTCTTCAACTGGATGATGGTAATTCCACTTCTCTTCATACACAAAAATCATATCATACTTCCAACATGGACGTTGGTCCAATTAATGAAATTAGATCGTGTTATATTTTGCTCTTCCTTCTTACTCTTTATTTAAATAATTTTCTCATTTTACTCCTGCTCTTCTCTCTTTCACTTCTCTCAAATGATGGTTATCTATTTCATTTTTTTTACTTTTCTTTCTCAACCTTTTCATCTATCTTTTACAGTCTTAATGTGCCTCTTCTTAAGAGGAGCTGACCATCAAAAGATATGTCTCTTAAGTTAATATTAATTAACTTCTTTAACTAACCAAACGTCCTTCCAAATGGGTTGTTTGGGCTTAGTATTTAATATTTGCTTATTTCTTTTATTTCCTTAGATAAAATTTTTGGCCCTTTCATAATTAAAACGTTGGTATACAATGTGAATGTTGTTAATTACATTCACTAATTTATTATATTAAATCTGATCACTGTAATACATCAAGGACACTTTCTCTTTTATCGTTGTGCATTCTCTTTTTGGCATCAATGACTCCTATTTCATGCATTCTCTTGTGACATCAACTCCTTTGACATCAATGACAATATTTCCAACATCAATATGCCCTAATCAAATTCCCCATGGAACCAATGGATTGATTGGTTGCTCAGGGAACTCATATAGGGGATATTGAGTATGAAAGGACATTAGATTGTAGTAAATGTATTTAGGGGGCTCGATATGCCATAATTGAGTGCCTCATACAACCAATTGGGTAATTGGTTACATGGGGAACTCAATTAGGGTATATTAACTTGAAAATGAGATCAGGTTTGTCGTAATCAAGTAAAGAGGGTTTTGATGTCATAATTGTATGCCCCATAGTTCGCACACTCGTATTTGGCAAATATTTAGCAAACCCAAAAAAATTGACTTGGCAAGACTCGGCGAATATTCGGGAACATTCGACAACTTAAAAAATACGCAAATTTCTTTTAAAAACATAAATTTTATGCAAAATATAGGTACAAAATGTATCAAATGAGTCTATAAAATGTTAGAGAAGTATTTTCTATTATATTTGAATACAAATACAACGCAAAAGTATATCATCATACGAATACAACAGCTGGTTGATAAATGCTATGAATTAAATATGATTGTCATTGAAAATTATCATCTTAAATTTTATATCTATGCAAGTTACAATATACAATAATTTACATTTTCCTCTTCCCCGTTCTATAGAAATATTGGGGAGAGGGTCTATTACCTCCACTAGTCCCCACACTCGGCTGCGTCTCCTCGCTTCTCCTAGAAGGCTGCGACTCCAACTCCAACCTGGTAGTAGATGGCGGTGGCTCCTCTGCTGCATGTTCGACATCACCTTCAAAGATGTCATTCCAATATTGCTAGTGCTTCTCCCTCCTTGGCTTCCCTCTCGAAAGAAGAAATCTCATCCTCTAAGAACCTAAGGATTTCCTCTTCCTGCCCAATCCACTCGTTGTATGGATCTATCTCATCCAAATCAATAAGTGTTTGCAATGTGGCCTCCACTTTTCTTGTGCGAAGCCAAAGATTATATTGTACAACAACCCAGTTGTTGAGGCATTTTGGAGTCAAGTTGTTGCACTTCTTCGTATGAATGGCCTCAAACAAACTCCAGTTGTATTCACATCCAGAAGCGTTACAAAGTTGAGATAAAATTTTGAGGGCTAGCTTTTGAAGATGCGGGGTATTTCTTCCTTAATCCACCCACCAAGAACATATAAACAAGATAATCAAAAGTTTATAAGTAACAAATAAAATTAAATTTGTTAATTGTAACACATATAAGAAACTTAGTAAACATTTTAATTTTTATTATCTGGTGACAGTGTGGTTCTCCCTCAACTTAGTAAAGATTCTAATTTTTAATATCTAGTGACTGTGCGGTTCTCCCTTGCATAGCTAACGCTGAAGAAAAGAGCCTCCCACGAACATGCTTGTCATTTTGCAGCTCTTAAATAATGAGGTCCCTCATCTCAACCTCTAGTATCATCCTCTCAATACATGTTGAAAGGCCCTCCATAACCTCCCCGTTCACATCTGTGAAGCCATTGGAGAAGAAAAACTTGGGGTCGGAGTAGTACCGTGCTACATGAATAGATTGACAGAGTTTATTGTTCCACCTCCAATCAATAATCTCCCAAAAGGGACCATATCTGGTGATATCCCCCCTATAATAGTTTTGGATAGGCTCTTTGGCCCTATCCATGACCTCATAAATGTACCCCATAGTATTTTTCTCCCCATCAACCAAACGTAAAATCCTCACCAACGGATTTGACATCTACACAAATTAAAATTTAAGGTTACAAACTTACAAATAAAGTAAATAAATAAATAGCAATATATTTATAAGTTAACAAATTAAAATAAAGGATTCGACTTGAAATATAAATCGAAGTTTGAAATTACCTTGATGATATTTCTTGCTCTCTTTGCAAAGATATCATCAACAACTATCTTTGTAGTCCTCTCTCCATCAACTTTCTTTGAATATTGTGAGTCTAACCATGCTTAACTCACAAAGATTTGCTTCAATGATGACAAAAAACTAGAAATACTTTGCAACGTCAAGAAATTAGTTGTAAAGCTTGTGACGCCGGCTCACATAACCTATTTTTTCTATGTGTTCTCTCGTCAAGATGAGAACCCAAAGGTGATTATATATGTACTTGGTTATGTTTCTTGCATCTTCTATAACCGGCCTCACCCAATCAGTTTTTCCTATGTCCTCCAAAATAAGGTCAAGGCAATGGGCTGCATAAGGAGTACAAAAGAGTGATGGATGCCTCTCTTGTAGTAGTCTCCCAGCCACCACATATGTTGTTGCATGTTGTCTGTGACAACTTGCACAACATTCTGTAGACTTACCTCTAATATGACCTCCAAAATAAGACTCAAATTCTTTGCATTTTAAACTAAGTTAGAGGCATCAATTGACTTCAAAAACACCATCTCACCATTTGAAGCCACTAAAAAATTAATGAGGGTGCGGTTCCTTCCATCCGTCTACCCATCTAAAAGAATGGTGCATCCGCATTTCTACCTTTGTTTCTTTTGATCTTCTAGAATTGTCGTTGCATATACAACTGCACCCTTAAGAATTTTCCCACTGAATTCTTTTGGAGAGGGTGCCTTGTACCCTTTTCATGTAACTGTCATTTCTGTCACCAAGTACTCTTAGAACGGACTCTTTGCAACATTGAAGGGAAGATTGTTGTAGTACTATAAAAATTGCACATGTTTTATCTGCTTCCTCGTGCACATCCTTATTCCATAATGTACCTTGTAATGAAGGTTATGCTCCGAGTATGTTCATTGGTACCAAAGCTATGCATTCCTTTTCTCGAACTTGATGAAGCAGATGTGCCTCTTCCAGTTCATATGTGTGGACCGCGAGAGCCCACAATCGTTGTCGCATCATTATCTGAATCCTCTGTCATTCCAACCCTAGGTCTAATAGATTTTGTTATGGCTGCATGGACCCTTTCCCTCTCTAGTTTCTTCTCCTCTAGCTCTGTTAATTTTGCTTTTCATCTCTCGTTTTGCCTCTCTTGTAACATTAGGGCATACCACAACGTCTCAACAAACAATACATGCAAGATGATACTTTAGGTGATTGATGCCTCTAGAAAACGTTTTTCCATAGAAATTGCAAATCACGGTTCCTTGAACTGCTCCACGTATACCATACTTCCAAGGAATGGTATAGGTGTTAGCGGGAACGGTTCCTGCTAGTGATGCTCACCCAGATGTCGAACTTGATGTCGAGCCTAAGGCAATTGTAAGCTCTAATTTACGACACAATGTACGTTTAAAAAATTAAAAAAATGTAAACTTAATTAAAATTTAAAAAATAAAAAAGTGTCTTTATAACCCTATTTAACCGTAATTTAATATTTAAAATTTTAAATCCTACAAACAAGAATATATTCTAAAAATAAATTAAAATAACATTTACAAAATTACAATAATGCATTCCGGCAATTTCATTCATTAATGACGATGTCACGAATCCATGATAACAAACATGAATAAATTAATAACTATTAAACGAATTTGCGAAAAGAATTGAAAAAAACATACCTTCGGTTCCAAATGACTATTAAATTTTTTAAATCATTTGCTATTAAATTGAATAAATTTAAAATTACAAAACATATTTGAATACAATACGGATATATAAAATTTAAATAATTTAGAATGAAATTGCGAAAAGAATTAAAAAAACTCACCTCTGGCTCCAAATGACTATTAAAATTTTTAAATCATTCAAAATTAAATTAAATGTATTTAAAATTACAATATGAGCATATAAAACTTAAATAATATAGACCGAATTTGCAAAAACTTAAAAGAATTAAAAAAGAACTTACTTCCAAATCCAATTCTTCAAATCTCCTCTTCAAATTCTCTCTAAAATTTGTTCAACTAATGCAATGCATGCTCAATGGTTGTGTGATTGAAATGACTTGCTTTGGTGCCCTAGAAAGAAAAAAATAGTGTATTCACAGTGTTTTTGCGCATTTTTAATGTGTTACGCGTATTGGCCACATCTAGCGAGTTTTTGACACAAACTCGATGAGTATTGGCAAATATTTGCTGAATACTCGGTGAATATTCACCAATACTCACTGAGACTTCCCTGCGATTTAAACTCGCGAATATTCAACAGTGCCTTTTTTGGCAAGTACTCATCGAGCTTGTTTACTATGGTATGCTCCATGTAATCAATCGAGCGATATGTTGCATGGGGCACTTAAATACGACATATCGAGTTTGCAATTAAATTAATGTTTCGTAATTGTGTTTATGGGTTTCTATATGCCTTAATTGTGTGCCCTGTGAACTGATCCATCCATTGGTTCCACAAGGCACTCAAATAGGGTGTATCAAGTTTGAAATGACATTATGTTATTATAATTGTAATTAGGGTCTCTATATGCCCTATTGCCATAATTTTGTTTGGGGGATTTCTATGCCCTAATTGTTTGTCACATGTAACCAAGGTTTAATTCAATCGAAATTTCACAAATAATGAGATTTTATCATGATAATACGATAAATGGTGGTATCAGTTAGTAAACCGGGGCAAGTCAAGTCACATTAAGTAAAGTTTTCTTTAAAAACTATGCGCACACACACACACACACACACACACGCGCGCACACACACACACACACACACCTTATTTGTATTCATGTGTCAATATCCTCTCAGCTCTCACTATCTTATAAAGATCTTGTAAAATTTATTTTTAGCACACCTAAAACTCCTTTAAACACCAATAATCAATTTGAAAAGGCCTGAATATCTACAAAATGAACATTGGTTCGTGAAACCTTGATATCATAAGTAAAAGTTACACCTGAAGAATCTTATATTCAATCCTAAAATCTTGAAAAATGACTTAGTACAAACTAAAAGAGATTTTGAAAAACTATCTCCCAAATGATCACTTTATTAACCACAATAGATTAATCACTATACCACTAATCACTTTATAAATCACAGTCAATTAACCACTTGGGTTGAATCTTGTGCACACAATAGGTGGGTTCATGAACATTTTACCTTTGATGAAAAACTCAATGACTCTTATAAACACTTACCAACTTACTTACATGTAGGAACATCAACCATGAAATCAAATAACTTGATTACTAACTTTACTAAATACATTAATAAATGGCAGTGTCTTTATATTAAACAAGCATGCCCCTTGCATTAGTTATTTATTTTAAGTTAACATTAATGACTTTGGAGCGAGTCCTAACAAACTCCCTGTGATCAAAAGATGGGTCTTCGAACACATGCCTAGCTACTTTTTAATTTTTCATAATTTTCAAACTTCATTCTATCAAGGGGTTTTGTGAAAATATCGTTGTTTGATTTGCAATTAGGAAAAAGATTGGTTCAATCATTTTCTTCAACACCAACATTTGTAAATAATGATACTTAACATCCATGGGTTTAGTTTTTGTATGAAATATTGGATTCTTCGACATCCTAATTGTAGTGTGATTGGTAATACATAAGTATGGGATGAATATAAAAAACTTGAAGATATCTAAGGATGCAACATAGATAAACTTCTCTAGAGGCATCCCATCCTGCAATGTATATTGTTGATTCTATTGAAGAATTTTCCAGATAATTGCTTCTTACAACACCATGCAATGGCAATTATGCCCATGTGCATTGTGTATCCTATTGTGGCATTCACTCATCTGCACAACGCCACAATTTATATTACAATACCCACCAAGTTTGAAGTTCTTAGTCTAGTGGTATTCATGGCCATGTGTGTGTGTGTGTGTGTTCCCTATAAGTAAAGGAGTATTGGTTTTGCTGCCTACTAATGAATTTCTCTAGGCTCATGCATGAATCTTGACAAATTATTCGCCATAAAGGAAATATTTGGCTTGGTTTTATTAGATTTATCAATCTTACTACTAACATCTTGCATTTTGTGCCATTGAAAAATGCATCATCATCCTCAAATAATTTCAAGTGAATTTTCATCGAAGTGAGTGCAAGTTTGCAATCATTTATATTGAACCTTTATAATAACTCAAAAATGTACTTAGCTCGAGAAATGAAAATTCGTCTCTCTTTAAGAGTTACCTCTAAGCCAAGATAACACTGAAGAAGCCCAAGATTTGTCATCTCAACCCATATTTTAATTCCTTCTTTGTGGCCTTCTTTTGTTTTTCACCATTGCCTATTGTCAACAAGTCATCCACATAGAGGACAAAAAATATGAACTTTGGTTATCTACATTCAAATATATAGTGCAGCATTTGAATCACTATGCGCAAAACTAATTTCGTAGAAATATGAATCCATTTTCTCATACCAAGCCCTCGATGCCTATTTGAGTTGTACAATATTTTTACCTATTTACACACCTTATGTTCAGTATTGACAATTTCACAGCCCTATACTTGTGTCATGTAGAATTCTTCTTATAGAACCTCATTCAAAAAACAACTCTTTACATCCATATGATGAATTTTCCATCCATTATGTGTTGTCAAGGCAAGAACCATGCAAATAGTGTGTCAGTTAGCACTTGGAGCAAATGTGTCTTCATAATCAATACCTTCTTATTACTTGTATACTTTTGGAACAAGTTATGCCTTTTTTGACATTAGAACCATCATATATTTGGTTTACCTTATGTTGTCATGTGCTTTTGCAATGTCAAAATTCAAGTTGAAAACATGACAACTGTACCCTAGTGTCCAAAACATTCGCTTGAAGCCCCTCCTGAGTCATCTTCTAGATCATCCTGCCTTCTATGCCATAATCTTCCCATCCTTGAAAATCTTCATAATGTGATGTGTAAGCTTCCCAAGTGTTTGAAATGTGGTCATGAGGCCATTTGGTCCATTCAGTCGAATTTTGTCAAAAGATGAAATCTATACTAAGCCTAAAAAGGCTATTCTCTAGCCTTTCCGAGACAGGTGTGCATCCTCCAAGATTGATCAAGAATCTAAAATCCATCTAGGAAATGTTATTGAAGGGTTTGAAATGCAATGGAACAAGTTTAGGAAGATTTAGGAAAGTTTCAAAGGTTTTGGAACAAGAACAGTGAAAGCAGGTTTTGGAGGCTTAAGGAGCTTACAGTGGAAATAGGTACCCAAACTTCAACAGAGGATTCCGAAAGCTTTGGGATGAGTCAAGAGGTAAATAAGATATTGCCATAAAGCTTAAATAATCCACTACATGATGGAGTTTTCACATTCTTCACAAAAGTCAAGCGCTTCTCAGTGTAGACCAATCTCAACAAACTCACCTTGCGGTCCCGAATGAAAAAACAATTTTTTTTGGAAAAGGGGGTAGAATCGGATCGTGAAAACCCTCCCATTGATCTTAAAATGGCCTTGGGAGTCAAATTGATATAAAATTTTTCCTAGAAATAATTCTTGGAACTCCGGAAAAAGTGGTTTCATGTTTTTGAGAGTTAGTCAAATTCACAGTTGGATGGGTGGCACATTTTGGTGTTCCGCTTGTCCCAATTTTCTGAGACAGTGGGGATAATGGGGATAGTATGGACAATAAAATTTTCCCCACCCCCTAGTTGAAGCCCTTGGACTCTCATATGACCCTCTTTCTACCCAGCGAGGGCTAGATGGTGGTGTGTGCAAATTTGCTAAGTTTTTTCCTTCTAACCCATGGGCGCATTTTACTGTCCCAACGATCCCAACTGTCCTAGGGACAATGGGGATAGTTAGGACAAAAAAATGTGCCTCACCCCCAGCTCTTTCCCAGGTTCTCCATGTGATCAACTTTTTTGCCTCTCGGGTGCTCAAGTCCTCTCTCATCTCCCCATCTCTCCAATCACCTCCCGCCACTTGTGATGCCCAGGGAAGGGGGTGCATTTTCTTTCCACAACTGTCTCGAGGACAGTGGGGATAGTTGGGACAAAAAAATGCCCCTCACCCCCTTCATGCTTTTAACCTAAGTTTTAAAGTGTTTTCATGAGCTTAAAAATAATTGTTATGAGCTTTTAAAGAACTCTATAAGCCTGTTTTATCTCATTCCTTCACCAGTTCAACCCAGGAAGCCATTGTTGACACCTCAAAGCTCTATAACACCTGCAAATTCATCAAACATACCTGCAATTTCTTTTGTGGAAGCCATGAACACCGAAACGAAGAAATTTCCGTATCTTCCAAGCCAATGATCTGATTCAAATGAAAGTTTCTCAGTTGCTCTACAATCTAGGTGCCTTCAAGAACACTAAGTACAAACTAGATGATGTTTTGAATTATTTATGATAGAAAACCCTAGTTTTGTGCCCTAGTTTAGGCTTTTTTTATTTCTAAGCATTTCGGCGGGCGGATTGAGACAAACATTTGAGCACGGGATCCCGAGAGTGAGCCTATTCCAGTGAAGTTGTCTTCGTGGAAAACCGACAGGGGGAAGTGGCATTTCTAAAAATAGTAAGTATCTCATCTTTATACTTACTGTAAATAGAAACATTCCGAAAAAATCAAATCTTCTAAAGTCACTACATTCAAGGATCAATAGAGAAGACAAACTAGGCAAATTTGGTCAAAAAAACAAAAAACACATTCTAAAAATAGTAACTGCCAAAGATCATCAAAACAACATCAACGAAAGTGTATGTAGTATGTTAGGAGCTTCATGATACTGAAAAAAGCAAGAAAAAGCAAAAAAGCATAAAAAAAGCAGCCCCTAGCTCCTACTTACTAAAAATAGAAAGTGTCTGTTTTAGGTGCAGAAAGTTGTTATCTTCCTCATTTTTTCTCACCTAGTGGATTTTTGCCATAATCGAGTTCAAATTTGTTGGTTTGGAGCCCATTTCAACTCTTGCATCAGATTATCTAGATGTGGGAGACAACGATGTCGCTCACATGGACTTGGAGGATTTGAAAAACCAGATGCTTGGCGGACCCAAGTAGGTGGCCACCCATTATCCATCAAGAGCACAGAATTAGTGATGACTTGTGCTAAACACTATGAACCAGACACGAGAAATATAAGGGTGGATGATAATTCAATCTTGGCAATGCTCACAGCCAAAGGAATATCACAAAGAATGCAAATCCCAACTTGGAGAAACATGGTAATCATCCCAAAGGAGTTTGCATCAGAGGAATGGTAAAAGACGAATTCATACCTGCAAGGCCTTGCATTGGGGTCTTGGTTGAAGCAACTGAGAAAGCCATCTCGTGTACCAAAGTCCTGGTCCAGGCATGAGTTTCCTGAAGGATTCTCAGATGCGATCATCTTGTTAAGTAGAGTGATGGGAGAAGAAACCACCAAATAATTTCAAGATTGGATGGCATTGTTTAATCTTATTATCATCAAGGACAAGAAAATGATTGACTAGGACCAAATCATCAGTGTTAACCTCCATTTTCAGTTTCTCCAGCTTCCAGTCACAAGGAAATTTACAATGACATCATACCTAGTGTATGCTCTTGCAAGTATGAGAGATATCCACAGTTGATCTTGAGGGGGAGTAATCAACACTTTGCCAAGGTTAACGATGCACTCACCATGTATGTTGTGAGATTGCTTGAAGGGAATCCTGAACTAAAATTGTCTACGCAAGCTGCCACCTTGATTCAAATATACGGATCCTTCTTCACATATTTTGAAACTTTCTCATACATCAGGGTACATAGATTTGACCTCATTCTGCAAAAACTTCCAAGGTACCTCAGTGACAATATTGTCATGTTCGAGCTTTACAAACAACTGGCTCATGTCAGCGAAAAATTCAAGAGCAGGATGAATAAAGGTGTCTTACCCTATCTCTTTGGGAATTTTCTCTTACAAATTCCTTGTTGATGCATCAAATTTGGAAGCCTCTTTCTCTCAAATGACTCTATTATCACACTTCGAGGGCTAACTTTGACATCTAGAGCACTCTATGTTTCGAATCCCTAACTTACACCATGTGCCACAAATTGAGGACTATTGGGTGAACTGTTCTCACGATCTTGAAGTTTGGAAAAGGGGTCATATGAGGATGACAGTAGGGAAAATAAGGCATCCTGGTTTTGATTGGTTGGAGGAGGACATTGATGATGATGGAACTAAGTTGTACGACCCTGAGTATCAAGATGTGAATGATTCGCCACTCCCCCCAAGTTTCTTGGAGCATACAGGAATCGAGAGACATCAATGATGGACCGAGGCAGGGATTCAAAGATCCAGAGAGTGGTTCAGGAAGAAGAGAGTTGCATTCATTGAGTCAAGAGGTCTCCAAGCTCTTAAGAAACAAACATCTCCTCACACTGCTTCTAGGGTAGTTGAGAAAGCTTCAAGTTTTGTCCATTCTGAAAGGCTCACAAAAAGAAATTCCATGGAATCCGAGCCGACTCACTACTGGAGGACCCACAAGAAGGCAAAAACAACTCAAGAGCCAACAGAAGGTATGGAACAAGGCGAAATTGATCCGACTCAACCACCTGTTATTCAGAGAACTCGAAGCATTCCTTTTACTGCAGTTGTGCCTATTCAACCGGCCCAAGATGCACCTTCTCAACCAGAGCAAGAAAGTGCCATCATGCCCAACACTGAACCTGAAGAAAATGAAACATTCTCATGTGTGTAGGACATGATTGGAGGAGAGACACAAATAGTCTAACAAGTGGTGATCCCATATTTCCAAGCTATATCTACAATGGTGAAGGCAAAGAAGGGGAAGAAAGCAAAAATTGCCTCTTGCTTTTTCAGTGGCATTTCTGGAAACCAGTATGTGGAGGTACCTCAGCCCAAAGTCATCAAGCATATCAATGAAATTCCCCATATGATTATGAGATCAGCACCATTCTCCTTGGACCAGTGACACATGGGGGAGATGCTCATCTGTTCCTGGAGTCTTCTATTCTCCTTCTCGCAATAAACAAGAGTATAAGGAGAGAACTGATCAATTGGAAGACCATATAAGGACCCTCACCTCATATGTGCAAACATTCATGGACCCAAATGCTGCCCCATCTCTCCCGATCGAGGAAGTTACTCCCATCAATAGCTTCGACCCTGAGTCCATTAGAAGTACACAAGGTTTCACCATGCAGGGCAGAGAAAACAATAAAAGGGTGAACAAGATTCTAGAAAAGAGTAATGTGTTGCTTCCTGAGATCCTTTCATTGTTCAAGCACATCAATGCAATGGGCGCGAAGGTAGGAATGACAAGAGAAGAGATTGAAAAAGGAAAGGAGCATTGGGACCAAGTATTCCCACTGGTCATTGAGATGGGAAAAGTAAACTCTTCCCTACTGGTAAACAAGGAAGTATTTGATTCTGCATCTGAGGACTTGTCTCAAGTCTGAGCTAGGACTCTGGTTGCTCTTTACAAAATGATAAACAATGCTTTGGGTGAATTGGATTCGTACGAGGGACACATTTCAAAGATGCAAGGGGATGTCAATGTTGAGATAAAAAAAACTTAGAGTGCCATCCTGCTCAGTGGGTGAAGACACTTTGGCGGGTGATCTGTTGAAGCCATTTGAAGACCTCATTAAGAAAGAGGTCAGAGATCCTTTTTCCTTCAATGAAGACACACTAGAGTCTTTGGCTAAGATAAGGGTCGTCATATCAAACACTGTGAAAGATCATCAGTCTTGGTTCACAGAATGCAAGAACATTACTACTCTCTCTGAAAACTGGATCAAGTCCTTGAGCTTTGTCCATATCCCACAAGCTGATAAAGTTGCACCTGCGGCTGCACGTTACAGCAAAGAATTCAAAGGTGTCGAGGTTTCTCTTGAAGAACTTTCCAAGATTCCATCGGCAAACAGGTCTCCATCGACAGAAACATCTTCTTCAATTTGAGTAGCTATCTTCTTTCTTTGTTCACTTCCCCTTTCCTCTCTTCTCTCATGTTCTAATCCTTCATTAGGGGGTTACACTTTTCATTTTCGTCTTATTCGTTAATGTGACTATAGTTGCAAATTGAATAAGTTTCCCTCAATTAATAAATTGGGGACTTAATTTTTTTCCTAGGAATGCCAAGAGTCACAAGTTGTAAAAGACAAGTGAAAAGACATGTGGGGGGTTGGTGAAGAGTCTCTTTTGACAATTATAAATTGTAGTGACTTCTTCACTTCAAGGGGCTGTCATTTTTGTGAATTCATGAGTAGATAGCTACTAAGAATAAGCAAAAGATAGCATTTTCTTCTATTTTCCTCCCTAAATGTCCCTCTCTCTCTCATGTCACAACTTTGTAAAAATGTCAATCAAGAAGGGTGTTTCATCTTTTCTAGATGAATAAATGAATGGGATTTTATGCTCATGATTTTTTTTCTCGATATAAGTAGCGAAGTTGTTGTTTCCAATTGTGTGTTGATGATTTCTAATTAATATTTGTAAGAATCGGAGTAATCCTACTTGCCCTATTAATCCCCCTCTCGAAATTCCCACTCCCAATACTTCACCTTCCTCGCAAATTCCTCCCTTGCACAAAATTGCAAGCATTTCCCATGGGTGCAGTGGAGTGTGGTTGTTGGATCCCCGGCCTCCTGGAATTTTCCACCCACCACAAAGATTTTTTTTTCATTTACATAGAATAAGGGAGCCTCCCCTTCAAGCAGGAGGGACATTGTCCCAAAACGTTGGTGAAAATCAACTAATTTGTCCTGGTGAAAATCAACTAATTTGTCCTAGTGACAAATTATTTTGCCAACACACTTGCATCCTATGGGTTTAGTGTTTGCAGAGTGATCAACCAAAACCATGTGTAATGTTTCAAAATGGCATCTTATTCAACTTGCATTGCGTTTTTCCAAACTTTATTAGTTGATGCTTCCTCAAAATCGGAAGTCTAACCACTTGGGGGTCCATTTTTTTGGTCCATTCTTTAGCATGAAGCTTTCTTCTCACTTATGCCTTTGCAAGGGGTATGCCTCTCTTTCTATCTTGGAGCGTTAGTATTTCCATATCCCCTTCTTAGACATCTCTTTGAAGTTACAACTTATTAATACAATGCATAAGCCTATATTTTATATGGTTCAAAGGTCTATGTACTTAGTTTTTGAGTTGTTGTCTAGGTACAAATTGAGAGGGTTCAAACTCTCATGCTACAATGCATGATCTGTTGTGAGTGGACTGTTTCTTGGTGCATCATCCAAGCTGAATTTTCCACCTAACTATTACGCCTTAAGACTATCTTCAGACTTACTTTCTACATCCATAGACTCAAATCTACAACACAAAACTATATGGATATAAGAAGTAACTATATAAAGACTACACAAAATTCAAGTATATAAAAACTATGTAGTCCCATCAATGTGGCTATATCCCTTCTCGGTGACATGGATATACTACTTAGCGGTCTCCACCAAGGCATAAGGATAGAGTCTTATTATGAACCTTTTTCTACTATGGGAGTTACACTAGCTTTGGATGTTAGAAGACATTCTAGAGGAAGCACTTTTCTTTCTCTTAGGATATCCCATTATGGCCCCTCTAACCTTCGATGTTCCTCGGTCAACATTCTCAAATATTCCACAACAACTGATGATGGCCACATGAATCCTTCATTTTAGGCATAGGCAGAGATAATCGATGAGATTTCCTTTCAGTCCTCATCAACATGTACTTTAGGGGCTCCCGTTCACCTTTCATTTCTATTTGTATTGATTTCATTACCGTTTGTGTTAGTGGCACAATGATTTATTTGCCTATTGTACTTTTTTGCTATTTTGCTTCGAGGATTCTCTCTTCCTAGAACTTTCTATCATTAATTGTTGTGTTCTCGAATCCCATTGACCTACTTTAGGTCATCCACGGACATTAATAGAATTCATTTCTTTCTTCTCTGTGCTATCATATTTTGCAACTGAGATTCATTAGGTGGTTTGTACCTTACATAATATTTTGAGGTTTTTTCAAAAGGGTGTGTACATACATCCAAGCATAATTGAATTTGGATATTTTTTATATGTTGTAGTTGCAAACACCTTAATAGATATGTACACAAAATGTGGCATCATGCTCGTGGGCTGTTATAGTATGTTACGGTATAAAAAGATGGACATCTTGTACTCCGTGGAGAGACCAATCGGTTTCCTTGGCTAAGAATTCCTTGATGTAAAGTCCTCATTTATTGTAGACTAACATACACAATTACGATATGCTCAAAAAAATCTTGAAAACTATGAAAACTGTTCCATAATATGTGATGGACCAAAATATTCTAGCCAACTATATAAAGACTACACAAAATTCAAAAGATAGATATAGCAAGAATGATCTACATCCCATAAAATCTTAACAAAAAAAACGGAACCAACCATTATTGGATTCTATGATTAGCTTAAAGAGTTTAGTGTTGTGGATCCTAAAAAACCTTATTTTCAAGAGACAGTGTTTAAAAAATAGAATTGATAGCCATTCTTCCATTATGGCAATCACCATATATGAAATTAAAGGTTATTGACAACTAAAGTAGTTGTTCCATTGGACATGTTTAACAACGTGAATGCGATTGCCAACTTTATTTAAACTAAACATTGAAAAAATCAGTTTATTAATTGAATTTTTTAGGGCTTATAGTTAATATTGAATTCGATACATACCAAATTGTCCTAAAATACAAAGTTAATGCATTGCTTCCTTTTGTGGGATAGCATCCATTAAACTTTATAAATAAAAGCACTAATCCACTCGCTAGGAACAAAAAAATAATGGAATTCGATACATACCAAATTGTCCTATAAAAAAGTTATGCATAGCTTCCTTTTGTGGGATAGCATCCATTAAACTTTATAAATAAAAGCGTAATCCACTTCTAGGAACAAAAAAATAATGTTGTTAGATCCAAAAAATATAGGAAACAAATCAAAGTATTTAAATAGTTTAAATATGGTGAAATTGTACTATAAAATGCCAAAAATATTTATTATCAACATAGTTTTATCTTCCCCTACTTGCATATCTTCCTGTATTTGTTTTAATTTTGTTAACTCGAGTATAAAAGTCTGCAAGTTTAAGAGAGTCGTCAGTAATGTCATCAAGCTACACAAAGGCTCTTATTTTGTTTGAAAATTTTGAAAAAAAATTAAGAAATCAGTATTCACCAATTAAGAAGTAAAAATTACTTATTAACTTTAATTAAAGTCATGATCAACATAACAAATTTCAGAATTTTATTTTTTACCTTGACCATGTGCATCTGTCCCCTTTGGGTTCTTTTTCCTCACAACTTTTGACTCTCCTCCGGCATCTACAGCTTCCTCTCTTTAGGACTACGTGGTTTCCTAATTTTCATATCGCTGTGTGAATTCATTGAGATGTGTTATAATGGCATATTGTGATTTACAATATCAAATAACAGGCCAACTATAAAAACAGGCCCGAAATATTTCATGCAAAATAATTAATCCCGAGACTCTCATGTCTGCGGGGAAGAGAAGGATGGAGGGCTCACGGAATGGGGGCAAGGTGGAAAGTAGTGCGGGGGGGTTTTGAAAAAATTTCAACAGCCCTCAAAAATAACGGCCACTTAATTCATTAAACCCGTCAGAGCGGTGGTTAGAGGGTGGCAAAACAGGGTTTAAAATGTGGCGAGGGGATCAAGATTAGCCGCATTTAATTCTGACTCTCCCCCTTAATCTTGAGCCAATTAATCTTGAGCCAAACAACAATTAATCTCTGGAGCTAGGCGGTTCATCTATGACACCCAAATTTTCTCTCAAATATTCAAATCTTTCCTTTAAAAGAGGTTTGGTAAAAATGTTAGCTAGCTGCTACTCTGGCCTGCAAAATTTTAGCTCAATTTCTACTTTCTCAACGATTCACGAATGAAGTGATATTTGATTGCAATATGCTTGCTTCTGCCATAGAAAAAAAGATTTTTAGATAATGCAATCGAAGACATATTATCACAATAAATCACAGAACCTCCTTGTTGCTTTTCTTGCAAATCTGAGAGGATTCTTTTTAACCAAATCATCTGACAAGCGGCTGAATTTGCTGCAATGTACTCTGCTTCAGCAGTGGATAGTAAAACTACTTATTGTTTCTTCGAAGCCCATGAAATGGCTCCTGATCCAACATTGAACACATATCTAGATGTGCTCTTTCTATCATTTAGGCTACCTGCCCAATCACTATCTGTATATCCAACTAATTGAAAATCATTACCAACAGTATATAAAATTCAATAATTTCTTGTTGCATTCACATACCTTAGTATCCGTCTGTCTGGTTTCCAATGAGACTCTTTTGGTGTCTCCATAAATCTAGAAAATAGACTAACTGCATACATTATATCTGGTCTTGTTGCAGTTAAATACATCAAGCTTCCTACCATGCTTTTGTACCTTGTAGGATCCAAATTGTTGTTCTAATCTTCTTTAATCAATTTTAGACTTAATTCAGCTGGTGTAGATGTTGGTTTACAATCCAACATTCTAAATCTTTGCAAAACTTCTTTTGCATACTTTGTATGACATATAAAAAATCCCTGCTCCATTTGTTTGACTTCAATCCCAAGAAAATACTTCAACGATCCCAAATCAATCATCTCAAATTCCTTCATGGCTGATTTAAATTGATCAATTGTTTTTTTTAATTTCCAGTGAAAATCAAATCATTTACATACAAAACAACAATTAAAATCTCAGCATTGTTTGTTTTGATGTAGAGTGTGGGCTCACAGCTGCTTTTGCTAAAGCCATTACTAACCAGATAGGAATCAATCCTACTGTACCAAGCTCTTGGTGCTTGTTTCACACCATGCAAAGCTCTTTTTAGCTTGTAGACCTTTCTTTCATGCCCTAGAATTTCATAACCAAGTGATTGTCCTACGTACACTTCTTCTTCTTCTAGCACTCCATTCAGAAAACCTAACTTTACATCCTTTTGATGGACTTTCCATTTATGATGAGTAGCTATGGCAATAATTGTTCTCACAGTTTCTAGCCTTGCTACTGGAGCAAATTTTTCATTCTAATAACGTCCAGGCTTTTGTTTATAGAATTTGACAACTAATCTTACCTTGTGTCTTTCAATTTTACCTTCGAGAGTAGTCTTGGTTTTATAAACTCACTTGACTCTAATTACTTCATTTCCTTCAGGAAGATCTACTAGCTCCCATGTCTGATTCTATTCTATTGCATGCATTTTTTCATCCATTGTTTCACACCATTTATTATCTTTAATTGCTTCTTCAAAATAAATAGGATCAATTGCTGCTGAAAATAAAGCAAAATTAATCATTTCATCTTCATTTTCTTCATACCTTAACTGCTCATAGATCTCTTGTACATTCTTCATTCTTCCTTGTTGTTGCAATGAGTCAGATGATGATGAAGATGCTTCATTAGTTGGTTCTTGCATGCTTTTTTGGCTACTGCCATTAGAATATTCACCCCTTTGTGAAATAGGTGTCCAACTAGGTACATTGTTTGCTCTTCCTCCTACTGGTTTAGGCACAATAATAGGTGCATTTGTCTTTGTTTGTGGTTGTTCCACTTGTGCATCTTCCCAAGATGCTTTCTCAATGAATTGAACATCTCTGTTGATTATCAGCTTCTTAGTAACTGGATTATATAATCTGTAAGCTTTTGATTGCTCACTTCACCTAATGAAAATGCACTTCTCTCCTCTTTATCCCACTTTGCTCTTTTTTACTTTGGCACATGTGCATATGCCACACATCCAAAAACTCTCAAGTGCTCAACACTTGGTTTTCTTCCACTCCATGTTTCTTGAGGTATTTTGTTCCTCACACTCTTTGTAGGACATCTATGTAGCAGATATATTGTTATCCCAATTGCTTTTGCTCAAAATTTATTGGACAATTCTCTTTCCTTTAGCATACTTCTTGTCATTTCTTGAATGGTTATGTTCTTCCTCTCAGCTACACCATTCTGTTACGGTGTATACCTTGATGTGAATTGTTCCTTGATCCCGTGCTCCTTACAGAAGTTTAGAAACTCATTTGATATATACTCTCCCCTTCTATCTGTTCTCAATGTCTTTATATAATTGCCACTATGCTTCTCAACCATGGCCTTGAACTATTTGAATAGCTCAAATGTTTCTAATTTATTTTTCAAGAAATAATTTCATGTCCTTCTGCTGAAGTCATCAATAAAGGTAATGAAATATACACTTTTAGACATAAAGGGAGTTTTCATGGGACGACACAAATCTAAATGTATCAGCTCAAGAGGTGATCTTGCTCTCCATGATTTACCTGAGGGAAAAGCATTTCTATGTTGCTTCCCCAATATGCATGTCTCACAAACCTTATCTAGTTGTTCAATAGGAGACAATCCTTTAACCATTGTTTTATTATAAAGAACATGCAATCCACCTTAACTCAAATGCCCATACCTGAGATGTCAGAGAGTGGATTGATCAATGGCTATTGTCTTAAATGTTGTTGCACTTGCTACACTTTGCATTCTCAGAGGGAACATTCTATTTTATGTCATCTGCACTATTGCAATTAGCTTGTTGCTTCCACCTTTATCATATAATATGCATTCTCCATTTTCAAACTTCACCTTATATCCATTTTGGACAACCTACCCAATACTAAGAATATTATACTTCAATCCTGGAACAAAGAAAACATTATGTATATGCTTCTTGTCTCCTTGCTTGGTGAGAATGGATACAATGCCTTTACCCATCACAAGAAATTTATTGTATGTTCCCATCTTCACTTTGAATCTGATTTCTTCATCTATATTACTGAACATTTCCTTATTTCCACACATGTGTTTGCTGCAAGCACTATCCAAAAACCAAACTTGCTTACTTCCTTGCTCAGCTACATTGCAAGTTAAAAGAAAGGCTCCACCCTTTTCATTCTTTTCAGGTTCAGCTTCTTTTGCATTAGAGAAGCTTGCATTATGATTATGATTTCTGATATCATATTCTTTCTTTTTACATTCACTAGCATAATGCCCAAACTTTTTACAGTAATAGTTTTGCACACTTGATTTGTCATACCTTTGTGAAGAACCATCATTGGAAGTGCTTCCACTCCTTCCTCTTTCTCTGGCTTGTGGCTCTTGATGACTATGTCTTCCACCTTTTTTATGGTTGCTAAATCTTCCTCTTCCTCTATTGTACGCTCCTCTCCCCCTGCCTCTAACATTTGCATTTATTTTGAAGGCTTGTTCATGAGAAGAGTTTCAAACTCTCTCCTTAGCATCTGCAATCTAACTACTTTAACCTTGTCACTTCCTTAATACCTTCTCTGCATTCTACAAGGTGTCTCATACTTGCTTTGAATTTTTAGCTACTGGTATCCTTGGGAAAATTGAATCAGTAAGTGCATTATGGATGTAGCTTAAAGCTTTTGCATCCTTTCTTCTATTCTCCTTTAAAGCATTCTTTTGTGTTTGTGTGAGTGCATTGAAAGCAGCCTACTCTATTACCTCTGTATAGCCTCCTTCAACCAGTTCCCATAGCTCTTGAGAAGATAACAGTTCTTCATTTTAATGCACCAAATGTCATAGTTCTTCCCATCAAATATTGGGGGTTGTTGCCAAGAGTTGTTGCTGGAAGCCATTACAACTCAACCCAAAAAATAAAAACTCAAACCCACTTTCCTAATGAGCTTTTTGTTTTCTCTTATACCAAATTGTTGGAAAAATTTAGTGCCAAATGCAACCAGTAAGAGAAAGACACAACCAGAAACACAATAAAACACACACACACAGAAAATATATATTATATTAATTTGAAAAACTTCATACAACCACAGAGCTGCTGCTCTGGTTTTCTTTTGTTTCTCTTCTCGTGTCCAATTTCTTCTTTTTGTTTCTTACAAAAATTGTCTCTTTCACAAGTTGTTGCTTTGTATTTTTCTTTCTCTGTGTTTTCCCTCTTTTCTTCTCCATTGTGCTGTTGCACACTATTTTTCCCTCTCTTTTTCTTTTTTTTCCTTCGAGCTAGTACTCTTCTCTATCTTATGCTGAGAGTAGTCATTTCTATATACTGCTACATATATTTATATATCTCCCTTTTACAATTTTAAAACATTTCCATATATATATATATATATATATATATATAGGCCCACATTAAAAACACAGCCAACTATAAAAACGGACCCGAAATATTTTATGTAAAATAGTTAATCCCAAGACTCTCATGTCTGCGGGGAGGAGAAGGATGGAGGGCTCACGGAATGGGGGCCACGTGGAAAGTGGTGCGGGGGGGGTTTAAAAAAAAATTCAACGGCCCACAAAAATAACGGCCACTTAATTCATTAAACCCGTCAGAGCAGTGGTTGGATGACAGCAAAACATGGTTTAAAATGTGGCGAGGGGCTCAAGATTAGCTGCATTTAATTCTAACAAATGGATACCCCTCAATCCTTGACAACTAAACCTAAGAATTTTACACACTTAATCTGAACAATCTTCAGATTCAATCAAAAAATCACACAAATAAAAGTAGAGATAAAAACCTATAATTAAATATTTGGTGAAAAGTTTAAACATAAGAATAATGAAGTAAGAACTTTTCTTATAATATTGGATATGACATAATCATATTCCCTTACGGCAAGTATATGTTGGCCCGCCTTTTCTTTCATGCTTTGACGGTCTTGGACCCTCTTTCTCCCTCGTCATTCCATGTACTTAGTAAAGCATATACTTTGGAAAAAAAAGAGTTAATTCACTCTCGTCATTCCATGTAGTTAGTAAAGCATATACTTTGGAAAAAAAAAAAAGTTAAATTAATGAATAATGTAGATAAAAGGTTTATACCACCTCATCTCATTACCCTCCTTCGATCCACCAATGCTGACATCCTTTATAAATGCTTTCCACTCTCTTCATTTATCAAGGATGGTCATGAGTTATCTCAGATGTAATTTGTCTAAATCTTAAAAAGGTACACTAGAATAACAACATTAAAAAAACGCAATGTAAGAATTGACACTTCACTATTTATAAAATGTATTTGTGTCTTCAATAATGAAGACAATTCAAAGACATACTTGCTCACCAGAGCAACCTGGTTCGTAATAAAGACATTTTTGTATCTCAACAACACTTATGAGTGCGGGAGGTCCTTCAATTTTGCATTTTGTTTAGTCCATAGTTACCTCGAAGTAAGGACCAAATTATGTCTATAATTTGTTTGATATCTTGTCAGAATTTGTGTTCCAATTTCACGTTTTTTCAAACAAACAAAATAAGTAATAATGTATACGATGTCTACATATATGTAATCTACATCAAATGAAAATCTTTTTTAATCTATTTTTAAACCTTTCATCCTCCTCGTTTGATGATAGCAAATCCGATCAGCTCTATAATGAGCCAATATTTTTAGTATTTTTTTCTATATTCTTTCCTTCAATATTCCCCCCCACACATTCCTTGGCATCATTGTTAGGTTTGGTTATGCAATTAAACTCTGTAATATGACAGCCAATCATCAACGTCGTAAATTCACACTTTTGATGAGGTTTACCAAGTGTCGTAGACTGTGGAACAATACCAGTGTGGCAGTTGCCCCCATGCCCCTACATGCATCAATGTTAGATCTGGCATTGGACCCTATTTCACAACAAACCTGTGAGTTAAACGCTCAACTTGAACTGGACATGATATGTATATTAGTTTTTAAAACAAACATTTATATATTCCTCCACCTAGTGTGCGAGGTGTAGAAGTTCCATGGACATCTGAAACATGTGCATGCTAGTTTGCATGGATTTGCAACGTCGATACCTTCAAATTACAAAACAATTCATATGCTTATCATTACATTGCATGCATATACTCCTAAGTATACCAGACGTCAATATGCTAATCTCGTGTACTTCTTAATTGTGAGATGCGACTAAATCTTCTAGCTCCAAACTCGACATGTGGTTAATAAAATAATTATTCATTTATGTTTATCGATCATAATGGATGGAAGGATTTAAGATATCCTTAGCCTATTTTAGTAGCAGCTTCTTGCATCAGCTATTGTAATTTTTTTCTCATTTATCTTTTCTAGGAGTCTTGATCTAAATCACCCCTATTAACAAGCATGGAAACTAATTAATCACGCAAATCATTGTTAGATTAATATTAAATCTCATTTCTTTATAGTCGTCTCAATGGTGTTCAATGTTCTTTCCTTTACATTTTTGTACTCTATCAAAAAAAAATAATTGGGTTAAAACATGAAATTTTTTAAAATTAAATCAATTTAACCAAAATAAGTGCTATGTAGAAGCAAAATCAAAAGCATTTACTCATAGCAGATACTATCACAATTCCCAATGATTCATAAAAAGAATCTATATGAGATTAACAAGAATAAAATTGGTTGTAAGTCTCGAGAAAAAAAATGAATTAAAAATGCCATATTAACAATTACAATGGGTAAACTCTCTCAATTTCATAATCAATGTGAAGGCAACATAGTAACATTTACTTGTTAGGAATATTTTTTAGTGTTCATATGTTAATGTGTTTTCATGTGGTTGGACATATTATATATTATAATAGTTAGCTGGTCAAAATAATGAGATGTGAGAGAGATAAGTTACATTCTATAAATAGAATGTGATAATGGATGAAATGTAACTCACACTATTATTAGACATGAGTGGTTGTTTGGTGATAAATATTGACTCTTTTGTAAGAGATCATTACACTACGTGTGTAACCTCTCTGTAAATATCAATTAACATCTGAAGTTTATGTGTGTGTTATCTTTTTGTTATCAGAGTTATTGTTTAAAGCTTCAACCGAATTTCAGATTGGTATTAGAGCAGGTTTTTATGAGAGAGCAAATAGAAAACGGTTCAATGAGAGACCTCTGAAAATTTCTAGATCCTCTTCCTGTGTAGGTATCCACAAGCCAAGTATCGATGTGGCAGTCTTGTGGGTTATTCTTTCCGTGTTGTTTTGACTGCACTGCATTCACCTTCAATTTCTCTTCATTGCTAGCTGGATTCCCGTCATCCATGCGGTTTTTTCGTTGGGACATCAATCTCAGTTTGCCTTCACTATGTTATAACTCGTTGGAGCAGGTGCATGAGAGTCTAATGTGGTCATCTATTCTCATTGGACGTCCATAACAATATTGACATCTGTGTAGATTGAATAATATTCATATCATAATTTTTGTGCATTTGGATGTGCGCAATGATCCTATCATCTTATGCATCTACGGTTTTATAATCCAATCATTGAATAAATGGTAGGTCATGCCTAAAATTTCACTTCAATGTGGCACCAGAGCTGTTGAGATCCTTGTGTGCTTTGGCAATCAACATACAATCTACATTCATGACAGTCAAACCAACCATTCGGACCATGCGCACCTGCGCACAATCTTTCGCCATGTTTAGGCACAACAGTCATTAGGGAATGGCAGGAAGCAGAAGCAATCAATCTTCAAAGTGTTACGGTTACTGCTGTATAACAGTACGTGGCAAGTACGTTGACATTATCTTTAGTATGCTGGCCATGTTTTGATCTAATGAAGACAATCTCTGTCATGCCAAACACGTAGTCACTTGAATCTCCTAGTACCTTACAGTAGAACCTACAAAGACCATCCATGCATCCACAGAGTATCAAATTGATAACTCCAATTTAGTTTTCTTTCGTCAAGTCAAGGATAAGTTTTTTAATATTTGTTTATAATTTTTGTCATATAGTCGATGGTCTTTGTTTTGAGTTCATAGTAGGGATATTTATAAAAAAAAGCATTTGTTCGTTAAGCTTTTGTCACTTATTAGAAGTCTTAGATCAAATTTAGTACGTAGCACGTGGCGTCAATTTTTTAAAGTATTTTTCTAAAGATGGAAAGTACTGGTAAGAGGTTTCCATTTGTTTAAAGTTGAGTCATCATCATAGTTAACTCGAGTGTCTATTGTGTAGTTATGTTAAAAAGTAATATTTTAATTACTTTTTAATTTTCATTCTTATCATATTGTCAAAGTTAAAAAGTTGTAGTCTTTTGACTGAATCTTCTTCCTCAAGCAGAGTGAAAAAAGAGTCATCAACAAAATGACCATTAAGGAGTTGTTAATAGTTATTATGATCACCAGTGTGTTGCTTCAGATCTAGGTCCAAGTGGAGAAAGTCTTCTTAGAGGTAAGCATTTGCAACCTCTTCTCATGTATTAGCGTAATGCCCCTTAGTGGGATTTTCTATATAATCAGGTGCCTCCTAACTCGTCCGCATTGCCATTCTCCTACTCAAGGTCATGGCCAAAGGTTTTGTAGACATCGTTTAGCAATTGAGGGAGCTTCTCTCCCCATCCTCGTCACTCTCTACCCAGATCTCAACACCCTTCGCCCACTCATAAGGGGGCATGTTTGATCGTCTTTGTGGTGGTGGAGGCAATGGTGGCCTACTTCTCTGCAATGGAATTTCCCGCATAGTGCGTTAGTTATTTCTTCCCACCACCAGAATGAAGAAGAATAAGACTAGTAGCTGAACGACAGATGGGTTCCCATTCTGGACATGACCCACCCCTCTACTCCATTGACTAGGGTAGTAAGCATGATAGTTCTCTTCCTCTATCCCCTCCGGGTTGCAATGTTTGTTGTTGCCTAATTCTCTTTTTTTGTGATGATTCTAGTGCTTTCTTTTCGGCACCCCTATTTTGATTCATGATGCACTTTTATTTGTAAATCCATCTTTAATGTCATTTCTTTGATGAGAGATAGCCTTCTTTCTCGAGGCCTATCTAGATCAATATGTTTAGCATTCTGGGGTGTGACTCTTTCCACCCAACATTTTTTTATAATTAGAGTTGTACTATTTTTTAATATAAATAAAAGTACTCTTTTTTTATCAAAAATAAAGACATAGTCTTGTGTCAATACTCATTTTGTGTTGTCAAAATTGTTTAAAACAATGCGTCCAGGGCACATTTTTGGTGGTGCTCAATGACCTGAAGGTCAATGTTCAATTTTGAGGGGTTTCATATACATGAGCTTTAAGATCATTTTTGCTAAGTAAGTAGCCGAGAACAATGGCAGATGAAGGCAACAGAGGTTAGAGGACAATCAACGTCCTCTCATCAACTGCTAACGATAGGGTTGCACATTTGATATAGTGGCATGGTTTTCAACGTTTTCATGTTTTGTGCGGTGCGTAGAATAAACTCCTTTTACAAACAGATGAATAACACAAAAGATGACTACAATGATTTCATGTTGCATACTTTTACAATGATTGGTCGGTGAGAATCCTGACACTCACTAGAATTGAAAGTAGGAAAATTTCTCATATACATAAATGATCATTGAAAGAAAATGGTTGGCTTGTGACAATCCCAACATTCATTGGAATTGAAATCCTGAGCAGTTGTGCTTACGTGTGTAGGTGATCATGTGCAATAGATATCCAGAATAACATACTACAAACCTAAAGCATGTATGTACTTGTGTTTCTATCCCTGGTTCATATGGTGTGATTACTCCCCATGTTCACACTAAGGGGGGAATTTTAGGATTGTTTTGTTAGTGTTCACATGTTAATGTGTTATTATGTGGTGTGATGAGTTGTAATAACAACTTAAAAATAAATATTACATGTTGTAATAGCTAAGTTGTCAAAATAATGAGGCGTGCGAGAGACGTTACATTCTATAGTTAGAATGTGATCATGAGTGAGTTGTAACTCGCAATGTTATTAGACATGAGTGGTTGAAGGTGATAAGTGTTGAGTCCTTTGTAGGAAATCATTACACTATATATAACCGAGCTCTCTATGTGAATATCAGTTAACATCTCAATTTTATGTTATGTCTATCTTTTTGTTATTAGAGTTTATTGTTAAAACTCCAATCAAATCTCACACTACTAAACTCACTAACATATCAATCCATAATGCTACAATCATTTCTTCTTCACAAAACACAACTAAATGTCAAAATTCCATCATTGTACTCCATGTTACCTTATTTTAAGTCATTTTGTTAAACAGTTCATGTGCCTTGTGAATGATGCCACATTTTGCACACATTTCTATCAATATGTTTGTGACTACAACATATGGAAAATGTTCTCTTGTGATTATGCTTGGATGGGTGTTCATACCCTTATCTAATAACATTGAAAATCTTATATAAGGTATAGACCCTCTAATGCATTTGCAATTTTGTAAAATGTGGTAACATATAGAAGGCATCTAAATTGTTTATCAAACTATATCATACATGTTTCACCACATTGAGAGTTACATATACTAATGTCATTAACATGTGAGACCCTAATGATAATATTGTTTCCTATTCACAAAACAAAAGTAAATGTCCCAATTCCATTATTTGATTATACATTGATGGATAAACAAACCTTTATGTAGAAACCTTGAATGTTTTGATAAACTAATGTTATGATTAAATGATATCCTAATGTAATGACTCAGTAGACCCTAATGCGATGAGCGAGTAAACCTTAATGCAATCTCAATTGTAAAAATGTGGCGGCACATCTAGCATTTTGTAGTCATTGCAATTCATGTGACCATGTTTCGTTAAGACATCATCAAACAATTTTCATACGCTTATGTAGCAAACTTTGAATTATTAAACAAACTAATGCAATGAGTATAAGATATTCGAATGAAATGATGACATACCCTAACACAATCTTAGTCAAAGTGTGTCACGCCCTAAAGCAAACTCAATCAAAATGTGATGCACCCTAATGCAATATTAATCAACATGTATAAACTTCAACATGTTCCCTAAAAAAGATTTTTGCCCAATTAAAATGGGTCATAACAAGCATGCTCCTATAAAGTTTTAACAGCACATATAACCTCAACCAAAAACAAATTCAACACAAAGCTTCCTGCAAGCAAATCTAAATACAAAGTAAATATGGTAAAATAAAAAAAGCAGGTCATTTTCCAATACATGTGACATCATCATGATAAATGTCAATGTGAGCATTGTTCTACCTGATGGGATCCTCTACAAAATTGACTTCCTCTTATTTGAAATCTACTCATCTATCATTTTCCTTTGTCACAATCTCCTTACAGACATTGTTTTTTGGGTGCGTAAATGTCACAAGGGATTCACAAACCAAAGCATTGCCTATTACATGAGTTCATATTGGGGTTATAAAAATTAGTCAAGATGGATTCGATATATTGCCCCATATTATGGGGTATAAGGGTTTAATGTATAAAGGTTTTTTAAAAATATATTAGGGGTAGGGTATGTGGAGCAGGAGGGAGGAGTAGTCGTGGGGCAAATGAAGAGGCCCTAATTTGAGATCATTTTCATTGTGCGTTTCTTCAAAGTAGTGGCATGGTTTTAAGAGAAGAAACATGTTTTGTCTAGAGTAATAACACTACATAACTATCAAAACTTGGGAAATCCTTCATAGTAGCATTGCTAAGGTATATTTCTTGTCATTGGATTCGAAGTTTTTAGGAGAATGGATCTCATGAAGATTAATGAATTTAACTCACGATAATGCAAACACACATGACCCTTCACATTACTATATAAAGTTTGATTAGTGTAACAAATGTAGATAAAAAATAAAGGAAGAGAGAAACCAAATAACACATACTAAGGGTTTCTACTTTTTTAGTCCAATATGAATTTCATCAAGGTTTTAAGTGGAAGTATAATTAAATATTGTGAAACTATAAGATATTGAATCCAACACTTAAGCGGTGGAATAAAAAGGGGTGTAAAAAATTTCATAGGAAAAATGGGTGGCTTGGATATATGGTAAAATAAGGAGTATTCTATAGTTGAAAAGTTGTATTCAGAGGGAGTGCTGATGATAAAAGATTGAGATGTAGATTTGGAAATAGGGGTATAATTTATTATCCTACAAATGCACATGATAGGCCATAAGTTTACGTGGTGAATCCCCCATGGCAAAAGTGAGGTCCTTTATGGTGTGTTTTTTAGTTGTGTTGTCTTCTATATGCTGAAATTTCAACATAATAATCTTTATAAATCAAAGTTGTTGAAATTTTGACATAGAAATACATATATGTCAAATATTGAACAAAAAAATCCATGTGATTATTTTAAAAGCATGTGTCCATCTTGGTCCAACATTTCGACGTTTTAGACCTATGTCAAAATCAATGTCAAAGTGGACATTGAAATTTGGGCAAATTTCGTATTGTATGAAGAAAATTTGAGAAACTAAAGACTTGAGTAGTAAATAAAAACGTTGATGGTGTCAGTAATAAAAAAACCTATGTGCTAGCCAAAAAAACAAATATCAGATTTGAGGAAGAGGGCTTCAGATGTTTGGAAAGTGTGCAATAAGGCATGTCATTTTGTTGAAAAAGTAAGGGATAAAAAGTAGCACCCTTTAAAAAAAGAACTATCTAAATGTTAGTTATACTCTTTAAATAGAGGTGGTGTTAGAAAATGATGAGAGAGAATAAAGAGACATGGAAGGCATATAACACAACACTTTCATTTTATGTGTCTATCATTTATTAAACATTACAATTTCTGTCAAGTGAGGTAATTATACGTTGTATAACTTAATTACATTAACTATTATTGTCTTCAACCCTCCATGTTAGTGCTTTTAATGAAATGGATATTCATGACTTCTCACCATGAGTGGCATTTCCTAACATCTTACCATGTGCCTATGTGCATCCTGGATAGTGGTCACCCTCCACAACTATTTGTGTGGATGTTCTAGCCATCTCACCATGTGCCTCTCACACATCTTGTAGTAGGGGAATTTTATCCACCCTCACATGAAGCATTGTAACCTCCTGTATATGTTTTATATTGGATATTCCCTCCACAAGTAATGCATGTAAGTTTATTCGAGTAAAGTCAACAAGCCTATAAGGAATTTCATCCACCAACACATCTTGTATGGTGGATTTTCCCTCCACGCTTTCTTTTAAAGTTGATTATAGAAAAGTGAACAATTCTAAACTAGCACCTTGCTCAATGCCTAGGGAAACTACCATGTCTTGTTTGACATTAAACACAATAATCTTTTGTCCAATAAAATTTATAACAATATTGGGATTTTTTGTTAGCTAATGAATAAACGAGATTTATATGCATTTAAGAAATGTACCTGACATTCCCTACTAATATTTTTTTAGCATTGTACAACACATTGCATATATCTTTTGTCCTCTATTGCAAGTGATTCCCCATCAACTAATACAAGAAAATCAAAACAATTTGTATTTGCTGTAAACATTACATACCATTCCCTACAACACAAAAAAATATCTAGATGCACCAAAATCAATGAACCAACTGATAGCACCGTCATTCGAGCACGATATCTTGAGAATGTACTCTTCCCTAGAATCCCACTCTTCAACTTTTTCACATTTGATTTCCCTCTCGCCTTTTTATTGTGGGAAGAAATATCATATTGACTCTTCTAGCAATCCCTTTTCATATGCCTAACCTTATGACAACAATGACATTTCACCTAGTATCTAGAAGATGATTTACCTAAAATTCATTTCCGTTTCCCCTTTGACTGAGCACAAATGCACTCTCTAGTTGTCTAGAAATAGAATCATGTGCCTAAGTCTTTCTATATTCCTTCTACAACAAATAGGAATTGATTCATCAAGTTGCACGGTTTCACTTTCCACCACAGAATGTAGAGCCTCCACAAATGTTTCATAGGAGGGCGGACAACTATTTATAACAAGTTCAACTAGGTTGTTATCATTCACCTTTTCGTCAATGCCACCGAACTGGTCTCAAATAACTTTCATGTGCAGATGTTCTAAGAGGGACCCACTCTATACATCTTTGTTAAATGCAACAATACCTTTAGATACAAAACCAAACTTTTCTTTGAAGTTTGATACTTATTCTTCGTACTGATCTAAACGCACTTCCCTAAATGGCATTTTGGACCTCAGGTATCAAATCATCTAACATGGACAACTTCAACACCAAGGCCAAAATCTACAAAAATCATTGTAGGCCTTTTTAAGTGCCAAGGATGATTTTATCACAATCACAATTCTCCACAATTGCTAAAAACAAATTGACTCCAAACATTGTAGTTTTGACCAATTAACTTATGCACAATTGACAAAACTAAAGTTTTAATATCGACCATTGTAAGCACAAATTTGACTTTGGACTCATAAATTGATGCCAAAATTTGACTCCTGACAATAATTTAAAAATGCATCTAACTAATGAGCCCACAATCTTCAAAATGATTTTATTCGCCCATAAATAAACATAAAGTAAAATGTATAAGATTATTTATAAAAATTGAATTTTGTGAAATCTGTGAACGTAAAATCAATAAAAAATAACAAAAAATATATTGTGTTCCCTAGAGCAAGTTTAGTTTGACAAAACATGTCTCTCCCTTTTGGTGTTTGGCATGCAAATCGTGGTTCTATCATGCCCTAGTTCTCATGACCATTTTTTTTCCCTCTCGATTCACTCATGATTTCTTGTCTTCAAGCTCATGTTTTTATCCAAATCCTTTGCTTCACATTCATTCTAGTCTTCATATTTTTCCTACACTTCTAACTGGTCTACGTTCTCAAAGGATGTCATCATTTTTCTTCTTATTGTGATTGAATAGAATGCCTTTCCTTCAAATATGTATTGAAATCACATCTCTTTGTCTGGTGTATGTCCACCATCATTTTAGTTTGAAGATATTTTCACAAACGCATGCTTTAACATCATTCAAATCTTCACCAATGTTTTGGAACTTCTTATTCTCTTGGTATAGTTGCAAGAGGTTGAAATATCTCTAAATCACACATAAAAAGCTTTACAAATAAAAAACAAAAGTTTCAAAATAGATTTCTTATCATTATGGAATCCACACTAAACTTTTACATCATTACAATCCTCCTTTTATTTCATGTCTACTCTAAAAACCTTAAAATGCCAAAAAACCCTAAAATGCCAAAAAAAACTATAATGCCAAAAATTACCTACTAGCAAAACAACTTGGAAGGGCCCCAAAATTTGCATGCCAAATATTCCTTCATAAATTAAGGCTCACACAAAATTTTGACTTATTCTAACAAGTACAACAAAAGTTATTAAACTTCTAAGTCCTAGTCAAAAGTGAAAAAACATTCAGAGCCAATTTTAGGCCACTAGATGAAGGAATTCGGCCCCAAAAAATGTGTCAAAATGGCCGTAAAAACTTTACACACAAGGTTGACTCAAGAATATTACTAATATATATCTACCACCTTGTAAAATTTCAAGACGATCCAATGGTTGGATCAAAAGTTATGGTCTCCACAAGTTATGTTGTCACATCATTCTCCCCTGGTTGAAAAGAATTCAGCTCCTGCAAATTCAGTTGATAGAATTCATCTAATTTTGCACTATCAATCTTCTTCAACTCCCACTCAGGAATCCAAGTATTTTATTCTTTCTACAAACCTTCCCACTGTACCAAATATCTATTGTAGCTCCCATGTCTAGTAGTGATTGTCTTTTGGTCCAAGACATGCATTACCCTTTCCTTTTTCTTCTTCGACATCTACTACTCCAAGTTTATTTCTTCCTCCTCCACAATATTTTCATCATGACCTAGAAAACTTATATAAGTCAGAAACATTAAAAACTAGTGAGATAGAAAAGTTTTTCAGGTAGCTCCACCTTGTAGGCATTATCACTCATTTTCTTCAGAATCCTACACGGCCCAATCTTCTTATACTTTAGTTTATTATATGTCCCTTTTGGAAACCTATCCTTTCTAAGATGAACCATCACCATATATCCTTCTTTGAATACACTTATTCTCCTACTGGCATCAACAATTGCTTTATATTGTGCATTACTCACTTTCATCTTTTCCATCACTTCATCCTGTAACTATAGAATGTGTTCTGCAAATGCTTCTGCATCATCACTAGTTTTATCTTCATTGGGTAGCACAATCAGATCTAGGACCCCCTTGGGATTCCTACCATATATAATCTAGAAAGGATACCTCATTTTTGACCTGTTTACTGAGCTATTATAGGCAAACTCAACTTGTGGTAAAGCTAAGTCCCATTGTTTTGGATTTTCTCCAACTATGCAACATAGGAGATTTCCCAAGCTTTTGTTCACTACTTTTGTCTGCCCATCAGTCTGAGGGTGATATGCACTACTGAATTGTAGTTTTGTCCCCATTTTCCTACACAGAGTCTTCCAAAAGTGACTCAAAAATTTTGTGTCATAATCTGAAGTGATCGTTCTTGGAACTCCATGCAATCTAACCACTTCTGAAAAAAAAAAAATATGCAACTCTAGAAGCATCATTAGTTGTTTTACAAGAAATGAAATGTGCCATCTTAGAGAATCTATCAACCACAAAAAAGATATAATCATTCCCTCGTTGTGTGTTAGGAAGTCCTAACATGAAATCCATACTCAAATCAACCCATGACCCTGTAGGGACAGGTAATGGCATATACAACCCAGTATTTTGTGCATGCCCTTAGCCATTTGTCACACTCTACATCTTTCTACAATCCTACTTATGTCCCTCTTTACCTTTGGCCAATAATACTTTTCTACAACAAGAGAAATTGTCTTACTTATACCAAAGCGTCCAGCCAACCCCCCACTATGCAATTCTCTTATAATATTTTCTCTCATTGAACCAACAGGGATGCATAATTGTTTCCCCCTGAATAAATAACCATCTTGCATCAAATAATCAGAAGAACCACTACCTACTGTAGGGTCCTTAAGTTGTCTCACAACATCACCAAAATATGGATCACCTTCATACAATTCCTTAACTGCCTCAAACCCTACTACTTCATTTTCCATTGTTGTCAAAAGTGATACACGCCTACTTAAGGCATCAATAACTTGATTCTTCTTACTCGACTTATGCTTTAAGACAAAAGTATATTCTTGAAAAAATGAAACCCATTTTTCATGCCTACTATTTAGTTTCTTCTGCGTGTTTACATACCTCAAGGCTTCATGGTCAGTGAAGAGTACAAATTCCTTGGCTACCAAGTAATGTCTCCAATGCCTTAATGCCTGAACAATAGCATAAAATTCCACATCATAAGTAAATATTTCCTCCTGACTTCATTGATATTTTCACTAAACAATTCCATAGGTCATCCTTCTTGACTCAGTACAGCTCCAATCTTGACATGTGAGGCATCACAATCAACCTCGAAGACCTTGTTGAAATCTAGCAATACCAAAACAGGTGCTTCTAACACTTTCTTCTTCAACAATTCAAAACTATATGTTGTTCCTTGGTCCATACAAACTCCCTCCCTTTTGTACACTTTGTTATGGGTGCAACAATGCTATTGAAATTCCTGATGAACTTCCTATAAAATTTTTCCAATCCATGAAAACTATGAACCTCTGTCACATTCCTTGGAATAGGCCATTCCAAAATTGCCTTTAATTTTTCCTCATACATCCTCATTCCATCCTCTGATATGACAAACCCCCAAAAAAAAAACTCTTCTGAATAAATCTACACTTCTTTAAGTTTGCATATAGACTCTCTTTACATAACAAGTCTAACACCAATTTCATATGTAACAAGTGTTCTTCCACTATCTTACTGAATATCAGAATATCATCAAAATAGAAAACAAAAAACTTACCATTGTATTCTCAGAGTACTCTGTTCATCATCCTCATGAATGTACTGGGTGCATTAGATAGCCCAAATGGCATCACCATCCACTCATACAATCCATATTTTATTTTGAAATTCATTTTCCATTCATCCCCTTCATGGATTCTAGATCTGGTAGTACCCACTCCATAGGTCAATCTTGCTAAAATATCGAGCTCCCACTAGCACATCCATCATATCATCCAATCTTGGAATTGGGAACCGATACTTAATTGTGATCTTATTTATGGCCCTACTATCTACACACATTCTCCTAGTCTCCATCTTTTTTGGGAGTCAATAGCATTGGAGTTGCACATGGACTCATGCTTTCTCTCACTAACCCTTTCTGTATTAGATCTATCACTTGTTTATTCAACTCTTCACTCTATGTTCGGACTCATCTGATAGGCTACTTGGTTTTGAAGGGCTGATCCTGGGATCAAATCAATATGGTGTTGTATATCCCACTTTGGAGGTAACCCATTTGGTAGCTCATCTGGTATGACATCTTTGTATTCTTTTAGTACCTTTGTCACAGCAATGGGTATATTAAATCCTCTATTTCCACCTTCTTTGACATCATTGCATAACACCAGCCAACTTCTTCCATTTCTGTAACAAACTCTTTTGTAGCTAATAAGCCCTCACTCTTCTCTTCTTCCTTGAAGGGTAACAAGACCACCTTTACACCATCCTTCCAAAAAATATATGTATTTTTCCCTCCATCATGTGTAAGCTTTCTATCGTATTGCCAAGGCCTCCCCAATAATATATGGCATGCATCCATTGGGATAACATCACACCACACCTCATCCTTGTAGGTATTCCCAATCAAAAAACTTTATAAGGCATCTTTTATCTATGGTTACCTCATTCCCTTTCTTGAACCATGATATATGATAGGGATATGGGTGCTTCTCACATTTCAGATTGAGTTTATCAACCATCATAGTTGAAACCATATTTTCACAACTACCACCATCAATAATAATTTTACATACCTTTCCTCCAGAGGTGCATCTTGTTCGAAATATATTTGTTCGCGGCCACGAATCAGCACTAGCAACATCTTGTTCTTTCTCCTTCCTTGGGGAAATCATCGTCCTCCTTATCATGAGGGTTTCACCCAAGTCTATAGCAACCTCCATTTCTTCTTCCTCTTCAGCTTCAACCAAATTTACTCATGGTTGTTCTCCTTGCCATCTATCTTGTGTAGGATAGTGCAGACACTCAAAAGCTCTATGCCCCTCTTCACCACATTTGTAACATGTATATTACCTTTGGGGGCTATTTAGACCCCATCCTCCATTATAACCTCTTCCCCTTTGAAACCCCCTACCTCTTTGGTAGTTACCACAACTTTGACCAGAATCTTCATGCCCTTCTGCATTAGAGGATTCACCTTTTGTAGATTCAAATCTACCTCTGCCTCTCATTGGAGATGATGATGGCCCTCTCTTCACACCTCTTCTAAAATTATTCCTCTTGTTCTTTTCTTCTGCCTTTAATGTGAGTTGATAAGCATCATCCAGGCTATGGATCCAGAGCATACTCAGCTCATCTTGTATGGTATAACTCAACCCATTTATATACATTGTAGCCTTCTGTTCTTCAGACTCTCCCTGTTCCACCCTGATTGACAACTTGTAAAATTCATTGGTATACTCCTCAATGATGAGATCCTTTTGTCTTAGGTTTTTGAACCTTCGAAAGAGTGTCTGAGCATAATCTACAGGAAGAAACTTTTCTTTCATCTTCTTTACCATTTTATTCCATTTTCAGATCTTGCCCTTTCCATTCCTTTGTCTTTCATTTTGTAGGTGATCCCACCAAATCAATGCATGTCCTGGCCAACTTAGTGCATGCAAACTTAACCTTCTTCTCCTCTGAAAGGGTTTTCCACTCAAAGAATTTTTCCATGTGATTCAACCAGTCAATCAACTCCTCTGTCGTAACCCTCCACCATAATCAGGAACATTAATCTTGATGCCATCATTCTTTCCCTTTAAATCCTAGATCAATCTCTCCTCAAATGGTCTCTCATTAAGATTTCTTCATCTCTCTCATTTTATTCTTCATCTCCTCCTTCATTCATTAATGGAGGTACTTCTTCAGTATCACTATCTAGGTCTGCATCCCCATTTACATGTCTCCTTCTAAGGCGGGTAACTTCTCATGTGAGCTCATAACTTGTCTTTGTAGCTCCTACATATTCTATTCATGTGGGCATAACCTCCCCTCACGTTTCTATCCATGATTATATAAAATAGAGGCAAAAATTACACAGAAAAATGTAATATGTTACCTTAACTATTGCCGCAAGATCAAAATCTTGCTCTGATACCAATTGATGTGAATCCAGCTACAAGAGGTTGAAATACCTCCAAAACACACATAAAAAAATTTGAAAATAAAAACCAAGAGTTTCAAAATAGCTTTCTTATCATTCTGGAATCCACACTAATCTTTTACATCATTACAATCCTCCTTTTATTTCATGTCTACTCTAAAAACCCTAAAATGCCAAAAAAACCCTAAAATGCCAAAAATTACCTACTAGAAAAACAACTCATATGGGCCCCAAAATTTGCATGCCAAATATTCCTTCATAAATTAAGGCTCACACAAAATTTTGACTTATTCTAACAAGCACAAAAAAAGTTATTAAAGTTCTAAGACCTTAGTCAAAAGTAAAAAAAATGTTCGGAGCCAATTTTAGGCCACTAGATGAAGGAATCCGGGCCTGAAAATGTGATGAAATGGCCACAACCTCGCCAAGAAAAATTTTACCTTAGCATAGTACTAATGTGTATCTACCACCCTGTAAAAATTTCAAGATGATCCAACGGTCAGATCAAAAGTTATGGTCTTCGCAAGTTATGCTCCTGCACTAGCCCCCGAATGACCACTGCAAAGTGCAAGCCAATAAGAAGGCTTCACATACTTCGCATGTCAGACATTTTGATTTGCCCCTCTAACACCTACGAAGCATTAGCCAATGAAAACATTCCATGCTCCAAGGGATGTCAGAATCTTTAGCTCTTGACTGACAACTGCAAAATGCGAACCAATGAAATGGTTCCATGTAGTTCTATTGTCAGACTTTTCAGAATGTGAAATGCAAGCCAACAAAATAGCTCCACGTAGCTCTTCACATCCCAACTTGCTACCTTGAGGGACTTAGAAACTTTTTGGCTTCGAATAATGTTGCCACATGTCCCCTTTGACCTCGTCTGACTTTGCGGACTGGACAAAATATGAGTTGTGATTAACTCCGAGGACTTGGAGTCCAGATGAGCCAATCGCCTAAGGAATTTTCGGAATGGCGACACATGTCCTGCCTTGATCGTTGATCTTCTGCCACGTGTTTTTTTGTTTTCCTTTTTACCGCGACTTTAATATTTTCCGCACAACACTAACCCTTTTATCGTTTGTTCCGCGGGTTTCCAATTTCTTTGTACTTCGGCTTTTAATAGGAACCCATTAATTCTTTAATACTTAGTCTCTTGCGGGTTTTCAAATGCGAACGGCCAACGATCTTAGGCAATGGAATTTGAGAGTCGTTTAAATGTCTAAGACCTACTAAAAAATGGCTAAGTCCATTTTTTATGTGTTATCCAAATTAAATGGGGGGGGTAAATTTGGATAACACCCCTGTTGTGACATTTCAAAGTAATCTATTTTGAAGAATCTTACTTTTTATGGGAACACAAATATTTTGAGGTAAACTCAAAATTGATGTTGTCTAGATAGTTTGAGAACTTGAGTAATCTAGAGTATTTGGGGTTAATGAGCTCGGGGAGTGGGAAACAATCCATATAATTCTGCTCACATCTACACCTTTATGAGGGTAAAGATACAATTTGATGGAGTTATACCAAGTATAAGCAATGTTTTCAAAGAAGTTATTTCTTCATAATATGATTCTCTACCCCCATGTGCACACTAAGGGGGGATGTTAGGAATATCATGTTAGTGTTCACATATTATTATGTTTATATGTAGTGTGATGAGTTGTAATAACTCATGTACTTATTGTGTTGTAATAGTTAGTTAATAATGTGTGAGGTGTGAGAGATATTCTTGGAAACATTACATTTTATTGATAAATTGTGATTATGGGTGATTTGTAGGACAAAATTGCACTATTTATATGTTAACTCTCTACGCTAAATATAATAGAGAAATTATTATTATTATGATTTTATTTTATGATGATCTTATTATGTAGTTGAGTAAACTCTGAACCAAAACTTTATGGGCCCACTCCGTTATCATGTATTTTTGGTCTCCCTAGTAAAATATTGTAGTTCACATCATTCATTAGGTATAACTTGGCACTCCATGGCTATAAGTTTAGGTCCAAGTTGTATATCTAATGTAATTGCTTCAAAATACTTTCTTATTTGATTGTCAAAACCCTTAATGAGCCCTTTCTCTTCCAATGCTTGATTGCAAGAGAAAGGAATCATGTTACAATTGTTTAAGCCTAAATTATTGTCCACAAGAACTCTTTTGATTTCTATATTCTTGATTGTAACTTGAATGTGCAAGGGAAAGTGTTGATCAATAATATATTTTGAAGGCACTTCATCATTCTTAAAGATAATAATATTCTTAGTATCTATCATAGATCTAACAATAGAATAAATGTGTAGTGCCCATCCATGTGGGACCCAAACATAAGACCAAATGTACCAGGATAAAAAAATTGACTTTCATTTACTTGGTACAACTATATGACACCATATATGCTCACAAGAGATTGCTTAACACCACATGCAACATTTACACCAACAAGAAGAACATGCAAATATCAAATGACACAAGATGCAAATCGATGTCACGCTTATATAAACAAATGAGTCTGAAACCATGACCCAGCCACCACATGCACATCACGAAGAGGCACCTTCCACAATATCACATTTTCATGGTTATCTCTTTATTGAAATCATATTTCATTATTAGCCTTAAAGGTTCAAAGAGTGCTTAACATGCAAACATATAATATTGTTCACAATGTTATAAATTATTCATTTCTTTTCAGATCTAATTTATTAGAAGTACACTTAATTGGGTTCTTCTCTATTATTATCATTTCCATAGCTCAATATTAGATTGAAACATTATAACGCACCTATGAGAGTCTCCTAGCTCTCAACCTCAAACTAGAGTTTTTGATTCACCTAAAGACACATTTGGTTGACATTTTTTTTATTTTTGCTATGATTTAATAAATGGTTAGAGTCACTTTATATTTGTGTGTCAAGATTTTTGTCTTCCAAGGATTAAACTCACATGGAGCATTTCATCCCATCATTAAACACATAAAAGGAGTTAACATTGGTTTTAAGGAATTGGATTTCATATTTTGTTTACTCTAACGTCATCATCTAAGGTACACCTTTTGGATGGAAAAGTTGACTATAGGTTTTGAAAACCCAGCTTATAAAAAGATCCAAGGTTTTAATTCACATCAACTTTCCCTCAAGGATTCTACGTCCAACTAAAAGTCGGTTTTGGAGTGGTTCAAACACCTTTATCTCGTAACCCTCCAAATTTTACTTTCTTTCAAAAAATGGCACCTCTAGAATCCAAATTAAATTCTAAAGGTTATTAACAAATTCATTCACATTTGACCCTTGTTTTTGCTATGATTCAAAGTAGGTTAGAGTCATTTCTAATAGTTATACGCCATAAGTTTTGTTTTCTAGATAAGAGATTATGTTTCTCGAATGATCGAGCTCACGTGGAGTAGTTTATAAGTACTTTCAACAACAAAGGAAGGCTTAACTAAGTTATAAGATAACTCCAAGTTTCACTTATTTATTAGTCTTATATTATTCACATTTTACAAAAGTCGGGATTCTATTTAAGGCACTAAGTGAGATACCACCTCACTTTATGGTTTGCAAAAATATGCTAGATCACAATTCAAAGTTGTGAAATTACATTTCTTAATTGCCCCTATGAACCAAGTATGTTCATTTCTTAACTCTCTATGTTTAACCTCAAGACAACTATACAATTCCATAGCTTAGACCCTATGTCTCACATGTCACAAAGGTGACTCCAAATCTTTAAACTAAAGCATCCCACACAACTTTAACATGCATGAATATAATACCTAATGGGGACCCATATACTCTAAACAGTGTTTAACCATTACCATTCCTATAGGGTGGTTTTGTAACAATGTCAACAAGCAGACATGATTCAATAGAATCTTGAATTTGTGCTCTTATTACCTCTAAGCTAGGAGGTTCCAAAGAATGATAAGAAAACTAGGCTCATCTTTTAATTTTCATTTTTCTAAGCTAATGTGCTCACACACAAGAGGATGTCAAACAAGAATCTTACTCTAAGGTTGTCCTCTTTGCTTTGGTTATTCTACGAATTTTCAAGTAATTAGTAAAAGCAACGATAAACAGATCGTACCAAGCCACAAAGAACTCAGATGCTAATTAAATACCACACTCAATAAGATGAAAGTAATTTTCCAGAATAACTTTACAAAAAACCTTTGTAAAAAAATGAGCAACAATATCATATATTATTATGGAACTCTATGGAATACAATGAGAATGGGCCTTGTTTATATAGACAGGGAAGATCAATCTAAGAACCAGCCAAGGTCATAGATCAAGTCATAAATCAAGGACAAAAAAACTAGTCAAGACCATAGATTTAGAAAAGAACTAGTCATAACAACTAGATAATATCTTCCTAATATCTAAATAAGAAAAAAGAAATATCCACACACATAAGTGGGTGAGGATAAAATACATGAGGTAAATAAAGTACTTAGGTGAACATGAGCTAAGGTAAATACCTACTCTAATACCGCTCCTCAAGTGAAGCTAGGGCCCAAAATAAAAGTGGCATATCCACGGTATGAGTCCCAACATTTGGACCTGATCAGGTACTCATGTACAATATAGCCATGAAGAAATCTCAAACCAAAAGTAGGAAAGAATCCTACTAGAAAGAAAGAGAAAGAAGAAGAAGAAAGAAGATGTTCTCACGAACAACCCCCAAGAACAACTTTTGAAACCCCAAGCATGCCACGCAACTCAAGGTTGCGAGGTGATGCAAAAGTCTTTGTAAATATGTCTGCAACCTACTGCTAAGTCGAAATGTACTCTAAGCAAAAACTCCATCCTGAATGTGTTGACGAATAAAGTGTATGTGTATCTCAATATGCTTGGTTCGCTGGTGCTCAAAAGGGTTGCGAGAAATATGAATTACACTTTGGTTGTCACACCAAAGTATAGTCGGTGAATCCTATGGGAATCCAAACTTTGTCAATAACTGTCGAAGCCAAAGAATTTGTTAACTCGTAATTGTTTCCTGTACTCTACCTCTGAAGATAAAAGTGCAATAGCCTGTTATCTTTTTGCACACCCAAGCAACTAGAGAAGAACCAAAACAAAAAAGATAGCCAAAAGTGAAACTTTTGTCATCAATAGAACCTGCCCAACCTAAATCTATATATTCCAACCAACTGAGTAGAACCCTTAGTGTAGTGTAGTCCAAAGTGGGAAGTGCCCTGTAAATAGCGCAAAATCCTTTTAGCAACCTATCAATGACTACTATGAGGAGAATGTGCGAACCGAGATACAAGCCCTACTATAAATGAAATATTAGGGCAAGTATGGGTCAAGTACATGAGAATTCCAACCAACTGTTAATACAATGTAGGATCACAAAGTGGAGTGGTACATGTGGAAGTAAGAGTAACCCCGAACCAAAAAGGAGATGGACTTGGCTTGCAATCAGCCATATCAAAGCGCTGAAGAAAATCATGGGTGTACTTTTGCTAACTCAAATGAATCCCTAAATCTGTATGAGAAATTTGCAATCCAAGGAAATAATGCAATAACTCAACATTTGTCATGTTAAAGTGCATAGAAAGAGCCCTGTGAATACTCTGAATGTGGGAAGAAAAACTACACGTAAGTAACAAATCATCAACTTACAAAACAAGTATCACAATATCCTCACCAACATGCTGGAGATATATTGTAGGATCGGAGTGGTAACAAATAAAACTAGTAGATAGAAGAAAAGAATCCATCTTCTCATACCAAGCCCGAGGGGCTTGTTTGAGACTGCAGAGAGACCTTCGGAGTCTACATACAAGAGAAGAATCCTAAACAAATCAAACAAGTTGCTCCATGTATATTTCCTCTTGTAAATCTCCATGTAAGAAGGCACTCTTCACTTCCATCTGGTATAGGAACCACCCTATGATGTAGCAATAGCAAGTATAAGGCATACATAATCCATCTTGGAAATGGGTGCAAAAGTCTCAGAGTAATCAATACCTTCAACTTGTAAAAAACCCTTTGCAACAAGACAAGTCTTATACTTATCAATGGACCCATCAACTGCATATTTGGTTCGGTATACCCACTTAAACCTAACCATATTTCTTCCTTTAGGAAGAGATACCAAATCCCAAGTATGATTCTTCATCAAAGAAAAATACTCAGCTTTCATCGCATCATCTTGCTCCTGTATGCCATGAGCCTATGAAAAAGATAGTGGATTCCTCATAAACTACCTGACAAAAAAATCTAAAACCTGTCGAATGTGTGTGATGATACCTACTGGGTGGAAGATCCTGTATCAAAGGTGTTACCGTAGAAATTGTAGTATGAGCCCACTTAGGCATATTGACAACATCAATAGGAATAGGATCTTTTTTGGAATCTATAACTTCCTCATCAGCCTCCTCAAAGAAAGGACCTCAAGATGAGATAAAGAAGAAGAAGTAGGCATGGAAAAAGATGAAGAATCATGAGTTGTGAAGCGCTCATCAAATTGAACATGTGTTCGAAAAATAACCTCATCAATATCATGATCTAAAAGTCAATAAGCTCTCATGTCCTCACAATACCCTACAAAAATCAAGGGGTTACTCTTCTTATCCAAGGATTTCCTTTTCTTCTTAGGAATAAAGGCCCAAGCAGGGCTCCCAAAGACTCAAAAAATGAGACATTAGGCTTAGTGTTGGACCAAGCTTCTTCTAGAGTCAGATTTTCAAGTGCTCTATGTGGTGTCTGATTCTAAATGTAGTTAGCACAATTAACTACTTCTGCCCCATATATACGAGGTAAATCTCTAGAATGCATCATGCAGTTAGCCATTTCCTTCAAATTTTGATTCTTTCATTCTACTAAGTCATTCTGTTGTGGAGTATGAGGAACAAAATGTTGGTGAATAATGTCATGAGTTGTCAAAATTTTAAAAAAACTCGTTGAAATACTCCCCCCATTAATAATGTGAAGGTTCTTTATGCACCTAGAAGATTGTTTCTTGACCAAAGCCTTGAAGACTTTGAAGTGTAAAAAAATATCACTTTTGTACTTGATAAAATAAACCCAAGTACGCCTCGAGAAATTATCAATAAAGGTAAGTGCATACTTAGCTCCATTGAAAGAGGGGGTAGGAAAAACCATCAAGTCACTATGCACAAGCTCAAGTGGTGAAGAAGTTTTCTTGGACAATTCTTAGGAAATGGATTTTGTTGTTGTTTTCCTAATGCACAACCACGGAAAACTCCATCAAGAAAAGACACTCAAAGAATACCATCAACCATACCATGAGTGCTCAACTCCTTCAAATATTTGTAATTGAGATGTCTAAATCTCTCATGCCAAAGCTTACTCTTTGAATCTACATGAGAAACCAATCATGTCATTATATAGGAAGTGTCATCAAAACTATCAAAGTGATATAGTCTAGAACCATGATCAACAATACATTGAGCAACAAGTGAATGAAGCTCCAACAAAGTTCGTACTTTTGTTTCATGTGTTGTAAAAGTCACTTTTTTTTCTTGACCAAAATGACAAATTTGATATACAAAAAACAATTTTATAGTGGTGTTAGGAACATTGAGTGCATCTTAGATACTACCACCATCAAGGTGTATGTCACATTTTCCTTTAACAGAAAGAAAGGAATAATCTCCCACCTCAATTTTGGAAGTAGAACTCAAACCTAGAGATACAAAAGACTCCTTAGAAGAAATCATGTGATGAGAAGCACCAGAATAAATAACTCAACTATCTACAAATGGTGACTGAGATCTCCCAACAACATTAAGTGCTTTGCCATGCTAATTAGAAGGAGGTGGAGTGGAGATAGAAATTTTGTGTTTTTTACTACATTATATAAGGTTTGCATTCGCTTATAACACTTATGTTCTTTATGACCAATACCCCCACAAAGAGAGCATGAAAGGCTAGACTTATTCTTGGATTTAGAAGACTCCTTGGGTTTAAAGTTGTTTTCTTTGGGTTTAGGAGCACTTTGAGATGGAGAAGAGGTGGATTTAGTTTTATTTTTTGGTTTTCCCTTGCCCTTAGGATTAGATGCAAATAGTGCATTTTGAGAGGTGGAAAACTCAAGGTTAGACAATTTGGATTCTTCACTAATAAGTCTTTCACAAAATGTTTCTAAGTCAAGCATTTGGAATGTGTCACCTAAGGCATCCATGTTAGAGAAAAAGGTAGAAGCAAAGATTTGGAATGGTCCTCTCAACTTGGATAAAATTAAGTAAACACACTTTTCATCTTTCTTATCTCTTCCACTCCTCTTCAATTGTGCCAACAAATGCTTGAACTTGGTAAGATAGTCTATAATTGATGAAAAATCTTCAGGATTAAGAGAGGTGATCTCAATTTCAAGTTGCATGGCTTTCATGTGATCCACTTTACCAAATAAACCCTCCAATTTCTCTCATATTTTGAAAAGAAAGTCACATTTTTCCAAATGAAGCAAAATATTATCACTGACATAAATTCCTATCAAACTCATACACTCATCAAATTTGCATTGGTACTAAAATTTCTCATATTCTCTAGTGAACACTGGTTGTTTTGAAGAAGTTAAAGCCCATAATCCTTTCATTTCCGATTTTCCATTATTGTATTTCCATGTGTAGTAATTATGTGTTGTTAATGGATTCAACATGATCTAATGCACAAGTAGATAAAAAGGTCATTCTCAAAAATCGTCAAAAATATGCAAGAACCAAGCAATGCAACAAGACCCCCCAGATTTTGGCACTTTATAATTGAGTGCATGGTACAATACGACACTTTATAATTATAGTGTGTTTCTCAAAATAAACAGTTCCAATAAAACAAACATGCAAAAACAAACACTTTTACAAAAAAATGACACTCAAAATCCGAGTTACCAATCAAAAGATACAAACTTTTTAATTTTATGCTCTACTATTTATTTTAGTTGCCACTAAAACAAAATAAAATATTCTTGCCTTCACCACACAAATAAAATCAAAGGGGGCTGGAGTTAAGCACCTCCTAGTATGAATCACAAGCTTAAGCCATCATATGACCATACCATATACAAAAAAAAAATTATTTGCAAAATAAAACTTACGGATGTCAACAACAATCTTCTGCTCCGATACCATAAAAGGAACAATAAACAGATCGTACCAAGCCATAAATAACTCAGATGTTAATTAAACACCATGCTCAATAAGATGAAAATAATTCGCTAGAATAACTTTGCAAAAAACCTTTGCAAACAAATGAACAACAATATCATATATTATTATGGAACTCTATGAAATACAATGAGAATAGGTCTTATTTATATAGACAATGAAGATCAATCTAAGAACCAGTCAAGGTCGTAGATCAAGTCATAAATCAAATAAAGAACTAGTCATCAAAGAACTAGTCAAGACCATAAATTTAAGAAAGAACTAGTCATCAAAAAACTATTCAAGACCATAGATTTAGGAAAGAACTAGTCATACCAACTAGATAATATTTTCCTAATATCTAAATAAAAAAAAGAAATATCCACACACATAAGTGGGTGAGGATAAAATACATGAGGTAAATAAAGTACCCAGGTGAACATGAGCTAAGATAAATACCTACTCTAACAATTAGTAAAGCACAAAGGAGTTCATTCATTAATGACCCACAAAAACACGCTATGAAAAATCATTTCATTTCTAGTTAAAATGTACATCTACAACGTTAGCTAGATATTTACTTATAATCAAAATCACTCCTAGAATAAAATGCCCATTTTCCCAAGATACCAGTGTACTACAAATTTTCATTCATCAAAAAATAATCCATAAATAACATTCATGTTTATAATCATAGCATTGGTATACATCCATTTAATATCACATGCAATTCAAGGATAACCTATTATAACAAAAGCATATACAATGTTGCAAATTTCTTCATGTCCCGCGTACCTGCAACCACCACATGGATACCACAACTGTTAGCATGGCATCTAACTACAAACAAGCACAATTTACGTTATCACATTTTTCCAATAATGATGAAATAATACCTAACACACTTTTAAGGAGAGTAGGAATACAATTGCCATTTCATTTCATTTTTAAAGCCAAAAGATAGGGATAGAAAGAGAAGAGAGAGAACACCATTTCTTTTCATATTCAATATCTTTTCAAACAAGCATCAAGGAGGATTTTTGCTTTCAATTATTTGTGTTTACAAGGTTTCTCAATCGTCTTTTTGCTTGGATAAGGTCATATGACCATTTTCTCTAGTTGGTTACAAGTTTTCAAAAAGATTCAAATTCAGACAAATTGCTCAAAGATCATCGTTCAAAAACAATATCCGAGACACCAAAACACACGGAAACCAATTCCTACCTACTCTCCTATGTGCAGGGAAACACTCAAAGCTGACAGAATCCAAACCTTGCAAACTACCTTCAATTGATGTCTGCCTTTCCGGAGCCAACCGATCGTAAATGCACCCAAACGGCCTCATCGCCCAACAACCGAAAGCCTACAAAACCTTTATGGAAAACTAACTTGCAGGAATGTTTTCCTCTAAATTGAGGGTTGGTATTGATTTTCACAGAGAAATAGTAGAGGTATGTTGAAGCCAAAGACCATTTCTAAACCTAGCGCCAAAACTGTGGGTCAAAACCAAATTGTATTTTTAACTTTCAACAATTGTTTAAAGTTGCAAACTAGCCTGTTGGGGTCCTAAATGTGCGATGAAACAAGGTCAAACAAACAACCGAGGAACAACCTAGGGTTTGGTTTGAACACTCCATGTGACAAGGAACACGGTCCAAACTTAATTTTCTTGTTTCGGGGTATATATGGATGTTTTACGCCTCATTGAAAACAGGTTGTATTTAGATTTTACAAGGTTGTTAAGGATTAGTTTTGACTAACATTCAAGTTTAAACCCGCCATCCATGTGGCTTCCATAACTAGCATTGATATGAAAAGTTTTTTCCAACCATCCATGAGGTAAATGGGAGTACCGTTTGCATTTATGGTTAGTCGTCTAGTTTCGTACAAGATAGAAGCAAAATTTGCTAAAAAAAAATATGTCCCATATAATTCACCTAAGGTCTTTTTTTCTAACCATTAAAAATGAAGAAAACTAGAACGTTACAATCTTTCAAGGATAGAGTAAGAAGACCATATCTAAAGGTCCTTGAACTCGCGTACACTGGGCTCCAAGCTGACCACATTCAAGATCCACAAGACCATGCAATTGAAGAGGATTTTTTGTCAAACCATCACACACCTTATTTAAGATTCCTCATTATTCATACCTATCTTACACATATTCTATAAACCTTTGCAATCCCAACGGCCTCACTTCTTTTAGACATTTTGTCAAATAAATCACATGGCTTAGCTCAAAGCTTCTGTTTTGGCACAGACATGGAGTGCGCTAGCAAAAGATTGTATGAGTCTAGTTTTATTGCTGCCAACATCATTTTCAAGAGAGTTTCTAAAACCCTTTTAACAAACCCATTTTGCGTTAAAAAATCCTTCAATCATTGCAGTCCACCCAACCCCATCACAATAAGGCATTTTAATCAAACGTTTCATGGGCCTAGGCCATGTAACCACACTATTATACTTGTCCAAAGAACATTTACAACTACAACATCAAACAAACACCTCTTTCCACAGCTCCCCATTTGGCACACTAGCAAAGCGTTGGCAACGTTATGGTGTTTGGATTTTTACACCTGTCACTTTGCATTTACCAGAAAGCTTCTAAAGTCTTTTTAACAAAACGATTTTGTGCATACAATAATCAATGATGTCCCATAAAACCACATTCTTTCAGGCATTATATCAAATAGTTCGTTGACCCTGCACAAGGGCCAAGTAAGGCTTCTCTATGGCATCCAAAAATTCCACACATTCCAAGAACCCTGCATAGGCTTCCTTGCTTCCAAGTTGCATTTGAATGGAATCAAAAAATGAAAATAAAATAAAATAAAATAGTAATGGAAATAATTCTCCTCTTAAGCGCAGGCAAGATGGTAGCAATGAAGGTTGTGGTGCCTAGCTCTACACTTGTCACAATTGTGTTTGGGGAAATAGCAATCTACCTCCCACGTTGGCACACACCTTGCAAACAAACAACAAAACAACACCCCCGTATTTTTTTATAGGGTGGATGTCCATGCCTGCTCCTGTTGTTCCCATTTGGCACAAGTTGGACGTATGTTGGCAGGTTGTGGAATCTAGCATTTAACTTGCTAGAAACATCTGTTTTCAAAGGTCCCAAGACATTTTCAACAAATACATCCAAGGCATAACTGGAACAAAATCCACATGACCCCCACATGCTTAAATGGCATCCAAATAAAAGTTTAGGGAGTCCTCCAAATATTTCTTTGGAGGCATTCTTCCAAAAGGTGCATACTCTTGAACTATGTGCTCACAATTTCAACGCAACAAGGCAAAAATCAACCAATGCCAAAGCTATTCATTGTCCAGCTCAACTCAAATAAGCCCATTCAGATCAAAACTACAACTGAGTTTTCCCTCACCCAGAAAACCTCCATACCAAGCCGAAAACTAAGCGAGAATGATCTCTTACATGCATTAATCCACACACAGGCCAAAATTTTCCCCAAAATCCTTCTTACGGATGATTAGACCTTGAATAAAAACATTCTGACATTAATCAAAAATCTCATTAATTCTTTCTTGAAAGGAGGTTTGTCCACACCCCAAGAATTGGAAGCATTTAGGAGTATTAAGAATGTTTACTTAATTATTTTCCTTTTATTTTTGTTATTTACTTTTTTAAAATTTCAAATGATTTATATTATTTAATTACTTTAAATTTTCTTTAACCATAGCCACAATCGTTCATTTTGGAGGAGAGACATTGGTGCACTGGTGAATTCAAGATAGAGATGATAATCCTCTTGCTTTATCGTGTAACTATCTCCATTTGAAAATATGATTTTAATTAGATCATGTTATATTAAAATAACTATAAATATAAAACTTCAAGCATCAAAAATGATCCTGGGTTGGATGAACCGCAAGGAGAATGACATCACGACACAAGACACACCATAGGTTTAAAAGGGTTAGTCCGCGTAAGGACTACTTCAAATTTATCCGAATTATTTTATTATCTCAAATGCTTAATTTAATTGTTATCATTATTTTATGATCATGGAAAGAGGTTAAGAACGTCCATTGAGCCCATCAACCAAGAAAAAAATGATAACGAGAAGAATGGGAGGCTCTTCATGCACATAGGTGGTATTTATGTAATTATTTTCCTTTTATTTTTGTTATTTACTTTTCTAAATTTCAAATGATTTATATTATTTTATTACTTTAAATTTTCTTTAACCATAGCCACAATCGTTCCCCGATAAACCTCTTGCTTTATCATGTAACTATCTCCATTTGAAAATATGATTTATTTAGATCACATTATATTAAAACAACTATAAATATCAAACTTCAAGCATCGAAAATGATCCTGAGTTGGATGAACCACAAGAAGAACGACTTCACCGCACAAGGCAAAGACACGAAGACGCATCATAGGTTTAAAAGGGTTAGTCCACGTAAGGACAACTTTGCATTTATCCCAATTATTTTACTATCTCAAATGCTTAATTTAATTGCTATCATTATTTTACTATCACGTAAAGAGGTTAAGAACGTCCATCGAGCCATCAGCCAGGATGAAAACGATAACAAGAAGAATGGGAGGCTCTTCATGCACATATGTGGTATTAACCCATGTTGCACGATGATGCAGAGCATCTAGGACCCTTAAACACACTTTTAACAAGAGGAGTTAGATAAACAACCTCAATTCAGTCTTAACCTACAAAATACACTCTTCCCCAAAGTTAAGAAACAACAAAGTTGTGCAAATATGACCTATGGGCTAAAAATAGTGCATTCAATGCTTCATTCAAGGTTATTACCTCTTATTCCACCTATCTTAACCATCTCAATCCATGGAAACCACAAGAATTGGTTGACTTGCTCCCTTTTGCTAAAATTGCCAAATTACTTCTCAAGAAGGTTAATGATGATAGCTTCTAAGTTAGGGCACTCTGCAGTTCATTACCCCTGAGCTAAATACACTTTTGGACACCCTTTTGGGTGTTTGAGGTGTGGGCAAAGTTATTTGTCTCAACTCCCTTTGCAAATGCCACTTTCCTCCTAATTTCTCCTTCTAGACCAAAAACACCTTACTGAGCATGTCACTCCTCAAAATGTGGTGTATCTTCTTATTTAGGGATTCATGTTATTAACCCTACACCTTTTTAAACACCCATTTTAGCATAGGTCTTGGGCACAAAATCTTGTCACCTTCTTCTTTGGGAAAAATTGCTTAAAATCATAGTCTTGAGCCTCTAATTAGGCCTACCATGTTCTATTATAGTAATTCTAGTAAACTATCAACAAAATATCCTTACTGTCACAATATTCTTGCAAATTTCTTTTTGAATCCTAATGTGGCAACTAAGAGAATGATTTATTTAAGGTTCTAGCTCCTGGGATGAGATACTTAATCTTCAAAGGCCTCAACCCTCTTAAACCCTAAGGGTTTGCTGTAGAGGTCCCGAGAGTGAGGTTTTTCTCACGAATTCTAATAGATCAATCCCCCAATTCTTAAACTTTCCTGGGAGGTTTGTATACACACCTATATCAACCTCTAATTCTATCAGTGAAGTTTCTTACCTTTGTGGATGTCGGGAATTGGCTTCAAATGTTTTGCACAACATGTGAGATCAGGATATTCTTATCGGTCATTGTCTTCCCTAATGCCTTAGGGCCTTCTTAAACTCTACACACGTCTAATAAGGATTGGGAAAGCCTCTTAATGCTTGACTAACAGACTGGGCTCGGGGTCTCTTCGTCTAGGCAAGATTCCCTTCAATGAACAACAAAAACATATAACCATTGTGGTACGTCACTGAGTTCTCAGCCATTTCCATCTAAAGCCATTCAAATCTCTAAGCCTTGTCACTTAGCACTTCAACTGGGTTCATTACACTCTTATCAACTAGTTACAATTTATGATCCACTCATGGAAGCTTATTCTTCTCAATTCACACTCTCAAAACACACATATTCATGAATTCTTTCAAGACTATACATGTACAAGTTCGAACTAAACCTTATTTGCAGCTCCAAAATATTCTTGGGTTGATTGATCAATAATTCAAAACAGTTACAATTATGAGTTTTATACCTCTCCATTTGAATCCCTTCTTGTAATTGCCCATTAGGGTCATATGACTAAGATTTCCATTGAGATTCCATTACAAGAAAGAGCTTAAGTGACCAATTTTGGTTTACATGACCATTCCCACTTCAATAGGAGCCCTCAAGACACATAATGACAAAGATGACCTATAACATGCCTAAGACCACACTAGGACCACTATACAAGACAAGAAGCCAAAATTGGCTTTATAAAATTCAAATTTTCAAACTTGTGCAAAAGGGAGGGAAACCTCCCTATTTGAAATTTTGTTCTAGAGCTAAAATACCACATGAAATGACAACTATAACACTCTAATGACACCTCTAAGACTTGCACAAGCCAAAATTTGACTAAGTAAAACTATACCATCGACAGGAGTGATGCCCCTGCATCATACTCCCAGGGAAAATGAGAAGTTTTCCCATCTTCCTATGCTTGCAAGCTTCTTGCTCTTTCGTTCTTTGTTTCCAATTAAGTATAGTCTTCTGAGGATGTTCCTTGACTGTATGTATTGCCTCAGGTGTGCCTTTGAGTTGTATCATGTTCTTGGCAAGTTGCTTCATCTTTGAAGGAGTCACCATCACAAGCTCCTTAACTGCCATAGGACTGTACACTATCCTTTCCCATAGTTGGCTGGGTTTAAACATTTGATTCATGCCCTCATGGAAGGACTCATAATGTTCCTTGACTGTGACACAAGCTCTGACTTGTCCCTTTGCCTCTTCTTAACTCAATTCACTCTCAAGATTGAGAAAGTTTGGTGTTTGTTTGCTCCATCCTTGATTTCTCCATCACACCTGCACTAACAACACTTAAACAAGGATTAGACTTCAAATTTTGAGTTTCCTTCTCATGTCCAAATGTCATATTCTCCTCTTCATGCTTATTCTTCCCTTCCTCTTGCAACATCATGTTTTCTAAGACTATTTTGATGTTTATTTCATGCCTGATTTGTTTACTATGCCTGATTGTTTCATGTTAATTTCATGATCTGAATTGTTTATTTCTTTGGCTACCTCCAGAAGCTCTTCCCTGTCCTTGTCTTCAGTGTAGTCTGCATATCCATCTTCATTACCCTTCATACTCATTCTTTGTTGCAAGTGTTCTTAGTATTCATATTCTCAACTTATCTACTGCCACACTTTCTTGACTCTGCTAGTCCTATTCTCCATCACTTCACCTTCTTGTCTTTGCTGAGAGAATGTCTCCAAACCCATGAACATGACTCTTGACTATTGTTCAAGCCATGCAAATCTATCCTTAAATGGATTCAAAGTATTCTTGACTCCATCCTTCACAAATGTATAGGTATTTGTCCACCCATCATGGATGGCTCTCCTATCAAATTGCCATGATCTTCCCAATAGAAAATGACATGTATCCATGGGCAATATGTCACACAAAACTTGATCATGATATCTACCCACTTGAAAATCAACTAAACACTTTTGATTCACTAACACCCGATGCTCTCTTTGTATGCAGAAGACTCTATATGGATTGGGATGCTTTTAAATCTTCAAATTCAGTTTTCATACCATTTCAGTGGAGACTAAATTATCAGTGCTACCATTATAAATAATGAGTTTGCAGCACTTACCTTTTTCCTTTCACATTGTTCTAAACAATGTTCTCCTCTGCACTGGTTCTTCATGTTTGCTTGCATTCACTAAGGCTCTTCTCATCATCAGTGCTTCTTGAGTTTCAGGTTCCTCCACTAAGGATGGTGATGTTACACTCTCCTCTTCATATGCCTGTGTTATTTGATTTCTTGCTTCATCAACCCTATTGTTGCTTGCTCGAGGATAGTCAGGACATTTAAATGATTTATGTCCAGCAAATTTGTTGCACTTGAAGCATCTGTCATTGAATTCACCTCTTCTTCTTCCATATCCACCTCTACCTAGGTATTAGTATCCACCTCTTGAGTATCCAACCCTAAATGAACTTTGTGTTTTTGAACTATTCACTTCTTCCTCATTTGTTTGTTGTTGTTGTTGTCCTCTTTCTGATTGTTGACTTCTTCCTCTTACTCCTCTGCCTCTACCTCTCAAATGCTGAGTTTGTTTTCTTGATAGTTTCTCCTCTACCCTTAAAGTTTCATGATATGCTTCCTCTACTGTTCTCAAATGAAATAAACTAATTTCTTCTTGTATATTCAACCTCAAACCATTCACATACCTTGCCACTTCTTTAGCATGATCTCGTATATGACCAGACCTCATAGCTAGTTTGTAGAATTCGTCAGTATAATCAACTACACTTAGTTCTCTCTATCCCAAACTTTGCAATTTCTTGAATAAACTAGTTTGATAGTCTACGGGAATGAACTTACCTTTCAATTTGGCCACCATCTTTTCCTACTTATTCATATTTTCCTTGTTTCTACTTTATTTTTTTTATTGCACAAAGTCCTACCATATTGTAGCATGCCCTATAAAATTTGTGACTGCAAATTTCACCTTCTTATCCTATGTAATGTTCTCAAACTCAAAGTATTTATCCATATTTTCTATCCAGTCTATCAACTCTTCTGGATGCAAACATCCTCCATACTCTGGCACCTTCATCTTTGGCTTATTGTTTGCTCCCATAACTGTTTTCAGTATTCTAATCTATGTTCCTTCTTATTCTTTTTCTCCTTCTATTGATGCCACTTCTCTCTCTCTCATCATCATTGTCAACATCCAATGCTTTTCCTCTTCTCTGGGATACCTCTAGTGCTCCTAACTTGTCTTCAATGTTTCTTAACACAACATCTAACTCAGCACCCCTGATTTTCTCTCTATTTCCTCCTCCACCCACTCTTCTTGGTGGCATTTTGTCAATTTTTCACTTCTCTCTCAAGCTCTTTCTTCACCTATTATTTCTTTCTCTTCATGTCAATGCCTTTTCCTTCTCAAATATGATAACAATATTATACAGAGTGTCTAGGACCTTTAAACACACTTCTAACAAGAGGAGTTAGATAAACAACCTCAATTCAGTCTTAACCTACAAAATATACTCTTCCCCAATGCTAGGAAACAATAAAGTTGTGCAAATATGACCTATGAACTAAAAACAATGCATTCAATGCTTCATTCAAGGTTACTACCTCCTATTCCACCTATCTTAACCATCTCAATCCTTGGAAACCACAAGAATTGGCTGACTTGTTCCCTTTTGCTAAAATTGCCAAATTGCTTCTCAAGAAGGTTGATCATGGTAGCTTATGAGTTAGGGCACTCTGTGGTTCATTACCCCCAAGCTAAATACATTTTTGGATACCCTTTCAGGTGTTTGAGTTGTGGGAAAAGTGATTTGTCTCAACTCCCTTTGCAAATGCCACTTTCCTTATAAGTCCTCCTTCTAAACTAACGACACCCTACCAGGGTTGTCACTCCTCAAAATGTGGTGTATTTTTTGATTTAGGGATTCATGTTATTAACCCTATACCTTTTTGAACACCCATTTGGACATAGGTCTTTTGCACAAAATCTTGTCACCTTCTTTGGGAAAAATATCTTAAAATCACAATCTTGAACCTCTAATTAGGCCTACCTTGTTCTGCTACAGTACTTATAGTAAACTGTCAAAAAAAAATGTCCTTACTGTCACAATATTCTTGCAAATTTATTTTTGAATCCTTATGTAGCAACTAAGAGGATGATTTATTGAAGGTTCTAGCTCATGGGACAACATACTAATCTTCAAATGCCTCAACCCTCTTAAACACAAAGGGTTTGTTGTAGAGGTCCCAAAAGTGAGGTTTTGCTCACCAATTCGAATAGATCAATCCTCCAATTCTTAAACTTTCCTAGGAGGTCTGTATACACCTATATAAGCCTCTAATTTTATCAGTGAAGTTTCTTACCTTTGTGGATGTCGAGAATTGGCTTCAAATGCTCTGCACAACACATAATATCGGGATATTTTTTCAGTCATTGTCTTCCTTGATGCCTCAAGGTCTTCTTAATCTCTACACATGTCTAATAAGGATTAGGAAAGCCTCTTAATGCTTGACCAACAAACTAGGCTCAGGGTCTCTTCTTCTAGGCAAGATTCCCTTCAATGAACAACAAAAACATATAACCATTGTGGTATGTCACTGAGTTCTCAGCCATTCAAATCTCTAAGCCTCATCACTTAGCACTTCAAATGGGTTCGTTACACTCTTATCAACTAGTTACAATTTATGATCCACTCATGGAAGCTTATTCTTCTCAATTCACACTGTCAAAACACACATATTCATGAATTCTTTCAAGACTATACATGCACAACTTCAAACTAAACCTTGTTTGGAGCTCCAAAATATTCTTGGGTTGATTGATCAATAATTTAAAACCGTTATAATTATGAGTTTTATACTTCTCCATTCAAATCACTTCTTATAACTACCCATTATGGTCATATGACTAAGATTTCCATTGAGATTCCATTACAAGAAAGAGCTTAAGTGACCAATTTTGGGTTTACATGACCACTCCCACTTCAATAAGAGCCTTCAAGAAACATAATGAAAAAGATGACCTAGAACATGCCTAAGACCACACTAGGACCACTATATAAGACAAGAAGCCAAAATTGGCTCTATAAAATTCAAATTTTCAAACTTGTGCAAAAGGGAGGGAAACCTCCCTATTTGAATTTTTCATCTTCTAGAGCTAAAAGACCACATGAAATGACAAATATAATCCTCTAATGAAACCTCTAAGGCCTACACAAGCCAAAATTTGACTAAGTACAACTATACCATCCTTAGGAATGATGCTCCTGCATCACACTGAGGCTTGGCTCCTACTAGAAATAAAGTGCCTCAAAGGATTGCATTTTAGTGTTTTCTTAAATATAGATGATTGTACTCTTGACCTTAAAGGAGCGATGAGATATGAAGATAGATATCCATACAATTACTTTTATCCTTCATCAACATCTAATATTCTAAGGAAGGTATTGCTACTTTTCTTACCCTCCATTTAATTGTTTCATTTTACGAATTATTCATATTGTAAGCACGACCCTAGAACAACGAACTCACTCATACCAAGGTTCGACTCAATCCCATGCAACTACAATCGATAGGGTTATAACGAAAGGGGCATTACACAATGTGAGAAGTTTTAATATCACATGGCAATGTGTGTTTCTCTAAGTTAAAATTAATACCCTTGTAGATATTGGACTGGGTAAGTAACTCAAGAATATATATCTTAGCATGAGTATTTTGCAAATGATAGATGATATCATTCTTGTACAACCTGGAACCTATGCTTGGTAGCTTAATACAGATTATGTGAGATGTTTAAGGTAATCCAACTTTGAGATTATGGAAGTTCAAGAGGGGCCATTGTATTCTTTTCCATGTACCTCTTTTGTGTTATCCTTTAGCATCACCTACTTAATATCAAATCATAAGAAATCATCATACATTTGGAAACAAAATATATACTCTTATAAGGCATTATAGATTCCCTATCATTAGTAAGTGCAACAAGACATAAATACATAATACTATCATCATTGTATGCGGACCTAGCATCTCCAAAAAAGTATGCTAACAAGTTATGATATGCCATTAGAAACAATAATCTATCTATATATAAATGTAATTTCTACAAAGATAACAATATATATTGCATACGCGGTCTAGGTGGAGGAGGGAGGACACACTCAACTATCTCTAAACCATTGTAGATGAATGATGCCCAATTTTATAGTTAATCCCCTCGATTGATAAACCCCATGTATACAAATATGGGAGTCTACGTCGTCCTCCCATATATAGATAGGGTTTGTCCCAACTATATAGATCGATAGGACCCTTATATATATGCGGTTAGATAAGGCAAGGGATTGGAAAATTTGACTAATATACACACATGACAATGTAATCACTGAAAATCAAACCCTAATGGAAACACGTCTAGGAATATTCCTATCCATATCAGTTAAAGTGCACATAAAGTTAAAATATTTACAATAATTTCTTTAAGGAACAATAGTATTGCAATAAATATGACTAAGAAAAACCTTAAGAATAAGGATACAATAATAGGGGCTAAAGGAATCTAACATGGAAGAAGAAGTGCCCTAGAACAACTAGAGTTACCCCTAAAGAAGCAAGATTTCACCATAGAAGGTTACAAGCATACAAGATAATTTGGGTTCATCAAAAGGTGAAACCCTAAGATTGGGTGTAATTTAATATGGCTTCACCAAAATGTAGATGAAAAGTGATTTTATATTAACAATGTGTTATGATTAACCACATTTATTGCAATAAAGATCTAAACATAAATTAGTAATCATATGTAATTACATAAAGGAAATATTCATGGAGTCAAATCACTAGAAAGTCAAGGTTTTAGAAATGTATCTAATTTGTCGCAATTTTGTATACAGACATAAAAAAACAAACATTGCATCGCTAGTTCAAACAAAGACAAGGACATCTCGAAAAATCCTTGCGAACAAAGAACATTAACCATAACTATACGGTATATATTCAGAATGGTGGATTTGATTTGATGACCATGTTCACCTTCTTCGTGTCTCAAAACACCTCACTTACTTTTTCCAAAATAATATGTGGATCTCTTAGAAACTAGCTCCTTCCTTGGAATCTTAATGTGGCAATAAACACCTTGCGAAACACAATAAAAATAAGGGATTAATTAAGGGGCATGTGTTATCTCTCCATTATTATCAGGGACCTTGATGGGAACACTTCTTTAATGATAGGACACCATGTATATTGTAAATCAACAAGTAATTGATTGTAATGTTAGTATCCAACCTTTATCACTTTGAATGACATAATCAATACAACACTAAATGCTAAATTCTCTTTATGTTTTTTTAAATGCTACTTGAAATGCTTGTAATTGTTGGTGAAATATCTTATATGCACCTAATTTAAGCTTTGGATAGTTCTTATATGAAGGTTAGATATGGCGTAATTTACTTGACTTATAATAGAATAAGGACTAGATTTTGTGCGAGCTAATAAGAAATAGGCCAACGAGAGAGGGATTTAGCTAATGTTTAATTATATATTTTCTCTTCATCTATGTATTATTTCGAATCATGAATATAGTATTTCAATTTTGATGTTTTCAAATTATCTGAGGAGAAGCTCTATGAGCAATAGTCTTTGATGAGTATGATTGAGAGATGGTTTATAGTGCAGAGGTGATCTTGTGTCTAAATAGCTTCAATCTTTATTCTCCTATTTATACATGGTCTAAGAGCATTCATTTTTCTAGCCAAGTTTTGTGAATATATTGAGGTATCTTGGATTCTTAGGAGTTTCTTTTCCTTAAAATTTTCCAACCCATCTTTGACCTTAGGGTTTCCAAACTCTTGTTGGACATTATTAGGGGGCTAAAATCGGGTAAAACTTAGTTTGTGATACTGGGTTTTTTAAAAACCCTCATGGGTTTTATTTTTTTTGTGAAAAATGCATTTTGGGGATTTTTAGGTGTTTTTAAAATATTTACGAAGTTTCTATAATATTTTGTGCATTGACATCATTTTTTTGTTGAAGTATGAAAAAATTGAATTTCAAAAAAATCACAATTGTTTGCTTTACGATTAATTTTGGCAGTTGTTTGAAGGTTGGACACCAACAGGAAATCAAGAAGGGATCAAAAGTCTACACAGTGTCTTTTTTTTGTAATATTTTTCAATCTCAAGGCAATATGATAATTTGTAAAAATTCTCCCTAAATCATGTTTAGCTCATATAGATCACACACCATGACAAGGTATGGAATTTCAAAGTTTCTAGAGCCGTTGGAGCCCATACCTTAACCCTTGGCTTTCTGAGCCCCCTTCACACCCGAACCATTTTTTGCATTTTTAGAATGCCCTTTTTTGTTAGGTTTGATTGTAAAGTGGATCCAATGTAGTAGAAAATCAAGCTCCCCACCAAAAATTCAGCTTAATCCTATTAACAAACCTTATCAGCTCCATAACTTTCAAACAGTAAAATTTTTGAAGTACCATTTTTTTGAAAGTGTTTATTTTATCATGAACTTTCCAAACCTTTGCTCACATCTTTTTCATAGTATATAGGAAATTCATTTTTCATTTTTCTATTTTACACTTGTTAAATTATGACATTATACAACACATTATGGTATTATAAATGGTTGTGAGTGGGGTTTTCTTGCAAATGCTCTAATTATATAGTGTCAACCTTATCGGTGGCAATAGTTATGTCTCAAGAACATTGGGTTATGTCCCAATTCTCGTATTGGGCTTTTTTTGGTGCTAAGCACTATTGTCATTGACCATTGTTGGCACACTTACTGTTATGTTTCATTGTTGGGCATACCATGCAAGCATTATTATGGTATGTGCCTTGTTTTCAGCCATTTGTGGGGTTGTTTTGACACTATTGAAGTTTTTGTCACGTGCTTGTTTTAAGCACCTTTGTAAGCCCTTGTAGTGCCTTCACTATTTCACATGTGCATTGTAGCGCACCATAGTTCTCAAACTTTGTATTGTTTGAAGAGCTATTTTTCAAAGACCACTATGATGATAGATTCGCCTCCACCAGTGCTTATTAGTATGACCAACTATGGAAATTTGTGTCATAGCATGGAGCAAATATTCACTGCACAATGCCTTTATCTATTTCTACAAGGACAGTTTCCTGCTCCTTTTAGCTTGGTTCAGTACAACTATTGGCTTAATTCATGTAACATTGTATTTGCGAGTTATTTATTAATGTTTCAATGTCTCAACTCCGCCATCTAGTGTTATGTACCTTGGGATATATTAGTATTATGTATATGGTTGGTGGAGATGGCAACATGTGGTACACATCCCCCTTAGTTATATGTTTATAATATATGGGGTCACATAAGAATTAGCTATATTGGGATTAGGTGTTACCCATCCATTACGAGTAATGTATGTTTGTATAAAGGAGATGAGTATCATTATGTCATGTCATGTATGAGTTGAGTCTTCTACTTGGTAGGAATATATTGGAGGTGTCCCCCTCAAAGTGCAATTCCCATATTGGAAGATTGTGGAGTTATTCCTTCTCTAAGGAGTATTTATGGTGTTTCCCTACCTTAAGGGTATATTTCATAATATAGTGAATATTTTGGCATTTGGGCCCACAAATATCTCTTGCATGGTGTAGATATTGATTATATTCTTCATATTGCTGAATTTGTATATGCAATGATCTTATCATCTAGAGGACATAAAGTGTCCCTACACTATTTAGAGAATTCGTCAGAATCTATTTGGAGACCCTTCTATTACCAAAGACTCCTCTTCTGAGATTGTAGTTTCTACTCCTATTTCTTATGATCATCCATTCCTATTAGAAATTGCTCTTCTTTTTGTAAAGACACCCTTGCAAGATGAGTACTTTCCGGACATGAGATCTTTGTTTGTAGACTCCACTTATGTTATTGTATATGATGATGTTCTTCATTTTATAGAGTCATTACAAATTATACTTCAAAGGATTATTTGTTGTCTCCGTTGATGGGAGTTCCCCCACCATGGTCTTTGGCACTTCCACATTTTCTAATATCATTGACGATCCACCTCTTCTTGTGGATCCATGTTCTTTAATTTTGAGGGTTGATGAACCATGCCCTCCACTTCATATATAGATTCTTTCATTGAATACTCCATATCTCTCTTCTAGTATGTCTACTTCAGTGGCATTTCCTTTTTTAAGCACGATATTGTCAAACCTATGCCACATTGCAATTTTAGACTAGTTGTAGATATCTTCATGTTCTTGTCTTCCTCTGTTGAGTGGGAAGATTTGTTGTTTTTGTCTTTGTTCTTTCTCCAAGGGGCATACATTTTGTTCAATGTAGGTGGGCCTCCTTCGATCTTGAATTAGAGGACCTCATCATTTGCATTCTTTAGTCTAAGATTTATTTTTCTTCACTACCTTTAGCATCTGACGTGGGGGAAGTAGTTTACAAGGGAGGGGGAGAAGGTCAAGGGATTTTGTTAGTCTTTTATCTAGTTTTTTTATCAACCTCCCTATTTGCACTTAAGGAGGGGTGTTGGTGCAATTACATGCATCGAACTTAAGCTAGCTTATGATAGTTTCTATAAGAAGATTAGATTTGACATGATTTCATAGGATTAGAATAGAGATAATGACTAGCCTGTATGTTTTCCAATAAAGTTTCACCTTTATAGACCAACTATAATTTCCTTATTTTTGGCAAATGAGAGAAGGGTATTTAGCTTTTATCTAGCTATAAATATTATCTCCATCTATGTATTTTTCATATTCATGAGTACAACATTTCATTTTTCATGTTCTCATTTTGTCTTAAGGAAAAACTCCACAGGCCTTAGTATTTGAGGAACATTATTGAGAGATGATATCTGGTGTAAAGTGAACTTGGATATGAATAGATACATTCATTATTCTCTTATTTCTAAATGTATACCTTTTTGGTATGCATAATTCATTTCTTGTATTCCTTTTCCTAAATGTCTAAATGCACCTATGTATTTATAGACCTCTTGAATTAGAATTAGGTCCTTGTTGGAATGCAACCTAACAAACAATGAGTGGCGAAATCCAAAAAATAAGGACCAAAAATCTTGTGGACCCAAATAAGGGTCTAAGGGCCCAAACCAAAAAAGTGTCGAGAAATATAGGATACAATTATACCAAAAAGCAAAAAAAATGAAATCTAGGGTGAACAGAGAAAAAACATAAGACAATAACGTTGAAGCAAGAAAGATTTAAAAAGATAAACAAGGAAAGAATATAGGGGAACATGTCAAAAGAAGCTGGAGAGAATAGAATTCGAAGATAATAACCACACACCAATGAAAACCTAATCCAAACCAATAATTGATAAGCACAAATACATTAGAACAAGGCAAAATTATTATAAATAACTAGACATGTACCGAAATTAGGTGTCTACATTAATAAACTTCTAAATTACATAGGATAACACCCTTTATAAAGAATTGGATTGTCTGTGACACCCCTTGAAAAGGGACAACAACTTTGTCACTAATATAAATTCCTAACGTGTCATCATGGTAACTTGTGAGGGATGGTACTCTTTAAAAGATTTGGTTATTTGTGGCATGCTTAAAATGAGATTGTGGGTTTTGACCCATGTAAACAGGGATTTTCCAACCCTATGTTGTAGAAGACTATGAGACTATTACAGGAACTACAACCATGGATTGCAACTAAATAATAACTTAGAAAAATGATGTAATGCACAAATAATCAAAAAATAAGAAGTTATATTATTTAGCAAAAACTTGGTGATCCTCATATGGGAACAACAACAGTATATAGGCAAACACAATATTATTCTCACTTAGCAAATAGGTGGGACAACCTAAACATGTAGATAAGATAATATAAGATAATTAAATTAATTATATTAGAGGAGTTATCTCCACATATCATGGAGATGAGAAATTCTCAACAAGCTCCTAAACATGCACGTGAGTTTCGATCCCTCACATAATAATAGTTATTCAAACAAAAATAAACTAATCTTCCTAAATGAAGCCTACTAGTGTGAACACAATAAGGAACTAGTTAGTAAAGGACATAAACTAGTACACGATGTGAACACATCACGCTAACAACCTCCCCTAAGTGAAGGCTAGGGAACAAGAAAATGAAGGGGTTCCGGCTACTTTGCTTGATAAGATACCCAATATAAAGTACAACTTCATTCACCCCAAGCAATACTTGTAACTAAAGGTAACGAGGAGAAGCAAAAGGCTTAGTAAAAATATCATCAACTTGCTCAACTGTAGGAATGAACTCCAAATGGACAACTCCATCTTGGATCAACTTCTGAATGAAGTGCATGTGAATCTCAATATGTTTGGTTTTTTGATGTTCTTTATAGGGTTGCATGCAATTTCAATAACACCATGATTTTCACAGCAAATCAAAATAGGATCCCTATGCACGGAAATCCAAACTCATCAAGTAATTGGTGAAGCTAAAGAGCTTCCAGACTATCCTTGACTGTACCTTTGTACTCTGCCTTAGTAGATGACAATGTAATTGTAGCATGTTCCTTACACACCAATGCAATCAGACCTGAGCTAACGTGAAAGAAAAAACCATGTAGATCATTGTGTATCATGACATCCACCTCAATCAGAATATGTGAACCCTTTGATATTAGAGGATTCATGCGGTGTGCAATAAATGCCAAAATTCAAAGTCCACCGAATGAAACACAAAAATACGCTTTACTTGTCAATGACTTTCACGAGGCTCATGAGAAAGTTGAGAGACATAGTTAAAAAAATGTAATACCCTGATGAGGATGGGTTAGATAAAAAAGACTTCCTACTAACTGACTATACAAAGTGGCATCTAACAATGTAGTTTTACAATCAATAGTCAATTTGATACCTAACTAAAATGGAGTGGGAGTTGGCTCACAAGAAACTGTGTGGAATTTCTAAAAGCATATATGCGGTATATTTTTGTTTCCCAATGGAAATACCCTCCGAAGGCTAATAAAATTGGAGGCCAAGAAAATAGTGCAACAATCCCAAATCTGTCATATCAAATCTTACCTTCAACTTGTGTTGTATGTACTAAATCATAGATTTTGAATTGCCATCAAGGATTAGATCATCAAAATACAAAACCAAGATAAATAATTCCTTGCCATTTTTCAAAAATATGCATTGTGATTAGACTCACAACAATGAAATCCCACTATCAACAAAAAATTTCTATCTTCTCATACCAAGCTCGAGGATATTATTTGATACCATAGTGAGATTGATGGAGTCTACATGAACTATCCTACACAAAGCCCTCAAGTTGCTCCATGTAAATATCCTCCTAGAGATCACCATATAAGAAGGCACTCTTGATGTCCATCTGGTATATTGGCCATCAATGTGATGCATCAAGGGAGAGAAAAAGGTGCATAGAATCCATCTTTACAACATAAGTAAATGTCTGAGAGTAATCCACTTGAACTTTTGAAAACACCTTGGCTACAAGACGTTCTTTGTACTTATCTACAAAACCATCAACTACATATTTGGTCTTATAGACCCAATTACAACACAAGTTTTCTTTCTTTAGGAAGAGCCAATAACTCCTGTGTATTATTTTTCATGAGTGAAGAATATTCTTTTTTCATACCAAGCTCCTATTTTAGTTTTCCTTTTACCTCAGAAAACAGCACCGGGTTAGAAGAAATAGCTTGGCTCAAAAGAGCCACACCAGATGTATGAAAATGTGTGCAAGTACCAAAAGTCCCGGATTTTGTGTGACAAAAACCATCAAGATCACCAATCAAATCACCAGCTACTTGCAATGTAGATTGAACACACTTAGGTATGGGCTTCCAAGGAGGAAATGGCAGAGCAGGATTGACAATTTTCTCAATATCAAAATAAAAAAGCATGTCCTCCTTGTCGGATGTAGAGGAGGAAGGGGATAAGATTCAACAAGAGGATCAAAGGAAGTATTTGTCTCGGCAACATAAACATCACGTTGAATAGTACATCATGGGCAACTAGATCAAAGAAGTGGCAAGCCTCGACATGCCCACAATGATCAACAAATATAAGTGTTTAACTTTTCCTCGCCATAGATTTTTGCTTGTCATCAAGAATAAAGGCCCATGCTTTACTGTTAAAGACACGAAAAATTAGATACATCATGCTTTTCACTTGACCATGCTTCTTCCAGTGTCACACCTTGGACCACCTTCTGTGGAATTTGGTTTTGAATATAATTTGCACAATTCATAGCTTTTGCCCATAATTCAAGTGCCAAGTCATTGGATTGAATCATGAAGTTTTCCATTTCCTTGAGTGTTGTATTTTTTTGCTCTGCTACACCATTTTGCTAAGGGTTGTAAGGAATTGTATTTCGTGCAAGATACCATTGTTAGCACAAAAATCATGAAAATCATTATTAACATATTCCCTCCATTATCTATGCAAAGTGTTTTCAATGAAAGTCTTGATTGTTTTTCAATGAAAATACACCCAAGTCCTCCCTGTAAAATCATCAATAAATGTTTGTACATATTTTACAGTAGAACATGACTAGTGGAAAAATTCATTAAATCACTATGTACTAACTCAAGTGGAGCCTACACTCTCATTTCCTGCCCCTTTGGGAAGGGATCTAGATGTTGCTTTCCAAGCATTCACCCTAGACAAACACCATCAATACTAGAGATCTTTAGGAGGCCTATCACCATATTCTATGAAAAAAGTTGTAGATACTTGTAGGTGAGCTGACCAAAATGTTCATGCCTTAACTTGTTCATTGAGTCACCATGAATAACAAGAGAAGACCTTGCAGAGGTGTCAATTTTCTCAAAAATATACAAGCGTGAACTATGGTCCATTGCACCTATAGCTATAATATCATCTAGATCATTCATCTCTTTAATTGCAACATTATGTTGAGTAAATTCCATAGATTTGTGACCACCAGAATTACAAATTTGATAAATGACATACAAATGTGAATAGGTCATACTAACACTATAAAATCAAGGTGTATAAGTTTTATTCATTTTTTAAAAAATGGGTTATAATTTGTGTTATACTAACACTCCGACACAGAGAGTCAAGCGGTTGAGGCTAGGATCATGTCTTAGGTGATTTTTTTTTGGGATATAATTTGTGTTATACCAACACTTTGACACTGAGAGTCAAGTGGTTGATGCTAGGATCATGTCTTAGGTGATTTTGAAGGCGAGGATGCCCCTTACCCATAGCTACCTAAGCGCTAAGGTGCTCACTAATTTTGTTCCCAATATTGTAATTTTACTATATTTTCTCGAAAATATAAGCACAAAGCACAAATGCAACAATCTATATAAATACCTGATATAATGCTTTAGCATTTAATCAAATAATAATTTATATATTATTATTTTTTTTTGAAATATTATTTACATATTTTGAAGTTGTCGCAAGATGATTTTCATAACATTTTTCCTCGTTATCTATTTTCTTTTGGCTTTCTCCCTAACTATTGTGAGTTATTTTTTAATTTTTACCCTTAGCCTATATTAACTTTAAGCTTAAAAACTCGTGTGGTGGAATGTGGGTGATATACGTAACTCTCTCTCTCTCTCCATGTCAAGCGGGCCATATTGCTGCAGCTTGATTCTTTTGACAGATTGTATTCAAGAGAAATTATCCCAGAATTATTTTTACCGTACAAATATTATTCCTCGTACCTTTTGGGCGTCCGCGGCTTCCTGAAAATCCCGTAAACCATATATATAAATATACCGCTTGCTTTTACCTGCAGATATTCAATAATAGTCAGTTTGAAATCTGGGCAGTTGAAGGGTGCCAGAGGAAAAACAGGTATATTATGATGATAAAATCATTTCTCATACACATATTAGCCTGTGTTTAGCTCGTTGGATGGTCTTTGATGGCCCTGATGTTGCTTCTGTTTTGTTTTTTGCCTTCCGACTTAATAGGTTTTCTAGATGGTCTAACTTTTATCTATCGCCATCACCAAATAAGGTGATTTCATACCCATTTTCCCCCCTTTTTTCAATCAGCAGTATATAAGTGCGAAACTATGATCTCTTAGGTGGAAATGTTCAGATATTTTTGCCTGATATGTCTGGATTTCTTTATTGTACTGGGTTTCCAAAACAAACAAACAAAAACACAGTGTATTTGTATATATTTTTAAAATTTTAAAATCTTATTTATCCTTTTTGTAATGGACTATTGTTTTAAACATGTTTGAAGTTCACCATATATAATGCTACCTACCGATCTCCATGCCAGCTAACACATGGCTTAAAAAACAAAAAACATACTGTGAGAAACGGATACATACCAGCAGAGTCCAGTAAACATATCAAAACACAGTCTAGATTATAATCATTATATGCAATCTTTTCTTCCATTGTGATGTTATCTTTGGCTGGCTGTGCGACCGGCTATGGTTGTAGGTAATATGCGCATTAAGATTTGACTAGCCTGCATGGCTTGTTGAGTTTGTCAACTAAGCAAGTAAAAGGTTATATTACGGACGTCATAGAATATCAAAAGAAAAAAGAGCATAGTTATTCTTGAGGTAGATCCGGGTAACTTATTATCATTTTTCTGCCCCCTAGATCGTTTCCCATAAACGCAAATTAGATATTCATGCATTCAATAGCCAGAATAGACAAAGCCTAGATAACCTCCAAGTTGTGAATATTGAAAAAACAAGCTCCTACTTGATAAGTACCTGCACACCAGTACTGGGATGTGTGTGCATTTTTAAGAAGGTTACAAAATAGTTTTCATTTTGTTGGTTAATGAAAAATAGATTATAGAGCCAAATAGATTTTGTAGCTAAAGCTTTAGTCAAAGTTACCAGGCCCATGGACTTGGAAATGGGTACACATGGGTGTAGCTGTCGCAGATTCGTAAAAGAATAATATGATTCTAAGGATTTAGCAATATACATATATCAGAAGTGCATAGATAGATGACATTGAAATGATAAAATTGTCCACGAGTCATTAGAGAAGAGTACTCAAACTAACAGCAATGTAGAAACAGAATGTGCAGGACAGGCACAACTCCAACAAAAGGAAAGAAATTGCAAAATAAATAGAGAACAAAGATATGTGAGGAAAAAAAAAGTATCATTGGAGTTTAAAAGAGACATAGAAATATACCACAGGGGCTTAAAAGATAACTGTTACAAAACATTAATGCTAAGCGTGATGCAAAAGATATGAAGGAAGATGGATGTTGTTACAGGCAGTGCTAATTCTCTTCATCCTCGAAAGAACTACGAAGTTATTATCAATTGGTCATCGAGAACATAAGAATGACATGAAGTTACTTGCCCTTGGGTATTAGAATATAAGGCTTGTCATTAGTATTAAGCTAATATTATTTAAGTGTTAACTAATAAACGGTTGTAACCACTTCAACCATTTTGTAACCATCTCTCACATAATAAAATGACAGACACACAATGACAATGTGTGCATTCTGGTTTCTCTTCATTCGTTCTTTTGTATATTCCAATCTTTCTTTATTCTTTTTCTCTCCACATTCTAACATTAGTATCAGAGCCCTTGGTGCTCGAAGGGATCTACAAAAAGAGTAGGAAGAAGCATTCAATTTATTTTCGAATGCATTTAGGGCATGTAGCAGAAGTTTTAAGCTTCAACAACTTTTAGTCGTGAAGGAAGAACATTCAGACATTCAGATTATTTTCATTTGAAGCATCTAGGGCTGAAAAAGCGCCTGAACAATGGTTGTGAAAGGCACAAATCTGGCATTTCTGTTCGAAGCATCTAGGGCTGAAAAAAGGCCTGAACAATGGTCATGAAAGGCACAAAATCCACCATTTTAAAGCAAGTAAACTTGTGAATCCCATATACGTCATTAATACCACAGTCAGAAGTGGGTTTTGAAGGGTTTTGAAGGGCATATGTACAATCGCATTTCATATCCTTGAAAACACATAAATATTGTCGTATTTACGGTTCAAAAGGACATAAAATAAAGTAAAAAAGGGGAAAATACAATCATGAATCGTGAATCATGAAAACTCTAGTTCTAAATACAGTCGCAAAAGGGCAGGAAACCCAGTTGTGAAGAGGCAAAAATACCAGTCCAAAAGGCAGAAAACCTAGTTGATGCCAAGGAAAGCAAAGGAAAAGTAAATTTGGGCACACTCTAATCAAAGGTCATATATTTTGCATATATCAAATGCCAAAAGAAGGGAATATTTTAGTGGTGTTTTATTTTGCAAAATATTTTTATAGATGAATGCAACATTCCTTAACTAAACAAATTCAGACACTAAAAATTTCTGCATTAATTTCCAAGATAAAATTAGAATACAAAATTATATTTCTTTCTATTGATTTATTTTCTGTTCCTAAAGTATAAACTATCACTTTCATTTTGCTGCATTAATTTGCGGTTCAGAAATTAAATTTGGAGTGAAAAATGGATAACGAAGTCACCATTTCTAGCTCATATACAATTTGAGGCTTCTCATCAGACAACTAGTAGAAGTTAATACTACAATAGATGACAAAGATGTCAAAGCTATTTTATTAAACACTCTTCTTTCTAAATATAGCAAGGGAAAACTCACTAATACAAAATACGTATTTTAAAAGCAGCCCCACACTTTGAAGACAGTAAAGGATCCAGTGTAAGTAAAACTCGGCATGGGTGGCTGCCCAAATAGTTTGAGTTTGTGGATCGCGGGAATTTACTCGTACGAGGATCATGAGACAACTTGATGGAGCACTATGAAAGTAGCTCCATATGGATGGTTGTCCAATAATTCGGGAGTTCGGGGAGATGGAATCTAAGAACTCACGAATTCAACTTGGGAACTACACCTTTGCAAGGGTCAGGGAGGCAACTTAATGGAGTTCTACATGGTCATAGCATTGTTTTTCAAAGGGAAAATTTTCTAAAGAATGTGTGGTCTTGGTTGGTTTTCTTACTTTAATCTTTTGTCAGTATGTTCTATAGTGTAAGCCTTAAGAGGGGTATTGAAATATAGGGCTTAATATAAGGCTTGTAATTAACATTAAGTTAATATTAGTTAAGTGTTGACTAGTAAACGGTTATAACTGCTTCAACCATTTTGTAACCATCTCTCACGTAATAAAATTACCGACACAATAATAATGTGTAAATTTTGATCTTTTTTAATTCTTTCTCTCTCCACATTTTCTAACAATGGGGAGTAGTTTTCCATGGATTCAAAGTGTTGGTAGCAAAAGTTGAAGAAGAATAATCAACATCAATATTTTGAAAAAACCCCTCAAATAGGTGAAGTTGGTGATATCTATTCTATAAGGTCAAAAGGAAATGTCCATTGTATTTATTGCAATTTTCTATGACTTTCCTACAGTCAACTTCATAAACATAAATGCAATATAATAAAAATATATATGAAGAATTCAATTCAACAAACTTTACATTTCAAATCTTGAACTTTTGATTGTCAATTTGAAAAAGGTAATTTACTATTGTATTAGTGCTTAACTGAAGGGTGAGTGGCAAACATAGTTTGTAACATTAGTACTTAAACTTGAAATTTGTTTATTTCCTCTAATCTAAGAAACATGGCAAGATTCATGGCAAGATTCGAAGATCCATAACAATAGAGCTTAATCTCTCTAAAGTTTATTGATGCCCACAAGAGACATTCTAGGATCTATGGGTTCACAAATTATCTATACAATTCGAGCCATAGTATTTGCAGATTAACTACTTCCAACTTTTAGAATTATCTAAAATCATATTTGTAAATTCTAAAATCCTTAATATCACTACCCAGTTTCTTGGGAGTCAAGCTCAACATATTGTGTAAATTGTTCATCATATTGTTCTTAATCAAGTGTTTCAATCTTATTTTCTCGTACCTAGGATAATAAAGCATCACTTATTCATCCTCAACTTTTCCTTAATTATATAGTACATAGTTTGCATACTCGTACTCAACGAATACTCGGCAGACCCAAAACCAATTGACTCGGCAAGACTTGGTGAATACTTGGGAATACTCGATAACTTAAAAAATATGCAAATTTCTTTAAAAACATAAATTTTAAGCAAATTATAGCTACAAAATGTATCAAATGAGTCCATAAAATGTTGGAGAAGTGTTTTCTATTAGATTTGAATACAAATACAATACAAAATTGCATCATCATGCGAATACGAATAGCCGGCTGATAAGTAATATGAATTTATGTTGATTGACATTGAAAAATATCATCATAAATTTCATATCTATGCAAGTTACAATATACAATAAATTACATTTTCCTCTTTCCCAACTCTAGAGAAATATTGGGGAGAGGGTCTAGTGCCTCTGGCTACTAGTCCCCACACTCAGCTGCGTCTCCACGCTCCTCCTAGAAGGCTGCGACTCTAGGCTCGAACATGAACTAGATGGTGGTGCTGGTGGCTCCTCTATTGCATGTTCTAGATCACCTCCAAAGATGTCATCCACTCCAATATCTCCTCGGAGTCCTGCTAGTGCTTCTCCCTCCATAGCTTCCCTCTCAAAAGAAGCAATCTCGTCCTCTGTGAATGCAGGGATTTCCTCTTCTTGCCTGGTCCACTCACTATATGGATCTATCTCATCCAAATCAATGAGCTCTTCTGATGTGGCCTCAACTTTTTTTGTGCGAAGCCGGAGATTGTATTGCACAAAAACCAAGTTGTTGAGTCTTTTTTGAGTCAACTTGTTGCGCTTCTTCGTGTGAATGGCCTCAAACAAACTCTAGTTGCGTTCACATCTAGAAGCGCTACAAGGTTGAGATAGAATTCTGAGGGCTAACTTTTGAAGATTTGCAGGGTATTTCCTCCCCTATCCTCCCACCAAGAACCTACAAACATTTAACAAGATAATCAAAAATTTATAAGTAATTAATAAAATCAAATTTGTAACTAATAAGTAACTTAGTAAACATTCTAATAACTTTTATTACCTGGTGACTGTGTGGTTCTCCCTCGAGATAGCTAACACCGAAGAAAAGAGTCTCCCCCTAACATGTTTGTAACTTTGCAGCTCTAAAATAATGAGGTCCCTCGTCTCAACATCCGGTATCATCCTCTCAATACATGTTGAAAGGCCCTCCATAACCTCTCCATTCACATCTGTGAAGCTGTTGGAGAAGAAATACTTGGGGTTGAGGTAGTATCCCGTATTGCATGAATAGGTTGGTGGAGTTGATTGTTCCACCTCCGATCAATAATCTCCCAAAAGGGACCATATTTGACGATATCCCCCTTGTAATAGTTTTGGATAGACTATTTGGCCCTATCCATGGCCTCATATAAAACCCCATAGGGTTTTGCTCCCCATCAACCAAACGCAAAACTCTCACCAACGGCTCTGACACCTACACAAATTAAAATGTAAGATTGCAAACTTACAAGTTACAATACATATTAGAAATGAAATAAAAAAGTAAATAGAACAATATATATATTTATAATTTAACAAATTAAAATAAAGGAATCAAATATAAATCTTGAAATTACCTTGATGATCTCTAAAGCTCTCTTTGCAAAGATATCATCAAAAACTATCTTTGCAACCCTCTCTCCATCACCTTTGAATATTGTGAGTCTCATCTTGACTAGTTTCAAAGATGTCAACAAACTTTTTGCAAAAGAAGTTAGTTGCATGACAAACAAGTTCTTTCCCCTTTGTGTGTACTCTCTTGCTGATTGTATATGTAGTTATAGGCATCTTCTACAACCGGCCTCACCCAATCAATTTTGCCTATGTCCTCCAAAAGAAGGTCAATGCAATGAGCTACACCACCAAAAGAGTGATGGATGTCTCTCCTTTTACATATGCTTGCAGACAACTTGCACAACATTCTGTACACCAACCTCTAATACAACTGTCTCTAACATAACACTCAAATTTTCTGCACTTTTTATTATGTTCAATAGATTTTAAAAACACCATCTCACCGTTTGAAGCTGCTAAAAAATTAATGAGGGTGTGGTTCCTTCCATCCGTCCACCCATCTGAAAGAATGGTGCATCCGTATTTTTGCCATTGTTTCTTGTAATCTTCTAGAATTGTAGTGCAATCTGCAATCTGCACCCTCAAGTAATTTCCCGCTCAAATCTTTTGAAGAGGGTGCCTTGTACCCTTTCCCTACAACTGTCAATGCTCGTCACCAAGTACTCCCAGTATGGGCTCTTTGCCACATTGAATGGAAGGTTGTTGTAGTACCAAAAATTTGCTAATGCTTTATCCGCTTCCTCGTGCATATCTTTGTTCCAAGTTGTACCTTGCAATGAAGGATGTGCTCCAGGTGTGTTCCTTGCCACAAAAAAACTATGTATGCCTTTGCTCGAACTCGATGAAGATGAGCCTCTTCCGGTTCGTATGCGTGGACCACAAGTAGAGCCCACAATTGTTGCCACATCATCCTCTAAATTCTCTTCCATTGCAGCCCCAGGTCTAATAGCTTGTGCTATGGCTACCTTCAGCCTTGCGTTCTCTAGTTTTTTCTCCTCTAACTCTACCAGCTCTGCTTTAATCTCTCGTCTTTGCCTCCTCTGTACACGTTGGGGCAAACTACTAACATCTCGGCAAGGAATAGTTGAAAGGTGATATTTCAAACGATTGATGCCTCCATTCAGTTTTCTTGTTACAGAAAGTGCAAAAAATTTCGTTCCGCACAATGGTTCCACGTACAACATACTTCCATGCTATGGAACGGGCATTCGGAGGAATGGTCCCTGCTAATGATGATGGCCTAGATGCCGAACCTGATGCCATTGTTAAACTCTAATCTGCAACACAATGCACATTTAAAAAATTAGAAAACGTAAACTTAATTTAATTTTAAAAACAAAACATGCCTGAATAACAAATTTGCGTAAGTAAAAAAAATACATTACAAGCATTCAATTTTACATTACATGTATTTAGAATTACACAACGAATCGATTATAATATACATACATAAAATTTAACTAATTTACAATGAATTTGCGTTAATTAAAAAAAAATACATACCTCTGGCTGCAAATGAGTATTAAAAAATTACAAGCATTCAATTTTACATTACATGTATTTAGAATTACACAACGAATCGATTACAATACACATACATAAAATTTAACTAATTTACAATGAATTTGCGTTAAAATAAAATAAAATTACATACCTCTGGCTGCAAATGAGTATAAAAAAAGTACAAGCATTCGATTTTACATTACATGTATTTAGAATCACAATAGGAATCTATAAAACCTAAATAATATATTCAAAATTTGGAAAAACTTAAAAGAATTAAAAAAAAAAAAAAAACCTACCTCCAAATGCAAATCTCCAAATTCTCTCCTCGAATTCGCTCCAAAATCCACTCAACACAAGCAATGCAAGTTCAAATGGTTGTGTGAGTGACAATGAGGGAGTTGAGGGCCTTAAAAAGAGCCAAAACCGCGTAAAATCAGTGTTTTTTTCCTTTGAAAGCCGTGTTTCCCGCGTCCAAGCCGCGTCTGGCGAGTTTTTTGCACGGGCTCGCCGAGTTTCGGCGAGTACTCGCCAAAACTCGGCTAGCCCTTTTTTCATGGTTTTGGCAAGTTTTTTGGCGGTTTAACCGTTTTCCCCCTGTTTTTTGGCGAGTTTTTGGCGAGTTTTCCATCTATGGGTCAGACCAAAAGTACGGTTCGAACTAAATTTTCACTAAGTTCATAAGAACATGGTAATTATGCTTGAGACCCCTTGCATATGTCTATATTTGATTCAAAGGGAAGTGGTCCACATCTACGATAGCGATTTGGGTTTGTAACAGTCATATGTCGGATTATCTCTATAAGGAGCCAATGGTTGTATTCCTCTTCATACAGATTATTTCTTCTGATGATAGATCGAATGTTCAGACCCTTAACATTGTGGAATTAGTTTCTTTTCTACACAAGTCTCTCCAAAAACTTTGTAATGTCCCTTTTTGGGACTAGGGAAACTGAAATAGAAGAAAACCACACAAACCCAAGTGAAATGAAATCTGATTTTTTTAACAGCAGCTGTAATTGTCCTTCAAAACCCAAAGGCGAACCGTATAGGAGCTTAGAATTCACCATACAACAATGCACAACAACCGAAAAATACTTGTAAATAATTATTTCAACCATGGCAATCAATATCCATCCAATTTGGCAACAACAAATGGAGAAAATCAGCAAATATACACGGTTGTAATTAAATTTAGGACAGCAGTAGAACAGCCACAAACCAACGCTAAAAATGATAGTTAAACAGCACCAAAAATCATAAAATATAGATTCCGGTCTTATAAATTATGCCGAATCAAAATATAAAATCAGATTTGCAGTTCATGCCCTAGAAGGCACCCAAATAGCACCAAACCCTAGTCACTCCCTCTAAGAAGAGCTCCAAAATGTATGCAAATCCTTTGTAGATATTTCCTTGATTGCCCTAGGTCCAAATCTGCGAGAAGTCTTCAATGGACATCTTCAATTCACCCACAATGGAAGGTTTTCATCTTCCTTGGAATGCCACACAAGAGGAGTTTCGCCCTCAAGTCAAAAGTCAATGAGCATTATGCCCAAAAAACCAAGTATGGATAAAATGCGCCAAAATGGGGTGCAAATGAAGTCATTGATTTCCTGTTATATCCTTCCTTTGGCGCCAAAAGCCAGATAGAATGGACCGACCTCCAAGAGCTTCTTTTTATCTTTTAACTTGCCTTTAAAACTCCTCCAACCCAGTTGACCTGCCTTATTAAAGGAAGCACTAAAGAATACATTAAAAATTAATAAAAAATAAATAAAAATGAATGCAATTCCTTACCTAGCTCATTCATACCTCCTTGCCACGGAAAGGGAATGGAAAGAAGTCCATTGTTAGGCTCTCAAGTCAAAAAACGGGGACATTACAATCCTCCTTTCTCGAAATTGTTTGTCCCCAAGCAATTGCAAACTCATATGCGCAAGTATCACCCTATCAAAGTAAAGGAACATGTTGTAGTGCTCCCATAATCTGGATCATGTGTCTGTTAAATGAAGAAGCTTCAACTCAAACAAACTCATACCTTTGCTCCCCCTTTCTTCATGGAAGTCTTCATCATCTTCTACTTCAAAAACAACAATGATATCACCTTTCTTTGCATGCTTACTTGTACAAAAATCCCTACAAATTGATATAGTTTCCATCATAAAACAAGGAATGGATGCATAATCATCTTGATGAGATATTTCCAAATACAAATCAGATTGTGGAGGGGCTGAAAACATTTTACAACAGTCATAATTCACATAGAATCTTATCCAATTTGAGGCTATCAAATCAGATTTGTTCCCTCCTTTCAGCTGAACCCTTCTTCCTATATCAACCGGTGATGGAATGCTCTTCAAAAATGAAAATTCACTGTTGTTCATAGGCTGCTAATGGTAGTCCCCAATCTGATTTTTGCAAATTCATCCCTATAACCATGGCATAATAACTAGCAATACGAAATCTTATGAAAAAAAGACAAATTTATGAGTAATGTAGGGACTAAAAATTGTCTTACATACGCTGAAAAACTAAGAACAGCAGGTCTACAATTATAATCAGCAGACATCTTGGCCTTTAGCTCAAGAGGATCAGCCTTCCCTTGCTTAACATTCCTATGAATTCTGATTTCATCATTTTTCTCTTTGACTGTACTGTGTATAGTTGCAAATTCCTCATATTTGCTTCCCAAAAACTAAATCCAATGCATCCCACAAACAAATGTAGCTTCAGTTGGCTTCATTTCAAGGAAAACATCACATACTTTGCACCTTCCTATGAGATTGGACAGCTGTATATATCCTTAACTGTACGTTCTCCATTGATGAATCTATTAACTACAAGCATTGTTACTCCATATAAGAAACCAATTATCCAGAAAAGTTGGTATGTATGAATGTTAAACCAAGATGCAAAGGTGTGGGTCACTTCCGAACACTCAAGGTTGAGATTACCAATCATATGGATCATACAATCAGACCTTTTTTCCCTTTTGAAGCCCACAATGGCACCAATTCCACATAGGTTAAAACAACTTTGACATTGTGCCCAAGCATCCATGCACCTTTTGCTATACCATTCACTACTTATCTTTTCTACACTTGACAAAAATTGATTATGAAGACAAGAATACAGCAATGTCCTGAAATGGGGCAGTACAACATTGACATCATCCCTTACAGATTGTGCATGGTGAAAACCGAATTGTACGGGCATGCTGGTAGGCAATGAAATAGAAAACTTTTTGGACCATGAGTTGTCCCTAACCTTTTTATAACTCAGAATTTCTGAGTTAGAATCAGCCCTTCCAAAAATATATCGAATGCACCTTATCTCCATGGATTCCTTGCAGAAACCTGATTTATCTTGCGGATGGTGGAGGTGAAAACATGGTAGGGTCATAGGAAAAAGCATGTAGTTATCATTCCTTCCCAGCTGATCATGATTGGTGTCCCCAAAATTTCACCCTAAAATCTGGGACTACCCCTTTTAAAAAAATTCATTCTTTTCAAAGTAACAGGTCGTTTTGTGTTTGATTTGCCTGCAATTGTTTGCATTGCTCTAAGGTATCCCCAGAGAGTCATAAAAGCCAAATTCGCCAAGTACCCACATGCTGAAGCTCACTCAATTCCTTCGCCAAACCTTGCCTGCAAGCATTTTATATATTTTTATTAAATATATAAAGTTCTTTTAAAAATAGATTGAGCTAAAATTGGAGGATTTAGGTTATAAAAAAACACTTCACCCCATCATTATTACCACAAAATATTCACCCGGGAGGGAAGAATTTTTGCAAATCAACTAATCGGAGAAATTTTTCGAGCAATTGCCCGCAGCTTCTTCTGGGTTTTGTTTTTATTTCTTTTTGTCTTTTTCCGTTTTCCATCCGGTAATCCTCGTAGCCTATTCATTCTTCCTGCCAGACCTTTTTCCTGGTCTAAGGTTTTGAAAAGCTATCCAGTGTTTTTAATTGCTAATTAATCTGTCTAAAGAAGACCAGAGCTCAGGATTCCTTCAGGAGATTGCAAGAGGTTGCTTAGTCCAAAAAGGTGCAATAATAGATTTTATGAAAATAAGAAAAATACTGTCACCAATGTGTAGAGCTCGAGAAAATATGCACTTTTAGAAAAAATGGAGCCACGAAGTGAAAGTTATGGCACTTGCAAGTTTTTGCTACTACATCTTCCAAGACCCTTTCCAAAAATGGAAAATTTTATTCTATTCTTGTGTTTTCTTCACCGAAAATCCAAATATGGAAAATTTTATTCTATGCTTGTGTTTTCTTCACTGAAAATCCAAAAATGGAAAATTTTATTCTAATCCTTGGTGTTTTCTTCACTGAAAATCCAAAAATGGAAATAAAATGTTGCTGATAAGTTTTCACGCAACTTTAAAAGCAAAATTCATGCAAGTCGCACTTTTTGGGAAGAGCAATTTCATAATACAAGTTGCATTTTTCAAAGTTGCCCTTCTTCTTGAATTTCCAAGCAAAACATGAAAGTCAAATCACTTAAATGAAAGTGGGAATTTTGGCACTGCCTGGAAGGTGGGAATTTGGAGGCTACTTGGAAGGTGGGAAAATTCCCATGATGGAAGTCAAGTCATTTAAGTGGAAAGTGGGAATTTTGGAGTCCCCTAGAAGGTGGGAATTTGGAGGCTGCCTGGAAGGTGAAAAATTCCCACGATGGAAGTCAAGTCATTTAAGTGAAGGTGAGAATTTGGGGGCTTCCTGGAAGGTTGAATTTTCCCACAATGTTAGAGAAAAGTGGGGATTTTGGGGCTGCCTGGAAGGGTGAATTTTTCCACTTCCTTGCCCTTATGTTTTTTCCACAATTCCTAGCCAAAAAGTGCAACCCATTCTGACACAGCTAAATGCCTAAAACTTGACTTCTTTTAATTGTCAAGAAGCATCCAATTTTGGCGCCTAGGGTTGGAAAGGCTTCCTTTTTATTATTATGGCTATCTACATGTTGATGTGAGTGCACGGGTGGATAAAATAATATTTTTGGCTTGCTTGGCATGCAAGCAAAGTCTGCAAATAGAGGGCAGCAGGCTTTATAATCAGATCTTGGTGAAGAAATTAGATATTCATGTTATGGACTGCATACTTGTCTGAATTATTTGCAGGAATACTTCACTAGTGCTCATATTGGTGAAGAAAGCAGAAGTCAATGTCTGATACATTGAATATATCTTCAGAATCAGAGGAAGAAATAGATCCAGCTCTCATAATAGCAAAGGCTTCTGGTAAAAATTCATCCTCTTGTTTCTAATGTAGCCCATGTGGAAGTCATTGCATGGAAAATTCCTTTCAGGAGCTTGTGCATGTGCTCCCAATCTTCCAATTGAAGCCTTCATTAAATTTACTTGTATTTGCCTTCACCCGGACTGCTTTCCAAAATTGAAAATTGCTCATGTGCAATTAAAAACAAAAGGTGATGAGTTGTCTAAATTGTTTACGACAGACATTGCACTGGTGCACATATTTGAGAAGAACTGCAAAAGCTTTAAGGATTAGAGGAGAAGACAGGTCAGAGGCAACACCCACAAGCAAATCATAGTCAGTTGCGTCCAAATCCACTTTGGTGAGAATCAAAGGCAAAAATTCAACAGCATATGGGAGAAAAAAGCATCTGAGATTCAAGGCAGAGATATCATTCAGATCATTCATTGCTAAAATGGATGAAGCAGAAGTGTAATACAGGTTGGATCAGCATGCAAAGTGTGGAAGAAGAACAAGACTGAGAGTGTTGCAGCTTTCTTCTAATTTCTTTTCCTTTTTCTTCTTCTTTCTCTTATTTTCTCCGACAAAGTAATCAAGCAATCAATTAAATTGTAAAACTTAAGTGATTGGTTTAAAAGCAGTTACTTCAAGTTACTGGAAGAAATCAATTACTTGGGAAAATGTGGCTGACATGCAAGGCATTGATTTAGTCTTCAGATGCATATCATGCAAAGAGAAAGTTTGGGGGAAAATACTGCCAGTTACTTCTCTTTTTCATAGCTTCCACATGCGGCAATTCATTGAAAGCTTCCTATTTGTAATTGCCCTCCATACACTATAAATAGGAGGAAGAACCTATGGGTTAAAGGATAAAAATCACAATTTATTAATCAGCATTCTTGAGTTCCAGACTTTGTGCTGCAGCCCTTGATGTCATTTTTGTGAAAGCTGAGGAATTGAATAAAGCCAGATTTCCGGAGAACTTTGTGTTCACGATGCATTTGCTTCTTACTCTTGTGTGGATCTTTAGATAAACTTTGTGTTATCCTACGATTTAGATTAGAAGCTTTTCTTTTCCCTTACTTCTAAATATTGTGAGATCTACTTGTTTATTTAATCTATGTGTATGAGACCAACTCTGTAAACTATTGGTTGAATTAAATATCTTTCTTTCTTCTTCCCCAAATTTCATTATTTCCCCTTGTCTGACAAATACTTCATACACAATAGCTTACTTGCTACAGAATTGCTTAAGCTATGGTTCGTGAGCTTTGTAATTAAAGTAAAACCCCCTGCAAATAGCTATTAGGATTCATACTTACCATATTGATAAACATCTTACATGGGAGCCTCACCAGTTAAATGAGGGAGATTTATCTCATGACTGCCTAGGTTTTTAGCTGTGCAGAAAATCTAGTCAACACTACTATACTATTTATAGTAAAGGGACCTATTGGCCTCTTATTATTCTATGTAATCATGCTTCACCACTCAATTAATGCCTCGAACTTATCAAGGCAGTATCTTGGATTCTACTTATCAGTTTTGCATGCCATTTACAGTGTTGGGACCATCATCTCACCAATTTCCACATTGATGCGTGACTTCACCATGTTTCACAATATTATCGTTGTGTCGTAACTTTTATCTACTCTTGCATTTCAACTCTATACCATAATTCTATGCTATCACCATTACTACAAGTACTATTTTAATCAACACTCGCTTAGTCCGAATATAACTCTTGGCATACCTAATTGCCATAACTCAATCTCTCTATCTCTATCATCAGTTACTTTCAACTCAAACAATTACATTTCATTCCATCCCATTCAACATAACAAGGGCAACTATATGGGCTGGCCACACAAGGCCACCTTCTCTCATACAAATCAATACAAAAATCTAATGACCCAATGGTCAACGCCAGCTACAAAGATGCACTCAATACTAAAGTTTCCAAATTATAAACGAAAACACCACTACATGTATCGCAAATGCAAGGGGAAACAATTATCAAACTCATAACCACTAATATCGCAATTGCTATTTCACACCCATACAATGCACGGTGGAGGCAGGAGACATCATTTCCTTTCAAATTTGCACTCGTTTTTTCAAAATTTGGGACCTAGATTTGTCTGTAGCATCGTGTTGTATGTTAAGAAGTTTTATTTTGGGGCGACTAGCAAACTCTATGACACTCTTCCTTTGGTGCCAGGACACCCAAGTCATGCCTAGTTTTGAATCACCTATTGGGGATTGATCACCTCTAATTCTCAAGAAATGACAATACAATTTCCATATCTCTAAGTCTACGCCTATGACACCTACGACACATTTTTCCTATCATCTCATGGGTCAACCGATGACCCGCGTTATTTGTCATGCTTTGGTTACTTTCTCGACACTCTTGTGGCTCTCTCTACTTTGGAACTATCAAGTATTTTCCTTTTCTCCTTCAAACTAGCAAATCTTATTCACTAGCTTAAAAGGGGGAAAATGTAAACACCAAAATTGGCACAAAATCATTATTACATCATGTTTTTGGAAAACTTTTAATGCGTGGGTCTTGAATGATGAAACTAGAACTTAGTGGCATAAGTCCTTGTCACTTTGCTTTCATAGTGTTGGATTGTCTTCTGGATTTTGACATGTTTGAATGTTTCATGTGCTTGTATGTTGTATCACAAAGATCTCTACTTTTGCAATTGACTGTACGACTTTTGATGACTTTGGTACGGGACCGTACAACTTGGTCCAAACCATTGTACGGTCTAGTCTTAAGCCATATGGTCACATCCCCCTTTTTCCAGCACATCTTGTTACCATCCCTCTGATTTATTGTGGATCTTTATGAAACCTTTCTTTGTCAACTTGAGAATTGGAAAAGATTGGGTTGATCCCACATTAGTAAGAATTTCAAGGCAAGGGTCACATGTAGGGAATTCCATGCTCCAAAAGCTTTGTCAATGGAAAGAGGCTAAAGGGTGAGAAGACCAAAGCGGTCAATTGAATTCACCGTTCCTCCCCCTACTAACAAATGATTATGGTGCTTGTGTGCTAACTGGGTTCCCTTGCCTAGTGATTATTACCTAAAGTACATTAGGCAAAATGTCATTGGGGAAGTGACTACTCATGGAGGCCATCTTGAGATGATATCAATACACATGAATAACAATCCCACAATCTTAATGCGAGAAGTCTATAATCGAAATTATGAGCTAATTAAATCTTTTTTTTTGTTGTTGTTGTAATGGCCATGTGTGAGTGACTTGTAGATGCTAGTTGTAGTGGGTGACATGATAATTGTGTTTTATAGTTCTGATTATGTCGAAGAAGTATTTATTGAGAGCTTACAGCCAGAGTTCTTACCCTTTGGTATTTGTTGAGAGTTTACTGTTAAAGTGAACTGCATTATTTGCGTATGGTTCAAGCTCTTTGCCAAGTGGAAGCATCCTTGAGAATCTACAGCCATTTCACCCAGGTGAGGATGTCCTCTATTGATCTTGCAGCCTGGACTACAAAGTTTTGACTTGGCCGATATATTTTGCATTGATTTTATCTAAGGATTTACTTATACATCTACGGAATGAAATATCTTCCTTGAAAATGAAAGACACTTATTTCTAGTAGGTCATCTTGTGCAAACTTACCATGTGTTTGGAGCTTTTCTTTTGCTTCATGAAGCATGGTGGGTTCCAATATCTTGACATTTCTAATTGATCAGTTACTTCAGAAATCCGACGCTTGAACTGTTTATGCTTCGTTTGGATACTTCTATATGTATTCCTTAGTTGATCTGTTGTCACTGTACAGATAAAGAAATACCTGCTCAACCTTATCATTGTCCGCTCCCTTGTGCAATGCTTCTTTAACATTAACATTTGATAAGTTCCTTTCTGTTTTTAAGAATGTTCTCTTGTAGACAACAGACCACTAGGTCCACCCAAAGAGCTCGACATTCCACGGAACATGGGCGTCTCAAACAGTTTCCAGTACCTGACACCAGACAGCGGCACATCACCAATTTCTTTTCAGCTGACCTTGGACGACAGTCGTGAGGGTTGGTGTCGAGGCCTTTCCCTCCACCTCCCTCTCTTTCCTTGTGCTCTCTTCTTCTTCTTCTTCTTGTGTTGTTTCGGAGACCCTCTTGGGTTTTCCCTGCTGTCTCTTGCTTTGCTTTGTATGGTGCAGTCCCATTTGACCCTCTCTTTGTGGTCACTTGTTGGACATTTAATATAATTATCTTATCGTAGATTCTTATCTTATCTTATCTTTGTTCCTTAAGGCGCCTTCCTTGGTCATGAAGTACTTTATCATTGGCTCTGAAATTTTTGATTACCATCTCAAATCCCTCCATGGTCTGAGATTGCCTATTCATAGTCGAGCTTTACTTTGTAAGAGACTTCAATTATATTTCCAAATCCTGTACTTTTACATGTCTTTATGGTTGTCAGTAGGCTCAAAAAAGGGAACAGTTTTCACGTTTAGGATTTTCAAAAAGTTCAAACTAAACAACATACAAAACTATGCATAACCACATAAAAATGGTATAAAAAGCGACTATCAAAGACATTCCAGATAATAATGTTAGCATCCAGGCTATATTCAGATAGGAATGAGCTAGGTGTATCAGATGTCTATTCCTGTTGTGAAATTGTTTACATCATTTAGACTTGAGATTTACAGAGTGACTCCTCCATGTCAATAATATACAGATCCAGTGGTTAACCGAGGCAGGTCTTTTGAAATAATTAAACCCTTACGAATTTGTTGTTTACTCTGGCATGCCATATTTTTTTTGTTATTAGATAAGAAACATATATCTGCGAAATAAGTATTTAGTAGAATATCTGCCTGCCTTTAATGCCATATAGTTAGTGATTGTACTCCCACTGTGAGTGGATTGGCAAAGTTTGAGTTTACCACTGAGCTTGATCATGAGGTCAGAATTAAGGAGTGCAAAATTTAAACAATATATAAGGTAAACTATTCCCTTGCAGGCTTCCAGAAGGTGTAACTCGTACACCTTTGTTGTCTCGCTTTGTGGTTAATTATGAAACTACCTTACCCTTACTCTTAATAATTTGGATGTGTGTTATTTAACTATGGTAGAATTCAGTTTCAGCCTTCTTTCAAAACTACTAATCATGCATGAGCTAAGTAAATTTGCATTAATAAAAATCAATGAATTGAAAAAAAGTTATTAACAATTTGATTTCCATAACATAAGAAATATAAAATAAGATGCTCTGTTAGAGAAAACATTAAACTTGTTACTCATATATGTAACTTTTGGCAAATATTGTCAATTTAACAAACTATTCTAATCATATTTTTTGTCGATGAGCAAATCTATCTATGGAGAAAAGGTTAACTAATCAGGCGCAAGGCTACAAATAAGACATAGAATTTCATTGCTTTATTTTGGTGGCTGATATTTCTTTTTATACCCATTTGAAAAAGAAAAGCATGCTTACACGCTGATTTTTGTGCAATTGCAGGCTCTACAACTAAACATCAGTTAGCTACAGACTAATAAGAAATGTCTTTTAGACTTGCAAGATCCAAGGCACATACAAATCTCAAGAACCAAAGCAAACTTTTGGGAGGTCAGTCTTTTTGTCATGGAAAGCAACCGTGAAATCCAAGCATATGGTGCTCCTATGACAGATGTGGTAGTAATACCAGGTGAGCCTGCAATTGTCATTAATGGGGTGCCAGATCCTTCACCAGAATTTGTAAACAATGCTACGGCCATTCAACCTGTGACAGAGTCTGCATCTGAATCCATTGAGCCTTATGGCAAAGGTGAATGGTTGAAAGGAAGGAAAGTTCTTAAAAAGTTTGGAAGAAAATTTTACAAAGGCAAAGTCCAAAACTATGATCCTGAAACAGATTGGTACATGGTGACCTATGAAGATGGTGACAAAGAAGAAATGGAATTGCATGATCTGCAGATGGTAATGTTACCACTTGACATCAAATCTCCATTGAAGACATGGTTATTAAAGCTGGCAAAGTATAACACATCAAAACATAAAACTGGAAGGAAGGAGAAGGAAAGGGTATTTAAGGCAAGGAGGAAAACAGTGAAAAACAAAGCCAATGGTCAAGGGCCGCATTGTGCTTCTCATGGCTTATGCCTTGGCTGTAAGTGACAATTAGTGTTGTCAACCAATCTTTGGCTCGAGTGGCCTTTAAGTCAGAAATTCATTCTAAAAATTGAAGAAACTTTGGACAACGAATGATGTAAGTGAGACCTCCATTTATCTCATGAAGATCTTGTTACAGTTACTGGGGTACTGTCTTTAGATCTACGAAATTTCTTTTTGTCAACCATGAGGCCTAAATCCAGTAGAAGTGTTGGTTTATATTCCATTGGGTATGATTTTTTTGTTGATGTATCATTTGATATTATTACATACTTGGTAAAGAACAAAATTGTTTCGGTAATGCTATAAAGAAATCATTGTATTTTCTGTCCTGGACTCCAAACCAATTTAGGTAAGCGATTTGAAATTCAGTCTTAACACAACTGCTAAGAGTCTTTGCTCGTCAAATTATTATGATCTTTGCCACATTTGTTTACTTGTAAATCTTGACATTTGAATTGTATATGTTCATGTCCTTCAGGATGTTTTGTTGAATTTAATGTAATAATTATTTAGTTGAAGACACAAGTCACTTGTAGCTCTGGTCTTAGAGATTCAACACCAAGACCTATAAGATATTTTACCAGGTGGTCCCATGGACGAGGTTTTCCCGAATTTTTCTCAGTAGGTGCTGCTGAGAACATTTTGGGAACTTTTATTAACCTGTCTCATGGACTATAAAATTTCGGCTCCACAACAGGGTTTCAGGATTCTGCAATATGCCAAATTATTGGAAATTATTTTGAGAAAAAATAATTAAAAACAATTAGACCTCAAGGACGATGACATTTTTCCAAAATAACAATACTAACATGTTTGGGTAGCTCTTGAGACCTCTAGCGCTGTCCTAAATAAGCTTTGTTTGGATACTTCTGTATGTATTCCTTAGTTGGATAATTATCTAAAAATAGGGGGATAGCATGGTAGCATGTCCCAGTTCCTAGCTCAAGGGGTACACAATCTGATCTCCAAGAAAAGATAAAAAGGTTGTATAATTCGAAATATAAAGAACAATACACTATAGTGTCAGAAGTAACATTAACGCATGAACAATTTAAATAAATATGTAGTGCCAGCAACCAATCTGTGGAGGTTAATAGAATCTCAAGGTATAGAACGTCTTCAATTATATTGTGGTCATGGGCTTACTCTAGTTTATTCCGAGTGTTTTTTGCTTTTCTAGAAAAAAATAGGTTTAGTCTATAAATCTAGAATGTCGGGGACCATTGCTTTGTTGGCAGCATTTGGGGCACCTTTATTTCGGTCTGAAAAAGAACATTCAACCATTCTTCCACTAGCTCAAAGTTTATGAGTTGAGCAAAAGATTTTGAATAGAATAATGACAGTTTTCTTTGGAAGAAAGGGCTCTATGTGATTGAGTTTATGCTTAATTAAGAACCCAAGTCAAATTTTGGGTCGTTTCTGAAATTGTAACCTATGTTGATTCTGTACTTGGCATATCTGATCTGTAGTTTTGAGTTGTTGTGTGGGGTGACTAATTCACCCAAAGTATGCCCCCTTGTTTGGGGTGCATGCGACGTCGCTAGGAGAATGCGGCCCAAAGGAGAGGAACTGAAGTCGAAGTGAACTGTATCCCTGCAGGGGGGAGGGAATGTGCATGGTAAAAACCAAGGCACATGCAAACAAAGTGGCTAGTAACATGTGTTAGTGCAATCAAAGCTAGTATGCAAGTAGAAGACAATGTGCAATCAAGTACTTGAAAGAAGACAAGATAGACCATGAAAAACGAGTTTCAAACATGGGCCATCGCTCACAATGACACAAGACAATTAGGGTCGAAGCGGCAAAAAACATATAGTGTGCATACAAGACAAAGGACATAGCCCGCAAACAATAGCATACAATGGCAAATAATATCAAGAAAAGTGTAACAGACAACCATGGTGGCAAATAGTCCTGCAAAACAAATGTTGCACATGAAGCACCCGTTAGCATGTTAGAAAGATAAAAAGTGTGTCAAAGTGTGTATGTATTAATGGAACAAGTAGTGTGTTGGTAAGAAGAAGTAGTAAATAATGAAACAATAGCACATATGATGTGTAAGAGTAGTAAATGTAGATGCCGCCAAGAGCCTTGGTGGGACTAGTAAGAGGTACAATGTCAAGCATCATTGATGCATGTAAAGATTTGTAGAAAGTCTGCATTCACAACTAAAGACCAAGTGAACGAGTATGTGTATATAGAAAATATAATGACATACTGAATATCCATATATTATGGGAAATAAAGTGTACATGTAAGTATAAACAAACAAGAATAAGTGCAACTAAGATATGTAGTATGTTGTGTATGAGTGAGATGGAATGGTATGCAATGTGAATGTGATAAGAGCAGCATGCCCCCCAACAAATGTGGATGAGTATGAGATGATGTTCATTTATAAAAGACCTCTCAACAATCAAGAATGAACCATAAAACAAGAGTGTGTCATCGGGAAATGGTTTGATAAATGTGCTAGAAACATCTAACATGAAGCACAGAGCATAGAGTGTAGAAGAGGTGAGGTTCATTTCAAATTTAGACCCTCATCAGTCGAGTATGAACCGTGGAATTAGAGTGTGCCATAGGGTAGTATGATGTGTGAGAATTAAATGCTAGAAAGATGTAATGTGAAGCACAGAGTGTGAAATGTGGTGTGTGAGGTTCATGGATGTAGTATGCCCTCAACAGTCAAGTGTGAACCTTAGCACAAGAGTGTTTCATAGGGTAGCGACGATACAAAATGTGTATCAGGTTGTGTAGTGATGTTTAGAAGAATGAAGTATGAAGCACATAGTGTATGCGTATAAATATAGAAACTTGACGATGATAGGAGGGGGGAATGGTAAGCTGGATGCCCCCTCAAGTGTATGATGTGCATAAGAATCAAGTAACATCTTCTAGAAAATCATCGTTGTCAAGATCTTTGCCAATTGGACCTGGATCAAAGACTTGGTAAGCAATAGTGTGGGGTTGATCATATAAAGAGCCATTGTAACATAAATTGTACATGCCCATAGCATATTCTTCATCAATGAAAGGTGGTTGTGGACAACAATGTGCATACCAACTGGTTAGATTTGGAGTATAGCCAACAAATGCATTATCGCAAAGAGAGATGTGGCCAAAAGGCATGGAAAATGTAATAGCAGTGTGAGTAGGATCTAAAGTGCCCCCAATGTAGCTAAGCCAAGACAATCCTTGTGTAAATGGTGAAATGCAAGAAGTGCGTGCAAGAAAGACTGGTAAATGAAGGTCGTGGAGGCCATAAGTGGCAGTAACAAAGACACGTCCCTGATAAAGGCGGGGAGAATAAGGCAGTGGGCGGAGATTATCCAATGTGAATCCAAGTCTGGCTAAGCCATCATACGTGCAAACAGTGTCAGCGAAAGTAAGATCAAGCGGAAAAGTGAGGCCAATAGGAGTCAGTATGAAAAGGTGCATGTAAAAGGAGGGAGGTGTCGACTAGAGGAGATTGATGTTGGTTGGAGATGACATCCAATGCTATTGAATAGTTCCTGGAGAGGAGGCATGTTGGTGAGGAGACAGGGGATGCTCCATGAGTGATCTCATCGGGGTATGTAGGAGTCGTAGGAATTAAAGTAGGAAGTGCAGTGATTGGATCTAGGCGACAATATTTGAATGGGTCACGGTCAACAACAATAGTATGTTCATAGCCATCCTGGAGGAATTTAACACACCAATGAAGTGTAGAAGGCACTACCTCCATAGCTAGAAGCCATGGCCTACAGAGTAAACAATAGTACTGAATGACAACATTGATAGCTAAGAATACCGTAGGAATGGTTTTTGGCCCAACTGTGGGAGGTAAAGTGATAGTGCCTATGCACGAACGTGTAGAAGAATCATACGCACGGAGAGGAATGGATAATGGGCTAACATCAGCCGAGGAAAGGCTGAGCTTTTGAAGGAGTGTAAAAGCACAAAGATTGAGCTCAGATCCATTATCGATTAGTGTTCATTTAATGCCCATGTTATAGACGCGGGCTAGAATATAAAGGGGGGGATCATTGTCATAAACAGAAAGAACATTAGCTACATGAGATGGAAAAGTAAGTTGTTATGAAAATGTAGCTACAAATAACTTTTGTACAAGGTCTAGACGAGTATTGAAAAGAATACGAGTATTAGCCAAAAGAGAGTTGGTTTTAGCCTTACAATCAGGATTAGCTTGCAAGAAATCATGGATAGAGATATCCATGGTTAGAAGATGCTATGATAATGAAAGCAGGAGGAAGTAATGATCCAAGAGCATTCAAATACGGGTTCACCAAATGATTTAACAAAAATATAACTATGCTAAACCCTGATTGCATAGTCACATCTGATACATAAATGTAAAGTATAGATTTGACACAAGCAATAAGCTAATAAATATGAAACCCTAAGTGTAAGAGAGAGAGAGAGAGAGAGGAAATGACTTAGTTGATTTGTGCTTGATCCTGGAATTAATCTAGACTGTAAAACTAATGATCAGGAAGGGATATGTGTCGCCAATGCCCAAATTTTATTATGTGACTGTTGGATAAGGCCAAACTAGGGCTCTTGGACTAGGTCAGGGGTGCTTGGGCACCAGAGTCTGCTATTGGGCACCTATGACTACGCAGGTGGTCAAGATTTGATTTTTCGGGTGTCGCACAAGTGTCGTTGATAGTCATTATTGGTCTCCTGTATGTCACACCTTGATCAATGGATGAACTTGTAACCTACAAAAGAGATCTTCACCTGCAAAACCCACAAACATGCATCAAATCCAAAAAATGAAAGATTGCAATATGGAGAGTCAGACTAAGGCCGACGTTCACTCGGCTGACTGAACTTACGACCAAGAATTGCACTATATCTTAGACTCCATGTAGTAATTTTGAATGTGTGATAGAATCGTGCCCTGGGATGCCCTTGTGGAAGTGCATTTTCAACTTTGGAATTATCCACAGAATCACAATTAATCGTTGTTGTTCTACTTTCTATTAGAAAATAACAGAGATAGCTAGTGAATGAATTATACTTGTGCTTAGAATCAACAATTTGCAGAAAGGGAAAGAATATAGACTCATACACCAACAATTTTATCCTGGAAAACCTCCAGAGGAGGAAAAACCAGTCGGGAAGGGCAATTGCTCTTTCTTCCCACTTTTATTGGCCAATTCAATAATAAGTATAGAAATTACAATAAGTATGAAAGAGAAGTAGATAATATCTCACACTTCCTCCCAGTTACTTGCTTGCTCTGACTCAATTACTCCTTGCTTCTACAAATCACAATTCCAACACTAAGAGCTTCTTACTCACTTGCTTTCATGCTTCGATGCCTTTGTTCTCTTCCATAACATGCATTTATAGTCTTTCTCATGTTCTCCCGTGCACTGGAGAATGGGAAAAGTCATGCAGAAGAAGAGACATGGACACCCTTTGGAATTCTGGGATTGTTCGCGTCATATTTTATTTTTTGTCCACAAGAGCCATGACCGCCTCCCAATGCAGACCGGCGGTCCTGTCACTAAATAGACAGAACCTCCATGTGTATATTTTTTTTTCGGTTCTGTGTTGGTTGATTTGATAAAGTAGAGTCATTTTGGATCCCTATGGATCACACCTCCCCTCTTAGGATATTTTGGTCCCACAAAAGCTTAGTGGGGGAGTAGATGAGGAAATAATTCCCTCACTTGCTCCTTGGGTACCATCGGGCCTGCCTTGGTGTCTTTCCTTTGATCCAATCTGCCAAGACTCCTGCGGACCTCTCCTAGTGTCTCTGACCTTTTGTTGCAGTACTACATCCTCCTCCAATTCGCCTTGTGAGTCCAATTTGCAATCCTCAATGGAAGGTAGCAACTGTAGTTCTTCATCTTCATCTACCCCATGGATGGCTCATATAGGTGCAAGTTGTCCCAGTTGTAACAGGAAGGACATACTCAGTGAATGACGATCAAATCGGCCGTGCGAAAGACATTTTCATCCAGACGTGGCAAGTCGCAATAGGGGCGTGTAAGGGTTATGCAGTAATGCGCCATTGAGCTTCCAAGTGTATGACCTTGAGTCTCTCCTTGGTCAAGGGGGCCAAACTCTATCTCCAACATAAGCTTATGATCCCTTTTATTATGATTATTGCCTAATGGCTTTGTAATGGGCCTAAGATTTCTCATGTGGTACAAAAAGGCTCAAAAGCTGGGATATTTAAAGTATCCATAGTGAATTTGTTTTATAAGTCTAGTCACACCCTAACTCGAAAAATCCTTCTATCTTGCTAAATCCAACAAGCTATGATCAAGGCAGGGGCAAACTTTGTAGGTAGATATCCTAACAAGCATGCTTCAAAAAATAGACAAAATAATAGATCGTGTGTACCGCTAAAATTACAGAATGTTGAGATGAAAAAAACTCAGAATCCCAGAGTCCTTGAGAAACTTGTTAAAATACCCTCTGATCACTGTATTAAAGCCCTGTTTACCAGATTGAGTCCAGTCTGGTGGGTTGGAAAGTTGTGCTCAATACTACAACCTTATTATCGATCTTGTCATTCAAAGTAGTCCAAAACATGTCCTCAAGGACCTGGAATCCCTGTCAGAGATCTGTTTTACCTGAGTTTGAAAAATCAAAATACACTTTACATTAGCAAAGAAAAGATCTGGTTGATGTGCTTGTTTACTACTTTTGCATTGCCATATCCTCCACATGTTGTTGTTTAGTAAATCTTTCACAACAACATAGAGATCTCCTCGAGTTTTGAAAGAGTTGTAGAGCCCAAGTCCTCCTTTCCCTTGATTGTATCTTCCTATTGCTTCGAATTGGTACTCTTAAGGCAATGTTTTCTTGGGTAGTCAATGGCATAGCTTGTTGGGTCAACGGTAGGCTTTATCATCCCCATAATGGCATATAATCAAGGAGGCTTTGATGGCTATTCCTTAGAAAAACTTTGCAACAACCATAAATTTGGCAAGGGCTAGGGTCGGAATGTATATAAAGCACAGAAACTAGGTATTGCTTTAATTTCAATAGTCCTGGGCTACTATGGAGGGGGGGCTAAATAATTTATTTCTCTATCCCATTTTATTTATCTATAGGGTTATTGGCCATAACGTCATGGAAATATTGATAATTAGAAGGAAAATAACTCCCTACTGAAATGTTCCCCTTGGGAAGGCTATGCAGGGAAGTATCCTGGATAAGTTCTAGCATGGAGGTGGGCTCATATAGGTGCAAGTTATCATAGTTTACTAGGAAAGTACATCCTCATGAATGATGGCAAATCAAGTCGAAAAGCATTTTCTCCAACCTACTAATCAATATGGTGAAGGGTCCATATTGTAATGGCTTGAGCTTCATGCTTAACCTTGTAGATCTCTCCTTGCTCAAGTAAAGCCAAACTCTATCTCCAACATGAATCTTATGTTCCCTTCTATGTTGATCATGCCCAGCTTTGTACTTGGCCTGAGATTTCTCTAGTTGTTCCTTGACTTTGAGATGGATTTTTCGGATCCTCTCAATGAATTTGTTTGCTCTAGTCACCTTTGTGTCTCATGTATCCTTCTCATCCTGCTATCCAATTGCTATGTCCAGCGGATTTGTAGGTAGATATCCCAAGCATGCTTCAAACGACGACTTCATAGTGGATGTGTGTACTGCCCGGTTATAGGAATGCTTGAATGTAGGCTAAGGACTCATCCCAAGTCCTTGGGTATTTTCTGTTATACCCTCTGATCAACTATACCAAAGTCTTGTTTACCACCTTGTTTGTCCATCTGTCTGTGGATGGAAATTTGTGCTCCTCTGTAACCTGGTATCCATCTTCTCCCACAAAGTAGTCTAAAATTTCCCCAAGAACCTAGAATCCCTGTCAGAAACAATAGACTTTGGCAAACCAAAATGCACCCATACATTAGCAAAGAAAAGATCTCCCGCCTCATGTGCTTTTACTGTCTTTTTACATGCCATAAGAATACACATCTTATTAAATCTATTGATAACAACATAGAGATAGTCATGGCCATGTTTAGACATAGGTAATCCTCCTACAAAATCCATAGAAATGTCCTCCCACGGATGAGTAGGTACTGGGAAAGGCATATACAAACCTTCCTTCCTAGTCTTAGGCTTGCTAGTACAACAAAGTTTACATCCCCGTATAAATTTTGATACTTCTTCTTACATATTGGGCCAATACACGTACCTTTGCAAGTGGGCTAGGGTCTTACCAACACTGAAATGTCCCACTACTTTCGAGGTATGTGCTTCCCTCATCAATAGAATTCGCTCTTCTTTTGGCACGCAAAGCTTCCCCCATCGGTAGAGCAGCATCGTCTTTGAGATAACAATCTTCAATCCCTGTCCTTTCAGCCCCTTGGGACTACAACTGCTGAAATGTCACCCCAAAGTCTTTGTCCTGGGCATATGCCTCTCCGTAAGCTTCCTTCGTGAAGGGCTCGATCTGAGAGATAGTGGCCAAATAGGAAAACTTCTCCTGTGTGGGTGGCCTAGACAACATGTCTACCACCAAGTTTGTACTACCCTTCTTGTATTTAATCACCAGATGGAACTATTGAAGGAACCCCATCCATTTGTAGTGCCTTATCTGTTGTAATTTAGATTGTGCTTGCAAATACTGGAGAGGTTTGTGGTCAGTGTGCACAATAGTTTCTTTACCCAACAAATAATGCTTCCATTTTTTAATTTCCTGAACTAGTGCATACATTTCCTTATCATATACTGAATATCCTTTAACTGTTGAAGTGAAATTTTCAAAATGATAACATACGGGTTTACCTCCTTGAAGCAACACTGCGCCCATGGCGTAATCACTAGCATCTGTCTCTACTTCAAAAGGCTGCTACAAATTAGGAAGAGCAAGTACTGGAGCATGACTAATCTTGTATTTCAATAACTCAAAGGATTTGTCTTGTTCCTTACCCCAGTCAAAACTCTTACTCTTTGCGGCCACTGTGTGTAGAGGTGTTGCGATCGCGGAGAAGCCTGGAATGAACTTCCGCATGTATTGTACTGCTCCCACAAAACTCCTAGTTTTTGTGGCTCCTGTTGGTGTTGGCCAATTAGTGATGGCTTCCACCTTCTTTGGATCCACTCGTAGCTCTCCTCCTCCAACCACGTGCCCAAGATAGACAAGTGACTGTTTGGCAAATTCACATTTCTTCATATTACAAAGCAGTTGTTTCTCCCTGAGAACTTGCAAGACTTGCTGCAAATGAGTTAGATGTTCTTCCCATGTGGCACTAAAAATCAAGATATCGTCTAGATATACAATGACACATGAATCTATGAAATCCCGCAATACATCATTCATCAATCTCATAAATGTAGCGGGTGCATTGCATAACCCAAAAGGAAGTACTAACCATTCATACAAACCTTGTTTTGTCTTGAAGGCAGTCTTCCATATATCCTCCTTCATTCTGACTTGGTGATAACCTGACTTGAGATCCAACTTCGTGAAAAATTTGGCATGCTGAAGCTGGTCCAAGAGATCATCTATGTGGGGAAGTGGATATCTGTTCTTTATGGTGATCTTGTTCAAAGCACGGTAGTCGATGCACATTCTCCAAGAACCATCCTTCTTTGGCACCATCACAATAGGGCGAACCACATGGTGAGGTGCTCAGGACGTCTCACCCCTTGGTCTAGTAATTCCTGGAGTTGTTTCTTTACTTGCCAGAATCCCCTCTACCGAAGATTGGGTTGTATAGGCAATCCTTGCTCGATGGTGCCAAAGAAACAACATGGCTTGCCTCCGAAACTCCGCAGTATAGTCCTGCACACTTTGACCACTGCCTTGTCTAAAATACTGCCATTTAATCATTTGGTCAGTCTTATGGTCATTAGGATAGAAGTTAGCTTTAAGTAGTTATTTAAATTCTTGCCAAGATTTCACAATAGGACGCTTTTTCTTTCCACAAGTGGCTAGATGGGTTTCCCACCAAACCAGAGCATGTCCCTCCATCCTGAGACGTACAAAGGTGATCCTCTGTGCCTCAGTGACATTATGGACGCTAAAGTAGACTTCTAATTGTTTTAACCATTTATCAAGCAACTCTGCATCTACTTGTCCTTCAAAGCTTTTAATCTCAACTTTCGTTTCTACTTTAAAAGGAGTATGATCGGATTTTACCTTATCTCTTGTGTTAGAAGTCTCTTCTTCATGTTCTTCCCCATAACTTTCCTCATGGTGGCTCCTTCCTATGCCAAACTTTTCAGCTAAGCCCCAAACCACTGAGTCCATGGAGTCTTGTTTGACAGAAGTTGTCTTCTATAAATCAGCAAGCTCTTCTTGCCTTCTAAACATCCTATCCATCATGGTCTCCAGCATCTCGATTCTACGAACCAAGTTCTCTTCCTCCATTTGTTCCCGAATTCTCTGTTTCCACTTCTTTGTAGAAATTTGTGGATCGCAAGGTAAAGCCTCTTCGCCTTTAGATCTCGCCACTGTCATACGAATCCAAGAACGAATACCACAGTCCTGGATAATTGTTAGCTCTGATACCAAAATGATCTGTAAACTCTTCAACTTTGGAATTATCCACAAAATCACAATTAATCATTGTTGTTCTACTTTCTATTAGAAAATAACAGAGATAGCTAGTGAATGAATTATACTTGTGCTTAGAATCAACAAATTGCAGAAAGGGAAAGAATATAGACTCATACACCAACAATTTTATCCTGGAAAACCTCCAGAGGAGGAAAAACCAGTCGAGATGGGCAATTGCTCTTTCTTCCCACTTTTATTGGCCAATTCAATAATAAGTATAGAAATTACAATAAGTATGACAGAGAAGTGGATAATATCTCACACTTCCTCCCAGTTACTTGCTTGCTCTGACTCAATTACTCCTTGCTTCTACAAATCACAATTCCAACACTAAGAGCTTCTTACTCACTTGCTTCATGCTTTGATGTCTTTGTTCTCTTCCATAACATGCATTTATAGTCTTTCTCATGTTCTCCCATGCATTGGAGAATGGGAAAAGTCATGCAAAAGAAGAGACATGGACACCCTTTGGAATTCTGGGACTGTTTGCATCATATTTTATTTTATGTCCACAAGAGCCAGGACCGCCGCTCAATGCAAACTGGAGGTCCCAAGACCGCCACCTTGGTGGGGCAGCAGTTTTGTAACCGCCACCCTACACATGGTGGCGGTCTTATCACTAAACAGACAGAAACTCCGTGTATATATTTTTTGTTCTTCGTGTCGGCTGATTTGATAAAGTAGAGTCATTTTGGATCCCTATGGATCAATAGTAGTTGGATGTAGCAATGTAGATATATGTGTGGATGGAAAAATGAACTTCCCCTTCCTATGGAGTGTATGCAATCCCTTGTCCCTTATATGGATGCTAGATGGATGCCTTTGATGCTCTTAGATGCCTTTGGATGTAACCTTACGTGATGATAATAAATGTTTAGAGCTTGGTCCATTATTTTGGTCACATAGCTTTATATTTATATGATTCCCTTGGTTGAATTTCACAATTGACAACTAGAAGGCTGACCCATAAGAAATTAAGATGCTCAAAAGATAAAAGAGACCCAAAGAAGTGCAAGTAAGATAGAAAAGGGTCAAGGATGCCCAGAAGAGACATGGGGGCGCATGGGCGCTAACGTTATATCTAGGCATTGGTGTCCAGAGGTCATAAAAGATAAAGCAAGTAAAGTATCGACTAGGTTTATAGCATGGTGAAATACTAGAAAGAAGACCACGAATACAAAGCAAAGAGGCCAAAGATAGCTATCAATTGCTAGTTTTCTCACTTATGAATCATATGAATAGTAAGTATGCTGATTAGGATCTAGAAATGTACCCAAGTGCATGATTTTGTGTCTACATCGAGGTAGTCCTTCTAAAATATTATTCATCGTGATATTTGTGTGTTCACCTATCATCTCTCTCACCTGAATATGGTGATATCTACTCTATTTGACTATCCGTTGTACGTGAAAGACCCCTGTTTTTATCCTGAGCCTCAGAATGAACACAATGGAAGAAAAAGTTCTCAACCATCTTGGCATTCAAAACTCTTCCCTTAATAAAGCTAATGACCTGTAAAATTCCTCTCAAGCCTCTACCTATCATGTTGAGATCCTGATCAGAGGATTCAAAGTGTACTTTTATTGGGAAGTTGAACCCATACATTTAGGTAATTTGTAGTCACCATCGAGAGAATCATTTGTCTATCATCTAGAAACAATGGTCTCCTTAACAACCACATGTTACCCCATATATCCATGATGCATTACTTTTCACATTAGGACTGTGCCGAGGTATTCAAACTGTGCACAAATCTTGAGTAAACATGGTTGCATTAGTTGTAGTCACAAGCTAACTTGATGCACCTTGGCAAAACCAACACCACCCTATATAACTGGTGAGAAGTGCCATTCAATTCATCTTCCAGAACAATTGATTCTTAACCATGCTCGTCAACAAACAAGATTATCAATTTTACCACTTTAAACACTGAATTTAGTGCTCACTTGCTTGACCAATTACATTCATTATGGTTCCAAATATATGTCTTCCTCTACATGGTCACATTTAGCTTATTTTGTGGGCTTTAATAACACCCTTTTTTGTCAGTGGAGTTGTTTCAGAGATCTTTAGGGTAGACTTCCATGTTATTTTCTAAATGTATAACTTCCCCATCCATGTGTTTGTATCAACATGATTGTTAGCATCATTCCTTTCGTTATCATTACTTTCTCAACTGTGTGAAGACACTCGGATTACGTGATGTCCCAATGCTCTCCTACAATGAGAATTTTGATCCAAAATCACATTTCCTCATTCATGTCCTTTACCTTAGGATGTTTTATCTTCCTCCACCTGAAAAATGCATGCCTAATTGTCTTAAAGAAAAAGTGGCGGGATAGTCTCCAGTGTCTTGACACCCCATGACTTTGTGCAATCATTTATGTGCAAATATTCCAATTTCTATAGTGTTTATGATAATTGTCCTTGTATGCTTATGCGGTTTCTATAATGAGATTTGAGTGATTGAACTTAATAGTTCACTACCTAGGACTTCATATTCATGTGCATGCATTGTATCTTGATATACAATCATCTTCTGACCTTCAGTGTAATACTTAGTAAAATAAGCATCGCCAACCAACCAACATACTTCGTGCATAATCACTATTGATTTGCCATCTTGAGTATCAAATAAGAATTCCATTTAGCATAGCTTGACTATTAAGTTCACCACATCATCCTCTACATTTCGAATATGCGTATAAATGTTGAGCCAATATAACCCTTCGTACTATATTTCTTAATATGTTGGTCGATTTTTTCCATCGTAGTTGCCTAGAATTTCTTAAATATATGGGACTAGTAAAACACATGCATGAACATTAGCCTTAAAGGAAATTCACCATTTGATCGGCATTTCTGTCATCTCTTATCTTTTTCTCTTTAAATTCTCCTCTGCGTCGTAAACATGATCCCATTATAAGGATACACGACCTTTCAACTTGGTACTCACAAATCAGTAACCTTCGTGATTGCATCTAGCCACACCTGTCATACTCAAAGAACATTCCCAGGTGCATGTGACTCCCATATTTTATCAAATCTTGATTGGATCCAAGTTCTTAGAGTAGAAAATAACTTATGTGTGGTCAATGTCACCTCCAATCCTTGTGATTTCTCAGCAAATCACTACGTCCTCTTATTTATTCACATATTTTGACTGTGGCACCTTTGATTTACAGGTGCTCTCACTTCTCATTCAGTCGCTCACTCTCATTTTCATATACAACGTGACACCTCTATATAGATTTTGTAATTTCACTCGATCCTGCCAAGAGGGCTTAATTCCTCTTAACATATTATCCAATTGGTGCCAGTCTCGGGATTCTCTATGGGACTTTGTGTGCCATCTTTCATTCGCAATCTCTCACTACCAATATTATGCAACCTCACACCCTCTACCAAACATTTGAGATGATGTTTATTTGAGTATAAGGTGTTTTTTCATTACTTTATATCCACCCCCAAGTATTGGAATACAACAAATCTTAAGGTCATTCATAGAGTTCATGTATTGGTGTTTGCAGTTTATTCTCAACTTAACAATAACTGGTGATTAATCATAAATATTGAGTTAACCTCTTAAACATGGTTACTGTCAAATCAACTATGAGATGATACCAAATTGAACTAGTCGTTATTGTCAAGGGTTCTCTTATATGAAGGGATGCCTTATCCCACGTTGAACTCGACATCCTATAGCACGCTAGACCTCATCTATAGTGAGATCTCAGGAACAAATTCTACAATCAAGAAACGACATGTACAAATATGTCTATTAATGTAACACATTTAGATGAGTTAGCAACATGTCACATTGGATCACTAATTCACTCCTATTACAATCTAGGAAATGAGCACTCTATAATACTTTTGCTAAGAATTTTGATAATGGACGTGTCTTATAGCTTGTAGTACTTTGTTAAGATTCTATCATACACTAATCTCTAGCTTACAGTTATAAGGATCAATCACCAGGTGGCAGCATTAAGACCAAATCTTATAATGTTAATGACAAAAATGAAGATTCATGTTTCTACAATAATGCTTGCATACGGAAAAATGAGGTTTACAACCTCAACCTTATACTTTTAGAATTCATGGGTGCTATCAAGCAGTGAGGAGTAATTGCAAACAAATGAATAGGATAACTGATCCCCTAAAAGGATATTCCTCTAAGGTGTCTTTACTTTTTCATCAATTGATATGCTCAAGAATGGTCCCCTTGGAAGTGAAAGTCAGAATTAGTTGAGTTACATAAGTCAGATTGGTGGATAGTGTCCTTGGACCATGAAAGAGTTTATGGATGCAAGAGCATCCAACATGAGACATTCATTTACAATTACATTGACAGCTTGACAATCGCCTCAATGTGGTTGTAGATCGCAATCAGTTCTAGATTGTACTTGAAGTGAGTCCCATACAAGACAATCTATACAAGTGGTGAAGCTTGGCACTAGCATCTAAAAACGTGACTAAGTTTGTGTATTCACGATTCTAAGACAAGGGCATTTGATAACTTTGGTCAAATGCATTGGTAGTCTGTGTAAGTATGTTCATGTACAGCGGAATCCAAAAGTGTGTTAGGGGTTGTTGACTCTATTGCGCAATATGGATCATTTTAGTGTCAAGGAAACTGTATAATAAGACTATAGGTGCAAAGTCTAGTCATTCTATATGTTTACAACATGTTGCAACGATGGCAGTTCATAAATTTATTGTGACTTCCACAATGTTGCACTGGTCTTTGTAAGCTTATGCAATGTTGACGCAGCCATTATAAGCATCTAGGGTAGCTTACATGTCAGTGTATAGTACAAATTTCAGGAGTAAGCTTTTGCGACATTCACTCCACGTTCTAGCACGACCTCTTGCAGAGAAGTTGGAACTGAAAGTAAGGATACTTTGTGATGCTTTCTGTAAGGAAGTGGCATGGTATTGTACATTGGCATTATGCATAATGTATATGCGTGAAAATTGATCTTGTTCAGACTAATTAGTTTTCTGAGTTTGACACAAGAATTTGTATGGATTTGGATGTCTGTGATGTCATACATGAATCTCATTAAATGAATGTTAGAAAATGTTGGAATGCACTTATTTCATGCACCAAAAAAGTTATTATCAAGAGTACTCTACTCTTTCAAGTAGGAATGATTGTTTGACTTAATGTTGAAGTTCAAGACATCTGATTGTAAATTAATGATTTGTCTCTAACTATTTAAAAGCATACAATTTATTATTTTTAATGAAATGTACACTAGTTTAATTTGCTTTTGTTAATTGAAGATGACAACTTTTCTTGCAGACTGGTTTCATTAGGGAATTGGTTGTCTTGATTACCATATACCCTTCCACTTGAGAATTATAGCACATATCCCTAGCTAAATTTGATCATTGACACGCAAGTATGTATCAACATTAATGTCTATCTTGTAAAATGAATGCATTTTTTTTTACAGTTTGAAGAGTTAGCATACTCAAATATTAAAATGATTTGAATTCTATCGAGCCTAAATTTTTCTTACCCTATAGCTGGGAATTCAAGAGAATGCTTAAAATGTAGCTCCATATTACGTGATCCTAGATGATAGAAACATTTTGAATTTGGTCAAGAATCCTTGGTGCAATCAATAATTCAAAGTTTGCAATTTTTTAAGCTCTAAATTAGAGACGATTTAAAGTGTAAAAGGGCCATAAGTGGAAAAAGGAGAGGCAATCGATAAGAAGGTTCATATGCAATACATAATATCTTGATTGGTCAAAGTTCAATCGTTATTTATTGTTCTCTGCAGTCAGTTTACTACAGTGAAAGTGGGACAATTTTAGTTACTCTTATCATTAGGTCTGGTGGATGTGCATTAAAAGTATTTAGAATAGTAGAACTATAAGATTTAGAGGTATTGCAGCTCTACTGTAAGTACGTAGAAAACATGTTTCAATTCCTATGTTGTGGTAACACGCATAAAAGAATGTAAAAGTTTAGGTGTAATGGACCAAAGATACCATTAGTGCTCGGATGTCTGAGAACTTCATATGTGGTCCATAACATTGTAACGTTAGTGAGTTGTTATGAATCCCCTGCCCACTAATTATGTTTGTGTGGGTAATGATAAATCTACTGATTAGTGGAGTTATTTGAGAGATTTTATGGTAGACTCCATATCTATAGGAGATATCTCGTCTATTTATTTGTACAATGTTTCGTGTATATGAGTGAAAAAATATTAATGTGTGAAGAATATTACTGTATTATTTCTTTCCTGCTTGCAATCTGATCCAAAATCACATAATCATTAAGATAAATATTTTGCCAATATTCCAAATAGAGGCTTTTGGCATCCATAGGAGTTGGGGACTCTAGAGAAGGGCTTTCGATCCCTTGTCCTTTCAATCCCAATAAAATGAAGCTAGCAAAGGACAGGGAAGATCCCAAGAAAATAATCGATGGCACGTTTGGAATGGTCTAGTATGTCAGAAATGGCATTCAAAATCCTTCTCTCAAATAATCAATATTTCTCTCAAACAATCAAGAGCATTCTCTTAAGACCAGCAACAAGAATGGTACACTTCCAAGACATTTGATGGCTCTATGTGGCTGAGTTTTAGACCAAAGAAGCTTCATTGGCACATAGCGAGGATTTGTTCCTTGTTTGGAAACATCCTTCACATTGCGCTATAATGTTATTTTCCTCACAGAAAGACTATTTTTGGAAGGCTTTCCAACATAGACAAATTAGAAGAGAGAATTTAATTGATGAGCCAAAAGGATGTAATGCTAAATTCAAAAAATAAGGGGGATTATTTATAATCATTTGATAACAAGTGATACAAAACACTTTTTATAAAGCAAGACCCTTGTGCATTTCCTCCATTGTATATGACCGTTATGCAAGTTTTGTCAGTCATTTTTTGGCATGCCTTGTATGAGATATTGTATACATAATTAGATTGATCTACACCATTCCATCTTTAGACAAATGAGAAAACAATAGAAAACAACCACACAATTTCCATTTGTAGGACATGTACAATGTTTCTCATCCATGCAATTGGATGATAATTTCTCTTCATTCAACATGCCTATAACAAATATATTCACTATTATATGGGGCAATTGTAAAGATTAGAAAGCTTAAGAAATGAAACTAGAACACTTAAGAAGTTTCAAAGACTAGCTAACCTAACAAGAATCATCAAGATAAGAGCTTAAAGAGAGATACTTCTTTAACAATGCAATATAACTTTGAAAAATCATCAAACTAACATGTCTAAGTTACTCTCTACTCTTTGAATGTCTGATAAAACATGAACCTATGAAGATCTTAGCAATCAAATGTGATTGTTTGATATGGTTCTCAAGATTTCAAGAATGGAGTCTCACCATTAATGGCTACAAGGCCATATGGTTCTCTCCATATTACTCAAAGCTTGGTTTAATGGATGCAATGGTGAAGATAATAGCTCAATACAAATGAAGAAATACTCAAATCCTAATTGCCTATAGTTTGTGCTAGAGGAGGAGAAGTGTTCTTAGAAATGATGAGGAGGAGGGTTCTATTTATAGTTTTCCAATTCCAAGAATGGAATGATTTTGGTGCATGTGGGACAAAAGGTAAGTCCAAAAAGAACTTTTAGCAAGTCAAAACAAGATTTGACTAGGTTTAGAGACTAATTAATCTTTTAGGATTAATTAGGGGTCCCAAGTAGGCTTAGGAAGCTTTCTGGGAGCATATGGAGGAGGTTTGATAGATTTTTAGATGTGTTGGAAGTGAGAGTTAGCCAATAAGAAGATTTATTAGTCAACTACAAGATAAGAGGCTTAATCAACGTATAGTTGTTCAATTAAGAGGAATTAAAGGGAAAATGAGCCTAATTGACAAAAGTTTCGTCAATTTGCATAGGAATATAATAGTTAGTGAAATGTTAATAATAAGATTGCTTTGATAAAATTATAGGTGTCTACATTTTCCCCTCTTTGGGGTGGCGTAAGCTACACCACTTCAAATATAGTAGACAAGTACGTAAACAAATAAAATTTTTTGATAGGGGTAGAAGAAAAATTAGTAGAGTGAAAGATGCCCCCTCGAGTGTCGATGGGGTGATGAAAGAGGTCAATCGATGATAAAAAATATGAAGGAAATAGATAGAAGACGAAGGGGTAAAAATGCCCCAAGTAAAAAGGGCAGAATAATGTGAAGAGAAGAAGGGAAGTTCGTATTAGTCTTGTTGACATTGAGTACTAAGTACCCATGAAATCTAATTCTCTAGCTTTCATTGGCTGTTTCTCATCTTCCACATCATACTGAATAACCGAGTTGATAGGGGAGCTTGCCCACTTGAATGGCGAGACACCAAACATTTTAGATTTATATTGAGAGAAATGTACAGAAATGTAGAGGAAGAATGGCGAAGTTGAGTGTGATGGAGAGAGAAGAAAAATTAGTATGAGGAAGGGGGATTGAGCTAACATCCATCTAGTGTCTTTTAAACAACTTAATTTTCATCATATTGCTAGTGATCTTCATCATCGGTCCTTATTAAAAATGTAAGCATACGACAAAAGTGTAGAATGACATGAAAAGCCATAGTATGAACAACTGTCCATTACTAAAATACCAACTCCATGTAACATACAGAATGCAATGCAATACGAGAAAGTAAACAAGCCAACCTAACAGGGAAACAAGTACAAACACACATACTTAAACTAACAACGTCTAAGATAGTTGCACAAATGTTTTGTTATCGAGCTGCAGTTCCCAAATGTTCATGTAAAATGACAAGGGTTAAAAATGGTGCCCCAAGAAAATATGTATGCAGAGGGGAAATATGGTGGACACAGGGGTCTAATGAAAAAGCATTTGTGCACTATGAAATAGTACCAGGCAACTCGTTGTGCCCAAGATAGTACAGACAAAGCTAGTTAACCAGAACTTTTGTTAATGAGGTAGATCCAAATGATCCGCGAGTCGTTGTTACAAAAATAAGTGAAAACAAAAGCAAGATATAATTTGAATACAATGTGTTTGACACAGATTTTAGACTGCGTACCAGCATTTTACCAATTTTTGCAAATTTTTGAATTTTTATGATTTTTTTTAAATTTTTAATAATGTTTTTTTTGAATATTGATTTTTTATTGTTTAATGATTTTTTTAAATTTTTTAGAAGAAGTTTGGATGAGGGAAGATTTCCTGAAAGCAAGAAAAATGATCCCTAAGAAGAAAAAAATGGGTGCCAGGTAGCAAAAATATGCCCTGACGGGAAGAAAATGGGCCAAAAATAATTATTTATTAAAAATAATCATCACAACAGGAAATAAGAGGAAGTTAGAATGATCACTGGATAGTCAAATCATGCATTTCGGCCATCACGATGGGCAAGAATGCATTGCGTGGGTCAAAATGACCATATATACCCCTCCGAGGGGGTAAAATCATCATGAGTAATTCATTTGTTACAGAGCTCTTGTTGTTTTACTATTCACTTTTTCTCTGACCCTAAGGAGAGATGGTGCGACTTCAGAGTGTAAGGATGAGAAGACACATAGTCTGTGAGTATGTGCGGATGTAGGGTGATGGACCCTACATGAGTACCCTCATCCATACTTTTAATTTTATTGCATTTAATGTCATTTATTAGTGTTTTTCATTTTAGGGGGGGTGATGAACATATGTGCACCTTAGGGGTGCACATATGTTTTCAGGCATGCATATGTGCTAGGGGTGACATGTGTCATATAGACATATGTTGAAACTATCATATGTGCATAGGCACATATGTCATCGAAAGTGGCGCACACAAGCATTCATGGAGAAGGGTAGTTCATAAGCATGTGTGTGGGCACATGCAAAAAAAGGGATGTGCATGTGTCATTGGGGGTATGCATCTGTGGGAAGAGGGGGTCAAAATGGTTATGCATTCACACATGTCAGAGATGAGTGCATAGGCACTAGAAAGTGGGTGCATGCATCGTTGAGCATGTATATGCCAACGAAGGGTGTGCATGTGTCACTAGGGGGACGCATGTGTCGAAGATGTGTTTTTGAACACTTAGAAGAAAAAGGGGAAGTGTTTTGGAGGAATGTAGAAGAACTTAGGAAATGTTTAGAAGAATATAGGGATAAGAAATAGGCTAAGTGTTAGCTGATGTTAGATAGAATAAAGTCTAATAAGTGTAATGTTTGATTTTACAGAGGCAGCTACCTGTGTTGTAGGTGTGGGAGAGACATGGCCGATTGGCCAAATTTGAGGTGACCCTCTCGACAACGCGAGAGGAAGTATTTGGACATCACATTATATGTGACAGGGGTCTTACCTACGTGGTGCATAGATGCCACACATCACCATAGATCACAACCTCCTTATAACCTTAGCTGAGAGGTGGCACAACAAGAGCCAGTGCTTCTAGGCTCTTGACTGGTGAGATGACTATTACCCCTTGGAGGACGTGTGGAGGATTCTTGTGAGTACTATCATAGGGATCTTGATAGAGTACGAGACCGATGATAGACACAGATCACATTGATAGTTTGATTGATACTTTTTGGTGCATAGATGAGATACCTCGATGAGGTATGATAATACATATGCATCAATGTTTTGTGAGATCTGAGGTTACATCGTATGCAATTTATCTTATGGTCACTTGTTAGTGGCATTATACTTACTGATAAGACGGGAACATCATTTCCTTTAGGATTGATTACTGTGATTCAAGCTTTCTCAGAGGAGAGCGCTACTATTGGGGACAGTGTATACTTGCACATCTATATTGGGATCTACATTTGATTACCTACTACGGTCAGAAGATGGTGGGTCCAACGACACTACTACAAGATATGGGCCTGGGACCATATAGCTATGGTCACCCTGTAGGAGCATTATGAGCTCAGGCTCATGGATGAGCCTTCAGTATTTGGTTGGGCTCCCATTGGTGATGATGTACGTGGGCCATATGGGGGATACTTATTTTTATCTCAGTGCTTTGGATGACATTCAACTGCATATGATTATTTGGAGACCTTATAGACATTATCAAGTGGTAGAGGATGCAGTTGAGCTCAGTGTTTGCTATGGTTGAGCATTTTATTATTAGTTAACCGTACATATATATCAGGGAGTACTATAGGATTGACCAAGTACAACAAAAAGTTTGGGTAGTACAAGATGTTCACCCGGCCTGAGATGTGGTATGGCATCGCGTCAGGGAGACTTTTGATGACATTGGGCCCTTTGATGAGGTCACAACATTGGCTGAGATAGCTTTGATAAGATGGTTCCATTGGTATGGGCCCCATTTATGATAAATCAGGAGATCTAGGGTCCACTGCAGCTGGCCTATATGCTTGGTATGCTACAATTCTACCTAGGTGGCTCACTATCCTCATAGGTTGCATGGGATGCAGGGAGTGCGGCCACCACTAGAGAAGCCACCTCATAGAGGGAGAGGATGAATTGAGGGGCTTAACTATAGGTAGTGAGAGTGAGGATGGGAGTGATGATGATGATGGATCAGATGGAGATGATGTGGAGATAAGGGTAGGGGGGTAGGACAGGGAATAGAGAGTACCAGAGACATGTTCCTACACAAGCCACAAGTGCATGTGCACACGCCTAGCCCAAAATTCTGATGCCCTAGATGGGTATATAATTGGGTTAGATGTTCCTTTATAGCAGTTACTTCCATAGGTACATGTACAATAACCTCCACAGTAGGTCCCATTTTTAGTCCACCACACATCTCTAGGAGGAGGTGAAGGAGATGGATGGGGGACTCCACCACAAAGTCCCAGAGGTGGGGGATGGGAGAAGCCTCCATAAGGGTACAAATCAGCTAGCTGTGCTACAACAGACAGTTACAGTCAGGTCATAGATCTCTTTAGCTCTAGGTCACCTTAGAGAGATCGGGTTATCACATGAGAGGGATCAGGCAATTAGTAGCAGATATGGCCCAAGCTCCATGGAGTGAGAGAGACTAAGTTAGCAAGCATAGTTAACAAAATGTTACAGTGGAGTGAGATCATACTCTAGATAGAGAGAGATCAGTTGTGTGCCACCAGGGCGCATATGTATAGGCAGTGACAATCGGAGTGAGATCAACTTTGAGCTGACAAGTGGACTATAGCATAGGACGAGGTGGCTTAGAGTTTCAACAGAGGTAGTGTCTTTGCACTAGACTAGTCTGGAGCAGTTGTTACACCTTAGGTACACATGGATTTAGCTACAGCTACTAGGACATGCCACATACTATAGGTCTCACTGTATTATGATGTTGTCCTAGAGGGACAGAGAGCTCCTAGATTTTAGTTAGCATTCTATGACCATAGGTTAGCTTTGCGGTCTCATAGAGCAACAAGTTTAGCTAGATCCAGTAGAGCAGTTGTATAGCATCAGTAGGGGCCATAGGTGATGGGGCCTCCACCACCACCTCGGAGGATAGGCAGTCCCCATGAGGGATCGAGTCAGACATGACTCTTTATTGCATGATGTATTTACAGATGTATATAGTTTTTTTGATGTACGCCTCGATATGAAGGCACATTTTTTATCGATGTATATGTAGTAGTGTTTTTGGCTATTCCTCCCTTATGAAGGCACACATTTATTTTCACCCACGCCCACGATGACATACCATGTGTCCAGATTGATTATGTATAGAGACACATTTTAGATGGACATTTGATATTTTGATAGAACATTTATATGATGATGATTATGTTTATGGACTATTCACTGATGATGTTTTATTAGTATATCACATGTTCTCTTGATTTATGTAATAGTATTTTAGATGTTATCACTATGCTTAGATGCATATACCTCTTTTTCTATTCATCATATTTTGTGTATATGAGATAGCAAGTATATGATATGACATGTTATCTTTCTATTTGATACTTATGATTGTCCATGGTTTTTATTATGGTATACATGTTTGAGTGGGGAACAGAATGTGGCCCCTCTTTCCCCTCTTAAGCAATATTATATGGATGTTAACTTAGAATACATGTTTGTTTCTACATGTTCATGATGATTTTAGATTAGATTTTTATTGATTTATGATGTATATATGTGGTGATTGAATGGTATAATATATGAGATGACAACAATTTTTTCAAAACACACAACAATACAGAGCTTAATCAAAATATCATTAACACAACACAATTAATATCCAAGTACGCAAAACAAAATGAAATCAATGCTTATGTACAACATATTAAAGTAAAACTTTAAACTAAGTAGGTAAATTAATCCATTTTAAAGAATAAAACATTGAAATAAAATGCAATCAAAAACTCTACAAACCCTATAACTAAAAGTAAGAAAAACCACTGCTTTGTTTTTGCGGGATAGTTTTGAAACATTTTTAACTGTCTTTGGTGTTATTTTGTAGACCATTTTCAAGGCTACTGTTCACATTGTTTTTAGGATTTCCACAAGACAAGTTTATTGTATTTTTGTAGCTTCATCCCTATAAAGGGTTTTTACAAATGTTTAGGTTTTTTCTAACATATTTTAATGTTTTTGTGTTTTTCTAAGGTTTTCCAAAGCTATGTACAAAAAACATAGAAGTGTGGGTGCCCCTAGCGATAGATGGGAATATACAAAGGGCAGAATGCCACACGTTATGTGTAATAAAGTGTAGATGTGAAAGTGCAGATGCGAAGGTGCCCCCAGCATTAGATGGGAATATACAAAGACGAATCCTTCACATATATACAAGAATAAATCAGTCGGATTAGCCTCCACAGGGCATAGGTGAGCTAGCTACGATACAACAACAACTACAATAGATCATAGCACTTCAGCTGTAGGACACCTAAGAAAGAGATCAAGTTGTCACTGAGAGGGATCATGCAGCGGCAGATAGGGCCCAACTTCAGAGCAAGAGAGACCAATTGGCCACATAGTTGCAATAGGTTAAGACGGAGTGAGATTAGCTCCAGTCAAATAGTGATCAATTGTGTGCTATAGGGGCACAGGTACAAGCAATGATAACAGAGTGAGATCATCTCCAAGCTAAGTGGACTATAACACAAGCTAAGGTAACTAGAGTGTCGATAGAGGTGGTATCCTTACGTCAGACAAATGGAGCAACTACTTCACCTTGGGTTCACATGGATTTAACTGCAGCTACTGGACATGTTGCTTACTATAGATCCCTGTATTATGAGGTCGTCCCATAGGGACAAAGGGCTCCTAATTTTAGTCAGCATTCTATGAACATGTCAACTTCATAGCCTCATAAAGGAGCAACCTCAACCAGATCAGTAGAGCAGCCGCATGCACAATAGGGGCCACAGGGTATGGTACCTCCACTAGCTCAGAGGCCAGGCAGTCTCCATGAGGAATCGAGTCAGACATGACTTTTTATTTATGATGTATTTACAGATGTATATAGTTTTTGATGTATGCCTCTATATGAAGGCTAGGGTTCATTTTAAGACACGTCTAGAAAATTGGAGGTGGAAAATACCTGGTGAATATCCCCGGAACCGGTTTCAGCAAAAGGTGAATTTGACAGTTTTCCATAACCAAATTTTTGCCATTTTTTTCGAGCCAGAGAGACTACAGATTTTCATACATTGACGCCTCATTGACGTGCATCAACAAGAGCTCGCTGATGTCATGTTGATGCGTGTCAACAAGGGTCACTGACGTGCATCAATGACCCTTGTTGACGCATGTCAATGGCCCTTGTTAACGCGTGTCAACAAGGGCCATTGACGCGCGTCAACAAGGGTTGTTGACGTGTGTCAACAACCCTTGTTGACGTGCATCAATGGCCCTTTTTAACGCGCGTCAACGACCCTTGTTGACGTGTGTTGATAAATTTCATTAACCCTGGATTTGTCCTATAAATACCCTCCCGTCGGTCATTTTCACAGTTACACTTTCCGACTCTCGATTTTTTTGTATATAGGAATCCATCATTCTCAAAGACTCAAGCATAACTACAATGGTGACTACAAGTGCATCCCAACTACAGGCTCAAGACAAAAATCAAGAGGAAAATCCATTCCTATCCACGAGCAAGATCATCTACAGGAATCCTTTGTGCCCCCACATCCAGACTGTTTTACAGATGACTTCTGAATACAAGGATTTAATCGATACATGTAAGTTTAGTGGGCTCATTAAGATGCCCCATTTCGAAATAGACCAAGATATTTTGAACTACCTTCTCTCGTCTTACAATACAAAGGATGACCTGTTTTATGTTACTATGAACGACGGCCGATTGTTTCCATTCGGTATCAACCCATATGACATTCATCGGCTTATGGGCCTTCCATTCATAAATTTACCTTTTGTTACAACGAAGGCAACACTCGTCGAAGACGATAAGAAATATCTCGAATCGACATTCGGTTTCCATGTTGATTGTAAGTATAATTCGTTTTCATTCATCATTTTTTATTCAGTTTTTTATTGTGATACAATTTAATGTTATATTAATTCCCACTATTTTTTGGCATTTGTAGCTCATGTTAATAAATCTAAACGTGGTGTGGATACGCAAGCAATTACACACCACTTTCTTGCTGCAATGATTTCCTTTTTTCAATCCAGAATAGTTTTGCAGGGTCGGCAAACAAATATTCCAAACTGGGCCATTGCATACATTGTTGAAACTATTGCAAAACAAAAATTTGATTGGTGCACCTTTTTATATAAAAAAAGAACTGACATAACAAATTCAAATCTTTTAGAAAAACCTGTCGTTTACTCCACAAACTATCTCCTTGGCCTTTATTACGAGGCTCTTTTAAATTTAAAAGACAAACCAATTCCCACTTGCACTGACGAGGCGTTGATGAAGTTGTCAATTCCATTTGAAGAACAACAGGTATAAACTATAAGTTTGTATTTCGACATTACACTGTGCACAGGTATTAACAATTTCCTGTTTGCAAAGAAGATTTATGGAAGCCCTTCCCCGAAAAAAGGTGTTATCGAGAGGAAGAGGCCAACAACACGCTGAGGCTTCGGGAGATTCCCAATCTAAAATGGAATCTCACTCCTCTCTGAACCCCCAATAGTTTGAATTCATTAAACGCCAGAGAAGTAATACCTTTTCATGTATTATTTACAAATTCCAAATTTGTATTTTCATTTTCCAATTTAAATTTTACCCAATTGAATTGACATACAATTCAATGTTGATGACATTGTAGGGACTTTGGACCATACGCGTGTTTCGGAAACTCAACCATCTTTCCCAACTCACTCAGTACATTCGCATGCATTTGTATCTTCTCAACAACCACCAATTTCTACTCCAACATGGCCACCCTTAGCACCGCGACAAGCTACCCCTCAACAACAAGGTATAAGTTTTGAATACTATTTGGTTTGATTTCATAGTTTTTGCATTGTTTTCTAGTTTTTATATGTTTTTTCTTGAACTTTTCAGCACATTGCATTCCTCCTTCTGTTCAAATAGCGGCACCACGCCCCCTCAACTAATAATATTTAAAATGCCAACTAGAGGATCAGGAAAAAAGAACATTGGTAAACGCATACCAATTGCTCCGGCCCCTAGCGGGACATTAAACATTGCCTCCTCCTTTCAAATTCCAACCCTCTCACTTTGTGGCTTGCCCAGTGCAACGGGAATATCGGTTTTGAATAATATAAATTTAGATGAAGATTACTTGGGCATTGATAGCAATGACCCAACTGGATTTTTCAATACTCGTGAGATGATTCAAGGCCAGCAGGTATACTTCAATTTCAACATACTTTACCATATTGAATTACATTTCGCTTTAGATTTATTTGTCTAAATCTTGATTAATTTTATCACAAACAGGATCAAGCCACCCAAAGGCAGAAACAAGTAGCAGTTGATCAACCCAAAATCCCCCATACCTCTCCAGTGAGATCATCTTCATCAGATACAGATGGTGAACTGTTGTTACCTTTTCCTTTGGAAAACTTAATTGGTTATGATTGTCAATCCCATGTCGGTGAATTTATTCTACCTCATATTAGTCAGCTCATAGAATGGGAGAGAAGGGCTAAAGTACTTATCAATGAGATTATTAGTCGTTATGAAAATTATTGGCAAAGGGATAGTTTATACACTGCAATCCAGAATCAACCTGCGAAGATGGATTCCTTACTTACCTAAGTAAGAAGTGGGACTGTCACGTATAACAACTATAAAGATGACATTTTGGATAAGACATTAAACAAATTAGAAAATATTATTGCTGAGGCCCAGTTATATTTTAACAAATGGTCTAAGGACAAGGATTTGGTAGTAGTTGCAAATGCCAAGAGAGATAGAGCTGTCGTAAGTATTATAACTTTCAAACAATAATTTTTGTTAATTTAAAGTTTTCTTATTTTAGTAATATGTTGAATTGACCTTACTTTTTTTGTGCAGTTGAAATATAAAAATTTGAAGATTCAAGCAAAGGTTTTCCAAGTTCACTTGGAAACAACAAAGAACAGTTTATCTGTAGCAAAGAATTTGAAGGAAAATATTGTTTTGGTTAATAAACAAAACAATACATTGAAGCAGATAATTAAAGAGCACGGCTTCGACCCTGAAATATTATTCAAAGCTAAGGCAGGAACTGATCCAAATTTGTTGTCCCATGGAGATGCGACAAAGCAAGAAGAAAGAATTTTTAAAAATATGGACAGTGCTGCAGAAGATCTCATAAGTTCTGGGGTTATTTCTACCATTGGGGAAAGGGGTACAACCACAAGTGAAGAAACCATTGGGGAAAGGAGCACAAGAGTTGAAATGGATACAGAAAAATAGGGTTGAAAATTTGTATTATTGAGTGTGGAAACTTGAAATATTGAATTTTATTATCTAGATTTGATAGCCTTTGAGAATTTGAAATACTATATAATCTTTAATTTTATAACTTCCTATATATTATGTATAGAATTTCTAGATTGTATATGGAATTTATGTTTTTTAGTTTACTTGTAATGATGATTGCATTAGATAGAGATGATGACGTATGTTTCTTGTTTACTTGGATTATCATGAATTGTATGTGGACGTAGATTTAGCTTCAAGCACGATAATTCTTCTTCTCTAGACATTTAAACTTGTTTTAAGATAATTCTTTTTCTCTATACTTGTAATGATATGATCATGATGACATTAGAATGGATATAGATGATGGTGAATGATGATAATGGATAATTGTTTTTAAAAAATGGAATGTTTGAGGACAGAGAAATTTCTTTAAATATAAAATAGATAAATAATTGTAGTGTTAGGATTATGATAATGATATGATGATGATATGATATATATGGATGATGATGAATTTTATGTGGACGTAGATTTAGCTTCTAGCATGATCGTGGATGATGAATTGTATAATGGATCGTGGATTATGAATTGTATAATATGGAAAAATCTTCCTCTGTAAAATTTGATTGTGTCATTTTATCCCACAAAGTTTTAAAAATATATCAAAGCATTTTACAAATATAAAAAATAAATTAAACATGATTGTAAGAAATCAAGAAAGATGATATGATAGGGTTTAACTTACCTCTAGTGTTTTAGATGGTTGTGAAATCATCACTAGTAATGTGATATATCTTTGTTTTAAAAAAAATCAACACAAGAAATGGATTAGTAGATAGATGGGTGAGTTGCCTAACATTGTCAATCCCAAAAAGTACCACTTTCCTCGGATGGATGTCAACCCACATTTTCAAAAAAAAATAAAAATTTGTATATAAATAAATGTAAATATATATACCTGTAACATCTTTAATGATAACAAGAGCTAAATTTTTTTTAAAGTGACAAACAATAAGATTAAAGTGAAGAAGATACCTATTTAAAGTTGAAACAATCCATTATCAATAGCTTATTCAAACTTAATGTTCTCTTCTGTAGAGTGTGACAATGCGCCAATTCCACTCTCAACGTTGGGAACAGTTGTACTTGTAGTTGTATTATTCACACCTCTTCTTTCGCAAAGGGAATTTCAATGCGCAATTGCTCTGTCAACAAGAAAGGTTTCCATGGAGTATCGAGATACATAAAACCTCATGCAACTTTTCAAATTTTTATCCAACCTGTTTCTCACTTTTGATTTTATAAATGATAATGCACTGATATCTTCTTGTAAGATAGAACTTTGATAGATTCCTCACCATAGCCTTGTAATAGCACCACTTTCAAAAGGTTCGTCTAAATTTTTATATTGGTTCCTCATTGTTATTGCAAAATTTGTTGATTGAAATTTTAATAAATCGGCATTCAGTATACCTTTGATTTCCATACACTTGAACTTTGAAGTCTTTGCGAAATGTTCCATTATTGTACACATGGATTTATGGAAATGCTTTCTTACAAAGTCAGCACGACCACCTTTAGTATTCCAAAAATTAGGATTCATCACACCCATGGCTTCAATAATTTTATCTTTGGAGAAATGTTCTTTAATTTCTGATGATAAGGATTTTGAAAAAAATTTAAGCTTTATTCTTTTTTCAACTATAACAGACTCAAAGAGATTACATGTCACGGGAACATCTTCTCATTCTGATCTTGTACTATCTTGACATTTCTAAAAAATGTGCAGTGGTATGTCCCTCCCATTAACAATGATGCAGAGGTGATCGTGGATATTAAATCTCAAATAGTTATTGGGATTTTTAAGATCTAATAAAGCTTTCCAATTTTGAAAAACAGGTGTATCAAAACTATCTTGGGAACAATGCAAGATATCAAGACTTTGACATACCATTTTTCTCATCCGTATAAAATCCACAATATAGATTAATCTCTCGTGCATGCTTCATCAATGTATTGATCTCCTGCAACATTGGAAGAATACCAACTAATTTAAGCAATGTCTCCAAATCAGTTAAACGGAATAACAAGTCCCTCGCACTATCAACTTCATGACAATATTTGTGCATGAAACCAACCAACGAAGGATTCTCCTCACGAACTCTGCATGCAGGTTCATACAAAGAGATCAATCTAGTCTCAACATCTTTCAGAATTTTTTTGCCATTTGTAATTCCAATTGCAAATTTCTGGAACTCAAGAAATTGCTTTGGTCTTCTTGCCATATAGGCATGAAGTTCTCTTATAAGGTCTTCTAATTTAACAACATTTTCGTGGTTGCTTACCATTTTATACGCTAAATTCATTCTGTGAGCCATACAGTGAATTGGTAACATATATGGCGCCATTGTTGTTTGTAATTGAACACACAGCCATGTTCGGTAACCCTGCATGAGAGATGCACCAACTACTCCGACGCATACCAACTTCGTAGCAATTTCATAATCAATCATTCCAGTAATATCTTTCAAATGAGAAACAACTATTTTATGTAGGTTTTCGGCATTACATTTTTCAACCATTTTCATAACACTCAACAAATGAGGTGTCCTTATATGATTTTCTAAAGTATAGACGTGGATACATACCCATGCAGTGTTGTCGACTAATGTCACTTCATCAATTGAAAGAGAGATAAACTTTGATTTTTTTATATTCTCTTTCAAATCTTCCTTCTCTATCATCGAAAGGAATTTTTCCCTTTCCCATCCACTACTTTCAGACCAATGAGACTGAGGTACGTTCAACATTCCATTATATTTATACCAAACTTTGAAATCGAGGAAATCCAAAATTGGTCTTCTTTTCTTTAGTATGTAAAATAAAGTGGAGAATTGTATGAGTTTTGCATGTAGATTTGTTTGATTCATCTTACCAATTTGCGATGTGATCGTTCCTCCCTTTTCCACGAGATGTCTGTGTTTTTTCTGCTCTGCCTCATAATCCGCTGCGTATCTAACATGCATGCATTCTTTTTCAATTTTCCACCTGTGTGTTTTGATTTTGTGGCCATCCGCCCCCGTTAAAGTCAAATATTGTTTTCCACAATTTTTTTCTATAGTGTCCAACTTCATTTGCATTTTTTGTTGCTTTCCAAATTTCCACGTACATATTGTACATGTACATTCAGATGGGATCTCTTCATAATTAGATGAATGTACAGGTTTGATAAACAGAAATTTAGCTTCCCAATCAAACTTGTATGACCTGCCAATGGTCCACATATTCTTGTTTGTTTTCAATGTTTTACTTTTTTGAGTAGAATTGTGAGCAATATTACAATCACCTGATTTCCTCTTTCATGAACCAGAATTTGAATTTGATTTCTTTGTTCCATTTTACTGAGTATTTGTATGTGTGATATCTTGATGCACTTTTGGTTACACCCCAACAGGAAGAATATCTTCAAGATCTGGCATATTATCATAGGTATCATTTGTTTGATACTGTGTAGAATGCATGTCCACCTCAATAATACCTTCCACACAGTCAGTATTATGATTCTTTCTGGTGGCAGCTATGTGGTTGTTAGTAGTTTCAATATCTGTATCAGCAGAGTTTTCAAAATACTTGAACAACGACTTCTAAGATTTCATAGTTACTTTTAGGGTCTTCACATTCTTAGGACTAGCACCTTCCATTATTCTGAAAAGAGTACTGTGTCAGCAAACGAACCAAGTAGCGACTCAATGAGTCAGAGTCAAAATTACTGTCACACGTCAACCATGGTAATCCCTGTCACACGTCAACAAGACGTCAACTGTCTTTTTCGCGAGTCACCAAGGTGTCAACTGGCTCTGTCACACTTCAACTCTATCCCTTTCACGCGTCAACTGCTTACGCCCTTGTCGCGCACCAACTCTCTTTATCGCACGTCAATAAGGTGTCACTGTCTCTGTCACACGTCAACTCTATTCCTCTTATGCATCAACTGTTTACCCCCTTGTCGCGCATCTATAATATCTCCTTGTCACGCGTCTGTAATACCTCTTTGTCGCGCGTCTGTAATACCTCTTTGTCACGCGTCAACTATATCCCTGTCACGCGTCAACAACTGACCCTAACAGGCTAACAACAATCTCTGGTGCTTAAGAGTATGCAAGTTCAAACTTCACGGTATTGATAATTTGGTAAACTACTTGTGGTAGTATCGTAGTATACTACCCGATGAATTCGCCACTAAAATTATCCCTAATGAAGGCACATTTTTGACCGATGTATATGTTTTTTTTTTGGCTATGCTTCACTTGGAAGGAAATTTTTTTATCGATGCCCATGATGTCATACCATGTATCTAGATGATTATACACAGAGACGCATTGTATATGGACATTGATATTTTGATAGACACTTATATATGACTATGATGATGATTTATGATGATGGACTTTACTTATGATGTGTACGATTGTATCACATGTTATTTTTTATGTATGTGATAGCTTTAGATGATATCACATGTTTTAATGAGATACTTCATGTTCTACTTATCACATTTTGTGTATGAGATAGCAATAGATGATATCATGTGTTTCGATGAGATACTTCATGTTCTACTTATCACATTTTTTGTATGAGATAGCAGTAGATGATATAATGTCATTTTACATGTGACACTTATGATTGTCCACATTTTTATTATGGTCTAAATTTGAAGGGGGGACAGAAGGCGGTCCCTCTTGCCCCTCGTGGTGATATTATATGGTATTATCTTAGCATACATGTTTGTTTTTCATATTCATGACGATGCAGCTTAGCCTTTTATTGATATATGATGTATAAATGTGATGATAGATGGTAGATGATAGATGATATGATGACAACAAACTGTACAAAACACACAACGTAATCCAATCTAATTTAACACAACACAACTATATACAAGTATGTAAGTATGCAAGATAAAATGAACTTAATGCCTATGTACAATAGATTAAAGTAACACTTTAAGCTAAGAAAATGAATTCAATTTAAATCATACAACATGAAAATATAATGCAATCAAAACTCTACAAACCGACAACTAAAAGTAAATAAACCACTACTTTGTTTTTGCAGGACAATTTTGAATCGTTTTCTACTATTTTTGGTGTCATCCTAAAGACAATTTTCAAGGCTACAATTCACATTTGTTTTTGTAGTTTTGTCCCTAAAAGGGATTTCAAATTTTTAGGTTTTTCTAACATTTTGATTTTTTTGTGATTTTCTAAGATTTCCTGAAGCTATGTACAACAAACGAAGAAGCGTGGATGACCATAGCGATAGATGACAATATACAAAGGAAAAATGTCATGCGTGTATGTGCAATAAGTTGCAGATGTGAAGGTGCTCCCAACGTTAGATGAAAATATACAAAGGTGAATCCTTCACATATATATGAGAATATATCAGTCAGATCAAGGCCACAACGGATACGATCAAAGGTATCTCAAACCTTAGGAAAACCTAGACCTAAACTAAAGAAAGTGTACTCCTTCTAGATATGATTCATTATTGTGAATAACATATCCTCCCAATGTGATGGAAACTGGTTTTCACCCAAGGAATTTCCCAATGTGCCACAATTGTGTGGTTTTCACAGTTGGACGACATGTTTTCTTTTTACTTTTTCTTGATTTTTTGTCTTTTTTTGTTGTTGTTTCTTTCTTTTCTAAGGAACCTCATACTCAAGCATAGAACCGCTTGAGATGTATTACATTCCTTGGTTCCTTTAATTCCTCACCATCCAAGTGAGCCAGTTTGTATGCCCCTGTACCGTATTTAGCGACCACAACGTATGGTCCTAACTAGTTGGGTTCAAACTTTCCCTTCTTTTCTCTATCATTAGTGGTGTTGAACTTATTTCCTTTGAGAACCAAGTCTCCTACCTCAAAGTGGCAAGGTATCATCCACTTATTGTAGCCTTGGGACACTCAATTCTAATATACCTTTAGGTGATTAAGTGTCTGCATGTGTTTCTCATCTAGTAGCTCCAACTCTGCTAGTCGAGCCACTCAGTAGTCTTCTTCCTTGTCCAAATAGTCCCAGAGAGATAATTTCAGGGAAGGAAGTTCAATCTCCAACGGTATGATGGCCTTAGTGCCAACTACTAATGAGTAGGGGGTAGCACTAATAGGAGTGCAGATGGAGGTTCTATAAGAATAGAGGGCAGGATGGATTTGTAAGTTCCAATTACGACATTTTTTACTTACCATATTTTCCATGATGTGAACAAGTGTTTTATTAGTGGCCTCTACTTGTCCGTTACCTTTAGGGCAATAGGGAACGGACCACTTTAAACGGATTTCAAAGCGTTAACATAACACTTTAATTGTCTTGTTCTTAAAAGACTTACCATTTTCTATTACAATATCTGAGGGAATGTTGTAATGACATATGAGGTGGTTCATAATGAATTTTGATATTTTTGCATCAGTAACATATGTAAGAGGCACAACCTCTAGCCATTTTGTGAAATACTCTGTGGCGGTTATGATGTGTATGTCCATCTAAGGAGGTAAGAGTGAGCTTCCATATGAGATCTAATCCCCATTTTAAGAACAACCATGATGTAGTAATTGGCTGCAAATATTGTGCTGGTGCATGGATCAATTTTCCATACTTTTGAAAAACTTAACACTTCTTGACATAATTACAACAATCTACTTCCATGGTGGGCCAATAATAACCCACTCTTAGTAATTTCTTAGAAAGAAGCATGCCACTTGTTTGTGCTCCATAGACTTCTTCATGTACCTCTTTGATTGCTCAGACGTATTTGGCCAAATCAAGACAGCGCAATAGATTCTCATCATATCCTCTACAATAAAGGGTGCCTCTTAATAGGATATAACGGGCTATATGGTGGATAAGGACTCTTTTTCAGTATGGGAAATGTATAGAGGAAAGGTATCGCCTTGTAGATAGTTAAATATGGGCTCGTACCAGGGGGAGAAAGGACCAATAACTTCACATACTAGACATGATTCTGGTAGGTCATACGCTGGTTCTTATAGATGTTCCATAAAGAGTGGCATTTTATTTCCCTGAGGTGGGATACGAAGTAAAGCTCCAACCATGGCCATGGAGTTTGCTAATCTATATTTTTCCCTTGGCATCTATTCAAAAGTGATACCCACAAAGTAATCCTTTAAATTCTCAGCCATCCTTTTATATGGGATGAGTTTGTCATCCTTGACCTTGTATTCATCATTAACTTTCTTGATGATTGATTGTGAATTACCCATGAATCTTAGCTATCTTATATTCTATTTAATAGCAATTTTCATCTCGGAAATGAGTGCCTCATACTCTATAATGTTATTAGTGCAAGGGAAACTTATCCTGAAAGCATGTGGGACAAAGTCTCCTGTTGGAGTGATAAGCTCCACACTGGCTCCTGAACCATGATAATTGAAAGATCCATTGAATTGCATCTGCCATAAAATAGATTCCTCAATATACATCATAGAAGCATCTAGCAGATCCAGACACAATGGTTCGATCCCTAGTAGAGGAGCTTCTGCTAACTGATCTGTAAGTACTTTTCCTTTGAGCAATTTTTGGTTAACAAACTCAATGTAAAATTTTCTTAGGAGGATAATCCAATTAGCCATCTGCCCTGTAAGCACAGGTTTTGATAAAAGGTATTCTAGAGGGTCAAATTTGGAAATCAACTTGGTTTTATTGTTAAGTAGATAGTGGCGCAACTTCTAAAAATAAAATACCACAACTAAGAATGCGTTTTCAATCTAAGGATGGTTCATCTCATAAGATATTAAGGTGCGGCTTAGGTAATACACAACTCTTTCTTTTTGGCTCTGGTTGTATTGGGCAAGCAGTGCACCAATAACACATTGGGTAGTTGAGATATAGAACAAAAGAGGTTTGCCTAGGGTAGGTGACATGAGAACCAAGGGACTAGCTAGATATTTCTTAAGAAGTCAAAATATTTTTGGTATTTAAGACCCCAGTTGAATGAAACATCTTTCTTCAGAAGATGTGTAAAGGGATGGCACTTATCCACAAGTTTTTATATGAATCTGTGAATTTCCTAAATCTTACCTTGTAAATTGTGAAATTGCTTAAGGTTTGTTAGTCAAGGCATCTCAATGATAGTTGTAACCTTAGCAAGATCCAAATTAATCCCTCTTCTAGACACAATGAAACCTAATATATTTCTTGATTATACGCCAAAGATGCACTTCGTAGGATTTAATCTAACTTTGTAGTCATGTAGGCATTGAAAGATATGCCTTAACACTTCTAGGTATCCTTCTCTGGTTCTATACTTTCCTAAAATATCATCTACGTAATCCTCCATGATGTCATTCATCATGTCATGGAAGATGACAACCGTTGCTCTTCGATAAGTGGCTCCGATGGTCTTTAGACCAAAGGGCATAACTTGGTAGCAAAATTTCCCCCAAGGGTTTGTGAATGCATTCTTGTGTTGATCTTCCTAAACGATCTTGATCTTCTTATAGCATGAAAAGTCATCTGTGAGGGAAAACATTTCATACCCCACAGTTGAATTGACAATCATGTCGATGTTAGGTAAAGGGAAATCATCTTTAGGGCATGCTTTGTTAATATTCCTGAAGTTCGTGCAGATTCGGATACCAATTGGTTTCTTTTATACTGGCATTATGTTTGATATCCATTCTGAGTAATCAATCGGTCTAATGAAACCTGTTACTAGTAGCTTTTCTAATCCTTCTTTTACTAGAATTGCAACTTGTGGGTGCATCTTCCTTAACTTTTGCTTGATAGGTTTGGCATCTAGGTGGAAAACAAGGTTATGCACAACTAGGGTTCGGTCCAAACCTGGCATATGTGCATAAGACCACACAAATATGTATACAAATTCTTTTAGCAACTACACAAATGTTTTTTTTCTCTTGTGCCGAGAGGGAAGCTCCCAACTTTACCATTTTTGGATCTTCTTCTGACCGATATTAACATTGATAGTCTCTTTAACCAACATTTTGGATGTATCTTCAATGCATGTAGGATCATTCGATAGAGTAAGATCCACTTCTACATGTGGCTCAGACAGATTGTTATCTTTACTTGGGTCAATGATCTTTTCCATTGATTCTTTTATTTGTTTGTCCACAAGCGCCTCAAAGATTTTTTCACTATGGGACTTGGACTTATTTTTTCTGCAAGGATTTTCTATAGTAGTTTTTCCATTGCTTATTATTTTTTTCCTAAGCAACCACTCAATTTTTCCTCTTCCCCAAAGTACGTGCATGCATCCAACTTGATGGAGAAACCCTTCTTATGGTCATTGTTTGGATTGGCATCCTGAGTACCCATAAACTTAGTAATGGCCTCATTATTTTCAAATAAATCAATTGGCACGTGAATTTTTTTGCCCCAATCAGTGAGGCTGGGATATATAAGGGTGATGTGGAAATCAATTTGGGGTTTAGACTAGGATAGGGTAAAGATGGCAGAATTTTGGAAAAGGTTTGTAGAGGCAAGATCCTTGTATATGCTACAATGGGAATCTGTATCACTATCTGAACGAGGAAAATCATTCTCAAATTCTGAAGAAGTTTCATCCATTTCAGAGGGTGGAACCTCGTGAGGCTTAATGCTAAGGCCATGCTTATTTTCTTTCCGAGGGGGACTGGAAGAGGCTCTAGTCTGCCTTACGCATCCGAGCCACATCTAAATCCCTTATACCCCATAACACGCTTCATTTTTTGTGCTTTGGCATATTGTGGAGCTTGATTAAATGAAGCCTTTGTTCCTTTAGGTATCCAACTTGTAGGTGTATCTAGCATCTTCTTATCTGAAAGAATACCACGAGGAACAAAATTCTCGAAGGGGCTAGGAAAGCTAACATGGGAGCTTGTGAATTGGAAATCAGGTTTACCACGTGTTTTAGGTGATAGCGAGAGGTCGGAGACCAAAAGGTCCTGTTGAAGATTAAAATCCTCGATTGGGCCATACAATCCAGCCTTTAGCTCCCATGAAGAAAAGGGATGAAGTGGCGATGAAGGATCCTTATTATCATCCTGCAAGGTGTCGGGATCAACCCAAACTTTCAGAGCTTCCATTTGTAGTGTTATAATAACATTTACTGAAGGATATTTATATGTTTCTCAAGAGAAACTATGCAACGCTCTACAATGTGTAGATGGATCAGGATCTCCTAGGACAATGATCATCTGCCCCTCATGATACAATTTAATGCATTGATGAAATGTGGAGGGGACAACTTGCATGGCATGGATCCATGGGCGACCTAGGAGCATGTTATTTGGAAGATCCAGATCAAGGGCGTGGAACTTTGTATCGTGATTTGTGGGCCCCATTTCCATAGGTAACACAATGGTTCCAGATGATTCCCGCTTGACATTATCATAAGTCGTGATTGTAATTACATGAGAATCCAACTTTGCTTCTTTATGCCCTAGTTGTTAAAGAGATTCAAGGTAAAAATATTTGGACCTGACATGTTATCCACAAGCACTCTTTTAATCTTTCGGTGAGTGAAAAATACTTCGATGCACAAGTGTAAGTTTTATGTGTGGTTATTAAGTGGGACTTCACTCTGGTCAAAGGAGATATAGTAATTCTAGGCAAGATTTTCCACAATGGCTTGAAGGTGTGATGGATCGATGTCCGTTGACACTCCTGACCCCTAAATGGTCTTATAAAGGATATTTCTATGATAGCTTGATATCTTGAGAAGATCTAAGATCAAAATCGTAGCGGGTGTTTTCTCAAGTTGATCCACCACATCATATTGACTCTTTTGAGGGGTAGGTATCTGAGGTTTTTGTATCACTATATGAGTGCATCGCATTGCCATGACAAAATCATTGCTAATGATTCTGATAGTTTTCACATATTCATTGGACGAATGGATACAACCTATGAGTGAATCAAAGGGATTGTCTATGGAAGTATATACATAATTCTTGGCTTTGTATTCATTAGATGATCAGCCTTGATCTGACTTCTTTATTCCTTGTTTATTATGCTTCGGGAAGGGATATTTGAATATTTTCATTTTACCATTAGGACCTTGTCCTAATTCAGGTGAATCCACTTCAATCTTTCCATCCTCTATGAGATCTTGAATAAAGTGTCTTAGTTTTAAACACCTGTCACAGTAGTCATGATCTCTATACCACCCGTGTTTGGGTGCATCCTCTGTGTAAGGCACCATGGTTGGATATTGAACCATGTTTACCGCCTCTAATTGTTTCAAAATCATAGATAGTGAATCGGTGAGGGGAGTAAACACTCGTCGTTTCATCAGATTTTGAATAGGTCCTTTTGTTAGCTTTAAAAGAGGACCATTTTGAACAGCTTGAATTGTTTAAACTCCTTTAGAGTCAGTGATGCCATTTCCTACAAAATTCTTGTTCTTGTTAAAGAATTTATGTTTATCCACAGGTTTTGAATCTTGTCGACCTTTTGAGAAGGGTTTTATTATTCCCTTTGCTATCAAATCCTTCTTGATTTGGATTCCTTTCTCAATAACTTCCTCGAAGTTAGTAACATGGTGCATTTGTAATTAGAATGCAATGTCCATATTTAAATTAGGCACAAATATACTAACCAATTGTTTCTCTGTAATTATACAAGGCAAGCGCCTAGCTAGCCCTCGCCACCATTGCAAGAAACTAGAAAATGTTTCATTTGGTCTTTGTTTAGCATTTCATAAATCTAGCATGGTTACGTCATTATTCATATTGAATGAGAAGTGACACACAAAATTTTCTACTAGCGCGGGCCATATGACTATAGACCCCTTTGGTAAGTGAAGGAACCATTCTAGCGCTCTTCCTCTCAAACTATGAGGGAACAAATGTATAAGGTAATTGTTGTTAGAATTGTGGAGCTGAATTTTTTCACATATAGCATGATTCACACCTTGTTGGTTTACACAGTAACCAGCTCCGGTTAGGGTAACCAGCACTAGTTAGTTTTGCATGAACTGTTTTATTTGACCCGCAGGATTTTATATAGCTTTCGTTTTAAAGCTAATTTAAAGAATGTAATTGCATGGCTATTGAACCCGAAGTTTTTATATGGCTATATAAGCTTGAAAACTAGGGTTAGATAGGTTGAAATAAGGATAGAGGAAGAATGTTAATTCTCCTTGGTTGAAAGGATGAAGAAGAAGAAGAAAAAGAAAAAGTAGATTACATGAAGATTGGAGCATTCATAGATATAATATGAACAGAAGAAAAGTGCAAGTACAATGTTGGTGAGAAGATGGTATTATCTTCTACTGTACTTCCTTTGTATTATTTAGTCTCATGTAATGGTTTGCATAGTATACAAAGCACTTAGTTTTTCTTCTTGTTAGATCGATAGGTTGTTGTGAGATCTTATTATTGTTCATTCTTGTAGATCCACATGTTATGAGATCTTGTATTACATATCCATGAGATCATGATGTATTGTTGATCCATAGAATCTAGTATTGTAGAGGAAGTTTTCTTCATGTTTGCATAGATTGATGCAGAGATGATGGAGAGTCTTATTTCTTGGTGCAAAATTATAGTTACACATTGGTAGACCCTTCTAGAGGTCTTATTTGCAGATTTAGAGTACAATGAGAGCTTGGTTGCATAGTGGCAGATGCAAGTTAACTTCAAGTATGTGAGATCTGGTGGTTGTTTCAGAGGAACAGTTTAGTACACTCAAGTAGATCCGGTTAGAGATCTGGAGGAGACACATGTGGTTGTATGGAGGCATGGTTTAGTGTACTCAGGTAGATCTAGTTGGAGATATGGGAGGAAGAGACAATCTTGTAGAGATATATGTACTCTTGTGCAAAATATTTGGTTTGTAATCTCTTGTTATATTATATATATGAGACCTCTATCTTTGGTGGATGTAGCCCACATTGGGTGAGCCACTGTACATGTTGTGTTATGTGTGTGTACTTTGTTTTGATTTGAATTATTCTAGTTTATATTTCCACTACTGTAGATTCTAGGGAGTTCTTTAGATCCTATGTGCATCATTGGGTTTGTTATTGAATCATAGCACTATACTGCAGTCTAAAATTCCCAACAACTAGTATTAGAGCTTGGTTATTTCAGAAAAAGGGTTTGCTTCATGGTGTTGTTAGTGGTTTACTGACAGGTGTATGAGAGTAGGGTTTGTTTTGTATGATGTTAAAATCGTAGGAAGAGATTGAATCTAAAGTGGGAGCTGGAAGAGTAAGGTTGCTAGAAATTATAGTGACCGGTTGTCGATTAAGTTGCAACCGAAATTGGCAAGGTGATCGTGGTTGGTTACATGGTGACCGTGGTGGGTTACTGGGAAGCCTGGTTTTAAACAGAAAAATCATAGATATGAAGAAATTGAGAGATCACATGGAATGTTTCTTGTTTTTTTGAGGTGTCCCTAGTTCTTGGACGCACAAGCATGGTGGTCAGGTTGAAGATCCAGGTTATAGAGGTATGGTTTTATCTTGGTTTTGTAGTGCTTTTTGTCTTAATTACACATGCATGGTTTTGGATTGTAGATCTAGATAGAGAAAAGGAGCATTTATGTATCCTTGGTGCAGTTAGATGCATGGGGCTTCAATACAGAGGTTGTAGCACAAAGCGAAGATGGGGCTTTTATGAGAGAGGAAAGTTCTTCATTTGAAGATGCGGGTTAGTATCTTGGTACTGGTTAAGGTGAGGTATTTCTCCTTGATGATATTTATTGCATGGTTTTATTACTGTAGTGGTTTTGTATGATTTGGATGCTTCTTGAAATGACTGGCTCAGCTCAACTATCAGGTTTTGGTCAAAGTATGCACCTGGTGTGGTGTTCTATGCCACAATTGTGTGGCGTTGGGTTTGTTCCAGCAACATCGACATCGGTCTGAGAACCGAGGTCAGTCAAAAAGGAACTGGTATCGGTCAGCTAACCATGGTCGGTTAAGAGATGATCATGGTCGGTCTCTATGGCAACTTATCTATTCAGGGTTTTTTTGCAGCAGGTGAGGGAAGATGATTTTTTGTCCTGGTTTGGAGGATCGATTTTCTTGCACATAGTGTACATGGAAGAAACAATGTAAATCACTTCATGGTTTAGATAAGAAAGAGGACAAAGTTGGCTCAGTTAGTCTATTGAGATTTTGAGTCAGGTATCTCTATATGATTCATGTTTTATTTCTTTTGTTTGGAGTAATTGATATTATGTTTCAATAGTGGCATAGATTTACACCATGTTTTTTGGTGTTGTTTGACTTTTATTTCCTATTTTTCTAGAATCTTGAGGATAAGGGTTTCTAGTCTAAGGATGATATCCTCAATGAAAAGTCATGATTAGACACATTTGTAGGCAATGAGAGATGTTGAGTACACATGGATGGAAAGAAGGTGATTCACCTATTTCACAAGAATTCCAAACTTCTGTGATGTAGAAGTATTCTCAAAGAAGAAAGGGAATCAATTTTATAGTTCTTTCATCTGGTTTTATTTCTCACTGACATATTAGCTTTTGAGCTTGGTTTTAGAGGCATTGCAGGGGATTTCGTGTTCATTGGGAGCAAGCCATGGTTGTTGGCAACAATGTATATTTTACCATTAGATGGTTCCCTTGTTTTGCTTTCAAGATTGGATACATGATGCACATGTGGAGTGAGAGGAGATTGTTACTATTCAGAGTGGCAGGAGGCACAAGTTGGTTTTGGAGGGAAATCACAGTTTTACAGGTATTTTGTGTTCATTGCATGGTGATGATTCAATGGGAGCTTTATATATGGATAGCTTGTGTATCATGGACCAAGAGTAGCTTCGTGCAGGTATATGGTAAGTCACGAGTTTGTTATCTTCTTGGTTTTAGAAGATGATTTAATCTTCCTGATTTCATTTGAGAGAATTGTTGATATAAAGAATAGATGGTCTTCACGGTATGTAGACTTCTAGTTTTGTTTTCTGGTGCCAGGATATCCCTATGGGATTGCATTTGATGGATTTTCAACTGGGTTAAGAAGAGAGAGAAATGTTATTGACATTGAAGGGTAAAGTAAAGCACTTAGTGTTTCTTCTTTTTATATCCACAAGTTATTGTGAGATCTTGTATTACAGATCCATGAGATCATATGTTTATTACAGGTTAAAGTGTGACAACAATGTATATTTACCATTTTTTAGATGGTTCCCTTGTTTTGCTTTCATCTTGGTTGGTTTGTACAGTATGTTCATGACATGTATGTTGGTATTTTCACTTGGTATTAGTGGCATGGTTTAGCATGGATTTTTGTTATTTGACATTGATGAGCATAGGATTCATATTCATCTTTGGAGTTATCCTGTAGAAAACTTGGAGCTTCTAGAGAGCCTAGAGATATTGATGGATGTACATGGTGAGTTTGTATGTGTGGATAGATTCAGTTTTTTGAGTCTATGATGATGTAGATGTTTGATTTGCACATGGATGCATTGATCATGAGTATGGGATGTTTTTATTTCCTTTTGTTACTATGTTACTCCATGATAAACATGTTATCTACAAATGGTTTTCTTGGACATGCACGTTGTTTATGTAGGGTTGGATTTGCAAATTGCAGTTTTTGGATTCTTTAAGTTATGTAGGTGTTTGTGGATTGATCACCCACTAGTTGCATGTAGAACCCATTTGGGTTATTTTACCCAAGATCTTGTTTATTGCTTACGCTTATTCTAGTTTGACTTGTCTTTGGTTAGTTGCATTGGTAGTAGCATGAAGACATGGATAGATGGTTGAAGAACATGGTTGATTTTATAGGTATGGTTATGATTGTAGTTGAAGCTCAGTATTTCAGTTTGAGTGGGAGATATTACAAGTGTGTTAGTCATGGTGGCTTAGTTGCATGAGAGGCTTGGAATTATGATTCAATGGGAGCTTTATATATGGATAGCTTGTGTATCATGGACCAAGAGTAGCTTCGTGCAGGTATATGGTAAGTCACGAGTTTGTTATCTTCTTGGTTTTAGAAGATGATTTAATCTTCCTGATTTCATTTGAGAGAATTGTTGATATAAAGAATAGATGGTCTTCACGGTATGTAGATGATAGTGATGTATAGGTACATGTACAGGTTCAACAATTTATCTCTAAGTGGGAGATTGTTAGGATTGTGGAGCTGAATTGCTTCACAGATAGCATGATTCACACCTTGTTGGTTTACATAATAACTGACACCGGTCAAGGTAACGGGGTGCCCGGTCAGCATCAGGGTAGCCAACACCGGTTAGGGTAACTGAGGTCAGTCATCATCAGGGTAACTGACACTGGTTACTTGTGCGTGGAATGTTTTATTTGACTCGTGGGATTTTATCTAGGTTTTTTTAAAACTAAGTTAAAGGATGTGATTACATGGCTATTGTACCCTAAGTTTGTATATGGCTATATAAGCTTGAAAACTAGGGCTGGATAGGTTGGATTAAGGATAGAGGAAGAATGTTAATTCTCCTTGGTTGAAAGGATGAAGATAAAGAAAAAGCAGATTGCATGAAGAGAGAAGATTTCATATAGAGAAGTTGAACAAAAGAAAAGTGCATGTACATTGTTGGTGAGAAGTCATGGGATTATCTTCTATTGTATTTCCTTTGTATTATTTAGTCTCATGTAATGGCTTGCATAGTATGTAAAGCACTTAGTGTTTCTTCTTTTTATATCCACAAGTTATTGTGAGATCTTGTATTACAGATCCATGAGATCATGATGTATTGTTGATCCATAGGAATCTAGTATTGTAGTGGAAGTTTTCTTCATGTTTACATAGGTTGATGTAGTGATGATGGAGAGACTTATTTCTTGGTGCATGGTTACATTTGCACATTTGTAGACCCTTCTAGAGGTCTTGTTTTCAGATTCATAGTATAGTGAGAGCTTGGTTTCACAGTGGCAAATACAAGGTAGCTTCAAGTATGTGAGATCTGGGGGTGTTTCAGAGGCACGGTTTAGTCCACTCAGGTAGATCTGATTAAATATCTGGAGGAGACACATGTGGTGGTATGGTTATGGTTTAGTGTACTCAGGCAGATCTAGTTGGAGAGCTAGGAGGAAGAGATACTCTTGTAGAGATATATGTACTCTTGTGCAAAAGAGTTGGTTTGTAATCTTTTGTTATATTATATATATGAGATCTCTATCTTTGGTGGGCGTAGCCCGCATTGGGTGAACCACAGTACATGTTGTGTTATGTGTGTCTACTTTATTTTGATTTGGATTATTCTAGTTTATAATTCCACTATTGTATATTTTGGGGAATTTTTTAGATCCTATGTGCATGATTGGGTTTGTTATTGAATCACAGCACTATTTCACAATCCTGAATTCCCAACAATTATCGCTATAGGCTACCTCTTGGAAAGCCATGTAAAATTATTTGTTGTGATCACGAGGATCACCCTTGATTTTATATTTATAAAATTTTGGGCTATCAAACTTTTTTGGAAATGGTGTGTTAGCAACATGTCTCTCTCGAAAGGATAAGGACATAGCTCCTCAAATTGATAATTCTTGTTATGGCCTACATTACTCTCTTGAAAATTTGTAAGCATATGTTTCATTGATTGTAACTCTTGTGTAAAGACTTGCTCTTTCATAGGAGAAGATGGTCTAAGAACTCAATTTTTATTGAAGGTTTCATCTTCTGGTGGTTTAGTATAAAGTTTGTTAACCTTAGTCCTGGGTTTTTCTTGACGTGTACCATTTCTTGTGTTCTTGCTTACAAAAGAAGATCAGTTTGCTAGTTGTTGGCTAAGGTTTTGTATTTGGCTTTGTATGGTAACTTCTTCGTTTTGAGGGTCTTCTTCTTTGTTGTTTTGATGAGGAGGTAACTTGGCGATGCATCTTAAGGGGTGGTGGCCAAGAACCACCTCTTTGTCTTGATGTTTCACCTTCCATGTGGGTACCAAAGGTAGAATCATGTCTTCCTTCAACGCCATCATCCGTGGGAGGTCTTTGTTTTTCTTCTTCCTTCCTATTAGTATCTTGGCTAGGGGATTCTCATTCTTGTGGCATAGTGGCACCTAGCTCTAGAACTCGTGGAAACACTCGATCTTTATTTCGGAATAGGAAGGTCATCTAATTGAGAGACAACAACGTTGTCAATATCTTTAAATGAATCACTTTCGTCACTATTATGATCGACTAACTCATCTATTTCCTTTACTTTGAAGAATGGGGGACCTAAATTGTGTCTCAGAAAAGGGTTTAGTTCATGCCTCTTGGATTTCATTTTCGTGATATGGACTATCGTAGGTTTCGTTTAATGTACTCGAGGGTATAACAAACTTAGGTGTATTTGTGTAAAAAAAATTCTCTACAGTTACAAATTATTTCAATAAATGGACCAAAAGAATAAGGAATTAAAGTCATACGAAACAATTATGCAAGTTTCTAGTAAACCAATTAGTCAATCAATAAATTACACCCTATGCTAGTGTTTTTCAAACGTATTTTGACATTATATGATTAACACAATGGTAATGCTTAAGTAAATTTTGAAATGAACAAGACATAATCATTGACAAAATTTTAACGTGATCTATGATCAAAGGACACTAAAGGCGAGATTAGAGCCAAGCAAGACCCAAGATCCTATAGAAAATGGAGGTTACCCATGAGGGCCACATAACCACACTATTATGGTACGTTACCCAAAATTTTAAAGAAAGTGAGGTATTAGTACCATAAGTAATATTGATACAATGCCTAACAAAGTAATCAACACCTTTTTAAGATATAGGCAATGTTTGAACACCAAACCACGTCAAATTATACTAAGGATTTGTTAATGATGTGGGCAGCATAACATTACAATATAGACACTTAGATAACGTTTTCCAAGAAATGATTCCACGTAAGTATCAAAATTGTGTTGCAGCGATGTGAACAACATAAAAATTATAAGGAGGACATATGATGATTCAATCCTAACTACAATGATAATGTGTCTCAATATGGGTTTGATACAAAGGGCCTACTAGAATGTGAGGACGTACCATTCACACTTTCAACACTTGCATTTTGGCATTGCCACCTAGTCATGCAAGTAGACTACAAAAGTGGTGGACATGTTTATTTCCAGTGGTATCCACACATGTTGTTCTCTCTTCTCCCAAAAATGGACAATAAGATAACAAAGGTGTAGATCAAATGGGGTGGAAATAGACTTGGTGTCACTTTGGAAAACTTTTGTCTCACCTTAGGGTAAGAGAGAAACTAAGAAAAGTAAGGCTTTGTAAATATTGTGATGAATGTCACTTAAGGAAAACTTGAATGGACTCTCCCCTTGTTCGAACAACAAGGTTTTGACTCTGAGAAAGTATTTACCTCATGAAATCTCTATGAAACTCATTGGCTTGACACGAAAAAATCAGCTCCAAGACAATATGGTTTCCTATTGGTTCTCTCAACTAGGTGTCACCAATTACCTTTGCGAGCTCGATTTGCTAAGGAAGTCACACTGACTAAACCTTGGAGTATCTCGGCTTTACCTTACCCCCTTCAAGTACAATGAGCATAAAAATGCATTCAGTTGTACTCTCACTAGGGTCGCAATAGAGATAACTGTGACTCTAGTCCTGACCCAAACTCACAAATGAAAAACTAGTCAAGTGGGTAAGTGGAGCACTTCCTGTTTCATCCACAAGGTTACCTCTTACGTGGACTAATTTAGGGTTCCTAGGAACATCTCTTTTGTTGTAGCTTAAGGCTTATGCCAAAGAGAATTTTACTAGTTTAAAGTGGACAAGTTTACTCTTATTCGAACCTGCAAATTAAGTGTGTTGAATATGGTGTGTTTTTTATCTTTTAAACTTAATGTAGTTTTTGTCACACACCATTTGAAAACCTACAAGAAATGCATTAGCCTTCATTTTTACTTTGATTCTTTTGCAAAGATATTTGGTCCTACACACCAATATTACTAATGCTCCAAATGATCATACATCATAGAAAGAGAATAACATGTTTCTTTTGATTTCCAAGATCATCCTAAGATGCAAGGAAAGAGCATACACAACACGAAACCCTACTATATTTTGCGGAAATGGAAAATTTCTAACTTAAATGCACAAGTAAATTTATTTTTATCCCAACTTTGAAGTTAATTCCTTTAGAAAACTTAGTGGAGTGTTTTGAAAGCATAAAAAAGGTATTGAACCATCTTTGATTCCCAATATCACCTAGAAGGTACGAGGGAAGAGAATACGCATTTCGAAACCTTACAAATAACAATGCAACATTCATCAACTCAACTAAGTAGAGTTAGAAAAATAATACAATACAAAATCCACCTGCAAACCACTTATTAGAACCAATAAAAACATGCAAAGTGTTAGAAAAAAGTTTAACTTTTAAACAACAATGTTTGTGCACCCTTTAGAACATGTGCACGCCTCTAGCAACATGTGTGTGCCTCAAATGACAAGTGTGCATGTCTATGTAAAACACAACCAACAATAACATGTGCACGGGAAGAATGACATCTACGCATCGTTCTGAGCATGTGCACGTGCTTATAAACATATACACTTGCAAGGAAAAAAGATAGATGACATAGAGGTTTATTAAACACCAATGTGTCCCGAGATACGTATGCGGGTGCATGTAAGTATATACACATTGTTCATGACATATGCGCAACTATGGTTAAATTCTTGATAGGGGTAAAAAATACAAGGTAATAGGTGTGTAGCCAGTGAAACATGTGCGTGTCCCTAGGAACATGTGTGTGTGCTATACAACAAGTTCGCACACTTTCTGACATGTGCGCATTTCTCCAAAACACCTACGCATGGGCCCGAAAAACCATAGAAAATGAAGGAAAAAAATTCTAAAACTGTAAACATGTTAGAATTTTGCCTTTTAATTCAATTTCTAACATAAACCCAATAAATTTTCATGCAAAAGGAATATTTACTACCTTTAAGTTTATCAAAATATTGAGACTAAACTAGTTAACCCCCAAAATACATGAAATGGTTAGAAAATGAAGTAAAAACCTTGAAAACAATTTCTAAAGACCATGGAGTAATGTCCCACCGGGAGTGCCAAATGTATTCATGTAAAGATTAGAAAGCTTAAGAATTGAAACTAGAACACCTAAGAAATTTCAAAGTTTAACTAAACTAACAAGAATCATCAAGATAAGAGCTTAAAGAGAACTACTTCTTTAACAATGCGATATTACTTTGAAAAAGTATCAAAACTAACATGTCTAAGTTACTCTCTACTCTTTGAATGCAAATAAAACATGAACATATGAAGATCCTAACATTCAAATGTGATTGTTTGATATGTTTCTCAAGCTTTTAAGAATGAAGTCTCACCATTAATTGGTACAAGGCCATATGGTTCTCCCCATATTACTCCAAGATTGGTTTTAATGGATGCAATGGTGAATAAAATATCTCAATACAAATGAAGAAATGCTCAAATCCTAATCACCTATAGTTTATGCTAGAGGAGGATAAGTGTTCTTAAAAATGATGAGGAGGAGGGTTCTAATTACAGTTTTCCAATTCCAAGAATGGAATGGTTTTGGTGCATGTGGGACAAAAGGTAAGTCCAAAAATCTCTTTTAGCAAGTCAAAGAAATATTTTCCCAAGTTTAGAGGCTAATTAATCTTTTAGGAATAATTATGGGTCCCAAATAGGCTTAGGAAGCTTTCTAGGAGCATTTGGAGGAGGTTTCAATAGATTTTGGAAGTGTTGGAAGCGGGAGTTAGCTAATAAGAAGGTTTATTAGTCAACTACAAGATAATGGGCCTAATCAACGTATAATGGTTAATTAAGAGGAATTGAAGATAAAATGAGCCTAATTGAGGAAGTGTCATCAATTTGTAGGGAATAGAAGAGTTAGTGTAATATTAGGAATACCATTGCTTTGATCAAATTATAGGTGTCTACAATTTGCTTAAAAATATAAATCCTCTCCAATATGGTACATGCACCATATTGCATTTAGCTAGAGAGAACACATTTGCTTTTAATTTCTCAAGATACATGGTCTTCATCCAATAAATAGTGTCTAACTCCTTAAGCCATATTTCCAACTCCTCAACATGTCTCTACCTAACCTAACCTAGATAGAGTTTTAAGTTGCCAAATTTAAAAGGCTTATTGGAAACCCTCTTACGATATTGTTTGTAGCTTGCAAGTCTTTTATGCATCCATCTCATTAGTATAATCAAGTTTGGTCTCATGCAAGTTGACCCAAAAATCAAACCTAGGCCAAGTTAAGGAAAATGTTTGAGTTTGAGAATTTACCATTGGCCATATAAAGTATAGTTTCAGTAGGAACAAATAGGTTCAATACCAAACTTGTCTAGGGTTATTCAAATTTGGATCCTGAACATTTGGAGATAGTGCCAAAATATCATATTATAGAATCACAACTATCTGCACCTTCAAAGGAACACACAAGTTGGTCAAAGTTGTTAGCATAGGACAATACATTGATTGGGTTGAGTACCATAACCCTCAACAACTTTAGGTTCATTTTTTGTATAACTTATTAGATGTATTAGGGCTATTTTCTTGTAAAGAAAGAGTGATTGGTTGTGGAATGATCTCTACATAACCACATTAATTCCATTCCCTTCAATTTCCTTGCACACTTCATGTAACTATACAATATGCCACATGCCAAACCATATAACACTTACCCACATAAACTTCAACACCAATTTTCATGATGTCAAAATTTTGCATTATCGTCATGTAATGTGGAGCACACCTCATTGTGATGCCCAAATTTATTGGTCTGCCACTAGGTTCCATGCAACTATGGTTCATATAGTGTAAGTTAGGCTTAGTGTCATGTTGATCCTTTTGATAAAACTACATGATGTTAGTCTATACTAATAGGGTATGCACCACATCAGAAACATTTCTATCACCAAATACACTTATAATTCTGAGTTTCACACCTACAAGAAATTCAATCATCAATTTTTCAATAAGTTAAATCATTTTGTAATCGTTAAATTTTAGACTATCTCTTATACTTGTGTAATTATAGCCATTCAACCCAAAGGTTGATAGATAATCAAAATCATCCATGATATTTACATTCTAGTCTAAGATAATCAATTACAAAAACATTACCCTTTCGGATTATGGGAAAATTCATCCTCATCCTTGTAGGCATATTTATTTATATGTACTTCACGTGTTCATGTTATTTGAATAGATAATCACCATTTTCTATCCCTTTGTGTCTAAATGTGTAATGGTTTAATGTGTTTTGTTTCTATTGGATATTCATACGTCAAAATATTACTAACTAGTTTGTTTATTTTTCCTTCATGCCTCCATTCTATCAATGATGTGGATTAAATACAATGGTTATTGAGCTTCATTGATTGCTAAAAATATAAGTGAATCTTTCATTTAGAGGTGCAACACACTCAATTACCATGGCAGGCTCATACAATTGGTCTTAGAACAATTAAAACATGTCTTATTAGACACATTGTGTTACCCCTATTGTTGTATACCCTTGGGACACATATCAACAATGTAGGCCACACAACATTAATTTTCTATGCATATTAGGAATATGTATATACATTAGGGGATGTGTCCTCACCTATTAGATTATTATTATATTCATTCTTTTCAAATTCTATATCAATAGTAAAATACGTCGGGGAATGCTAAAAGGAACAATCTATTATTATAATTGTTTCAAGTAGAGTATTATGGGAATTCTTTTTGTTGATCATAATATTTTGCACGTAATTATGATATGGTATCAAAAGTTAGGTTTTAAAACCATTTTTTTTTGTCATTTCAAAACATTTGGTACATGGAGATGGGAAAATATGGTGCGTGGAGATGGGAAAAAGAATGCATGTGTGTTTGGCTACATTTTTGCATTGCGTGGGATTCATTTTTCTAAATACAAGACATTCAACAAGTAGAAAAAAGGATATTTTCTAATGGGGGATTTAGGCTTATTTTAAATTTTCTAAGGTGGGGAACATCATTTCTAGATCTTATTACACATTTTAATTCTTCGCAAAACTTTCTTAGGGATCACTATTTTTCTTTTTTAAGGCGAACTCTTGTTTAGATCTTGAAACTATCATCTTAATTTTGACCTCTAGCTGAGCGTCATAATGAATATCCAAGAATTTATCTTATAGATTCATTCTACCTCTTGTTTGAAGTGTTATAAATATATTTATAAAATATATGAAAATTAATATTGTTATAGTTGTATTTGAATACTTTGGCATGTTCTTAATCAAGCCAACTTAAGATTCTTGTTTTGGTTAACATTTTGGAATTAAAAATGATATTGACTTTTATTGGTATAGTATAATTTAGATTTCATCAGTGATGTTTTGTGTATTAAATTTGAGAGACATGGCAATGTGTAAGATTCAAGTAAAAATTAGAAAATTTAAAAAAAAATCCCTTTGTCACTTTATCATGTCACTAATAGCATTTCATATTCACTTTGTTAACAAATATCTCAAGGGATCAACTTGTCATAAGACTTGTTAATGAAGATAAATCATCGTTGTAGGGGATAGTGCCCTAAAACTATGCACCTTAATTTATGGGTTCACACAACTATGTAGGTGCCTCATTGGCACAAAAATATATTTATATATCATTATGTATCTTATAACAAAGACACTTCACCGTTTTTGTTTCACAATTTCATTGGAAGGGAGTAGATTTTGAATCAATTTAGCTCAAATGGTTTTGGTATAAAGCATTTCAAAAGGGTGGTAATAACAGTGCATCGTATGTTTCACATTGTGGTTGAATCTTAAAAACTATCATTTACTGAAAGTTGAACAACTAATGACACTCTTATGCTCAAGTTATGGGGAAGTCAAATGTGTATGTTTCGGTATGTGCATTGTTATAGGGTCATTTTCCCTTATATATGTATCTAATATAACTTTGCATGATTGCATTCATGTATCATTCTCTTGTAATAAATATACTAGTGCATTGTTATAAAATAATATTCAATGCATGGTATTTCCCTAACAACTCCATAAACTACTCACATGTCTAGAAACTTGTAGCATAAGAGAGGTGGTACTAAATAAACCTATCTATCATGCTTTATACTATCTATGCCAACCAATGCAATACTAAGCCTAAAAGAATGCTTATAGTGAGAATTATCCCACTTAGTACCAATGTTACAAAATGCATCATTCTTGCAAATCTATATATAAGATATAATTAAGAGTATGTACAATAACAAAATGAATCAATCTTAAAATGTACCAAATGACCCACAATAGTTGTAAGGACAACTTAATCACTTATATTGTAAAGGACATCGTTATAGAACATGCCACAGAAAACTTGACTACAACAAACCATTGCACACTCAAATACATGAGACTTGCAAAATAATGCAACTTTTAATCAATGAGAAAGAAAAATATCTATTAACTACGTGTACAATGTGCATCAATGCTAATAATTAATAATTATATGCTTAAGAAGGGTAAGAAATTTCATAATTGATATTTCTAAACTAGAATGTCAACAAATGACCATTTTATACTATGTTCTTGAAGCATGCAACTATATATCTCCCCTTATGTTTGAATGGTGTACAAATATTATTACAAAAAAGTAGTAACCAAAAATGATGATTAAAGAATGATTGATGGTTCACCTTCCTGTAGGTGTGGCGGTTGAACTCTTGGGTGTATTGTATGGTGACACAAACTTAGACATTAAGTGAGTTTTGGAAATGTCACTTGGCATGACACGATGTGGCATGACATGTCTACATGGCCATTGATTTTGATGTTACACAAATTTTGAAGGCTCTGCAATCTGTTGAGAGGAACTACGTGGGTGTGTAATGATACAAAGGTGTATGGCAGCTGTGAGATGTTATTGAGGTATGTAAGATACACAAAATGCATATGTGTGCTTCAATCACTAGAAAACCTTTAGATAATATCACAAACTAACATGATTGCACTCATATCATTCTAACACAATTGTAGTTAGGGGTCCCAATGAATGGATTTTTTAGACCACACAGCCCAACAATTCAGAGTTAGATCTCACCAAAGAAATATCTTGAGAATGACTTTAAAAATAAAAAATAAATTGATCTCGCCAAAACATGATTGTAGGCATAACTTTAAAAATAAAAAATACATATTCTTCTATTAATATGATGAAAGATTTTAAACTTTAGAACATCAGATTTACATTTAATGATAGTTTTATGACAAGACTCTATAGAAATCCTCTAAGAATTTCAATCCTATGATATATCTTAACTAAGCTTGGAGACTATGTTAAGCTTATACAAATCCACACTTGGATCAATTCAAAAACTTCTCAATAGATTCCCATATCAATAGATCTCTCTTATTAGATAAATTTTGTTCCATTGCCACATCTACCTTCCATTTATAGAATTTATCATGACTTAGATAAAAGAAAACGATATTTTTGCTAGTAAAATTACTCTTGCAAAGATTCTTTAAGATGCCCTAGATCACTGTTGATCTCCTGAACTAGGTTACAGGTAGATTCCCATGAAATCATCTCCATCACATCAAGGTCTACCAATTTTTTGGTTTTTCCTTTAGAAAATAAAATGGATCAAGGCCTACTTATGCTTCCTCTTAATTGTATTAATGTTGATGGGATATTCAATAAGACACAAGATCACATCATGGTGACATCAACGTGTGGTACCATAAAGGTATCTCAACATCGAAGGCTTCGCGGAAAAGAAAAGACTCACACTATCACATAAGATAATTTTGGCTTTTATGCATAAGAATGGGTTAATGTAAAGCTTTTGTGGTTGTGCAAGAGTTTGGGAAGCATTCACAATGTAGAGATTTGTTGGTATCATCATGCGAGGTTAAGTATGGGCTCATAGCCTTACATAAAATGGTATAGAATTTTGCATTTTGGGATAAGGATATGGAGTGTTGTATGACATCAATAGGACTTCATGAAACTGATAGGATTTCACATAAATGAATACAATTTGTGGGCCATGGATAAGGACTAACAACATATGCGACATGCTTTGTAGGGTGGCATATGATTACACAATTATTCATTGATTAATTTAAATATTTTTGGTTAATGCAAGATTTTAAGTGAACCCAAATGCTCCTACATCATACACCTCTAGTAAAAAGAATTCATAAGGTTTGTAATGGAGTGAAAAATTTCAGAAATATTTTCTTCATTAAGCCAAGATGCATCCTCAACTTATCTATTTTTTCACTCACTAGATATTATTGATGCTCCCTTATGCATGTTATATTCACTATACATTCATCTAGATTTTTTTTTATTTCCTCACACTTTTGTTATGTAGTTGGTGTTAGGAAATAAGGGAAATAAAATATGCGACTAATCCCTCACAGATCACAACAGTAGAAACTGATATGCAAAAATATTACAGATCTCAAGAGGGTAAAAATTGCATAACTTGATATTTCTAAACTAGAATGTCAACAAATGACCATTTTATACTATGTTCTTGAAGCATGCAACTATATATCTCCCCTTATGTTTGAATGGTGTACAAATATTATTACAAAAAAGTAGTAACAAAATGATGATTAAATGAATGATGATGGTTCGCCTTCCAGGTGTGGCAGTTGACTCTTGGGTGTGTTTATAGGTGCCACACTTAGACATTACGTTATTTTTGGAAATGTCACTTGCATACCGACGGGCATGAATGTCTACAGGCCCTTGATTTATGTTACACATTTGAAGGCTCTGTATTTTTGAGAGGAACACGTGGTGTGTAATGATACAACGGTGGTATGGTAACTGGAGATGTTTTGAGGTATGTATACACAAAAGGCATATGTTGTGCTTTCAATCACTTAGGAAAACCTTTAGAGAATATCCCAAACTCCAGATTGCCTCATATCATTCTGACACAATTGTAGTTAGAGGGTCCCAAGAATGGATTTTTTTAGCCCACACAGCCCAACAATTCAGATTAGATCTCACCAAAGAAAATTCTTGGAGTCATGACTTTAAAAAATAAAAAATAGGATCGGCCAACAGGATCGTAGCATAACTTAAAAATAAAAAATACATATCTTCTATTAATATGATGGAAGATTTTAAACTTTGGAACATCAAATTTACATTTAATGATAGTTTTGACAAGCTCCTAGATATCCTCTAAGATTTCAATCCTTGATATATCTTAACTAACTTGAAGACTATTTAAGCTTTCTACAAATTCCACTTGGATCAATTCAAACACTTCTCAATAGATTCCCCCATATCACTCAATCTCTTTCTAGACAAATTTTGTTCCATTCCACATCTACCTTCCATTTATGAATTTATCATGACTTAGTAAAGAAAATGAGATTTTTTTGCAAGTAGAAGATATACTCTGCCAGATTCTTCAAGATCCCAGATCACTATTGATCCTCCTGAACTAGGTTACAGGTACACAAAATAACAAAAAAGATAAACAAAATTAAAAATAAAAAAACAAATTCCCATTAAATCATCTCCAATCACATCACGTTTACCATTTTTTTGGTTTTTCCTTTACAAATAACATGGGAATCAGGCCTACTTATCTTCCTCTTAATTTTATTAATGTTGATGGATATTCAACAGACAAAGATCACATCATGGTGACATCAACTGTGGTACCATAGGGTACCTCAACTCGAGGCTTCGTGGAAAGAAAAGATTCACACTATCACATAGATAATTGTGGCGTCTATGGCATAAGAATGGGGTTAATGTAGGCTTTTGGTTTGTGCAAGAGTTTGAGAAGCATTCACAAATGTAGAGATTTGTTGGTATCATCGTGCGAGGTTAAGTATGGGCTCATAACCTTACATAAATGTATAGAATTTTGCATTTTGGGATAAGGATATGGAGTGTTGTATGACATCGATAGGACTTCATGAAACTGATAGGATTTCACATAATTGAATACAATTTGTGGGCCATGGATAAGGACTAACAACATATGCGACATGCTTTGTAGGGTGGCATATGATTACACAATTATTCATTGATTAATTAAATATTTTGGTTAATGCAATATTTTAAGTGAACCCAAATGCTCCTACATCATACACCTCTAGTAAAAAGAATTCATAAGGTTTGTAATGGAGTGACAAATTTCAGAAATATTTTCTTCATTAAGCCAAGATGCATCCTCAACTTATCTATCTTTTCACTCACTAGATATTATTGATGCTCCCTTATGCATGTTATATTCACTATACATTCATCTAGATTGTGTTTGATTTCCTCGCACTTTTGTTATGTAGTTGGTGTTAGGAAATAAGGGATAAAATATGCGGAATAATCCCTCACAGAATCACAACAGTAGAAACTAATATGCAAAAAATATTACAGATCTCAAATAAAAGTGTAGAATAAAATAACACAACAGAAAGAGACTGTATTTAACGTGGTTCACCCAATTTGGGCTACATCCACCAAGAATCACTTGCTCATATTTTATTACAAGCCACCACTCTCTCAATATAATACTCAGATCTGTTTGGAGCTATACTCAACAAATTCTATAGAATTCACACCTGAATTCAAAGCACATCTGTAATGTTTACATTATTACTACCATATGCATAAAACCATATAAGTAGACAACTACTTAAGCAGTTTTACAAAACCGTGGGTATCAAAACCATGGGCAAAAACCGTCCCATAAACCTATGGGTCAAAATCCCACCCATATTAGAAAGGCACGTTTCTCGGTATATCAGGCATGTTTTAAGGCCCAAAAAAAATTTCTCGGGGGCTGTCACCCCCGAACCCTGGTGAGGGATACATGAAAAGTGTACAATACTCTTAGTGTACAGTCTTCAACACTTTCACACATGAAAAAAGGTTCCACAACCTAACAATCTCCCACTTGGAGACTAGTTTTTCTCTGAGCAAGCTTCTCAACCCTTCACTATTTTCCATAAAGACCAACCAAAGCTAAACATAGCTTCATTTTTTCCCTTATGACCACCTTGGTCATCATATCTGTAGGATTTTAACTGGTATGAATCTTCTCCAGCTTGAACTTCTCTTCCTCCAAAGTTTTCCTGATGAAATGGTACCTTAACTGTATATGCTTTGTCCTAAAGTGGAAAGCAGAGTTCTTAGCTAGGTGTATAACACTCTGACCTATCACTATGCATCTTTCCTTCCTCCTGATTATGCCCCAAATCCTCAATTAATTGTTGTAACCAAATCATTTCTTTGCTTACCTTTGTGGGCAACAACATACTCAACTTCTATGGTTGAAAAAGCCACCAGCTTTTGTAGTCGTGAAATCCAACTTATTGTTGTACCACGTATAATGTAAACATAACCTATTGTGCTCCTCCTACTATCTACATCTCTAGCCATTTATGAATCTACATAACCAAACAAAGTGGTGTATGATCCACTATAGGACACAATCATCCCCATGGTCCCTCTCAAATACTGAAGGATCCACTTTACTGCCTTCCAATGATCTCTACCTGGATCACTCATAAATCTACTCACCGCTCCCACTACATGGGAAATATCAGGCCTAGTGCAGACCGTGGCATACATCAAATTGCCAACCATTGATGAGTAAGGTACCTTGGACATCTAGTTTCTCTCCTGCTCTGTCTTGGGGACACTGCTCCTTAGATAACTTGAAATGTCCTGCCAAAGGAGTCCCAACCAATTTAGCATCATGCATGTTAAACCTCTCCAAGACCTTCTTAATGTACTTTTCCTGAGATAAAGTCAGCTTCCATTCCTTCCTATCCTGAGATATCCTCTTACCAAGGATTTGTTTGGCTGCCCCCAAATCCTTCATAGCAAAGGATTCACTTAGCTGCTCTTCTTGAGTACTTTTATTTCCTACATGTTTTTACCTCCAACCAACATGTCATCCACATACAGACAAAGGATAATATAACTGCCATCCTCAAATTTATTTGTATACACGCAATAGTCAGAATGACATCTAATATAACCTTGCTCCATCATATCAAAATCTATACCTTTTTTCTGTGCAAACCGCTTTGACCACCTCAATATAGGAGTTTGAGGTTCATGTTGAGGAGGTTCTTGAACTGGTTCATGTGTCACTTTCCCATCTGGAAGATTCTCTACCGCTGCATATTCTTTCTTGGATTCTTCCATGTTTTCCTACAACTACTGTTTATACATGAATTTCTCATTAAAGACCACATCCCTAGATCAAATGATTTTCTTGTCCTTAATACTCCAACATTTATATCCAAATTCATCACCACCAATAACCAATGAAAGTACATTTTATTGATTTAGCCTCTAGCTTGGTCCTATCATCCTTGTCTATATGGACAAACACCTCACATCCAAAGACTCTAAGAAATGAATAATCAACTTTCTTACCATTCCAAGCCTCCTCAGGTATGCCTCCATCCAAGGCACTTGAGGGTCCTCTGTTTATCAAGTACACAACTGTGCCCACCGCTTCTGCCCAAAAAAAAAGGCAGTCCTGCATGTAACCTCATACTCCTAGCACGTTCCATTATTGTTCTGTTCATCCTTTCTGACACCCCATTCTGTTGTGGAGTTCCTGGAACCGTCTTTTTCATACAGATTCCATTCTTAGAACAATAATCATGAAATTCATTGCTGCAATACTCCCCTCCATTATCTGACCTGAGACATTTTATCTTAAGACATGTTTCATTCTCTACCAAGGCTTTCTATTTAGCAAAAGTGTCAAATACATCAGATTTGTTTCTAATACAATAAACACAAACTTTCCTTGTTGCATCATCAATAAAAGTAACATAATAACTTAAACCCCCAAGAGATGATACCTGAGTCGGCCCCCATACATCTGAATGCACCAGCTCTAACTTACTCTCTTTCTTTGTAGGTCTAACCTTGAGAAACCTTACTTTCTTTTGTTTCCCATATATGCATTCCTCACATAACTCCAAACCTATTTTTGTATACCCAGGAAAATCCTTCTTTATGATCTCTATGCCCTTATGGCTCATATGACCGAGCCTATACTGCCACAATGTTGTATCTACTTCTGAAGCCACAAGATTACAAACATTAGTGCTATAAGTGGTTAAATACAAGGTTCCAACCTTCTTACCTCTTGCCACCATAAGAGCACCCTTGGTAACCTTCCAAGAGTCTGATGTAAATATCACAGTACAACCATCACTTCCCAACTGCCCTGCTGATATCAAATTTCATCTTAATGTAGGCACATGTCTGACATCCTTCAATAGCCAAGTATTCCCATTCTACATCTTAACCTAAATAGAACCTTTTCCAACTATGTTGCAAGGCTCATAATCACCAAGAAAAACATTCCCAAAATCTCCTTGAACATAATCAAAAAAATAATGCCTATGTGGAGTAGTATGGAAAGAAGCCCCCAAATCTAAAACCCAAGATTCAGTAATATTGTACAAAGAAAGAATCAAAACATCCTGACATACATTACCCGTTGCCACATTTGCCTCCTTGTTTTCTTCCTGTTGTTTCTTCTTGTCCCGAAGCTCCCAACAATCCTTCTTTGCATGCCCAGACTTTTCACAGTGCCAACATACTATCTTGCTTTTAGATTTTGACCTTTCCCGATCCTTTGATTTTTCACGACTTCCTCTATTTTTCTGTCTCCCTCTAGTTTCCACTGTCAAAGCATTCCCTGAAGTAGAAGATTCCCCAGAGCTTTTTCTTCGCATTTCCTCACTTATAATCACCCCTACAACATCCTCAAACTTCAACTTTGAATTAGCTGGAACTAAGTTGCTTACCGTCATTACCAAGCTATTCCAACACTCAGGTAAAGAGCACAAAACTAATAAAGCCCTAACTTATTCATCAAATTCTATTGTAACTGAAGCTAGCATATTTACAACCGTATTAAAATCATTTAAATGATCTGCTACTGAACCATTCTCAGACATCTTCATATTAAACAACTTTTTCATTAAAAAAATCTTATTAGAGGCAGAGGGTTTTTCATACAACTTCCCTAATGCATCCATCAGTTCTTTTGTAGTCTTTTCCTTTGAAACATTAAATAATACCGAAGATGCAAGACACAGCCGGATTGTCCCAAGTGCCTTCCTATCCAGCAAATCCCATTCCACATCTATCATGCTCGAGGGTTTGTTCACCTTCTCAAACAGCGGAGTATAAAGATCCTTATAATAAAGGTAATCTTCCATCTGCATCTTCCAAAGACTGAAATTTTACCCGTTGAATTTATCAACCCTAGATCTTCCATCATCTGCCATAGCTCCCACTCAAGATAAAACTTTCCCTGCGATTTAACACTTCAGCAAACCAAACCAGGCTTTGATACCAATTGTTAGGAAATAAGGGATAAAATATGTGGAATAATCCCTCACAGAATCGCAACAGTAGAAACCAATATGCAAAAAATATTACAGATCTCAAATAAAAGTGCAGAATAAAATAACACAACAGAAAGAGACGGTATTTAACGTGGTTCACCCAACTTGGGCTACATCCACCAAGAATCACTTGCTCAGATTTTATTACAAGCCATCGCTCTCTCAATATAATACCAAGATCTGTTTAGAGCTATGCTCAACAAACTCTACATAATTCACACCCGAATTCAAAGCACATTTACAATGTTTACATTATTACTACCATATGCATAAAACCATATAAGTAGACAACTGCTTAAGTAGTTTTACAAAACCGTGGGTATCAAAACCATGGGCAAAAACCGTCCCATAAACCTATGGGTCAAAATCCCACCCATATGAGAAAGGCACATTTCCCGGTATATCGGGCACGTTTTAAGGCCCAAAAAAAAAATCTCGGGGGCTACGCCCCAGAACCCTGGAAAGGATACATGAAAAGTGTACAATACTCTTAGTGTACAATCTTCAACACTTTCACACATGAAAACAGGCTGCACAACCTAGCAGTTGGTGCCTCAATTTTTCTTATGCACAAACTTCTTCACCACTAGTTTTCCTTTCGAATTATGGGTATATATCTACTACATTTCGGAAGATAGGAGAAATGTATATTTGCTTTGCTAAGTCTATCTCACATGTGTTCTTCATAAATTTCACTAGTATATTTTGATGTTTTTGCGTTAGAATATAGTTAAAATAACACTAAGTCATGAAAAAAAAATTCCTATTACATAACGTTTTCTTTCGCAAATAATGTCAGGAATCTTGACACTAAATGAAATTTTTTATTGGAGGTTTAACAAGAATTTTTGGAGGAATTCCCAAGGACATTTTGCATTGGTTTTTTTATGCGTCAAAAATACAAATTTTTAACTTCACTTTTAAAAATAAAATGTGAAAAATTCTTTTGTGTCAAAACCTTGATGCGATTTGCATCTATGTTTGTTTAAAATTTAAAATTTGAATTGAAATTTACAAATTGAAAATTGTTTTTATTAATGTATAAGGTGTATTGAATAGATATCTATTACATATACATATATTTAAATCAATCTTTTTATTTGCAATGTTTTACAACTATAATTAAATCATAAATAAACAAACTAAACTATCAATAACTAACATATTATAAAATAAAATATTTATTCATGATGCTTCAATAATTTTGAAACTCATAATTGTACTCATTATAAAAACAATGTTATTAAACAATACAATTATTAAATTACAATAATAGTTTATACAATATTTTTTTGTAATATATCCCTCTCTTGAAAAATTGTAAAATATGACTTATATTTTATTAATGCTCATCATCTTCATAATATTGATCGTCCTCTTTCTCTTCCTTATCTTCATCATTGTCATTTCTTTTATCATCCTCATAATGTGAAAGCCTTGTTAACAACAAAATAAATTTATTTTATAAATTAGTATATCTTAAATTTTAGACAATAGTAATTTAAATAACATACATAATGGGGTCTTCGAGATGCACCCAATATTCATTGCATAAGAGAAAAAATACAAATATTAAATTGATTATGTTAACAAATAGTATCTTATATTTAAATTTATAAACCTATTAAGTTAAATATTATTATAACATAATATTGGAAATATAACTTAATGCCTAATAAACATGGAAACTAATATTAAGTAATACCTACCTAAATTTCTTCCATAGTGTCAGTGTATTTAAGAATTGTTACCTAACCTTCCTCCTTTGCCACCTAAATGTGATCATCAAGTGGCAGGAAATTGAATTTGGTTTCTTGAAAAAAGTTAATTTAAGTAAGTAATATAAGATATATAATAAAGAACAAAAAAAATTAACATTTAAGAAAAATTTATACATAATTTTTTTTAATTAACTTATATATGTCACGATGACTTATTAACGAAGGATGTTCTTTTTAAAGTATTGAGTGTCTTCCTTAATTAGTCGATGTTAAAACACCACGTGTCGAAAAATTAATAGAAAAATAAAAATATATAAATTTTTGAACAATAATTTATTTTATATTAAAATTAAACTAAATTATTCAAAATAAAGAGAAAGGATAATGATTAAAATTTAAAAAGTGACCACAACTACTTTGATGTCTTTTGGGTATGTGTGGAAAATAATAGGTTTCATTTGAATCCTCTATTATGTTGTCTTCATATATCCACACTCATTTTGATTTTTTTTCTTTATTTGTGGCCTTCTTTCCATTGACCTCCTATTTATTAATTTTATTTTTCCAACCATATTTTGTAAAATAGTTGGCACATTTTGAATTTTGTAAAATGGTTTTCTGAAATTCATTTTTGTTGGGATCTAGTGATGTTTTTTTATTTTTTTAGCCCCCATCTCTTGCCCTTCTGAATGCACCCCATATAAGTCTTTTTTTTCCAACCAAATTCGAAAAGAAGGTGTTCAGTACCCACAGGAGATGATCGTTGGAAGAAGATAAGTGAGGAGTCCCTAGATTATTGGTTTTCTGAAATTCAGTACCCACAGGAGATGATCGTTGGAAAGACATGGGAATCAAAGGTATGGAGATGAAAAATCAGTGAGTACAACCATTGTGTCCCGGGCCATGAGGGAGACATAAGGAACGATACATTGTTAGAGACTGTCCAACGCATGGAAGAAGGGTAGATTATGTTGGATGACAGAGTGCGCAATACGTCGGAGGCTTGGGTAACGATGAAAATTTACGAGTTTCCTTTCTTCAGAAAACATGCAAGACTTTTCCAATGGTTGGTGTTGTGGATGCATGACGATTACTTACATTTTTCATTAAATAGGATGTGCATCACCCCGTAACTAATTAACAAGGTCACAGGGTTACGAGATAAGGGGAGGAGATCGCATTAGACATGTGTGATGAGGCGGCAGTAGAAGCATCTGCTACAAAACTGCACTATCAAAGGGGGATCCGTGTGTTTAACATCACCAATATCTCTTACCCTGAAATAATGATAGTTGCGTTCTTGGTGAGTTGTAAGTAATGTGCATCAGAATGGTGGACTGAAATAAATAATTATTTTTTTTGCACATTTCGCATAAGATGGTGCATGACACCAAATACAATATTGTTTTGTATATTGTAGAGAGTATTGTGGAGGAACCCAAAACCCAACATGGAGAAAATATTACACAGGGGTCGATTTTTTGCTTATAGTATTTTCGGATATTGGAGTCCCAAATGAAACGCCATGGCGCAAGTGGGAGCACCCAATAGCCGTCCAATCCCCCGCAAAAATATTTTTGATATATCCATGCGACGAGGCAATAAAAAATGCATTTAAGGTGGGGTTGGATCTATGGTACAAAAGGATGTATGATGCCTTCGAAAATCAATGACGCATAACTAAAGAGATGCCCGCTATTTTGAAAGGACAAGCCAAGTTTGTTGTGATGCAACATTTTTTTCTCACATGATTTTTTCTATTAAATGGAGATAATAGGTCCTTAGTGAAAACTATTATTTGCATTCATATTCAAGTACTTCAGGACCACTGTAAACAGAATAAGGAATGTGTAGACATTAAAATTCAATGCAGATAAGGTAGTGGTTTAATAAAATTTGAGTATTAAATCTAATTTCAAAGTCACAATGATGATATATAACAGAATACAAATGTTAAGCACTTTGAAGATGCAACTGTATAAGTAAATGAGATAGATAGGGCACTTATCTAATTTTCGTTTATCCCGGAGTATATCTGAACTAGAGAAATTGATGGAAAGGTTGGGCAGAGTGTTAGAAATGCTCGATACAATTTTTGGAATTTGAGGACTATTCGGGACACGGGCGTCTGGCTAAGGGTGAGGGTGCCTGGGTGCTAGAGACCTCCTATAGGAGTTTTTGACTGTGCAGAGGGTCAAAACCTAATTTTTCATGTGTCGTTAGGGTTTTTTATCCTTCATTGTTGGTCGCATGTATGTCGTTGGATGATCATTGAATTCACTAGTAACCTGTAAAACAAATGATATCCTTAAAAACCCCCAAACTACATCGAATCCTAAAAAATAAAGATGTAAATGGGAAGTCAGACTGACCCCTGCGGTCACCTAATAAAGAGAACTCATAATCGAGTGTTGCATTACATTTCAGACTCCATGTAGTTTTATGTGTTTATGTGTGAAATCGTGTCCTTAGGCTGCCCCTCACGCCCGATGACGCTAAGATAGCGGGCTATAGCTAGATAGAATGCAAATGTGTGAGATGGAATTTAGAACTTCCCCCTTCATATGCAGTGTATGCAGAGTAACACGCCCAAAAATACAGTCCCTTTGATAGTATGTAGATAAGATAGCCCTTAATAAATTGCTTTCCCCTTATATTGGTATGTATGTTGTGTATATATAGGGATCTCTTGCTTGAATTTTGACACTAGTGACACGACATGCCAACTAGGACCTCGAGATAGGAGTAAGAAAGTCAAAAATGCCAACTACAAATGTCAAAAATGTGAACAAGAACAAAGAGGATAGGAGCACCTAGGTGCTAATGTAATAGACTTGGCGTTGGTGTCCAGAGATAACTGACGACAAATGTGAAAATACCAACAGACAGGGATCCATATGGCCTGACCAGAACTGCGTAAAAGAATTGACAAAAGTGAGAGAGGGAATACGATAAAAACAATCAAAGCAAGCAGATGGACTAGGAAGTATGTGACCAGTGAGTACTTTTATTACTTAAGATCCATACATATAATAACATACTTGGTGGTATAGTAAAATAGTAATATGTGCATGGTTTTGTGTCTACATTTCCCCCCCCTTTATGTTATTTGAATAAAATTTAAGTGGTGTAAAGGAAGTAAGGAACATACCATGTGAGAATTCTAGAGAAGCCCTGTTACAGAAGTATGTGTAGAATATGAGAACATATAGCGTGGCAAACCATGGAGCGACATGTTGATCCATATGGCATAAATAGAGACGGAAAACTGTTATAAGGAGAACTTGTAGAAATTGATGATTTTATTCAAGTAATTTGAAGATTTTGAATTTGTTGTTAATGGAGATTCGAAAGGGGTAGGGAGTGATCAGTTCCCAAACCAATTTTATATGTTTTAAAAACTAAAGGATTTAGGCATCCTACTGCCAGAGGAAGAGTGTTAGGGAGAGAGGTCTAATTTTACCCTCCAAATATGACTACATCCTCAAAATTTCCAACCGCTGCAGATGGATAAACACCATTTTTTTTCCATTTCGATCCATGTTTAGTTCTGTGTTGAATAAACCATATAGGAACAATATAGGAAAGGCCATGATGTCTCATTGCCCCCACTCCCATGGGTGTTGCAATATGTATAGTGTTAGATGGATTCCATATTAGGTAACCTGGAAGTGATTGTAAAAATGATTCCCATGTTAGGTCATCTGGGAAAGTGGTGATGCAACTCCCAAGTTAGGTCGTCTGGGAGAGATAATGAAGTAATGTTGTACTGATCAATTGATTTTGATTCAAATATTGAATGTTTTTTTGAAATTGAATGTATAAAATAGATTACTCATGGTGATTTTCTAATTTTTTCCCCCATATTAGGTCATGGGAAATAGATATAAAGTAGTAGAAAATGTCAAATGTCCTATGAGAAAATTTTTGATAACGATGTATTAGGAGTGTGTAGTGATTTCATAGTAGCCTAAGGGGGATCATAGGGTGATCCCCATTATATACCTCCCTTTCGGTGAAAGGGGGGAGTGGTAGTAAGAATGAACGAAGGTCCAAAATTAGATGTGAAATGATGTAATGGTGTAGTATTGTAGATGTCATAAAATAATGTGTATGTTGAATTGAAAATGTGCCAGATTTGAACATAATGTTTATGGAATGTTTACAATACAATGGTAGGATAAATTCTGAAATGAATGGCATAGACTGGGAAGAAAACAGAGAAGCGAAGCTCAAGATATGAGTAAAAATGTGTGTCATGTATTAGCTGGAAGAATGAGCGTGAATGATAACTATAGTAAAGTAGAATTTGAGAAAAGTGTTATATATAGGAATGGTAAAAAGTGAATAGTGACTTAATTTTGACCTTGATTAATTGAGAATTTGAGATTTGAGCTTGTGAGGATGCCATATATTAGCACAACAAGGTTGACTAGGTTCAAGATAGTGGCAACATGGGCATCTTGTATAAGATGCATGAAATTTGTTAGCATATAGAGGAACATGGGACGAGGTTTGCATGTGCTCATTATGTATTATTGCATGTGTATAGGGACCTATAGACATTTACACAAGAGGACCATGGTGGTGGACTTGAAGCCACCAAATTATTACATCTTTGGGCTTATGGGTACATTGCTATATTGAGGCCCCTTGGTGGGCCATGAGTGGAGTGGGTGAGACCTGACATATTTGTTGTTATATGGGTAGGTACTCAGAGTAGGAGGTTAGACACTACTACTTATAGATCTATGTTTGATCACATGGGCCCAGGGGCCATTATATGGAGGTTGTATCAAGACCATGGTGAATGGCTAGAGGATGGAGTAGAGATACAGTGTATCTGACGTACTGTGGTTGGAGGATCGATTCCCAGGGGTATCCGAGCTATTTCAGGAAGAGTGAGTGTCGCAGTAGTTTTGTATGGCTCAGGATGTGCCCCTAGAGTAGTATGTATGGGTTTGACCCACTAGAGCGCCGAGGAGGCCAGGAGCAAGACCAGGCCCGATAGGGGCACAATTAGTTCTTCCTAGCCCAGATGACGTAGATGCAGCCATAGAGATGATACAGGTGGATGATGCAAGATGTAACTAGGCCTATAATGCGTGGTGGGCATCACATTGATGGGTGTTGTTGTTTCCAGTTATCATATATGTGGTGGTTTGCTCCATCGGTTGAAGGAGCAGAGGGGCAGGAACCTGCCCCTGATGGCAATGGTATAGCAGTGGTGCTAGCGGAGCAGAAGTATTGTTTGTTGTTAGTTGTTGACTATCATTAAGTTGTTGTATATTGTTAAATGTGTTTGGTTACAGGTGATGCTTAGTGGTCCTTGATCGTTGATTCATCGATCCACACATTAGCACGGAATGTACCTCCAGATGTTCTCATGTGAGGTTGTATGTTGGAGCGAGTAGATGTTATTGCGGGGGGAGCATTCCCACTTGTTTGAGCCAATGGAAATAGCAATGACTACATGTACTGTATTATTGAGTGAGTGTGACAAGGTGTGGGCAGAGACTCAGTGAGCTAGGGAGGTTATAGGAGGAGGATCCCTAACACAGGATGTGTTCATGAAGTATGTAGAGTTGCAAGGTGGATTCACATAGCAGTTGGTCGAGGTATCTATTTTATGCAGATAGATGGAGAGATATATGGTCCACGACTAGTAGCATAGATTAGGTAGTGAACCATCTAGTTCTAGATCTCCCACATTTGTATATAGTGAAAATCATGATGATGTATGACATGTGTGTGTAGAAATGCATGGGGTCTTTCCCCCCCAATGATTGTATTATTGTAACTATGATTTTTGAATATATATACATATAGATGGATGATTGGAATTATTGTGTTGTGTTGATGTTCTTTATTATGTGATGAGATAATTGTTGTTTATATGTAGATATGTGATTTGCATTGCGTAAATGATGATATTGATAAATGGATGATAGTGTTGATATGACATAGATAGGTAATGCTTGAAAATTGGATTGTATGCACAAATAAACATGGATAGTATGTGATAAAGAGTAATGGATTTATGTATGAAATTAATAGTGTGCAATAACAATGTAATTGAAATGATAGTAAGAATGTATGTAATCATGTGTAAGTATGATGAAGATGGGGGGAAAGAATAGTGATGCCCGAAAACGTATGTGTAAGAAGATGAGTTTCATTTATATAAGACCCCTCAGAAATCAAGAATGAACCATAAAACAAGAGTGCGTCATCAAGAAATGGCTTGAGGTTGTATTGCTAGAAAGATAAATCAATGAAGCATATAGTGCAAAGATGGAGCGGTGTTCTTATTGTAACAGATCCCTCGACAATCATGTAATAAAATGAGTGCGTCATCGGGTAGTGAGGTGAGAAAACTCACCTACCAAAGATGAAGAGGCCGACGAGGAGCGGTGGAAGCATGTGAAGTGGTAGCATCATGAATGTAAGAGCTAAACTAAATGTTGGATTAAATGGCACCAATAATGGGAGATGTAGTGGTAGGAAGCACATATGTCAATGGCTTAGGAAGCCAATGTGAAGTAATAACACTATGAGGTGGATGAGATGATGATGTAGTGGATTGTAATGTCCCCTTTCTATAGTGTCCCCTTTTTCCTACGCCAAATGGCCCAAGGGCCAAGTCGGGTCCAAAATGTGGTCAGACCCAGGGGGGCTGTGGATGCTGGAAGCTTTTGGAAAGGGGCCTCGTGGTTTTAATATCCTAGTTTTGCATTTGAGGGTCACTTGTGAACATGAAGACTCAAAAAGGAAAAAATTAACTATAGTTATTTTTATGTTAGTGGCCCCTCCATGGAATGAAATGTGCCTAGGGTTACGAGGGCTCATTTGCCAAGGAAAAGTATATAAGGAGATGGGGAAGGAAGAAAAAGGCACTTTTTGTCACATACTTTTAGCCTCTTCTCATGCAGTTGTTGCTGTCACATTTCTACAGCTTGTGGAGTCAAATCCCAAGGGACCCTAGCTTTGGTGGTGAGAGACCCATCCCTAGCTAGCAGGACATTCTTATGTAGTGAGAGATCTACCCTAGTCTGTCATTTTGGAGCCGCTTTCTAGGCCATGCTACAGATATATTTCTAGATGGTTCAGAGGAAGAGTTTTGCAGATTTTTGGGTGCTTTTGGGGAAGACAATCAAAGTGGCTCTAGACCAGACTCACAATAGCTATCTGGGCTGGTCGTGGCAACACGTTGAAGGCACCTCCAGTATCTCCCAACCCCATTCCAAGCAAGGTGACTTGCGGCCGTTATTTGGGGGTTTTTCCAGTCGGCCATTTGCAGATTTGAAGGTGGAAATACTGTTTCCTAAATCTATCACTGTTATTTCCAAAGACCCTTATTTTTGCTTCTATATTTAGAGGGTCGCGAACCTCTGAATTTTTCCAGCTACCTATGGCATTTTGTAATTTTCTGGCAACAGTTTGATTTGTGTAAAATTCCCAAAAATAGTTTTGTTATGTCCTCTATAATAATATCAAGCACTCTTTAAATTCTCAAGTGATTCGAGTGGATATCTTGGGAGATATTGATTTTATATAGTTGTCCTTACAGTAAAAATCTGCATAAATCATTATTCTATGTGGATGCAAATTTTCATTATTTTGTGCATTTTTAAGAAGTATCCCACAAGGGATATTTCAGTGATATCAGAGCAGTTGTTTCTCCAACCTGTTGGGATTGAAAGATGGGGGACAAAGATAGTGAGGATATAGGGGTAGAGCTGATGAAACAATTGTTCACCAACATGGTAAAGCATCAAGAGACTACCAATCTCTAGTTGAGCCAGTTCATTGGGAGATTAGCACAGGGACAGGGTTTGATGCTCATGTGGAAAGAGGAGGAAAATAACAACAGGGGACAATATGGTCAAAGAGGTGAGGGTGGACATTCAGAACAGCGGTCCCCCCATTCTTCTACCAGGCCTCTAGGGTCTCATGAATCTTCTTTCTTGAAGGATACAGAAGTTTCACAGTTATGACAACCAGGGGATGTTGTAGATGAGGATTCTTGTTGGGAAAGGTACCAGACTTTAAGTGATGGCTTTTGTGACAACATTCCATCCCAGGAATATTACAAAATGAATATTGGCTACAGGCCTAGGAGAGATTACCAGGCACATGTACCAGAGATGTAAAGGAGGTTGGGACATATTTTTGTTCCACATTTTGATGGTTCAAAATGTGTATTGCATAGTATTGGGTGCAGAAGTTGAAGACATACTTTGACTTGAATCCTATGCTAGAGGAAGATGCAATTAAGTTTGCAATCTTACATCTAGAGGGAGACGCTCATGATTGGTGGCATCATGGGTTGATTACATAGGGGCACATATATATCACGACTTATGTAGAGTTCACAAAGAGGCAATTGAATAGATTTGATAAGAGGGACCCTGACAGGTATTTTAGAGAGTTGACACATCTGAGGCGGATAAGTTCCATGAAATCAATATATCACCGATTTTAAGAGACTATCGGTTATGGTACTTGATGTTACAGAGATGAGGTTGATTTCCCTATTCACAACAAGATTGACAGACGCTCTAGTTAGATTTGTGAGGGCGTTTGAGCCTTCTTCGTTGAATGAGGATATTAAGAGAGCTCGTGACCTAGAGTTATCCACTCCCAAGTCGAGGTTTCCACCTCGAGTGCAGCCTAAGGGTTTCCCTCCAAGAACTGGGGATTCACAGTCGAAAGTACCTCCACCTAGGAAGGATATAGCCTGGAGACCATTCGGAGCTAGTGAGGACAAGGAGGAATTGAGGCGAAAGAAACTATGTTTCAATTGCCGCGCACCTTGGGTCCCAGGACACAATTACAAGGGTAAAGGGAGGGCCCAATACATAGAGGTCTTTGAGGAGAGTGATGGTGACGAGGATTTAGACACACATCCATTAGAGGATGATGATGATGAGGCATTAGATGGTGTGTGTGTGGAGCAAGATAGTGTGACTTTCCCCTAGGAGACTATCGCCACATTGTCTAGTACCCTGAGGTACAAGGTATTCAGAGTTAGGGGATTTTTGTAGGGACATCAAGTGGTGGTAATCATTGATAGTGGGGAAACCCACAACTTTATTGATGTCTCACTAGTTGAGAGGCGGGGGTTACAAACAGAGGAATTTGGTTGCTTCAACATGGTTATAGCCAATGGAGATTCTATCAGATGCACACGACGGGTTCCCCAATTGAGCAACATGATGGGTAACTATATTGTTACCAATTATTTCTATATTTTGGTATTGAAGAGACCAACATAGTGCTTGGGGTATAGTGGCTCCATTCCCTTGGTGAATTTTGAACTAACTTCCAAACGATGGAGCTAAAGTTTAAGTCTGAAGGGAGGAATGTGATCTTGAGGGGCTTATCTTCAGGGGCACCCCGAGTTGTTACAACCAAGAGGATCGAGAGGATCTATATGCACGATGAGGTGGATTGGGTAGTACAGTGTTTGGTTTTGACCAAGAAATCGGAGGAGGGACAGCAACAGTACCATGTGGATATATAGGTCCTATTGGACAAACACAATGTCGTGTTTGGTGACATACCTCCAAGCATACCTCCAAATAGGGGATTTGAGCATGTGATTAAGCTCAAGGATGTTGGACTAGTGGTGACTTCTCCTATCGTCACCCCAAACGGTTTAAGGAAGAGATCGAGAAGACTATACAAGAGCTCATGGATATGGGGCATATTAGACTGAGTTCCATCCCTTCTACTTCTTCAGTGGTTTTAGTGAAGAAGAAGGATGGGACCCTGCGGATGTGTATGGACTACTGGGCCTTAAATAAGAAGACAATAAAGAACAAGTATCCTGTACCACGCACTAACGAGTTGCTGGACGAGCTACATGGTGCAATCTATTTTTCGAAGATAGATTTGTGTTCTGGATATCATCATATCAAAGTCAATGAATAGGATGTGCATAAGACAGCGTCCAGATGCCATTATGGTCACTTTGAATTCTTGGTGATGCCTTTCGGATTGTCTAATGCTCCAGGTACATTCCAGTCTTACATGAATCATGTGTTCAACCGCCACTTGCAAAATTTTGTATTGGTTTTTCTTTGATGATATTCTAGTCTACAACAGGACATGGGAGGACCATATCAGGAACCTGGGTGAGATATTGGGGATATTAGAATCTAACTCGTTATATGTGAAAGCCTCTAAGTGCAAGTTCAGCATGACCAAACTTCTTTGCTTGGGATATGTAATTGGCGGGGGTACAGTGAAGGTGGATAGAGGGAAGATACGGGAAATCCTGGATTGGCCGCCACCTAGGACATTGACACAATTGAGAGGATTCATGGGGTTGTGCACATACTACTAGAGGTTTGTGAAGAATTTCTCTCGGTTGACTACTCCTTTGACTAATTTGACCAAGAAGGGGGAATTTTCTTGGATAAACGCAACACAACAGGTTTTTGATCACCTTAAGGAGGTGATGAGCTTGTGTCCTGTCCTCGCATTACCAGACTTCTCCCTCCCATTCATTCTAGAGTGTGATGCATCAAGAGAGGGTGTTGGGGCAGTGCTCGTGCAGGATAAGCATCTTATCACCTAAGAGAGTCAAAAATTGAAACCCGTGGAGAGACGGTATTCAATTTATGACAAGGAGATGTTGGCCATCATGCATGCCTTGGCTAAGTTTAGACAATACCTTGTGGGAAAAAAAATTGTGGTTCGTACGGATCACAACAGTTTGAGACTCTTCTTGGGACATAAAGATCTCAATGATCACCAGAAAAGATGGGTGAACAACGTACAAACATATGACTTTGACATAGAGTACACTAGAGGTAAGAATAATATTGTTGCTAACACTTTGTCTAGGAGGCCATACCTCACTATTATGCTTAGTTCCATGTCTGAGATTTCAGCAGATTGGAAGGCCCATATACTTGTTGAGTATTCCAAAAACCAGTTTGCCTATGAGATCATGGATGGTAGTATACAGGATGACCGATACAGAGTAGTGGATGATCTCATTTTCTATAAGGGTAGGATTTTCCTTATACCAAGATCTAAAATGAAGGACTGTTGTTAAGCATAAAGTGTCTAAGAAAATCATCATCCATTTCACAATATGTACTAATAAATCCAAAAGTCAAATGAGTGTACCATTGAAGATCATCATCGACAAGGCTATGGCGGAAGGATTTTAATAACAATCAATCATTCGATCTAGAAGCCATAACTAAACAATAATGCTTAAGATGGAGATATGGATTGCCAGTGTCATTGAAACATTTAAATGTAGGCATGATTAAATCTTAGGAAATGTTGAATTGTGAATTTTCTTTGGAATAGGATTGCCATGAAGAGATTTATTATCAATAGAAGCATAGTAGGCTTTACTTTCAAGAGTGAGAGATTGAACTTGAGATTGCAACTGGCCAACAACATGCATGAGTGATAAAATATCATGTGAAGGAATTATAGAAGATGTGAGAGGCACATTGAGAGGTTGAAGCTTTCTATTATGAGTGATCATGGGAATGTGAGAAGAAGAAGTGGAAGATGACGATGTTATGGGCACACTAGATGTAGATGCAGAAGAAATAAGAGGTATACTGGGAAAAATAGAAGAAGCAACATGAATATCATCTAGAGAAGAATAAGAGGAAAGAGGAAGAGAAGGACATGGAATATCAACAGAAATGTGAGCAGTAGAAGAAACCATGAAAGGTTAACTAGTAGGAGTGGTATAATCATCATGAATTCCATCGGAAACAACCTTAAAAGTAAAATAAAGTGGAGTGGAAAATTCACGCTCAACAATCTTAAGAGAAGTAACATCCTCACTATCATGTTCATGTTCAGAAGTATAATTGGCATCAGTATCAGAAAAAAAATTCACATGCAAGTGTTTCATCAAGCGAGTCATGAACATATAGAGAAGTAGGAGAATAAATATCATAAAATATATCTTTACAATCATTAGACACATTTTCAGAAATAAAAAAAGCATGAGATAAAACTTTACATTCATCCTGACTAGCATGAGAATCATGCACATGTACATTTTCATCATTGGAAATTACATGATTTTTATATACATCAGCACAATCAAGACCAAAAATATAATCTATAAGACCATCATCAAGTGATGTAGCAGAAATAGAAGAAGGTGGAGTAGCCTTGGTGACTATGGAAGAACAAGGAGTGCATCCAGAAAATTTTTGGTCTAGAGAAACAATGCTTAAAGTAGAGTGGGAGAAACTAGTAGGAACTTTTTGTTCGTTAGCATCAAGCAATATTTGAACATTGTCATCAAATCGATAATTTTAATAAAGATCAAGAAGTTTAGCCTATCATGATGCATAGTTTTCCTAGGAGAGGAAGATATACTTTTAGGTATGAAGGTTTTGTGGATCCTAGGGAAAGGATTTCTAAGAGAGGGGTTTACCAAATGATTTAATAAAATATTATTATTAAGTATAATTCCAGAGTCACGATGATGGTATGTAATAGAATACAAATGCTAAGCACTTTGAAGATGCAACTGTATAAGTAAATGAGATGGATAGGGCACTTATCTTATTTTCTCTTATCCCATAGTATATCTGAAATAGAGAAACTAATGGACGGGTTGGGCAGAGTGTCAGAAATGATTGATAAAAATTTTGGAACTTTCAAACTAGCCTCGGTAAGGGCAACGGTTCCTAGGTGCCAAATACCTCTTCTAGGCTCTTGTGACTGTACAGAGGGTTAGGACCTGATTTTTACCGTGTCACTAGGGTTTCATTATCCTTCATTATTGGTCACTTTTATGCCACTAGATGATCTCCAAATTCATTGGTAACCTAAAAAAAATGATATCATGCAAAACGCCCAAACTACCTCAAATCCTAAAGAATAAAGATGCAAATGGGGAGTCGAGCTGACCCTAGCGGTCATCCGAAAGAGGGAACTTATGACTGAGGATTGCACTACATCTTAGAGTCCATGTAGTTCTAAGTGCTTATGTGTGAAATCATGTCCTTAGGTTTCCCTTGCATTGATGATGCCAAGATATCATAAAATATCTACATAAAATGCAAATGTGTGTGATGGAATTCATAACTTCCCCTTCCTATGTAGTGTATGTAGAGTAACAAGCGTAAAAATGCAGTTCCTTTTATACTATGTAGATAATATAACCCTTGATAAAAAAATTTCCCTTATAATAGTATGTTTGTTGTGTATATATAGGGATCTCTTTCTTCAATTTCGACACTAGTGACATGACATGCCAACTAGGACCTCAAGATATGAGTAAGAAAACTGAAAAGGATGACCAAAAATGTCAAAAATGTGAACAAGAACAAAGAGGACAGGAGCGTCGAGGGTGGACATGGGCGTCTAGGCGCTAGTGTTCAAACTGAGCACTAGTTTCCAGAGATAACTGATGAAAAAATTGAAAATACTAACGGACAGGGATCCATGTGACCTGACTAGAACTAGGTACAAAAGTGACAGAAGTGAGAGATGAAGATGATAGAAATAATCAAATCAAGCGGATGGACTAAGAAGTGTGTCACCAGTGAGTATTTTTATTACTTAAGATCCATACATATAACAACATACTTAGCGGTATAGTAAAATAGTAATATGTGCATGATTTTGTGTCTACAAGTAGATGCAGAGTATCATACTTTTTGCATGACCTACTATTGCATAGAAAGGTATCCATATGAGGAGACAATCAAGTCAGATGATATGGATTTGAATCCCATAGTAAATTTTTCAGTAGGAAAAGAGACATGTGTGGTATACATCTATCTACCCCAAAGTTACAGGACAACGAGGTGGCGGAGGTGCGCGATACATCTATTACACCACCATTTTTTGGGAGGATAAAATGCGAGATAGAAGAATCATAAGCCTGGGTCAGTCTAAATACAAGAAAAAGAAGAGGGAAAAGATTAAAATGTGAGGAAGATATATCATAGTAGGAGGAAAAGGAGGCAAGCACAATGATAAGAAATTTTAGTGTGCACCTCTCCTAGAACACCTCCATCGAGCCCAACTTAAACCGCGCACACAACCAGTCCAGGAGGAGAAGGGTGGGATGAAGAAATACAAGGGTAGGTGAGGAATCAGAGGGATAAAGGAGTTCTCATGTGATACATATTGTAGAGGAATATCTCAAACATCTTGAGCGTGAAGAAGGAGAAATACCTTTCTACTCCTCAGTGCACATGGAGGATCATGAGAAAGAAGAGGATCATAAGAAAGAAGAAGAGAATGGACAAGGGGCTAAGAAACAAGAGGAAGATGACACCAACCATAAATAGGAGGATTTTGCATAGGAGTTTCCATGTGAAAAATGTGTGACAGGGCCAAGACCATCACATGAAGGAAGATTCTCACATCCTCACACTTTCATGCCCTTTTTAAATGACCCAAAAAAGGTCATCAGGGCTAGATTATAACACAGAATTGATACTGAAGATCTTTATTGTTAGGACGTGTTGGAGAAATCGTAGTCTCATCTTGACACATGCAAGCTACTATCTTTTACGATGCACACGTATATGGAGGACCTGGAGTTTGAATTAAATCCAAGGGCTCTCCATGAGTGGAAGGGAAGGAAGGATCTAACTAAAAATATTTCAATTTTGGACTCAACCGACTTGATTGATGTGCAAGTCAAAAACGCGTTGATAAAGTTAGTCACTAAATTTATGCGCAGGAATGTAAATAAAGGCTCACCATTGTGTGATACCAGAAAAAAAAATTGTAGATGTGAATAAGAAAAATAGGTAACTCACAACTGAATTAAATAAAAAAGATGAGGAATACCGAACTTGACGTAAAAATGTCCAAGCTTATTCATACTATTGTGTATTCTTGTCTAGATGTAATTTTGAAGGCTAAGAAATATCAAAGCAGAGAAATTGATAACTTGGGATAATTGGTTACCATGTTGATAGAGAAATTCAATTCAAGATAGGAACCAAATGCAAGAGTTGGCCAAGGAGAGGAGGGAAGAAATTAAGAGAAGAATAAGGGAGTATTAAGAACTTGGCACATAGGTTAAGAAAGCTTCACAAAAATCCAAGAAAATATTCATCAATGTTGTGAACACTTCCATTATTAACGCATGCCTCACAGAAGAGGAAGTGAAAAAGAAGTTTCCTCTAGGCCTCCTTATATACGGGAGATAAGGTGGCATGCGTAAATATTTTGCAGGAGTTAGAGGAAATGAAGAAACTTGTCAAAGACAAGCATGACTAGGGGATCATCGTGTCATGTTGATGAAGGGGGTAGAAGTCTTAGAAGGAATGACTTTTGAATGCCCGAAATCTTTTGTCCTGAATCGTAGGAGAAATCTGGTGGAGTAACCTTGGAGGGGCTCTATGAAATTTTTGAAGCCTTACCAAGAAGGTGAAATCTCGCGCTTGAAGATTGGAATAAATTAGTGACAAAGCTTAGCGTGTAATTCTAATACCTCTTTAGAATTCCTTAGTCTCAATTTTTGGTCACGTGGGAACATATATTCTTTATTAAAGTATTATTTTCATTCTTTAGGGAATTTCCTAAGTTTCCTTCATTCAAAATTCTTCCATGATCCTTGATTCATTCATTCATTTATCCATTCTTGATATTTCCAAGGATGGAAAATATACCTAGTGAGGGATAATGTTGGGATGATGACACGACTAAGTATTATATATGCGTGAAGGCTAGATAGTGCGCGACAGTTGCGTGCAGATGTATGACAAAGCATGGGCATGAAGGTTTGTGTGTGGAAACAATAGGAACATGAGATAGTGTGAGAGTCAAGAAAATTAAAAATAAGAAAAAGTAGAAGTTGACATGATCACCAAGGCATGCCAGAAATAGACAAAGCTTGGATAGAGTAAATCTAAAACAAGATAAGGACATGCAAGGATAAGTATAGACATGGATAACACATGAGAGGAGAAAATCTATTAATAGCATAGCACAAGAATAAATCAAGGCTATTTATAACACATTGACAAAAATAAAGCTTCCAAAGTAAATCCAACCACTTGAGGAGAACCTTGGATATATATCTAATTATAAGAAAGTGTTAGTCGTAAAATCATGCACTCTATGTATAGGTTTGGTCTATTCTTTCAGTCTAACTTGATTTAGCAGTTAAGGACAAGTTCCCACCCTATATATACTTGTAAATATCCATGTAATGAGTATGTAAGTATTGTGATTCCTAGTAGTGTTGCATGAGTATTGATCGATTCATGTTTTGCGCATGAATCTGTAGATGAAGATTGTCTAAGCATATCATGAAGTTATACCACTAGTCAATGTAGTTTGTATAAGCATAATAATTGTAATGGATATTCAACTCTCTTTTGGTTGTATATAGTGATCTTGTGCATTTTGTGAATTTGTGAGTATATATTCTCCATATAATTTGTATGGTGTGATAACCATGAATGCAAAAACTACATCTTGGAATCCAACACAAGAAGGATCTCGATAGGTTTGTGCACACATCAGGTGAGCATATAGACCTATGTCTAGGTGAATGGTTATCATGCCAAACAATTTTATGCTAAACCTAGAATACGACATGAAAATAACCATAAGGGATTCCTTAATTTTAAGTGGATAAAGAGGACACTCAACAATTGCGTGGGGATCAGGAGGAAGATCATAAAGTGAGGGGAGAATTATAGATATGGGGATGGGAGCCTTTGAAATTAATGTATAAGAATCCTCTCATATTTTGTAGCTACATAAAAATCCTAAATAATATTAATTCCTCCTATGAGTTGAATCATGACAACAAGATTAGAATCAAAGGATCTCAAATAATAAAATAATGTCATACCTAGTTAAGGTAGGATTTCTTGAAGGATTCTTCTCCAAGTCCTTATGAATATGAGATTCAAGTATGAGACAAGCTCCATTGGAGCTCTCTTTATAGTGTTGAGGTAATCCATGAGAGATATTATGTCTACATTCTCCTTGAACTATATCCCCAAATTTTCTTCCAGTTGATCCTATGTGGAAATGAATTGTGTAGCCAAACTTAGGTACCATTCTTGAGAATTATCTAAATGAAGAGATAAAAAGTACAAGGAAAAACTTCTCTTCTACAATATTGTGTATGGCATAATGATTGAATATATAGTTAATGTATTGAACATGGCTTCTATTACCATTCCCATAAAAGAGGGGAAGATTTTTTAGGGTTGATTTGGGGATTTCATCCCACTGCTGCAAATGTATGGGGATAGAGTTGAAATGATGGAATGGGTAAGTTCCTTATAGAGCCATGAGAGAGTGGAAACATTAGGATATGAAAGGGGATGGAAAAGTGGTATATAAATGGAAAATTGGGTCTTTAAGACTAGTGGAGTTGTCAGGTGTGTTGAAATGATGCATCCAAAGGCTAGACATCACTAAGACACACATCAATATTAAATAAATGAGTTACAAATTACTTAAGAGGTCCCACCTAGTATGCTAAAAATTGTTCTCACCTAATATTGCACTCTTTTTTGAGGCCATGTTTAATACCTTAGTGAAATATTGGAATGTCCCTAAGTTATGTGACCTTGCTCCTTAGGACAGACCTCCATAGAAGGTTAGTTCCTTTACCCATATAATCTATTGCTAACACTGCTCCTAAGATAAGCTACTTATTACAGGGGAAAAGGGGAGGGAGAAATGGATGAAATAAACTAAGAAAAAGGGGTGGCGATTTCATGAAAATATAAAGTGGATCATTCATCTTGAGATGGAAACAAGAAGACAAATACAAGTCCAAGAGGGCAGAAATAAGACATAGTTCAACTCTACACTTTATCAAACTTGATTCCCTACATGATTGACACAATCAACTAAAACAATGTAAAATAACTCACACACAACATAAAATGGAAAAACAAAGAGGTAAGGAAACAAGAAAAAATATCCAAAGAGTAAAAGAGAACCACAATAAACATCATATTATTGTCCTTAAATATACACAATCCAGTTTTAGCCATTTGGAAGGCATTGAATGCATTGCACAAGTCCATGTGAAATGTCTGCAACTTAGAATGTTTAGCCACCATTTTGGTATGGTAACTTTATATTTGGGAGAGGATACTTTACAATGAAATTTGAGTTGTATTTTATAGAAGAAGAAGAAAAGAGAGAAGAGATCATAAATTAAGAAGATCATCCACTTATTCACCCACCAAGGACCAATCAACATTAATATGTACATAATAAGTATGGATTTCATTCTCATAAATTAAGGGGAATAATTATATTATTAATTTAATTTAACTATTACTCCAAGTATCAAATTCCACAGTCCAGGATTATAGTTTTATATATGTGCAAGAATATTCAATAAATTAAATTCATAAAGTAAGTTCACACCAGTAAAATATATGCAGAATGTAAATAGCAAATTGACACAAGATTTATAGTGGGGAAACCTGTAGGTAAAAACCCCACTCAGGATAAATGACTTCCCTTTATTAGAATTTATTGAACACTTTTACCCAGCACCTCCACTTCCTCCTCGAGTTCCAAAAAAATTGATTGCACAACAATTTATAACAATAAAATATTTTTTCACACAATCTCTACTTTCGTGAAAGACTGCCATATTAAATAGGGTGGGTGATTCAATTACACACGGGTGCACCATTTCACTCTTTATTAAATTAAATCAAAATATTTATTTAACACTTCCACCTAATGTGGAAAGGGGAGCCGAAAACATTTAATAAAGTTTATAATTAAACTTTAAATAAGGGGTGTAAGTGGTGGCCCACCTAAATAGTGTCCCCCACTTAATATTATCACCATAACACTCCCCCTTAATTTTAAGTGAGGAAAACATGTCAGATTACCTTTTTCTACAAAAGGATTTGCAATCCATAAATCATCAATGACGATTTAGGTTTGCATGTAAATAAGGGAAATCATATAGATATTCCCGCAAAACTTCTAAGGACGAGTGCTTTACATATGAATACTTGCATAAGATTATGGAGCCTTTTATAAAATAAGGAACTCCCATAACTAATGCTTCGCTTGGAATTACAAGTAAAATCACATGTTGTGATCATTTACTTAAGACTCGCATATAGTGATTTTTTACAAAATGGAGGAAGTATAAGAAGTTTACAAAAAAGGTTGTTAAGAAATGACATTGTCATGCATGTTCCCTCTCAATAGAAGCTCAGAAAGGCTTAATAAGGCATGAAAATTTCAAAACCTCACAGTACTCAGTGGCTTGGTGAAAATGTTTGCAAATTAATCTTTGGTCAAATAGAACTTGAGATCAATATTTTCATTTAGGACTTTCTCTTGAATGAAGTGCATATGAATTTGTAAATGCTTCGTTCTTTGATGTTGAATTAGATTTTTCACAAGAGAAATGAAACTCTATATGTCACATAGAAGAGTAGTGCTTCCTTTGACATCCATATGGAGTTCATCCAATGGTCTTTTCAGCCACATGGTTTCTTTTGTTGCTTCCATAGAACTTTTATATTCTGCTTCAGTAGAATAAATAGAAACTGTCAATTGCTTCTTGCTACTCCAAGTGATGACACCTGCACTAAACTTGAAAGCATATCCATAAGTAAATTTTCTATCTATAATATCACCAACATGGCTAGAATCATAATAACCACAGTTTTGCATCATTACAATAAGAAGAATACAAACCATAATTAATTGTTCTTTTAACATATTTTATAATTCATTTTTCCATTTTCCAATAATCTTCATAAGGATCCTACATGAATCTAGAAACAAATCCTATTGCATATGAAATATCTGGCCTAATAATAGTCAAATAAATTAAACTACCAACTAACTGCCTATATAAAGTAAGATTAAATTTACTTAAAATAATTCACATACCAAGGTATTCATTAGGAATGGCTAATTTAACACCAAAGTATATAGCCAGAATGAGCTAACATGGGTGTGTACTAGGTCAACTCAATGTTAAATATTTTAAGTAAATTAGGGGTATCAATAAAGCCTTGTGACCCTGACATTGCTAGGACTACTGATAGGATTTCCAGGATCCTGAAAAAGAACCATGTATTAAAAAATGATCTTGAAACGATTAAAACCATAAGACAACCAGCTTTCAAAACCCTATTGTCTTGGTTATTTCTTTAATTTTAAGAATTAAGGGGTCTTATCTATGTACCAGTGTGTGTGCAAGAATAGATACATCAGTGACATGGTGAGATCACAAATAATGATACTTCATGAACATTTTCATAGATTCAGAATTTAACTGGGTTGGTAAATCGGCATTATCAGAACACAAAAATCGTAACAAAGCACGACAGATGCCTGAATAACAAACTATTAATAGTCTTACAGAATGGCACTACAAAACTAGAAAATTGTGTGAAGCTGTCGAGTTTAAGAAACACTCAAACAACCTAAATCGCATTTTTAAGTTTATAGCACATATAATTCCTTGGAAACCCAAGTTATTCATAATATGACAACCTTTACACCCCCTGCCCTTGCATGCTAAATTATTTGGTTTCTTTTCTTTTCACCATTTTGACATTTTGAGTGTTTTACTCATCCGCTATTGGTAAATCTCCCATCCGTGTTGAGCATGCTAACTCTAGGATAATCCTCAATTTAATTCCCCCTCATTTTGGTTACAGGAGCAAAGATCTTCTTACATAGTTGATACCAGGTTATTTGATTTGATATTCTTACGAATTGTTTATTTTATCTTTTGCTTTAGTCAATTTTTCACATCTCTTCTAGGAACAATGTATACTTTTGGTCAAACTAATTATACATACCAGTCCGGATCCTACAATGCTCATGCTTTAGAAGAAGGAATTACTAATTCCCAAGATGATTATTCTGGTATAGGAACCGAAACATTGGCATTACATCCTCAACTTTCATAGCGTATCCAAAAGATCCATCTCTTCATCTTGACCTGCAATATGAACCTAACTTTTGAGGACTTAAATTTATCACATGTAGGTCTGGGATCTAATTTAACACCAACTTCAATGGGAATGGAAACATGTTTACAATCAATCATGTTAAATCTTTTAAGTAAAGGAAGTAGCATATTTGTGATTGAGATGTAACAATAGATTTATGATCTTGAAAGATAACCATGCCTAAAAATGTCATTTATTCAGATTCTAAGTCAGTCAATTCAAAATGTTGTCCTTAATCTTTCTTTGATTCTAAGAATTAAATTTTTATCACTACTAGTAATCGACAGGTCATCAACATATAAGACAATAATTATAATATGATTATTTTCATACTTCAAAAATAAATCATTATCAGGAAAAAATGAAAAGAGAGGTTTGAAACCAAGATCCTGAAAGAAGACTATTTATTTTAGCATACAAAGCTCTAGGGGCTTGTTTAAGACCATACAAATAGATTCTCAGTTTACACACATATAATTCCTTACCAAGTTCTTAAAAACCTTTAAGTTAACGCATGTAGATTTCTTCTTTCGGGTCACCATTTAGAAAATCATTTTTAACATCCATTTAGTGAATCTCTCAACCATATTGAGCAGTTAATACTAGAAGAATTCTAACAATGCTCATTTTGGCTACAAGAGAAAAGGTTTCAACATAGTCGATATTTGGTTTCTGAGTGAACCCATGAGCTACTAATCATTCCTTAAATTTATCAATTTATGTTACAAATCTATACTTAATTTTATATAACCACCTAGATCCTACAATGCCTCTTTTTGAAGGAGGGGACAAGGTCCCAAGTGTTATTTTTAATTAGGGCATAACTATACTCATCTTTCATAGCTTCAATCCATTTTTCATCTTAGTTGGCTTCTTTGAAATATTGTTGTTCAACCTCATATAGGGTCATCAAGGCATGATAAGTATACTGACTACGGATCATATTTCTAAGGCTATCAGGATGAGAGTCTTTAATTAGATTTTGAGCTCATTTAGGAATTCTAGAATGTGACACATTTTGAGATGATTCCCCCTCAATCTCTATTATATATGGAGTAGGATATTCATCATCTTGAACTTTTATTTCCATATTGTACAGAGAAGGATTATCAAGCTCTACTTTAAAAGAAACAGAGGAGGGTTCACATGAAGTTTCAAAAATGTTTTCTCTAGAACATGAACATTCCTATTTTCTACTATGTCATGTTTAAAAGGATCGTATAATCTTAATCCTTTTGTACAACAAACATATCTGACAAAATAGTAGGATCATGTGTAGGAGGTCAAATTGATTTTCTTCTATTTAATTTTTGGAATAAAGAGATAAGGTAGGACTACTGAATATTCTTAGGAGTGTGAGATATTTGGTTTTTTTAATGCATACTTCATGAGGTGTACTTTGATGTAAAGCTTTAGTATGAAATCTATTTAGAATATAGATTGTAGTATTTATCACTTATGCCCATATAAACCTAGCATACAGGATTTAGTAGGAATTTGTGGCATCATTTGAAACATGAATCATAGTCCTAGCCATTTCTAATATGGTCCTATTTTTCCTTTTTGTAATGTCATTTTGTTGTGGGGAATAGATATTTGTCAACTCAAGATGAATCCCGCACAGACACACAAAACTCATAAAACTTCTTACTAACATACACACCTTTGTTAACAATTCTAATTATTTTTATTTTCGGATTAAGAAGTTTTCAACTAAGGCTTTAAACTCTTGGAATTTGGACAAGACATCAAACTTTTTCTTAATGAAGTATGACTAGGTCATCCTAGAGAAATCATCAATAAAGCATACAACATACAAGGATCCACTGAGAGAGGGTACTTCAAGTGGACCTCTCACATCACTGTGAATCAACTCTAATATATGAGATGAATTCAGATCGTGATGTTTGTGAAACAGTTCAATGTGTTGCTTACCATGCAAGCAACTTTCACATGTTTCATGACTAGATTTCATTTTAGGAAGACCTATTACAAGGTTCAGATGATACATTTCATACATACTCCTAAAATTCACATGTCATAGTCTTTCATGCCAAAGTTGAAGATCGTTTTTAGAAATAGAAGAAAATTAAGTTTCAGAAACAAATCCATCATAAATATATAAACCATTTTTCCATATTCCCTCAACAATAACATCATTGAGTTGATTTTTCACATACCATTTATTTTGTAATAATAAAAATTTATAATTTTCTTTAGTTAATGTGTGAGAAAGATAAAAGGTTCTTTTTCAACATAGGAATGAATAACACATTCTTAATTGTTCCATTTTTCAATTTAACATTCCCACAACTTTCAAATCGAATGATAGAATTGTCCCCTAAATATATATTTTCCTGACATTCTATAACATTTGTGAGGATTTCATGAATGCAGGTCATGTGCCTGGAAGGCACCACTATATAGGATCCATTTGTTGTCATTCAAAGCCAAGAGTGTAGTATATAGATAAATAGATTTCTCATCGTTATTTGAATGGTTTTGATTCTGGTTCTAGTTTGAACTTTCTTCTGATTGTTAAAGCTCTTGTTTTTAATATTTTTAACAAATTTGTTTATTTCCACATGAAAATCAGACTCCTTATGACCAAATTTTCCACATTTGTTGCTTGTGCCATTGAATTTCACTTTAAATTTTGACTTTTCCTGATAGGATTAGTGTTAAGATTATATTTAAATTTGATTTAAGATTTTGATTTTTGATTTTGATTGTTTTTATTTTGTTTTGAGAGGTTTTGACAATTTTGAGAATAATGCCTGAGAGGTATTCTCTTTTGAATCAAAAATTTCCAGGACTCATTCTTCATGAATTAGGAAGAGATGAAATGGTATCCAGATCAGGTAAATCAGTTTCGTTTTGGTATTTAGAGTTCAATATTGAGATGTAGTTTTATAAATTTCATGGATGTTTATCTGAATGATAAAATATATCAATTTATCTTGAAACAATTTATAATTACATCCAGCTAACTATGCTTTAATGTTTTTAATTTTTGCTAAATAATTAACTATTTTTTCATCCCCCTTCATGGGAGTTGTAAATAGTTCCATGATGAGTTTAATTATTTTTGAGAGGTGATTGCCCTCATGCATTGTCTTATAGTTGTTTCCAAGCATTAACAAGAGAGTCCATGTGTCCTATATGCAGTAAAAACTCATCTTTTATGCTTTGCAATAGGATCGACATGGCTTCCTGAGGATCTTTGGGAGAAGGTGCTTAGGTTTTCAGGGGTTCTTGGTCTTCCGGTGGGTCGTTTCTCCACACTATTGACAATATCCCACTAGTTTCCTCGCCATAAAAATGGATTTTAACCTAACTCGCCAAATACTATAGTTTGTTCCATTTAACAATTGTGATTTATCCATTGAAAAATTGTAGTTCCGATCCATTTTTCAATGATAAATGCAAACAAGCACATTTTGAAAAACAAGTTTAACTAAAAATATTTTTTCGCTAAACAACAAGCTTTAATAATTTTTTCAAACAAAAAATCAAACTTAATTAAGTTTGAAATAAATATATGATTTTTGAAATACCCCTAGCTAAACAAAGAAAACTAAATGTAGTCTAATTTCTATTTTTCTCAAAATGATTCCAAAAAAATAAATACTAGACACTTTGATTTTTTTTGCTAAAATTTTTAATAAAATAAAAAATTTAAATACTTTACCATTTAAAAAAATTAACACACTACGAGGGTCGAAATGTCAAACTCCTCGTCTCTAGTGCTCTCACTTAGCCTTCACGAGGCCCTTCACTTAGCCACATAGAGCTATTTAGTTTTTATGGTACTTAGTTAACAAGAGTTTATAAATTTAAAATAAAAATTAAACTAATTTATTACACTCCCATGAATTAAACTAATTCGAGGGTTTTTTCAAGAGTTTACCCTCCTGCAGTATTTAACTTTTAAAATTCTGCTTGTTTGGTATTATTTGGTTTGTTATGTAGGAAGGGGGCACCAAAAGTGCAAATTTGATAGTTTTGAGCAAATTCCTTATGATTATCCAATACAATCTAGATTGTAGAGGATTTAGGAGATGGTGTTTCAGGGGTACAAGCCACTTAGGGCCAAACAAAAATGGTAGGGGGCATTTTTAGTTTATACCGCCTCTTATTTATGTTTTATTTAGTATTTTTTTATGTTTATACACTTGTTTTTTATGATTATTGTATTTTACAGAGGCATTAAACAATGGAGTTTGGAGTATTATCTACAAATATTAATAATTATTACAGGGTTTACACTTTACAGTAGGTGTTTTAGTGTGAATGGAGGGATTTAACACTAAAATCATGTTATATTTGCTCTATGTGAGACATTTGTTCCTCTCTACGGCCAATTTCAATGTTTACCTAGGGCGGTTAGGGCTTGTACAACCGTATGTAAATATTTTCAGGAGTATTGAAGGTACTAATTGTTGTTTTGATATTATGCACGTTTCCATAATGCCTAGAGGAAGCACGTGTAGGTGGCAATAGGGCATTACTGGATTTTAGCACATAAGAAATCAGGCTGTCCATAGGGTTTAGATCAACCTTTGTATATTTGTTAAGGGGAAAGTTATCTTCCTATTATAGAGTGCGTTTCAGGGTTATTAAGAGACCATTGTTTTGTTTTGTTTTGTTTTGGTTGAGGTATAGGGGTGGCTACCTAAAAGCCAGGACAAGATCAGTATTTCTCTTAATATCTGTTAATGAATAAGTTTTAATTTATATTGTTATTTATTTCCTTTTCTAGGTTTATGGCTTAAAAAAATAGGTGCCCAGGGTGTTTTTTAGGGCATATAATGTTTATTCAACAACCAGTTCACGCTTCAGGATCAAAATAGTTTATTGCCAATATTTCAGGGTTATATTTACTTTATTGTTTGATTAAATCTCAATGTTCATCCCGTGCCAAGAAGAAATTGTATGAGTAATTTATAAAATTGCACAGATTATATATGAATTTAGGTAAATTTTATGTATGTTTTTTAATTAAAAAAATCTATTTTGTAAGTATGAGTTTGTGGAATTCTTGCACCTACAATAGTAGAAATTTTGATCTAATAGAATTGTATTGAAGACTACTAATGCCCCTCTAGAAGCACTTATATCAGTTTCTGATTTCCAGAAGAAAGCATTTTCATGCACACACTTAAAACTATCAACTCTGATACCATGTCAGAAATTAAGGAGAATAAATAAATTATTAATTAAATTAAATTATTACTCTAAGTATTGAATTCCACACGGTCCAAGATTATAGTTTTAGATATGTGCAAGAATATTCAATAAATTAAATTCACAAAGTAAATTCACAACAATAAAATATATGCAGAATGTAAATAACAAAATGACACAAGATTTATAGTGGGGAAACCCCGTTGGTAAAAACCTCCACTCAGAATAAAGCACTTCACTTTTATTAGAATTTTACTTGCAAACAATTTTACCCAACATCTCCACTTCCTCCACAGGTCCCTCAATAATTCACTTGCACAGAAATATTTAAAGAAGTATTCAAAATATGAAATCTTCATAGCAATCTCTACCTTTTGGGAGAGATCGCCCTGTTAAATAGGGTGTGTGATTTCGGTGTACACATGGGTGCACCGTTTCACTCTTCATTAAATTAAATCAAAAGCATTTAATTTAAAACTTCTACCTAATGTGGAAAGGGGAGCTGACAACATTCAATAAAGTTTATAATTAAACTTTAAATAAGGGATGTGAAGTAGTGGCCCACCTAAATGGTGTCCCCACTTAATATTGTCATCCCAATGGCCATGACTTTATTGGATGATGCAAAATCACATCACATCACACCATGAATGCTTAGGACAATTCAACGCTAGTTGTTGGGAGTGATTTGATCTGATTTGGGTGTCATTTGAATAAAAAATAAGCTTGAAAAGGCCAAAAACTCTATCACAAAATTCTCCTTGATCTCTCCATTATCTTATCTAAAAATGATCCTAAACCGAATCTATATTCAATATCTTTCTAATGATGCCATGTGCAGGTTAACAAGATCTCTAGATCAAAAGATATAAGCATTTGAAATAGGTCTAGAATGTGGTCACATAGTTCAAGTTCAATTTTACCACCACCTAGCTATATAAGAGATCTATGGAAATTGGAGCTAGTTGTTCATATTTATGCACAATCCCTAAAATATGTAGAGACTAAATGATACAACATACTACAAAATTAAGAATATGTTGTGAGGGAAAGGGAACTGCAAAAAATTATGGGCAATCTATTTACATATGAACCCTACCAATCACATGACATTTCAGAATACATCACCTCTCCTTCATATTAATGTGATGAAAATGATTTTTTGGCCACCATTATCAAATGGAACATGGATGAAATTTTTAGAATCCTACAACACTTAATATGCAAGGATTTGTAACAACAAAAACTTGTTCTCGTATTAGGTCTGAAATTAACTATGAATGATGTTCTAGAAATATTTTCTTGGAAATAAGATGGTTGGAACTTATGTATGATGGTGGATTCATGGATTTGAAAGGAATCCTAAGAATGCAGATAACTACAACATGAAGAATAATGGGAAAGGGTAGTATACAAGATCTGGGAGATGGTGTTCCCAACATTTCTAATCCAACAAAGGGAAACTTAATATTTTTCTTCAAATAGTCACTATTATAACATGTAACTATATCAATTAGTTTTTCCTAAATGGTGATTAAATTTTCCAATTTTTTTATTGGTGTTTACATACAATCATGTTTATGTTTGATCTTTTTCCTTTTTTGTAAGGCTTGTTTAGTAACTTCTTTCTATATTAAAAAAAAATCAACCAATTTTTAGTTAGTATTTTTTATTTTTTTAAAATTAAGTGATCTAACCAATTAGTAAATAGTTTAAACTTTCATGAACCAATTAAAAACTATCATAATCGTGGAAATTCAAAAGCTATAAAAGGTATCAAAATTATGTCATTCAAAATGGGATCAAGGATAATTGTATTACAATGAAAATACATTGAAATATATAATAAAATTCACTTAGACACTTCAAATGACTAGCTAAAATGAAAATTGTATCTATCACCTATTAAAATATACATTCATCTGAGGGTTCTCAACCATGATGAATCCAGGGAATACCATGAGCATTCGATGATATCCCTAAATAATTCAAGGATAAACCATGAATCGACATCAAAGAAATCTCATATTAAGTCATGGATGTTGTTCATTTGGTCAAGACCATCACTCATTTAATTGATAATATCTCTTGTTAAGTTGAGCATATCGTATAAATTATCGAGATCATCCCACTACTCTTCAAGATTATTTTCACTTAATAATTTTTTACCAAAATTATGACTAAATTTTGTTGGACCGATGGAAGGAGAATGGGAGAATACTAACTAATATCTTAACATGTCCATTCATATCAGGGATTTTAATATTATTCCTTATGGTAGGTATATATTTTTTATCCAATAATTTCTATGCATTCTTTAATCCAATCACATTAATAAACACCCAAATGCTTTATTACAGTGATTTCAGTACGACAAAATGGCCACAGTCGATTTCATAACAAGTTGCAGGTCCACCTCGGTGATTGGACTCCTCAGCTCGTTTTCCACGTGTTCAGTTGGCTCATTATGATGTCGACAGGCAGTTGAACCCACTTCAGATACAGGTGCAGCTAGATCCAAATCGATCAATTTGTATATTGTAAAATGAGTAGATAATTCTATACATAAACGTCTATCTAAATGCCGCAAATAAAACTTAAAAAGACCATTATGTAGCACAATCCATAAATTTACAGAGAGATTATCTCCGAGTGTAGATCTTCGGTGATGGGGTACGCGAGGATTGACATCAGCGGCAGACTGAGCTGTGAAGCCAACGTCGCCTCGCGCCGGCCCAGGGAGCCCCGTCACTCGCCGCTCTGTAGACTAAATCGCCACCACATCACTGGCTTCCACGGGCTTATCCTCTGAGCTCTCCCCTGTTGCCTCCAAATCCTAATTATAGAAAATTCAATGATGGTTTATCTGTTATAAATAATTGTTTTTGGGGGGGTTAGTATATGAAATTGAGAATAAATCAGAGATTGTAACCTCTCCAATGGTGAGTTTCGGGCGCCCAAGATTATTGTCCCTCCTGTCGAAAAATCCTGCCCTCTCATTGGCATCGGCAGTGGCCTGCATGGCGGGGGAAACGCCTCCTTTCTCAGTGCGTCCTCTTATCTTTTCTCTCTGCACTCTGTATGGGAGCGGCGTCCTGGAGAGTGATGGGTTGTGTTGTGGAAACACCGCTTACGTTGAACATGTTTCTGTATGCGATGGGCTCCAACAGGTCTGCCTCCGCCTCTGCACCACTCTTCTTCCTCTGTTTCTGGCTCATTTCTGTTATACGAATTATATGGGCTCTTATTCCTTCTAATTAAATAAAATTTTGTAATATGTAGTATGTTGGGATAGTTAATCTAAGCTATGAACAGCTATAAATAAAGTAAATAAATGTAGTAAAGAAGTATGTAAATGAGCTAAACAGCTATGTAAAACGAAATGTTAACCCTAATATGCAAGAGAGAAGAGGAAAGAACTTAGTTGAATAACAGATGCTCGCGAGACTGTGTCACATAGCTGACTAGAGAATTTGGAAGCAGGAACAACTGTGCAAAAGCTCCGAAAAGGGTGGATCTAGAGCATCTCGCTGGACTAGAGCGTCTGGAGAGGGATTGGGGCACCTGCGAGCACTATGGTCTGTAAACTGAGAGACCTAGTTTGCGTAAAAGCTCTGAAACTAAATATTAAAGGGCTAGGAGGTGGTCTAAAACCCTCGTTGTGTGTTGCATCAGATTCGTTGTCCTATACTAAGTGTCGTCAATAATCCAAGATGATGTAAAGACCTATAAAAAAACAAGAGAAGTATCAAAACCCTAAAAAATGAAATATGCAAATGAATGGGTCAGACTGACCTCAGCTGCCACAACTGTGGGCTTACTAACTGAGCATTATACTACATTTCAGACCCAAATGTAGTTTTGGTGAGTGTGTGCATAATGTGCCCTAGGTGCTCTTGTGCAAGTCACACTTTTTGAAGTAGCGAGCAATAACTAAATGTAGAAAATGTAATAGCACATGTGTGTATGGAATAAAATAGAATCTCTCCCCCCTTTGAAGTGTGATGCAGATGTCCTAGCCTTATGCCTTGTGGTGGAGCTATGTGGATGCAAGTGATCTCCAATGCAATAGATGGATGCAACTCTAAATGGATGATAGTAGTGAATGATGTTAGGTCCCTCATTATGGTCTCATAACTTTATATTTATAGGTTTTTCTTGATCTAATTTTGTAATTAACCCCGAAATGGCCGACCACCAAAACGATAAGAAGCTAAAACGGCCAGAAAGAGCCCAAAAGACGACAGGAAAGTGCAAAAGGGACCGAAACACCCCTGGTGGGACCAAGGCACCCATGGGCACCCTAGTCAAGGATAAAATAACGTTGGTTGATAGAAGTTGACTGGGTAAATGGGTACAAGAGGTTGGTAATGATGAAATAGAATAAAACAAGATGACCAAAAGACAGGGGTTAATTAGTACTTTCTTCACTCAAAAACTTTCTAAATAGTAGTATGAGACTGGGATTAAATAATGTCTAAAGTGAATGATTTTGTGAATACACCGTCATTCGAAAAAAATTATATTGCTTTGTGTATTCACATTATAACCACCATTGTTAGAAGTTAATTTGGCTATGCTTGTGTTTGGTCGTGTTGCTTGTTTGGCGTGGAATACATATGCGTCGTGGCGCAAACAAAAAAAATAAATTTCTCATGATGAAACACAATGCTTGTCAGTGAGTAGCAACTGTCTCAAATTATATAAATCATTGAACCTTATAAAGTGGTGCTTAAAATAGGTTTATAATCATTTAATTTTATACATGACCTTTATCGTTAACAAGAAGTAAGGCAATCACCTCTCAAAAACGCATCTGATTTGTATATTTGTATTTTATGATGTTAAATCTTGTGTTTTCAAATATTTACTACAAAAATTATAGATAATCTCAATGTATTTGCTATAAAATTGATGGTTTTGGTATTTTATTGCAAGAAATCAATCGAAAAAATCTCAATAACCACATGAAACAAAGAAATCGAATTACTTTGTAGTTGCTCAAGTTAAACATAGATAATGGATTGATGATTTATGATATAGCATGATTAAACCAAGTATAGTTTGTAATAGAATGTTTCTTAGGGTAAGTGCACCAAGATGACAGAAAAAAAGAGATAACTCACATAGAGAGGTATGTGTTTAGGGGTGTACTAAGTTTAGATATGTAAACTAGGGGCTTGCATTATCTTTAGTAAAATAAATATTCTTATATATCATAATCTGTGACTTTATTTACTAAATATAAGGATAAGGCGTCGCTTAGGCCTTTTGCAATTAAATTGTATAAAGCCCTAATTATGTGTGAGTGCATAGTTTGTAGGTAGGCTTGTGAAAAAATGGGCATATTTCAATACAATTATTGTTATGTCATGAGTGAATGTCTTTATTTAAGAAAATATGAATAAATTAGATTTCCTTAAGATACAATCAGATGTGCATAAATCTAGATTTGGGAAAATACAATTGGAATATATTATAGTCATTTCTCATTCTTTCATGAAAAAAGCTTGTTATTCGAGTAAATTTGTGTCGGTTAGGCATTGCTAATATACAACCAAATAGATTTTTGGTAGACTTGGGGGAAATTAAGCATATATGAGAAACATATGTTATTGTTTTGTAAATCAAATGTCATTATTGTTTTGTAAATCAAATTAGGCATCTATGTTTGTCAACCCATTTTAAGTGATAATATTTTTTAAATAATGCCATTTAAAAATATAAAAAAGCCAAGTATTGTTGATATAGATATTAGGTTTTTAATAATTTAATTGCATGGACTTTGGCTCAAAGGCCTACATCTATCACATACTCCATATATGCCAAGAAACAAATGTCCAAAAGAGCCATCAACTTTACAATCAATATATTTTTCAATAAAGGTCTCATTAGTCTTATAATCAAGATTGTTGAGTTTAGAGAAATTTGACGACCGTGGTTCTATCCAATGACATGTAAAAGTGAGGACCAGTGCTCGGTAAAATAAATAATTCAATGTCATTACTTAAAAACAATTCAATATTAAGGTAGAAACTAGTTGCATTATGAATCTTGTTTTTTATGCATGCATAAGGGTTGGTGGTTCCCTTTATTATTTCTATTCATTTCTAAATCAATATTACATTTTGAGAATGGATATACAAACCAAATTAGTCTAACATGAAAGGTAGAAGACTAAAAAATACCAGGAAGCCTTCGCCTCATTCCAAAGAGATATACAATAATAGTGAGACCCACATACCGATTAAGCCCAAAAAATACAAAAAATAATCCTCACAAGACAAAACAATGACCCAAAAGACATACTTTAGCATTAAATTGTTATAACAAAATTAACTATAACCACCTGGGGAAATCGAGGAGAAGAAGCCCAACCAACACCATCTATCATAGAAACAACATTACCTTAATTATCTGACACCATCTTTTTTCCACCCATAGATTTATTGTAGACACTGAACCCCACCCACTGACAAAGAAAGGAATGGACATTTATTTCCTTATGCTTGAGATTAAAAATCAAGGGGTGATGTGGTATAATAGGCCTATGAAGAGTATCCAAATCAGAAGCAAGGAGGGTAATGTCAACTTCGGATTTGCCTATGGAAGAGCATCCATTATAAGAGTGAAGAAAACCATTTGTCTTGAACTACGTTGCCAGGATACGGATACGATATGCGGATACATCAATTTTAAAAAACCCTTGGATCGATACGTCTTGGATACGTCTGTACATATATATTAAAATACATACATACATACATACATACATACATACATATAGTATATATATATATATATATATATATATATATATATATATATATATATATATATATATATATATATATATATATATACACACATACATATATACACACACATATACATACATGTGTGTGTGTGTGTACATACATACACACCACACACACACACACACACGTGTGTGTGTGTGTGTGTATGTATGTGTATATATGTGTGTGTGTGTGTGTGTGTGTGTGTATATATATGTATGTATGTATGTATGTATGTATATGTATATATATGTATATGTGTATATATGTGTGTGGTGTGTGTGTGTGTGTGTGTGTGTATACACATACACCATACACATACACATATACATATATATACATATACATACATACACACACACACACACACCACACACACACACACACATATACACACACACACACATATATATATACACATACATACACACACACACACACACGTGTGTGTGTGTGTGTGTATATATGTATATGTGTATATGTATGTACACACACACACACACACACACACACACACACACACACACACACACACGTATGTATATGTGTGTGTGTATATATATACATATACATATACATATGTGTGTGTGTGTGTGTGTGTGTGTGTGTGTGTTATATATATATATATATATATATATATATATATATATATATATATATATATATATATATGTATGTATGTATGTATGTATGTATGTATATACATATATATATACATATATGTATTTTAAATTTTTTATGTAAATCTGCTCATTTTACTCATTTTTTAGTCCATAAAAAATTGCAATAGTAATACACAACTTGAATCAATGTTCAAAACATTCAATATACTTAAGACTTTGCATTTTTATTGATCATGTGGCTGCCATACATATGATATACGAATATCATGTCAACATGAATACGAACAAAAGTTGGAATTTGAAAAATATACGAGGATCCATGTTCAAATTTTCAAAACATACAATATACTTAAGATTTTACATTTCATTGTTCATGTGGCTGCCATACATATGATATAGGAGGGGGTGTATTATTTTATTCATTTAGTGTTTAGGGTTCGGTTTTAGGGAGTAGAAAAGTCAAAAATTAAAAAAAATGAAATAGAACTTAAAAAAGACGTAGTTACTGCAAGATACATGCCTGATACGTATGGGATATGTCAGGATACGTCTGTATGTATCCGTGACGTATCACATACGTATTCGTATCGTATCCGTTTCCGATACATATCAGAGGGGATTCGAGGGGGTCTTGGGCATATCCATGCAACGTAGGTCTTGAAATACCATAGCGCCGAATCTAATGGACAAGTAAATCTACCATGACCTATAAATTAAATAAGATAAATAAAAACCAAAACTGATGTTATGTATTCGTGAGAAGATACCATAATGTTCGATATATAGTTAGAATTGAAATATATTTTAAATTTTTCCCTTATATCTATATATTATTACTTTTTAATATAATTTAATGTATTTGTGTGTTTATTAATTATTATAGGTATGGGAATAGTTAATTACCATAGCATTAATGTATTATCATATTTCTTGATTATTATTAATATATTATAAAGTAGAAACTTGAAATTATTGCACCTAAAAAATTATAGCTATGTTATTTGTGTATTTATTAAGTTTTGATACAACCATTTATTAGTGTATTTGTGTTTTTATCAATTAATTGAAAAATATTATAAAATTTTGACTTGATACGATTAGTTAACTAGCAATCGTACGTGAAATGTATGATGTGAATGCCGAAAGGGATATAGTGAAGAAGCGAAAGTGGGTGGAGAGGAATAATCGGAAAGGAAGATGGGTGTAGCAAAAGGCGTTTGAGGGTGGAGAAGTGCATGGGGAAGGAAAGAGGAAACAAGGAGTCAATGTGAAAATGAATTATGTGTGAAGAGCATGACACATATGTCAATGGAAAGTAAGAGAAAACTCAGAGTGGGAAGACATAGATGAAACTACAAAGGGCGATATCTCAATGAATAATTCTAGTATTTTAATAATTATTTATAAACTAAAGATAACAAATCGATATGAGACAAGGAACCTTAGAAAACAAATAACTACATTGATATAGAGAAATGGGCATGCTTAAAAAATTGGTACATCCTTCCAACTATTGGAATCCCCAAAAAATGCAGTGAGCTCAATAGATGTATATAAGACTCCATTGCGAGTGAGAAATAGATCTTATGTTGAAATTTAGTGGAAAATATTCATCTTTTTAATGTTGAATAGATTATTTGAAACACTTTCAAATTATATAGGTGATAGGGTGGCAACAATTTTATAATCTTTATTATAAGTGTTCGGGTGACTAAAAAAATAATCTTGTCTGACACTCAAATTACTTTATAAAACACTAATTTGCAGTGAATCTTACATATTTTATAGAGTTATTCTCCCTCTTTGTCATCCCCTAGATCAACTGTGAGAGATCCACATTAGAACCTTTGGTCATATGGTGAGAGGTTTTCTCGGCTCAAATCTCTCCCCTATACTGGAAGTACCTCCAACATAGAAGAATCAAATTTAGCCATGAATGACCCTTCATCCACATAAATGCTATCAAATTTAGCATCATAATAATCAGAAATGTGACGTCTCATTTGTCCTAGAGAAGGGTACCCTAATTTTCCTTCCTCGCGCTTACTGTTTTTTCTTTGTCTTCTGCCTTGTTTTTACGATGCCTTCCCAACATTAATTTTTTGAGCTTAGATAAGACACCAATTTTTTAGATGGATGTGTCGACGCAAAATTTCTTCCAGGGCTTCATCCCATGCAGATGTTTCATTTTAATGCGATCGATATAGTTGAATTTGGGAGACGCTGGCTCTTTTGACTTGAACCCGTGATCTCTAGGAGAAATTACAGAGACAAATTTTTGTCTTTTACAGTCAACCACTGAATAATTACATTCTTCGGGAAGGAGAGCCCATGGTTAAAAAAGATGTAGTTTCGAACTCATAAATGACAGGTTCCATCCATTAGCGTGCATTGACGTCTGTGTCATGCCCTGGATCAACCGTGAGAGATCCACATTAGAGCCTTCGATCATGTGGCGAGAGGTTTTCTCGGCTCAAATCTCTCACCTGTAGTGGAACTACCTCCAACATAAAAGAATCATATTTATCCATGAATGGCCCTTCCTCCACATCAACGCTATCAAATTTAGCCTCGCAAGAATCAAAAGTGTGATGTTCGATTTTTCCAAGAGAAGGATACCTAATTGTACTTCCTCGCACTTATTGTTTTTATTTGTCTTTTGCCTTGTTTTTTTTATGATGCCTTCCCAGTATTAATTTCTTAAGCTTAGAAAGGTTACCAATTTCTTTGACGACTGTGTCAGTGTAGACTTGCTTGTAGGGCTTCACCCGATGCGGAGGTTTCATTTTAATCTGACTGATATAGATGACTTTGGGAAACATTGGCTCTTGTGACTCGAACATGCAATCTCTAGGTGAAATTATAGAGACAAAATTTTGTCTTTTTTATTCAACCACTGAATAATTTCATTCTTTCGACAGGAGAGGCTACGATTATAATAGATGTAGTTTCGAACACATCAACGACAGGTTATATCCGTTAGAGTGCGTGATGTACGATGCCACGGAGGCCGTTGATCCCTACCATGCATGTCAGTGATATGAGGTCTTGAACCCATTTGGAAGATGTCTTTCAGCGTAATGAATTTAAATTCAAATAATTAAATATTTTACAATTTTATTCAGTATGACAAACTATTATGTAAATATTTTGCGGGGCATATTACTTTATTCAAACCATTACTTCTGGCAGGGCAAGACGAAACAATATATTAATATTAATATTAATATTAATATACCGAAAGTAGGGAAAGTGTGGGAACGACATCTTCCATACTCTATGTCTTGATAATTTAAATGTCACACATTAGCTCGTTAACAAAATTTACAATTTGCATTTTCTACATTTCACACTTCTTTAAATATATTTACAAGAGGAATCTCTACATTTACAGATTCTACATAAAACAGAGTAACTACTTACAATTGACGTTTAATTTTTCTTTAAAAGTACAATTAAACATAGCATTAACTACATAATATTGAATGTGTATGAGATTGATACATATGAATGGAACAAAACTTCCTGTGATAGACTTGTCATTTTCCTTTTATAATAATACAATAACTTTATTTGAGATCCAGAGGCATTAACCATGTTGAAACCCAAGTTAACATTGTAAATTTAGCAATAATTAGATAGTGGCAATGAGAATTAAATTAAATAAATAAATAGAACGTTACAGGGAACTATGCTAAACAGAGCTCAACAAAAATATTGAGAAGAGAATGGATAGTTTTAGCAAATCAATCCCATTTCTCACTATGTTTTTTGCAAAAATCCCTTACTTTCCTCTCCCTAGCTTTCTCTAAACAATATGTTAAGTTTCAAGTGATTCCCTGCAACCTAAATATCAATCAAAATTTAAGAAAAATCAATAAAATTTTAGTCTTGATTAACTTATGACGTTATCTTGACATTACCAATGTCATGGTAATGTTAGGTAGATATTGACAGGGCAACTTAGGCTAACATCAACACAATGTCACCAACTAAATTTTTTTTTAAGCCAACCTATAGTCATGTTAACATCGACTTATAGTTATCCATCACTAATATAGTCAACTTAGCGTCAAGTTAGAGGCATCTCTCACTAATTGTTTCACTATAATGTTGACAACCAATTGAATTTGAAAAAAAAAATGACTATAAGGTGACTTTAGGATGGGTAACTAAACTCTCAAAATGTTATAGTAAAATATTGAATTTCATAAAATAAATATTAAATATTTAATTTTCTAATAATTTAAATTTATTTTACTAAATATAAGGATTAGGGGTCTCTCAAGACATAAATAGAATTGGATTCAAATATTTAGGAGATAGTTTAGAATATATAATTTTCAAAATAAAACTAGGTTAATATTTGGTCATTTTGTGGGATTTTTGATATTGAACCTAATTCTCTTTGGGCGTAAATTTTGCACCAAGTTTTTTTAGAAAACCAATAGTAGTTTCTAGGTTTACATGTTTAGGAGATCTAAGTGTGCCAAAATTAAAAATTGAAAACCATCTTGCATGTCTTTGATTGAACCTAAACAAGGTCTAATCTAGACAAAGTTAATGTAATAATGGCATTCACTCATGAAATAATGAAAAAGGGTTTTCATGTATATTCATTTTTTTCCAAATCCAATCAAAAGCATGTGACACAGCTAGTTACGCCTAATCGATCCAATTTTTATAAATAATGTCATTTCATCACAAAATAAGTTCAACATATTATGCTCAAATATACCCAAAATTTCATCAATCCTACATCATTATAACTATCCATTCACACTTAATCAACGCCTAATCTAGTCAAATTTACTCAAATATTGACATTAGATCACATAATAACAATAAATTGTGTGTAAACATGTCTCATTTTCCTAAAAACTTGCTTCATATATCTAATTGTAGTTATTCAATGCCTAATTCCTATATTGTATCTAATTTTAGCTATTGTGACTTGTATACAATAATGACAATAATGATATTTGATTTATAAAACAATAACATATGTTTCAAGCCTACATCATTATAATTATCCATTCACACTTAATCAACGCCTAATCTAGTCAAATTTACTCAAATATTGACATTAGATCGCATAATAACAATAAATGGTGTGTAAACATGTCTCATTTTCCTAGAAACTTGCCTCATATATCTAATTGCACCTATTCAATGCCTAATTCATATATTGTATCTAATTGTAGCTATTGTGACTTGCATACAATAATGACAATAATGACTTTGATTTACAAAACAATAACATATGTTTCTCATATATGCCTAATTTCCCCCAAGTCTACCAAAAATCTATTTGGTTGTATATTAGCAATGCCTAACCGACAAAAATTTACTCAAATAACAAGCTTTTTCATGAAATAATGACAAATGACTATAATATGTTCCAATTGTATTTTCCAAAATCTAGATTTATGTACATCTGATTGTATCTTAAGGAAATCTAATTTAGTCAGTTTTTCTTAAATAAAGACATTCACTCATGACATAACAATAATTGTATTGAAATATGCCCAATTTTTCACGAGCCTACCTACAAACTATGCATTCACACATAATTAGGGCTTTATACAATTTAATTGCAAAATTCATAAGCAATGCCTTATCCTTATATTTAGTAAATAAAGTCAAAGATTATTATATATAAGAATATTTATTTTACTAAATATAATGCAAGCCCCTAGTTTACATACCTAAATTTAGTACACCCCTAAACACGTACCTCTTTATGTGAGTTGTCTCTTTTTGTATACCATCTTGGTGCAATTACCCTACGAAACGTTCTATTAAAAACTATACTCGGTTTGATCATGCTTTATCATAAATCATCACAAACCCCTTAGTCATTACTCATTGCCTTTCTAAATACTACATGTCAAGATTTTGTTTAATTAATTAGAATTTTTATTAGAATTTTATAAATTTAAATGAAAGAAATTTATGACATATATGGGACAAGATTTAAAATTTACCAAGAAAAAAGGAAATCATACTCTTAAAATTGTTGTTTGTTTTTTAATTTTAGGGGTGTAGATATTGATCTTAAGTTATTTTACCTTTAAAAACTAAGTTAGGCCTACACATTTGAATTGCTTGTGTCAAGTTGTCTAATCATTTGAATTGTTTATGTCATGTTTTCTTATTTTTAAGATTTATTTATTTTTGTCTAATATTTATTATTAAAAATTGGTAAATATTCTCCCATTAAAATATGTGAAAAAGATGAAATGAGAATAGTAATAAATATGATGACATCATCATTCCTTGATATGCACAAAGATGGGAATAACGTGTGAAAGTGTTTAACCAATAAAAAATTAGATAAATATATTTAAAACCTTTTTTCATACAAAAATGTGCTTAAAATTTTTTTAAATCAACATAGGAAAATGTTGGAGTTGAATACTTTGATAATAAGCAAATACACAAAACAACTTAGAAGCTTTTACACAGAAGCAAGACGGTGCTTGTATATTTTATTAATCTTTAAAAATCAAGCATTACAATAAGAAGAGAGAGCTGCAATATTTATAGATATTGGATAGCTTCTATCTCATCCACAATACATGGAAATAGATAAACTAATCTGAGAATGAAATGTAGGATAATATTCACTACCCCTAATTGCCCTTATTTCCCCTCATGAAATCATCCGGGAATAAACGAAATGAGATTGAACAATATCTCACAAAACATGTGATAAGACAACTAAAGACAACTATGAGTTGACTTAATATAATCTAACTAAAGTAAATAAAAATTACTTTATTATAATATAACATTTAACTCATATGTTGAATTAAGTGTTAGTTTATTTCTAACAGAAAATAATACTTCCTTCTTATTGGTTGAAAAATGGAGCAATAATAGTGCATCTGAAATGTATAATAACCCTATCAAAGGTAGGGACTAATAATGTAATGTGGAATATTTTGTTTCCAGTTCAATTAAGTGCGCCATCTTCTGGAGACTTTGAGGGTATAAAATGTTTTCTAGAAGTAAGAAGCACATATTGAGTTACTAAATTGTGTTCATGTATCTTTAGCATCCTTTAGTAATATTATCATATTTGTAGTGTATATATGCATAGCCAATCTACATATTACAAAATACCATGATCGTTAAACTTTTTTTCCATGAAAAATCTAGGATACCTCGTGATACACTCCACATTCGATGGTTTTTTTTTAGGATGACACAATGGTACAAGGAATTACATGATTGGTTGAGGATATATCACAATCAATATGTTATCCCAAATGTTGTACCACAAACAAATTTTGAGCGTCAAAATTACAAGTTTTTTCCATCATATTTGAGCCTAGTCACCTTTAATGGCGGGGGGCAATTCTAAACTTGATTTAAGATTCATTAATTTATCATGACATATATTAAGTGATTTTTGCATTTCCCCTTCAAAAAAAGTTTGATGTTTTTATAAGATATGGCTTCTCCAAATTGGTCTTATAATCAGGACTTTTGATATCATGATAAAATATGCAATTTTTGGAACAATCGGACACCATTTTTAGTGATTCCAAATGCTATGAACAGTGTGTGAAGTGTTCTTTTTAAGAAAATTTCCAGTATGTTAAATTTGATGTGCAAATGACCGTTACCGCAAACCAAAGAAAGTGCAGAATGACGGCCTTATGGGTGTCAATTTTAAGAAAATCAAATTTTTCAGCAAAGTAGAGATTGAAGAATGATCACTAAGGTTTTATATTTCATATCATTCGGTTAAAATAAAGTTACAACAAGGATCTTATAGGTATTTTTTTTCCAAGATTATGATAATGATGTTGTGATTGTTAGATGCACAAAACATGATAATGCATTATTTTTATTTCTTTGGATCAATGATGGATTTACTCGAAAATGTATATTATGGATTTATGTGTTGTGGTAATTATTTTTTCTTTATATTAAGTTATGAATGTGGGCCCCAACCCATCTTTCTATCATGTTTTACCTTAATTATTTAATGTTTCTAAGAAGAAATTACTTTATTCCTAAGTCTTTTATTTTCAAAAAGGGATCTTATTTTATTATAAAAGAGGGTCTTCGAGTGGTCAATAATTAAAATAAAGTTAATGACTTAATTTTATTATTTTATTTACTTGTATCAAATGAGATGGTTATGAAACCTAACCACCCAAGAGTTCTTTAAAGGACTTAGAAGAAATGAAGAAAAATGAGGTCAATCACATGTACCTGGCTGAACTATAGTCAATTTTCCATTCAAATTTATTTATGTTCTTTTCTTGTGAGATGGATTTTGTTCACAGACTTCTTCAGCAACATTTTAGGTAACTAAAAGCTCTTGAGGAGAATGAATAGGTATATCCAGTTTTTATGTAATGATCTTTATGATTATATAGAATATTTTCATTTTCTAACTTGAACTGGCTGTAGTTATTTGTAAGCCTTGGGATATTGGTTACTTTTGAAATCTGGTGGAATTGATGAAGACATTACATGATCATGATTGTAATTTTTTGCATTTTCATCTAGTAGCATATAATTTCTTTTATGGATATTGTTCTCATCAACGAATTCATATTTCATTGACATTTTTTTCATTGTGTTTAGTCAGAATGACCATTTGTAAATATGTATGGTTATTTTATGTTTTTGTACATTTTGTTTATTCTTTCTATTTCTTGGAATGATTGTGAATGATAAGGATTTTTCCAAAATCTCGTTAGGTTTCTTATATTTTTGATATGATATTTAATGGCCTAACATTAAACTACCCTTTTGCACGCTTGAGTTATTGCTTAAGCCTGTTACGATTAAACCGATACGATTCCACCTTGACCTCAGCAGTAGGCTGAAGGGTTGATTCATTGTCGATACATTTTCTATCAACAACACAATCTAGTATTCTAAATGATTTGTCAAGGATACTTATGGATCAATCGAGAATATCTTATGATTAGTATGGGACATCCCACGTTTACTAATTTACTATTAATACAAAAATGTATTTTTTCCTTGATCTATGTTTCTTGGTCAACTTCCAACATTATATCTTTCATAGTATGAATTGATCATTACCATATCTCATATTGGATTTTGAGGTTATCATTGTCATTTGCTTGACCAAGGATTTAATATGTGTGAGACTGTAACTATCAAGATCACATTTGACTTAAGATGATGCTTTTAAGCATGTGAAACTGTGAGTTTCAACATCCCATTTTACTTGTGAAATATAAATATCCTTATATAAGATGACAAAAGATCCCTCATATCACTACATTGCCACCTGAAAGCTAAAGATATCAAACATTTATGGAAATGGATAAACGTCATGGTCAAGAAGATGAGTTCCACCATGAGGGTGATGGATGTTGTGAGGGTGATAAATGTCACAATGATGAGAACCATAATTAGGGAAAGTATCACCATGATTGGAAGCACGAATGACATGTGAAATGACAAGAGAATGGATATGGCCAATGGGAGGATAGGTGAATAAGTAACACTAGGGATGCTAGCCAAGTTAGTGGCAACACCAGTGATGTTAACCGAGGAAATGAATAAAGTGGAGGTAAATTCCCCTTTACATTGGAAAAATATAGGTGAGATGTTATAACTCCTATCATTAAGGGATGTAGAGACCCTATGTCGGTGTTAGGGTCACAATCAGCAACTGCTAGTGCTATGTGAAGGGAACAGTAAAATATGGTAAAATTTATTGTGTCTTATTTGTAAATAAGGTTACATGTGACCTATAGGTGACTATTATAACTGTACATGAACATCTTGTAATTAATACACAACCACTTTGTGTTATTCCTAGTAATATCGATAGCAATTGCATTGGAATTAGTGGTGGCTATTGTGATGGTAGTAGTGATGGAAATTATGGCAACGATGACTAGGGAAAGGGAAAGGAAAAGGGAAAGGTTAAGGTCAAGGGATCAAGATAATTATATACTATTTTTTATCATTATCATTCCATGATATTAATAATACACTTCATTTTTAGAAGGAAGTGGAACTCAATAGATAGTTAAAATTAAAATATTATATTATTTACATCATATATTATTTTTTATTTAATTTTTGTATGAAATTAACACCATCTTGAACTCATTATATTAATGTTTTACAACCCTGACATAGCATTAAAACTATGTTATCAGTTACTATCTACAGTGATTGTTTATATTTTATAATGTTTCATGGCTTGAAAACCATATTGTAAGTTATTATTTGTATTAATGCTCTTTTATTTTTTGGTATAACATTGTGATGCGGGAGCATTAACCATGTACATAAGGGGGGAAATTATAATGAGTTTTGGCTTATATGAGGTCTAAGGAGTCATATTAGGTTTTTTTGAATCCTCCGTGGTCATTTCAAGTTCCTCCATGAGTGTTCATTATCAATTTTGGAGTTTCCCTCCAAAATGAACATTTGAAAAATTGAATTTAGAAATTAGGCTTAAAAGGTGTAATATTAAATGTAATGATATGAAAGTTGTAAAAAAGTTCATATAGGTCATAAAAGGACCTCATTTGATGTAACTAAGGTATCTCCACTCCTTAACCTTGAATCACCTTGTTTGGCTAAGTCTACACCTTGGTTAGGGCTAAACAAATTAGTTATTTACCCACTAATTTAAAAAAAATAGAATTTTATTAAACCCTAATTACATAGTCACAGAATGTATAATATGATATGCAGCTACTAAATACAGTATTTTACATAAGCAATAATATAATAAGAAATTAAATCCTAAGTACATGACAGAGAGAGAGAGGAGTGGAATTAGTTAATTTATGATGGTTTTCTAAGACTGGTCTGAGACTGGGATAACTGTTGAACATAGGAGTGAACAGTTTCGTTTCATAAGCTCAAAAATCAAATTTTGTACGTCCATGAAATAGGGCTGGACATTGGCACCCATGGCTAGGAAAGGGGCACATGGGCACTGGATGACCTCTATTAGGCCACCTGTGAGTGTGAAAATGGTTAGAAATGTGATCTTCATTACAGTGTCACAAGAATGTCATAAATATTATGTGTATAGATCACCTTTGTGTCTTACACCTATAATCACTCGAGATTACATGTGACCTGTAAGAAAAAGATTCACCTACAAAACCCTACAATGCCACATTAAATCCAAAAAATAAAGATGCAATATGGGGAATCAGACTGACCTCCAACAGTCACCCAACAGAGTGATCTTACAACCAAGTGTTGCACTAAATCTCAGACTCTATGTAGTTCTGATGTGTGTGTGTGTAGAAATCATGCCCTAGGATGCCCTTGTACAAGTGCACTTGATAGTGGGATTGTAACTAGATGCAGAAATGTAAATAGAATGTGTGAATGGAATAAATGAAACTTCCCCTTCCTATGTTGTGTATACAGAAAATTCAATCCCTTGTCTCTTTAATGGATGCCTATATGGATGCCTTTGAAGTGCTTTAGATGCCTTTTGAGATGCAAGTTTAGGTGATGATAGTATATGATTCTTAGAGCTTGATCCTTTATTTTGATCACATATCTATGTATTTATATGATTCTCTTATTTTAATTTCATAATTTGCAACTGGAAGTCTGACCCATAAGTAGAAAAGAAGATTCCCAAAATATAAAAGAGAGCCCAAAAAGAGTGCGATTAAGGTGGAAAGAGGTCAAGGAGCTCCTAGAGGCGATGAGGGTGCCTAGGCGTTGGCATCCTGGCTGGGCTCTGGTGTCTGAAGTCATAAAAAAATTTTAAAAAAAGTAAAGTAACTAACTGGGTTGTATGAGTGTGCAAAAGACCAAATAGAAAATAAGAAACAAAGATAAAAGGTCAAATACAGCCATCGATTACTATTTTTCTTGTTTAAGAATCATATGAATGCTAGTATGTGTTGATGGGACCTAGAAATGTACCCCAAGTTGCATAATTTTGTGTCTACATTTGCCCCCACTTTATGTTGTTGAGTAAATACTCGATAACATAATGTAGATTAGAGACTGTGCATAAATTCAATCCTTATAGAGTAATGATAGCGATAATGTTGCCAAGTGGACAGGTGAAGTGTGGAGTGGATGTCATAAATGAAGCGCGGAAACTAGGAAAGAGAAAGTGACCCTAGGGGTGAAATATATGTGGTGTAATTTGTTGTATTTTTTGTTATTATAGCTTGTTGTGCTTGTTGAAGGTTTCTTCTTGTTGCACATTAAGGATGTACCTACAAAAATAAGAGTGAAGAGAGTATTCAATGATGTCGTATATGCAAAATCTGTGATCCAAGCATGTATAAGCATGTAAAAATATGTGAAAGTATGTAAAAAGTAAATTGTACACTAGATTTAGAAGAGTGTAAAAGGATAGAAAAGTGTCCTGAAATGTTGTAGAAGAATGATTTTTTTGGGCGATCTCACGCCAAGAGAAATTTTTTTGGGCGATCTCATGCCAAGATGTGAGTTTTTTTGGGTGATTTCATGTCAAGAGTCATTTTTTTGGGTGATCTCACGTGAAGAGAAAGTGTTAGGGAGATAGGCCTAGTGTTAATCTCCTTCCATGACTCTACCTAATATAGCACCACTATAGATGGTTACATCCCTGATTTGTTCCATGATTTGTCCCGAATTAGTATCTGATTGTTACTAATTGGAAATGGAGATTAGAATGCATTCTACTTGTAACTGGAAGGATTGTGCCTATAATGTATAAAAATGCTCTGAAGAATTATCGTGAACTTGTGTTGATCTGATAGAAACGGATTACTGTGCATGACCCTTAGGGACATTAGCAACCTAGGGGAGGACACAAGCTACCCTAGTGAACTCATGTTTAAGCCTAGGTGCTTGTTTCCATTTTGCTATGCTGAGGACCCAAGTCAGGTTCTAATTCATTTTGTAGACTATGTGATTACTTTTTTCTTGTACTATGCAGGCATGTACTATAGATATGATCTAATTGTATGGGGTGACTTATTCACCTAATGTATGCCCCCCTCATTTGGGGTGCATGCGACATCGACTAGGAGTGTACATCTGACCCAAAGAGAGTTCATTAATGCTGAATGTGAATTGTATCCCTGCATAGGCGGAAGGGAATATGCATGGTAGAAACCAAAGCACATGTAAACAATAGTGGCTAGATATAGGTCTGTTAGTAGGAAAAATCTAGCAAGCAAGTCATAGAAAAATAGATGTAACAAGCAAGTGTGCATACAAGATGGACCTTGAAAAAGTAGGTTTCAAACATGGGACATCATTAACAATGTCACAAGCCATAGTCAGGGCCAAAGCGGCCAAAATGCATAAAAACAATGATCAAACAAGACATAGGGCATAGCCTACGAACAATAGCATATAAGTAGAAAGCAATGTCAAATAGTGCCAAAAAAAGTGTAATCAGACAACCATGGCGGAAAATATTTCCTTGCAAGGAAAATCGTTGCACATGAAGCACCCATTGATCATATTAGAAAGATAAAAATTATGTCAAAGCATGTATGTACCAATAGGATAAGCAGTGTGCTAGTAAGTAATAAGTAGTGTAGTAATGAAATGATAGCACCTGGAGTGTGTGAGAAAGTAGATGCCCCTAGGAGCCTCGGTGGGACTGGTAAGAGGTACAGTGCCAAACATCATTGTAGTGTGTAAGGATCTGTAATAAGTTTATATTCACAACTAAAGAAAAATTGATCACACATGTGTATATAGAAAATATAATGACATACTAGACATATGTCTTACATAGTAAGATAAAGTGCAACATGTAACTAGTATAGAGAAAGCAAGAGTAAGTGCATCCAAGCTATGTAGTATGTTGTGTATGAGTGAGATGGAATGGTATGTGAACGCGAATGATGGATAGGAGCAGTGTGCCCCCCAACGAATGTGATATGTATGTGTATGAAATGAAGTTTCATTTATAAAATAGCCCATCAACAATCAATAATGAACCATATAACAAGAGTGCTGTCATCGAGTAAATGGTGTGATAACGTGCACTAGAAAGATAGGGTCATGATGTGTAGAGCCTAAAGAGTGAATGATGGTGGGGTTCATTTCAGATTTTATATCCTTCAGAAGTTGAGTGTGAACCATGGAAATAGAGTGCATCATAGGGAAATAGTTTGAAATAGATGCTAGAAAGCATGTAACATGAAGCATAGAGCATGGAGTGTAGAAGAGGTGAGGTTCATGGATGTAATATGCCCTCAAAAGCCTTAGCACAAGAGTGTGACATATGGTGATGAATGCATGTAAAGTGTGTATTAAAGAGTTTATATTGATGCTTAGGATACATATTAGACATTAAGTGTGGAGCATCAATTACATGAGATGATAAAGACGTTTGATAGCAATGAAAAAAAGTATGTGAGTGATGGAGATCTATGTCGACGATGTGAGAAAGACCATGTGCAATGGTGGTAGAGCTTGAAAATGTGTCTTGGTCGTCAGTATAAGGAATAGTTTGTTTAAAAAAATGAATTAGAGGCAGAAGTGGGGTAGGATGGGGAGGGATCTTGAATGGTGGTATCTTTTGTGGGATTGATAATATTGTAGAAGACATGAGAGGAGGATAGGTTTTGTTATGTGACGAATTCCTCATTGAGAAAATATTAAGTTCTAGAAGTTATTAAATAATTATAATGAAATGAGTTGATTTTTAAAGATTCAATCAAGAGAAAAAGACATAAAATTAAATTTGGAAAGAAATAACTAAAGGACTAAATGTTAAAGAAATATATAAGAAGACCCCTTTTAAATAGGGTTAGAGATATGTACTTAGATACCCCTTTAAAATAGGGGGAAATAAAAGAGTTATAAGATTTCCCAAACTCCTTTTAAAGAAGGGATTAAAAGTTATATAATGAACCCATTATGGGTATATGTAAGTAATGGTAAATTATTTGTATGAAAAGGTGTGTTGGTTGGAAAACCTACTTGGTGAAAACTTATTTACACCAGTGGTGTAGGATTTAATACACCCATAGGAAAATGTATGCTCAAGTAAATTTTTATTTGATACGAGTGAAGGAAAGTGGTGGGCATTGGAAAGGGGCACTCTAGAGGGTGTCCTAACTGGGGTACGTAAAGTATAACCCAAGATGGTTCCTGGCCAGGGAAAGAAGATATTTTAAATGTTGAATTCCTCCTGATAATGTGGTCATAGCTTCAGGTGTTGAATCTCAGGTATCACCTATGAGTTACTTGAGAAACACATAGTCCTCACCTAGATATGCTAAAGTATTTCTTTAACTTTAGGATTATTAATAAGAAAAATTCACATCATATGTTAGATTGATTTTTAGAGGAGGTTTCTTAGTTGGAGGGGGTAATGTTGTAAAAGACTTGAGAGGAGGAGGGGTTAGATTGATTTTTAGAGGAAGTTACTTAGTCAGAGATGGTAACATTGTAGCAGACTTGATAGGAGGAGGTGATGGAGGACAAATCTTGAAAGGCGGTTGCTTAGTTGGAATGGGTTGGATAAGTGGCGCTTGACTTACTAGAGTAGGAACATTAGTAATTATGGAATGATGCCCATTATGCATAGAAGGATCATATTTAGGAACCCATTTTGCTATGTACCTTGGGATATGATAATATAATGTATATGGGTTGATGGAGATGCCGATATGTGGCATACATCCCCTTAGTTAGTTATATGGGGTCACATAGGAATTAGTTATATTGGGTAATGAGTCGGCCTACATTGGGATTAGGTGTTACCCATATATTAAGAGTAATGTATGTCTATATAAGGGATGTGAGTATTACTATCATGGGGGATGAGTCAAGTCTTCTACTTGGTAGAGGTATATTGGAGGTGTCCCCCTCGAAGTGGATTCCTATCTTGGGAAATTGTGGAGTCACTCCTTCTTTAAGGAGTATTGTATGGTGATGCCTTACCTTAAGGGTATTATTCTGCATATATTGAATATTTGGTAATCTTGGCCCCCCATATCTCTTGTGTTGTGTTATATTCTGTAAATTATTCATTTATTATATGCAAATATCATATCATTTGGTATCAGAGCAGTGATCAGGGAAATTTGTGCGATGAAACCCTAATGTTGGTGATTCACCTATATCTAGATATTGACTTGTATCAATATGATGGAGGTATGAGTTGAGTCTTGTACTTGGTAGATGTATATTGGATGTGTCCCCCTTGAATTGGATTCCCATCTTGGGATATTGTGGAGTTACTCCTTCCTTAAGGATTATTGTATGGTGTTTCCCTACCTTAAGGGTATTATTCTATATATATTGAATATTTGGGCATCTTTGCCTCCCATATCTCTTGTGTTGTGTTATATTCTGCAAATTATTCATTTATTTTATGTAAATATCAATCACAGTTGGATTTAGCAATTGGAGATGAACATGTACCGACATTTGTGTTACAAATGAAATGAGACCATAATGCTTAAGGTGGCCAATTTTTTGTTTAATAGCATAGTGATATTTGTCATTATGTCCATTAATTAGATGAAAATTACAATATGGGTGACCTTGATATTTAACAAGACGATAAGGAGGATAGGAATGAGTAGATGGCAAGGTGATCAATTGATGAGTGAGGAGATGAGGAAGAATATCATGTTGCTTAGCATTGAAATAAAACTTGAGAGGTTTGGGTAGTGACAAGACTTAGGGTTCACCGATATGAGCACATGCAGAAGAGATAGAAGTAGAATGAGATGTAGAAGGAGAACTAGTATGGACTTGAGAAGCATCCTTGAGATGTTGTATTTCAGATTTAAGAGATGTAATTTTTGTTTCCATAGATTTAATTTTATCTTAAAATAAAAATGTAAGCTTAAATTGACTCTAAAATAGGTTTATTGGATGGAGGATTATGACCGATATAGTCATCAGATAGACGAGAAAAAATGGCACTTACTTGAGCGGGTGGCGTACTGTGAGGTAGATACATAGTGTCTAGGAATTTTTGAATAACATCATTACAATGGGGGTGCATTTGAAGCAATCCATGCAAGGAGATTAGAGGATTTTTAGGAGCCATGAGAGGATAAAAAGAAGGATCCAAGTGTATTCGAAGTTGGGTTCACCAAATGATTTAACAAAAATAGAATTTTATCAAGCCCTAATTACAGAGTAACAGAATGTACAATATGATATGCAGTTGTTAAATATAGTACGACACAAGCAATAAGCTAATAAAAATATGAAATCCTAAGTGCAAGAGAGAGGGGAATGGACTTAGCTGATTTACGATAGACCTGGAAGTGCTCTAGATTGGGAAAACTGCTAAGTCGTAAGTGAACAGTCTAGAATCCACGGACAAGGCTGGACATGGGTGCTCACGGCTGGACAGGGGAAACGGAGACCTCTATTGGGCGCCTGTGACCATGTAAATTGTAGGAATGTGGTTTTTTATAGTGTCATAATTATGTCTCAATTAATCTCTGTAGGTCGCGTGTATGTCACACCTTGATCACCAAAGTTCCTGTAACTTGCAAGACAAAGATTCACCTACAAAACCCCAAAACCACATCGAATCCAAAAAAATAAAGATGCAATATGGGGATTTAGACTAACCCCAACAGTCACTCCAAGAGTGATCTTACAACCAAGCATTTCACTACATCTCATACTCTATGTAGTTCTAGTGAGTGTGTGTATAAATTATGCCTTGGGATGCCCTTGTGCAAGTGCACTCGATAGCGAGTTGTAGCTAGATGTAGCAATGTAGATATATGTGTGGATGGAATAAAGAAAATTCCCCTTCCTATGTTTTGTATGAATGAAAATGCAGTCCCCTGTCCTTCTAATGGATACCAAATGGATACCTTGAAGTTCTTTAAGTTCATTTTAGATGCATGCTTAGGTGATGATAGTATATGCTTAGAGCTTGGTCCTTTATTTTAATCACATAGCTATGTATTTATATGATTCCCTTGTTTGAATTTCATAATTAATAATTGGAAGGCCGACCCCATAAGAAAATAAGATTCCCAAAATATAAAGTAATCCCAAAAAGAGTGATTAAGGTGGAAAGAGGTCAGGGGCACCCATATGGGACGAGGGCGCTTGGGCGTTGGTGTCCCGGCTGAGCGTTGGCCTCCGAAGTCATAAAATATAGGAAATTAAAGTTATGACTGTGTTGTGAGGTATGAAATGCCAAATAGAAAGCAAGAAACAAATACAAGAGACCAAAGACAATCATCAATCACTAGTTTTCTTGCTTAAGAATCATATGAATGCTTGTATGTATTTAGGACCTAGAAATGTACCCAAGTGTGTGATTTTGTGTCTACACTCACCTTTAGGTCTTAAAAAATAGATATTTGAATGAGGGAAGATAGAAAAATATAGAAAGAGTGTTTTAAGGTTCAATAAAAAATAAATAATCCTCACAAAGGCAAGAACGTGTATGGTTAAGCATGGAATAATGTAAAGAAATAGGATTATTGTATGTATAGAGAGAGACTTCTTGTGAATATAAATAAAATGGATCTTTTGATGTAATTTTTGTATGTAAGTGAATTCTTATGAGTGTGAAATGATGTTTTAGTGTGTATTCTTATGTTATAAATCTTCTTCATACTAGTAATGATCAATGAGTTGAGTATTTGTGAAGAATGGCTTGATTTGTCATTGGTTTTGTGATGAAATACCAAGGTTAAATGTCATTACAATGAATAAATGAAGGTAGAGGTATGTAACTTGTGTAAAAGAGGTCATTTAATGTGGGAATGGATTTTATTGGGTTTTTAAATCACAAACAAAATGGAATTTCTCAGGTTGAGACATATTTGGCAAGGATTTCTTATGTATTTTAGAGTAAATTGAGGAAATAGGAAATGAAATGTTAAATATAATGATGAGAGGAATTATAGCATGTAATTACAGGTGTAATAATGCATTCTAGAGGAGAAAAATAATAGAAAAGGGAAATTGAGTGAAGATTTGGTAGACGGTCTTATTCAAAGTAGGGTTTTCTTGAGGAAAGCATATGCAAAGCTTATTGTTAGGAGAAAATGGTGTTTTTCCAGGTGTTGGAGTAAAAAGAAAAAATTTGGAGGATGATCTTACAGAGTTTTCAAGCTAATTTTTTTTTTCCTGTTTCTTTAATTTTATCAAGTTATGTCAAAAAATACCCTCTCGGGCTCGTTGAAACAATAGATTAGGGGAAAATTGCAAAAAAGAGTGTATCTTGAATTTTAATGGATGAAACTTGATGAAAATTTTCAAAAATCATCTAAGCATGATTTAGAGGTATATTTTTTATTTTTTAAGTGATTTTATGTTGTGATGTCTCCTAGTTTGTTGACAGTGTTGTTTGAGGACTTATAGAGAGCTAATTGAGACAAGAAACCTAAAACTGGGGACATTTTCCTAAGTAACTCATTGCAAGGTTGATATGGAAGTTGTAAGAGGATAATAGGTACTCAAAAAATACATTTGTTCTTTATGAAGGTCAGTCTATAAACATTTATTGAGAAATTACTTGTTTCATAGGGCTAGAAACTGTGTGTGAAATAGTTAAAAGGCTAAAAGATGATTTTCTTGTAATTTCTTAATTTGTCATGGTTGAAAAAGGTCTAAGAGCACATAAGAAGTTTTTGGAATCTAATATTAAGCCTTGATAAGTCCTTAATGAATCCTTTGATTACATAGTAGACTATGATTGCTAAAAACAATGCCTGAAGAAAACTTGTTACAGTCCTTGTGAATAGACAAATATTTCATGTCTTTGATGATTTCTTGATAGAAAAATGTATTGAAGAGTCATGAGAATCTTGAAACATTATATTTTTGAATTCCTAAAACATGATGGCATTTAGGTACAAAAAACCATAGTGATGCAGAGGAGGAGTGGTGGACACAAACAAAACACAACACCAATGTTAGTTATAATAGAAAATCAACCAAACACACCAAATATGTAAAAATATCAAGAATCATATCTTGCTTACCAACACCAAAATGACTTAGAAAAAATTTTCAAGATGATCAAATTCCTTGGACCTTCTCAAATACATCAAACAACCATGTTTATCTATTTCAAGAAGGTTCATACCATCATCTATCACCATTCTCCATTTAGGGTCTCTAAAACTGCTAATTGATTTAATTTAATTTGAATTAAACTAATATTACATAATCATTACTAAACCAAATGATGTATGAATTCTAAAATATAGAAATGACACAAGAAAGCTAAGATGTAATATTTAAAACCGTAAGCAAATAAGAAGGAGATAGGACTTAGCTTATTTACGTTTGATCTGGAACCAATCTAGACTGGGAAAAGTGTTGAACAGGATGGGTAGAATATCGTAAATGCTTAGTATAAATTTTGGAATGCAGGAATAAGGTCAAACATGGGTGGCCACAGAAGGAAAGGGATGTTTGGGCACTGAAGACCACTTCTGGGTGCCTGTGGCTATGTAAATTATTAGAATCTAGTCTTTAATGTGTCGCAAGATTGTCAATGTTACTTCTTGTTGATCTCCTAGTATTCGTTCCTTGAATGTTGAAGGTACTTGTAACCTACAAAAGAATATTTCACCTACACAAGCCCACAAACTACATCAAACCTAAAAGGAAAGATGTAATATGGGGAGTCATACTAACCCCAAAAATCACCTGAGAGTTAACTTACGACCGAGCACTACACTACATCTCACACTCCATGTAATTCTTGTGAGTTTGTGTAAGAATGATACCCTAGGATGCCCATGTGAAATATGCACTTGATAGCGAGTTATAGCTAAATGGAGGAATGTAATAGAATGTGTGGATGGAATAGAATGAACTTCCCCTTCCTATGTTGTGTATGCAGAGTTGGTGCAGCCCTTTTAGCTTAAATTGATGCTAGATGAATGCCTTTGAATGCTTTAGGTGCCTTTTGGATGCAAAATTAGGTGATTATAGTAATTCTTAGTGTTTGGTCCTTTCTTTTAAACACATAACCTTGTATTTATATGGACTCCCTTGTTTGAATTTTTTAATTGACATTTGGAAGGCCGATTCATAAGTGAAAAAGATGCCCAAAAGATAAAAGATACCCAAAAGAAGTGAGTAAGGTGAAAATGGGTTAGGGGCACCCAAAGGGTACAGGAGTGTCTGGGTGTTGTTATCCTAGCTGGGTGCTAGTGTTTGAAGCCATAAAAGATAAATCACTAAATTCACGGCTGGGTTGCAGGGTGTGTAAGACCAAATTGAATATAAAATAAAAATAAAAGAGGCCAAAGATAATTTTCAACCACTAGTTTTATTGCTTATGAATCATGTAAATGCTAGCATGTTTTTAGGACCTATAAATGCACCCAAGTGTGTGATTTTGTGTCTACATTTTCCCCCAATTTAGGTTTTTTAGTGAAAACTCGATAACATAAAGTAGATAAAAGATGTGTACCTTATGATCCTATAGAGCATGCAGCAAATAGTGTGCCAAGTGGACAAATGAAGCGTGAAATGATTGCACAGTGAAGCATGGAGACTAGGAAAGGAAAGTGGCCCTAGGGGTGAAGTGTATGTGTTGCTTGTACCTATTGTTGTGCTTGTATGCTGCTTCTTGTAAGGACCAACCTACAAAATAAGAGCAATAATGTAGTCAAAGTACTATATATGGTAAATAAGAGAAAAATGTGCATAAGTTTGTAAAAGTGTGTAAAGGAAAGTGTGCACCTGATGTAAAAGAGTGTAAAAGGATTGAAAAGTTTCCTTAGATGATGTGTAGACCAAGTTTTTTGGGCGATCTCATGCCAAGATTGATTTTGTTTTGTGATCTCACACCAAGAATGATTTTTTTTGGTGATCTCATACCAAATGCGAGTTTTTTGGGCAATATCATGTTGAAGAGGAAGTGTTGGGGAGAGAGGTCTAGTGTTACTCTTCATCCATGACTCTTCCTAATAAGCACCACTGCAGATGGTACATCCCTGATTTGTTCCTAATGTCCCGAATTAGTTCTGAATGTATTGATTGTTCTGATTGAAATTAATTGTAGGATATTGCATGCATGTTTTAACTAAAGGATTGTACATGTAACTGTGAAACTGATCTGAAGGCTTCAGTGAACTATGTTTATCTAATAAGTTGACGGTATATTCCCCCAGGACATTAGCACTCATAGGAGGACACAGATGCCCAGGAACTTCTTTCTGAGTCTAGCCATTGGTGCTTGAGCTATGTTGAGGACCCAAGTTAGATTCTGGGTTGTTATGTGACCGTGTTCTTGTTTTGTTCATGTATTGTGTAGATATGTATTTTAGCTCTGAGCTTTTGTAGGGGTGATTTTTTCACCCAATGTATTCCCCCCTTGTTTGGGGTGCATGTGACGCATGTAGTAGTGTGTGGCCCAAAAGAGAGGACCTGATGTTGTTTTAAAGTGGATACATGCATAGGGGTAGGGGATGTACATGGTAGAAACCAAGGAACATGCAAACAAAGTGGCTAGTAAAATGTTTTAGTAGATAATATAGCAAGCATGCAATGGAAGACAATGTAATTAAGAAAGTGTGCAAGAAAATTGGACCGCGAAAAGTGGGTTTCATACAAGGGACGTCACTCACAATGTCATAAGACAATCAGGGCCGAAGCGGCCAAAAGAATACAAGAAGCATAAAATATATATGGCATAACCCGCAAACAATAGCATACAATGGAAAACAATGGCAAGTAAAGCGTATTAGATAACCATGGTGGCATATAGTCTTACGAAGTGAATTTTATACTTGAAGCACCCGTTAGCATGTTAAAAAGATAAAAAGTATGTGAAGACATGTAAGTATCAATGGAAAGTAATGTGCTAGAAAGTAGTAGTAAATGATGAAAAAATAACACATGTAATGTGTGCGATTAGTAAAGATAGATGCCCACAAGAGCCTTGGTGGGACTGACAAAGGATACATTACCGAGCATCATTGCAGCATAAGAAAATATATAAGAGATTTTCATTCACACCAAAAGACCAAGTGAACGGGCATGTCTGTATATATAAATATAATGACATAGTGATTATATTATTATCATAGTAAACAAAGTGCATCATATAAGTAGTATACGCAAAAAAAGAGTAAGTGCAGCTAAGATATGTAAATGCAATGTATGAGTGTGATGAAATGGTATGCAATGTGTGAATGTGATAGGATCAGCATGACCCCTAGCGGATGTCTATGAGATGAGGTTCATTTATAAAATACCCCTTAACAATTAAGAATGAACCATAGAATAAGAGTGTGTCATCGAGAAATGGTTTGAAAAATATGTACTAGAAAGATAGATCATGAAGCATAGAGTGTGAAGTGTGAATGTGGTGAGGTTCATTTCAGATTTAGACCTTCAGAATTCGAGTATGAACCGTGGAACTAGATTGTGTCATTTGGTAATGAAGATACAAGGCATGTATCAAGATGTACTAAGTGTGAAGCACAAAGTGTGATAGTAGATAATAGACAATTGATGATGCTAGGAAGGGGGGGTTTTAAATCATGATATCCCCAAGTGTGCCAGTGATGGAAATTTATGTGATGATGCCAGTGAGATATTGCAGTGGTGACAGAGTTTTAAATGTATCATAAGAAAGTATATTTTCATCATAATGGTAGTTAGGAGCAAGAGTAAGACCAGGGTTGGACTTCGAGTTGACAGGAGAAGGCCTAAAGAGGCGATCTAGAGTTTTTTGGTCTTGCTTAGAGATTGGTTGTTGATTTGGAATTTATAACACCGTAGAGGACTTGAGAGGAGGAGGGGATGGACTGATTTTGAGAGGAGGTTTCCTAGTTGGAGTTGGTAACGCTGTAGAAGACATGAGACGAGGAGGGGATGGAATAATTTTTAGAGGAGGTTGCTTAACTAGAATGGTTTGAATAGGATACTCTTGACTTACCAAAGAAGGAACATTATTGATTATGGATTAACGCTCATTAGACATGGAAGGACCGGATTTAGGATCCCATTGGGATTTAGAAATTTAAGATGTAGCAGGATGTTTTGAAGAAAATGAAATAAAACCCTAATGCTCAAGGTGTTTAATTCTTAATTTTAAAGCATATTAGTCATTGTCATTATGTCTATTAATTTTGTGATAATTACAAAATGGAAGCCTTGTGTACTTGAAAAGTTGATAAGGAGGATAGAAATGCGTAGTTCGAAAGTTGATCAATTGATAAGTGAGGAGCTGAGGATGAATATCATGTTGCTTAGCATTGAGATTAAAGTTCAGAGGTTTGTGTAGCGGCAAGACTTGGGGTTCACTAATATGAGCACATGTATAAGTCATAGAAGTAGAATGACATGTAAAAAAAGAACTAGCATGGGTTTGAGAAGCATCCTTGAGATGTTGTATTTTAGCTTTAAGAGATGTAATTGTTTCTTTTATAGCTTGGATTTTGTATTAAAATAAACAATGTAAAGCTTTAATTGACTCTAATATGGGTTAATTGGGTTGATTAAATTGACTCATACATTCATTCAATGGTTCTCAACCATGATCAATCGAGAGAATACCATGAGTATTCGATGATATCTTAAGACAATTCAAGGATAAACCATGATCAAAATCAAGGAAATATCATGTTAAGTCATGGATGTTGATCATTTGGTCAAGACTATCACTCATCTTACCGATAATATCTCTTGTTAAATTGAGGATATCCTATAAGTTATTGAGTCATCCCACTGCTCTTAAAGATTATTTTCACTTATTAATTATTGAACAAAATTATAACTAAATTTTGTTGGACCGATGGAAAGAGAATGAGAGATTCATATACTAACTAATACTTTAACATGTCCATTCATATTGGGGATTTTAATATTATTCCTTATGGTAGGTATATATCACATCCAGGGATGTATTTTTTATCCAATCATTTCTATGCATTTTTTAATCCAATCACATTAATAAACACCCAAATACTTCATTAACTAGTCGTATCAAGTCAAAATTTTATAATATTTTTCAATTAATTAATAAACACACAAATACACTAATAAACGGTTATATCAAAGCTTAATAAAGACACAAATAACATAGCTATAAATTTTCAGGTGAATAATTTCAAGTTTCAACTTTATAATATATTAATACTAATCAAGAAATACGGTAATACATTAATGCCATGGCAATTAACTATTCTCATACCTATAATAATTAATAAACACACAAATACATTAAATTATATTTAAAAAGTAATAATATATAGATATAAGGGTGAAAATAAAATATATTTCAAGTCTAACTATATATCAAACATTATTGTAGCTTCTCACAAATACACGACATTAGTTTTGGTTTTTCTTTATCTTATAATATTTATAGGTCATGGTATATTTACTTGTCCATTAGATTCAACGCTATGGTATTTCAAGACAAATGGAGTTCTTCACTCCTATGATGGATACTCTTCCATAGGCAAATACGAAGTTGGCATTACCCTCCCTGTTGTGGATTTGGATACTCTTCATAAGCCTATTATACCACATCACCCCTTGATTTTTAATCTCAAGCATAAGGAAATAAATGCCCATTCCTTTCTTTCTCGGTGGGCGAGGTTCAGTGTCTGCAACAAGTCTATGGGTGGACAAAAGATGGTGTTAGATAATTCAGGTAATGTTGTTTCTATGATATGCAGTGTTGGTTGGGCTTCTTCTCTTTGATTTCCCTAGGTGGTTATAGTTAATTTTGTTATAACAATTTAATGCTAAAGTATAAGTCTTTTTTGTCATTTTTTTGTCTTGGGAGGCTTACTTTTTGTATTTTTTAGGCTTAATCAGTCTGTGGGTCTCACTACTATTTTATATCTCTTTGGAATAAGGCAAAGGCTTCCTAGTCTTTTTTTAGTCTTCTACCTTTCATGTTAGACTAATTTGGTTTATATATACATTCTCAAAATGTAATATTGATTTAGAAATGAATAGAAATAATAAAGGGAACCACCAACCCTTATACATGCATAAAAAACAAGATTCACAATGCAAATAGTTCCTACCTTAATATTGAATTGTTTTTAAGTAATGACATTGAATTATTTATTTTACTGACCACTGGTCCTCACTTTTACATGTCATTGGATAGAACCACGGTAGTCGAATTTCTTCCAAATTCAACAATCTTGATTATAAGACTAATGAGACCTTTATTAAAAAATATATTGATTATAAAGTTGATGGCTCATTTGGACATTTTTTTCTTGGCATATATGGAGTATGTGATAGATGTAGGCCTTTGAGCCAAAGTCCATGCAATTAAATTATTAAAAACCTAATATCTATATCAATAATAGTTGGCCTTTTATGTTTTTAAATGGCATTTTTAAAAAAATAGTATCACTTAAAATGGGTTGACAGACATAGATGGCAGTCAAATTAAAAACCCATAGTCATTACTTGTTGCCTTTCTAAATACTACATGTCAAAATTCTATTTAAGTAATTAGAAGTTTATACCTTATAAAATAAAAATTAGAATTGTTATAAGTTTAAATGGAAGAAATTTATGACATATACAAGGACAAGATCTAAACTTTACCTAGAAAAAAGGAAATCATACTCTTAAAATTGTTGTTTTTTATTTTTATTTTAGGGGTGTAGATACTAATCTTAAGTGATTTTACCTTTGAAAACTAAGTTAGGCCTACACATTTGAATTGCTTGTGTAAAGTTGTCTAATCATTTAAATTGTTTATGTCATATTTTCTTATTTTTAAGATTTATTTATTTTTTATAATATTTATTATTAAAAATTTGGTAAATATTATCCCGTTAAAATATGTGGAAAGATGAAATGAGAACATTAATAAATATGATGGCATCATCATTCCTTGATATGCAGAAAGATGGGAATAACTTGTGAAAGTGTTTAACCAATCAAAAATTAGATAAATATATTTTAAACCTTTTTAGGTACAAAAATGTGCTTAAACTTTTGAAAATCAACATAGGAAAATAATATTTTCTTCTTATTAGCTGAAAAATTGAGGAATAATAGTGCATCTAAAATGTATAATAACCCTATCAAAAGTAGGGATTAACACTGTAATGTGGAATATTTTGTTTCCAATTCGATTAAGTGCACCATCTTCTGGAGACTTCGAGAGTATAAAGTTTTTTCTAGAAATAAGAAGCACATATTGAGTTACTAAGTTATGTACATGTATATTTACCATCCTTTGGTAATATTATCATATTTGTAGTGTATATATGCATAGCCAATCTACACCTTACAAAATACAACCATTATTAGAGTTTTTTCCCATGAAAAATCTAGGATACCTCGTGATACACCCCGCATTCGATGGTTTTTTTCAAGGATGACACATAATGATTCGAGGAATTCTACAATTTGTTGAGGATAATTCACAATCAATCTAGTATTCTAAATGATCTATCAATGATATTTATGTATCAATCAAAAATATCCTTTGATTAGTATGGGACATCCCACGTTTACTAATTTACTATTAATACAAAAATGTAGTTTTTCCTTGATCTATGTTTCTTGGCCATCTTCTAGCATCATATCTTGCATAGTATGAATTGATTATTACCATATCTCATATTGGATTTTGGGGTTATGACTGCCATTTTCTTGACCAAGGATTTGATAGGTGTGAGACTGGGACTATCAAGATCACATTTGACTTGAGAGGATGCTTTTAAGCATGTGAGACTGTGAGTTTCAACATCCAATTTTACTTGTGAAAAATAAATAGTCTTATATAAGATGACAAAAGATCCATCATATCACTACATTGCCACCTGAAAGCTAAAGATATCAAACATTTATGGAAATTTATAAAGGTCATGGTCGAGAAGATGAGTGCCACCATGAGGGTGATGGATGTTGTGAGGGTGGTGATAAATGTTGGTGTATATGACTTGTTTCATCGTCATTCAGCATCTTTTCTACCACATATGGTTATTCATCTCACTTAGTGAGATCATAGGTCATTAGGGTTAGTTAGGGTTGTGTCCATGTATCATGCACAAGAGTTACACAACACTCCTATATGTACCTCTTATTTTTGATCTATGAGAATGCTAGAACATGTTTCTTTCATACTTGATTTTCATTTGTGGTTTGAGTTCTTGCTTACTACTTGGACTGTTCACATCAACATTAGAAGTGCAACCTCTTCGATGTGCATGGGGTTTTGTATTGATCCTAGCAGAACAATCTAATAGTTCACATTTACCAAACAATATCTCTGATACCATATCAAATTATTTTGTGAGGATCAATATGGAACCCCCTGCATATCGAATATGTTGCACTTTTAAAGGTGATGTGAACACTCCAAGTAGTAAGTAAGAACTTGAATCACAAATGATAATCAGGCATGAAAGAAATAAGGTCTAGCATTATCATAGATCAAAAATAAGAGGTACATATAGGAGTGTTGTGTAACTCTTGTGCATGACATGTAGAAACAACACTAACTAACCCTAATGACCTATGATCTCATTAAGTGAGATGACTAGCCATATGCGGTGGACAAGACATCGAATGATGATGAAACAATTCATATACACCAACAGGATGTAGCTAAATTCATGGGCATCAAGAAGCTGAAATTTCTCAGTGATTCTGAAGTGATAATAAAACAAGTTAGAGATCAATATAAATTCAAGAACCCAAGGTTTAAGCATTACAGGAACATAGTATGGGATTTCATTGAGTCATTTTATATTTTCTCACTTCATGATATCTCCCATGAGTAAAACGAAAAAAATTGATTCTCTTGCAGTCTCAACCTCTCTCATGACCCCACACCTAGCCTTCAATAAGGACAAGGTTACTGTCAAAATGATTTTCAAGTTGAGTGTTCCAGACAACTTCAATCACTAGAAAGTGTTGAACAATGATAGTCATCTCATTTCTTTCTTGGAGAAAATATATAACTTCAACAATCTCTTCTATGAAGGACATAACGCTCTGAATCGTGAGTATGTCACAGATGAAGACAAGGGTGAGATAGAAGGAATTGATTCAAAAGGGGTCATCAGACTAAAGGGAAATTGAATTCCAAAAGGCCTTGTGTCTCTTTAAGATGTGTTTGATAATCATGACAGGTTTATCAAGGAAAAATCAAAAGAATCATCTTGGTGCATTGTTGGCTTTGAGAAGTAGAACATTAGTTCCTTGGAGAAACTGAGAATGGTAAATATTGAAAAGTATTGTTCACTAGAGGAGAAAAGGATTTTCATGTCATTTTTTAGGAGGTACTCTGATATTGGCATATTCATAGGATGATATAAAATCCTTCAAGCTGAAATAGATGCATCACTCTATACCACTTGATCTCAAATCCAAAATTTTCAAGCGGAAGCAATGGCCATATAACCCTAAAAATTTTGATACAATCAAAGAAGAATTGTTTAATATGTTGAATGCAAGAATCATATTTCATATTCACCACTCCACGTGGGTGGCTAATATTGTCCCATTGCGGAAGAAAATTAAGGAAATAAGGATTTGTGTTGACTTCTATAATTTAAATCAGGTTTCATTGAAAGATAACTACCCCTTCCTATCATAGACCATATCTTACAAGAATTCATTGGATATGAGATGATTTCGTTTCTCGATGGATTCTCTAGATATAATCAAATTGAGGTAGCAGAAGAAGATAGACACAAAATGGATTTCAAAACTCCATGGGGCACTTTTTTCCTATAGCAAAATGTCATTTTGCCTTATTAATGTTGGATCAAATTTTCAACGAGAAATGGATCTTGCCTTCAAATATCTCAAGAATTACATCATCATTTACCTTGATGATCTCATGGTCTTATCTAAAATGTGAGGAGATCACTTGAAACATCTGGAACAAGTGATAAATAGGTGTCGACAACATGAGATTTCATTGAACCCTAAAAAGTTCATCTTTGGTGTTACTGAAGGAAAAATCCTTAGTCACATCGTGATTAAGGAAGGAGGAAAAATTGATCCCGTGAGGTTAAAGGAAATTCAAGAAATCTCCTTGCCCACAAGAAAGTAAGGAGTTCATTCCTTCTTCGGAAAAGTAAATTTTCTTCGTCACTTTTTTCTGGACTTTGTTGAGCTCACAAATCATATCACCAGCATGATGAAACTGCAAGCAAGTTTCAGGTGAAATAAGGAAAGGAAGGAGGCATTTGATGTAATCAAGGAATAAATTACAAAGTATCCTACTCTATTATTCCCGAACTTTGACAAATACTTAATTTGTAGCGCTATGCTTCGGAACATACTCTTTCAACCATCTTGTTGTAGAATAATGAAGACGTTATTGAAGCACCCATCACCTTCATGATCTTCCCGCTAAAAGATCGTGATTTAAAGCACAATCAAATGGAGAAGCATGCATATGCCATGGTCAAAGAAGTGAAGAACTTATGATTTTATATTCTCAATTCCCACACCGTAGTGATGGTTTCAGGGTCTGCAATAAAATCAATCCTAACTCAACAAGATCCAAGAGCCAAGAGAGGCAAGTAGGTGGCCAAGATTCAAGAATATGACTTGGATATCCAACCATCAAATATGGTCCAAGAAAATGGTTTTTTTCGGCTAATGGATGAAGATTATTCACTTATAACTCATCATGGATAAAATGAATGTCAATGTTATGGATGTATAAGCAAGGACATGCCTCAATTTAATTTTGTAAACACCACTAATGAGTGGTATTTTAACATAGGATACTTTCTAACCTATGGAGAGTTACTGACACACCTTAACTATACGCAAAGAAATACTCTCAAGCTAAAATCATCCAGGTATGTCATCTGGAATCATATGTTATATAAGAGGAATAAATGGTTGGTTCATAAGGTGTGTTGACAAAGAGCAACAAGAAAATTTATTAATGGCTTACCATGATCAAGCTTATGGTGGACATTTCTCCACTATGGTCACTACTCATAATATCATCCGCGGTATGTACTATTGGTCTACATTGTTTTTAGGTGCTCAATAATGGGTTTCCAAATTTGATCCTTGTCAAAAATTTATGGGAAGACCACAACTTATTGTACTTCTTCTTTGACCGATGGTCATTGAGGAACCTTTCCAGCAGTAGGGCCTAGATTTTATTTGTGTAATCAATCCTCACTCAAGTGTAGAGAATTCCTACGTACTCATAGTAACAGACTACTTCACCAAATGAGTAGAGTTCAACCCGGTCAAACAAACTAACTCCTAAATGGTATGTAACTTCATCAAAGACAACATCATCATCCATTTTGGAATTCCTCAACAGGTGGAATGGGTATCTTCAAAGATCAAGGCCTTGGTGGTGTCTTTCCAAGGTGCATGTTAGAAAAACAACATCAAGATCCCTTTTCTAAAGGACAAGCTTTGAGAGTTAAGGATACACTTGAGTTAGTGCATATTGATTTGATTATTTTTCCCACTAGACCATTTTCTTGGAAAACACATCAAATCCTAAAAAGAAAAATATGTAAATGGGGAGTCAGATTGACCCCAACGGTCACCAGACAGAGTGAAATTATGACCGACCATTACACTACATATCATACTTCATGTAGTTGTGTGTGCATGTGTGTAGGATTGTGCCCTAGGTGGATCTTGTGCAAGATACACCAAATAACGAGAAAGAGCTAGATGTAGCAATGTAGATAGATGTGTGGATGTCAAAATGAACTTACCCTCCTATGAAGTGTATGTAGAAAAATGTAGTCCCTTATCCCTTAAATGATGCTAGATGGATGCTTTGATTCTCTTGAAATGCCTTTAGATGTAACCTTAGGTGATAGTAATAGATGTTTAGAGATTGGTCCTTTATTATGATCACATAGCTTTCTATTTTTATGATTCCCTTGTTTTAATTTTGTAATTAAAATTTATAATGTTGATCACTAAGAAAACAAGATGCTCAAAAGATAAAAGAGGCCTAAAAAGGGCGAGTAAGATATAAAGAGGTCGGGGGTGCCCAGAGGGGATGAGGGCACATGGGTGCTTGTTTTTGGAGCCAAAAAAGATAAAGCAGTGAAAGTTAGACTGGGCAGTGGGGTGTACAAGACCACAGAGAAATAAAGAAAGAAAAGAAAGAGGCCAAAGATAGATGTCAATTACTAGTTTTCTCACTTAGGAATCATATGAATAGTGGTATGTGATTATGACTTAGAAATGCACCCAAGTGCGTGATTTAGTGTCTACATTTTCCCCCACTTTATGTTCTTGAGTGAATACTTGATAACATAAAGTAGATAAGAGATGCATACCTAATAACCATGTAGATCAAACTTCTCCATATGGTCCAAGCGGAACATAGTGAGGTGCTCTGAATGTGGATTTCTTAGTAGATATTAAGGACCCAAGCCTGCCCCCATGTCCCCCTTAGAGAAAGTGCTCCTCCACCACTCCAGTTCATAGCTCTGATATAATAAAATCATTTACCATCTAAATTTTTGGACTCAAGGTCTTGGTCTATTGGGGAGTTACAAGTAGTTTATAATCATCAACCCAGGTTCCATTGCCATTGATTCCATTGGACACTTTCAATAAGTATTCATGGAGACACCTTGAGGTAGGGGTCTAACTTCTCCATGTGGACCAAAAAAAACATGGTGGGGTGCTTAGAATGTGGATCACTTTGTGGACATTAAGGACCCAATCCCACCTCCATGTCCCACTTAGAGAAATTTCTCCTCTACCACTCCATTTCATAGCTTTGGTATAATAAAAATATTTACCATCTAAAGTTTTTCCAATGGGATTTGGGTGGATTGGTTAAGACAAACGTTTGTGTATGGATCCACCCAAGTTCAAATCTTGCTAGGCGCAATCCCTTCGGGGTGGTTTATCAATGGTGGCGGGTGTTGCATCACCGGTAGTTATGGCTCATGGTTCTTCTCTGTGGTGGTAGACATAGAATCATCAGCATTGGTGTTAGTAGCAGCTAATCGCTCTAAAATATGTGGTGGCGGAAAAATTGCATCGTCAGTGCGGGCTCAGTGGTCACGGTTTGTGATTGTGATGGATTAATTGTAATATCTTGTCTGAGGATGTTTTCCTTATTAAGTGAGGGGACCCAAGAACCCTCCAGTTCATAGCTCTGGTTAAAAAAGTTTAACTATAAAAAAAATAACCATGTAGATCGATGGTGAAAGCGTGCCAATGAGATAAGAAAAATCATGGAGTGATATAAATGAAGCGTGGAAGATAGAGAAGAGGAAGTGACCCTAGGGGTGAAAGTGTATGTGTTATGTCGTGTCATACCTATTTTTTTGTCACTTAATGTGTTCGATAATGTGAATGTTGCTTCTCATAAGGATGAACCTATAAAAATAAGAGAAAAAGAGTAGTGAAATTCATGTATATGTGAAAAATTCAATCCAAGTATGTAAAAATGCAATAAATAAGTAAAAGGAACATGTGCACCTGATCTGTGATGAGTAAAAATTATAGAAAGTGTCCTAAAACATTATAAAAGAATGATTTTTTTGGGTGATCTCACACCATGGCAGAAGAAGTGTTGGGGAGAAAGGTCTTGTGTTATTCTTCATCCCTGATTGTTTCCCGAAATTATACACCACTGCAGATGGTGTGATCCTACTTTGTTCCAGTTTGATTAAGTTTGATCCAATTCAATCAAGTAGAAAATAAAGGTAGAATGTATTTTGATTGCTAGAGGACTGTACTTGTACTGAAAGAACTTATTTGTAGATTGATGTGAACCATGTTGATCTAAGAAAAAATTTGGAACTCCCCCTGGTCATAAGTTCCTAGGAAGGGTCAAGGGCACCCAGGCACTCATGTATGTATCTAGGCATTAGCATCTATGTTGTGTTGAGGAACTAAGTTAGATTATGGGTCATTTTGTGACTGTATGAGTGTGATATTCCTATATTTTACAGGTCTAAATTGTGACTGTGTACTGTTGAATAGGGTGACTCATTCACCCAATGTATGCCCCCTCATTTGGGGTACATGTGACATCACTAGGAGGATACAACCCAAAGGAGAGGACTGAACGTTGATCTGAAACTGATACCCTATAGGGGGAGGGAATGTGTTTGGTAGAAACCAAGGCACATGCAAACAAAGTGGCTAGAAACATGTGTTAATGCAAACAAGACAAATACGCATATAGAAGACAATGTGTAAGCTAGAAAGTAAGAAGACAATGTATACCGCATGAAAAGTAGGTTTCAAACATGGGACATCACTCAAAATGTCACTAAGGACAATTAGGGGCCAAAGCAGAAAAAAGTATACATAGCATTATGCACAAGCAAGATATAAAGGTCATACCCCTCAAACAATGGCATAAAATGGAAAACAAAGGCAAATAATGACAAGAATAATGAGTAGCATACAACCATGGTAGAAAATTAGTCTCATGCAAAGTAAACGCTGCATATGAAGCACCTGTTATCATGTTAGAAAGATAAAAATTATGTCAAAGCATGTTTATGATCTCGATATAGTAGTGTGCTAGTATGAATAGGATAAGTAATATAAAATCAAAACAATAATCACATGGTGTGTATGTGTATAAAAGTAGATGCCCCTAGGAGCTGCTCATTGTGACTGGTAAGAGGTATAGTTCTAAGCATCCATGCTGCATGTGAAACGATCTGTGTAAAATATACATTCACAACTAGAAGGAAAGTGAATGCTGTATGTGTATATAGAAAAGATAATGACATACAAAATATCCATCTAACATAACAAGCAAAGTGTAACATGTGTAAGTATAAGTAAACAAGAACAATGTGCAACCAAGGATATGCAGTATGTTGTGAGTGTGAATGTAATGTAATGAAAAGTGAGCATGATAGGAGCATCATGGCCCCCGATTGAATGTAGATGCGTATGCATGAGATGAGGTTCATTTATAAAAGACCCCTCAACAGTTAAGAATGAACCATAGAGCAAGAGTGCGTTATTAGGAAATGGTGTGAATTATATGCTAGAAAGATATGCTCGTAAAAGCGTAGAGTGTAGAGAGCGAGTGAGTGTGGTGAGGTTTATTTCATATTGATACTATCAGTCAGTCAAGTATGAACTATGGAAATATAGTGTGTCATCAGGATTTGCGAGGGTGTGATGCTAGAAAGATGTGTTGTAAATGTGCTGAGTGTGAAATGTGTCGTATATATTATGCGAGGTTCATGAATGTAGTGAGCCCTCAATAGTCAAGTATGAACTACAACATAAGAGTGCGTCATAGGATAATGCCGATACATATGTATCAAGATGTGTAAGATGCATACAAAATACTATATGCAAAAGTGAAGAGTGGACAAGTAGAAATGCAAGACACCTAATAATGCTAGAGGGGGAAGAATAAGTATGATGCCCCCAAGCGTATGCCGATGAATATGTTATCCAATAAAAGAGAAATATGTGGGTCCTCCACCCGATGCTTGTAGAGATGAAGGCATGTGACTATGCTCTAAGATCAAAGATGTATGGGATAGATGATGTGTTGGGGAATGAGACCTATGTGCATGTAGACTATGAGGTGATTGACACCTATGTGAAGGAGACCACACAGGTGATGTGCACCTATGTGAAGGAGAGATATTTGGAGGTGATGAGCACCTATGTGAAGGATCTATCCGAGTGGTGGACCTAGACTGATGCAATGGACTAATAGACTGATGAGACCGAGTAGGTCATGTGCAAACAAGATAAATAATATTATATTGTGCTTTAGATTTGAGAAGTTGAGGGGACCTAGATGCTCTGACGAATTCTACGACAACATCAAGAGGAGGTTGTGGCCACGGTGTGTATGGTGCAACACTATGGATAATACTGATTTTCTTGTTGTGAACGAACTTTAGACACCCGGTGATTCATGTAAATGATAGCTTGAGTTACATGAAGTTAGGGAAGACCTAAGAAAATGTCGCAGCAACTTTTATTGAAGGTGCCACTAGATTGACACAAACATGGTAAGTGGACAAACTATGACTGGAAGTTTGAGGTAACCCTATGATTTAGGAATCGAATATGATATATGCGATAAACATAAATTTAATAACAACAAGAAGTGCAATAAAAACACACACACATATGAATCAATGGATCAATCATTGTATTATTGATAACACGAGTCCCAATAAAAGAAACTGATATGTAAATGTGTCAGAGGATAATTTAGCATGATAGTTGTAGTTAGAGAATGTAATGAATGGTAGAGATGCATCAACATGATAAACTAGAAAATCAAGAGCCCTCGATGAAGGAGGCATTACATGATACATATGATTAGATGAAGAGTCAACCGCTTTCTTGTGATGTTTAGGAAGAGGATTGTTGAAGATCTTGAGCTTGCTGATTTTCATCGACTGACGTAGATGTCGTAGAATCAGGAAGCTCAATGACATTATTAAGGATAAGATCTTGAAATAAGATGCTTGAGTTTGAAACATTGAATCAGTAAAATGTCCCACATATTGATGATAGTCAAATTTATAATTTTAATTGTAATTATGACCTTTTGGATGAGATGGGTTCTGAATTGAGGCGGAGTAGGAAACATATTAAGATTGCTCTCAACGATTTGTTAGGGAATAAAGGATAAAATATGCTGAATAGTCCCTCACAGAATCACAACAGTAGAAACTAATATGCAGAAAATTATTACCGATCTCAAATAAAAGTGCAGAATAAAATAACACAACACAAAGAGACAATATTTAATGTGGTTTATACCCAATTTGGGGCTACGTCCACAAATAATCACTTGCTCATATTTTATTACAAGCCACCACTCTCTCAATACAATACCCAGATCTATTTGGAGCTATGCTCATCAAACTCTACAGAATTCACACCCCGAATTCAAAGCACATCTGCAATGTTTTTCATACATTCTATCATATGCATAAAACCATATAAATAGACAACTGCTTAAGTAGTTTTACAAAATTGTGGGTATCAAAACCATGGGAAAAAACCGTCCCATAAACCTATGGGTCAAAATCCTACCCATATGAGAAAATCAACATTTCCCGATATATCAGTTTTAAGGCCCAATTTTTTTTTGGGGGCTTGCGCCCCCAAACCCTGGCGAGGATACATGAAAAATGTACAGTACTCTTAGTGTAAGTCTTCAACACTTTCACACATGAAAACAAGTTCCACAACCTAACAATCTCCCACTTGAAGACTAGTTTTCCTTTGAGCAAGCTTCTCAAACCCCTTCACTAGTTTATGTGAAGACCAACCAAAGCTAAACACAGCTTCAGTTTTTCCCTTGTGACCACCTTAGTCATCATGTCTGTAGGATTCTGACTGGTATGAATCTTCTCCAGCTTCAACTTCTCTTCCTCCAAAGTTATCCTGATGAAATGGTACCTTAACTGTCTATGCTTCTTCCTAGAGTGGAAAGCAGAGTTCTTAGCTAGGTGTATAGCACTCTGACTATCACTATGCAACTTTCCTTCCTCCTGCTTATGCCCCAACTCCTCAAGTAATTTCTGTAACCAAATCATTTCCTTGCTTTCCTTTGTGGCAGCAACATACTCAGCCTCTGTGGTTGACAAAGCCACCAACTTCTGTAGTCGTGAAATCCAACTTACTGATGTTCCACCTACAGTGTAAACATAACTTGTTGTGCTCCTCTTGTTGTCTACATCTCCAGCCATATCTGAATCTACATAACCACACAAAGTGGTGTTTGATCCACTATAGCACAAAAATGTCCCCATGGTCCCCTCTCAAATACCGAAGGATCCACTTTACCTGCGTGCCAGTGATCTCTACCTGGATCACTCATAAATCTACTCACCGCTCCTACTGCAATGGGCAATATCAGGCCGAGTGCACACCATGGCATACATCAAACTGCCAACCGCTGATGAGTAAGGTACCTTGGAAATATGGTTTCTCTTCTGCTCTATCTTAGGACACCGTTCCTTTGATAACTTGAAATGGCCTACCAAAGGAGTCCCAACCGGTTTAACATCCTGCATATTAAACCTCTCCAAGACCTTTCTTAATGTACTCTTCCTGAGATAAAGTCAGCTTCCATTCCTTCCTATCCCGAGATATCCTCATACTAAGGATTTTTTTTGGCTACCCCCAAATCTTTCATAGCAAAGGATTCACTTAGCTGCTTCTTGAGTACTTTTATTTCTTGCATGTTTTTACCTGCAACCAACATGTCATCCACATACAGACAAAGGATAATATAATTGCCATCCTAAAATTTATTTGTATACACGTAATGGTCAGAATGACATCTAATATAACCTTGCTCCATCATGAAGCTATTAAATTTCTTATACCATTGATGTGGAGATTGTTTCAAGCCATACAAGCTCTTCTTCAATTTGCACACCATCTCCTCTTTAACTTTTACCTCATAGCCCTTTGGCTGTTGCATATATAGTTCCTCCTCCAAATCACCATGGATAAATGCATTCTTTACATCAAAGCTGTTCTAAGTGCAAGTCTTCTGTTGCAACTATCCCTAGAACAGTTTTAATAGAAGTCATTTTTACTACAAGATAAAAAATATCATCAAAATCTATACATTTTTTTCTGTGCAAACCCCTTGACCACCAACCGGGCCTTGTATCTTTTCTTGCCTCCTTCTTCCTCTTTCACTCTGAACACCCATTTGTTCTATAATGCTCTTTTTCCTTCGGGTAGCTTTAATGAATCCCATGTCTGGTTCTCCATGAGAGCTTGATGCTCCTCATCCATGACTTGCTCCCACTTCTTCCTAGCATCTACCTGCATTACTTCATCAAAGCTCTCTGGCTCTCCACTATGAGTGAGTAATAAATAATAAAGAGAAGGAGAAAAAAAATTCAGGTTCTCTTCTTACCCTAGAAGACCCCTCAATATAGAAGTTTGGGGTTTCTGTTGAGGGGGTTCCTGAATTGATTCATGTGTCACTTTTCCATCTGGAAGATCCTCTACCACTGCATATTCTTTCTTGGATTCTTCCCTATTTTCCTGTAACTGATTCTTATACATGGACTTTCTCATTAAAGACCACATCCCTAGATCGGATGATTTTCTTGTCCTTAATACTCCAACATTTATATCCAAATTCATCACCACCATAACCAATGAAAGTACATTTTTCTGATTTAGCCTCTAGCTTGGTCCTATCATCCTTATCTATATGAACAAACACCTCACCACATCCAAAGACTTCAAGAAATGAATAATCAACTTTCTTACCATATCCAAGCCTCCTCAGGTATGCCTCCATCCAAGGCACTTGAGGGTCCTTTGTTTATCAAGTACACAGTTGTGCTCACCTCTTCTGCCCAAAAAGAAAGAGGCAACTCCTACATGTAACCTCATGCTCCTAGCACGTTCCATTATTGTTTCTGTTCATCCTTTTTGACACCCCATTCTGCTGCGGAGTTTGTGGAACTTTCTTTTACCTGCGGATTCCATTCTTAAAACAGTAATAATCAAATTCATTGTTGCAATACTCCCCTCCATTATCTGACCTGAGACATTTTAGCTTAAAGACCTGTTTCATTCTCTACAAAGGCTTGCCATTTAACAAAAGTGTCAAATACATCAGATTTGTTTTCTAATACAATAAACCCAAACTTTCCTTGTTTGCAATCATCAATAAAAGTAACATAATAACTTTAAACCCCAAGAGATGATACCTGAGCTGGCCCCCACACATCAAAAATGCACTAGCTCTAACTTACTCTCTTTCTTTGTAGGTCCAACCTTGAGAAATCTTACTCGCTTCTGTTTCCCATATATGAAGTCCTCGCAGAACTCCAACCCTATTTCTGGTATATAGATCTGGGAAAATCCTTCTTTATGATCTCCATGTCCTTATGGATCATATGACCGAGCCTATAGTGCCACAATATTGTATCTACTTCTGAAGCCACAATATTACAAACATTAGTGCTATAAGTGGTTAAATACAAGGTTCCAACCTTCTTACCTCTTGCCACCATAAGAGCACCCTTGGTAACCTTCCAAGAGTCAGCTGTAAATATTACATTACAACCATCACTTCCCAACTGTCCTGCCGATATCAAATTTTGTCTTAATGTAGGCACATGCCTGACATCCTTCAATAGCCAAGTATCCCCATTCTGCATCTTAACCTGAACAAAACCTTTTCCAACTATGGCTGCTAAGGCTCATCATCACTAAGAAAAACATGCCCCAAAATCTCCTTGAACATAATCAACAAAATAATGCCTATGTAGAGAAGCATGGAAAGAAGCCCTTGAATCTAAAACCCAAGATTCAGTAATATTGTGCAAAAAAAGAATCAAAAGCATCCTGACATACATTACCCGTTGCCACATTTTCCTCCTTGTTTTCTTCCTATTGTTTCTTCTTATCCTGAAGCTCCCAACAGTCCTTATTTACCATGCCCAGACTTTCCACAGTGCCAACATACTATCTTGCTTTTGGATTTTGACCTTGCCTCAATCCTTTGATTTTCCATGGCTTCGTCTATTCTTCTGTCTCCCTCTAGTTTCCACTGTCAAAGCATTCCCTGAAGTAGAAGATTCACCAGAGCTTTTTTCTTCGCATTTTATTGCTTAGAATCACCCCTACAACATCCTCAAACTTCAACTTTGAGTTAGCTGGAACCGAGTTGCTTACCCGCCATTACCAAGCTATTCCAACTCTCAGGTAAAGAGCACAAAACTAATAAAGCCCCTAAATTCTTCATCAAATTCTATTATAACTGAAGCTAGCATATTTACAACCATATTAAAAATCATTTAGATGATCTGCTACTGAACCATTCTCAGACATATTCATATTAAACAACTTTTTCATTAAAAATATCTTATTAGAGGTAGAGGGTTTTTCATACAACTTCCCTATTGCATCCATCAGTTCTTTTGTAGTATTTTTGTTTGAAAACATTAAATAATACTGAAGATGCAAGACACAACCAGATTGTCCCAAGTGCCTTCCTATCTAGCAAATCCCATTCCGAATCTTTTCATGCTCAAGGGTTTGTTCACCTTCTCAGACATCAGAGTATAAAGATCCTTCTGATAAAGGTAATATTCCATCTACATCTTCCAAAGATTGAAATTAAGCTCGTTGAATTTATCAACCCTAGATCTTCCATCATCTGCCATAGCTCCCACTCAAGATAAAGCTTTCCCTGCGATTCAACACTTTAGCAAACCAAACCAGGCTCTGATACCAATTGTTAGGGAATAATGGATAAAATATACAGAATAATCCCTCACAGAATCGTAACAGTAGAAACTAATATGTATAAAATTACTACAGATCTCAAATAAAAGTGCAGAATAAAATAACATAACACAAAGAGATAGTATTTAACCGTGGTTCACCTAATTTGGGCTACGTCCACAAAGAATCACTTGCTCAGATTTTATTACGAGCCACCACTCTCTCAATACAATACCCAGATCTGTTTGGAGCTATGCTTAACAAACTCTACAAAATTCACACCCGAATTCAAAAGCACATCTGTAATGTTTTTCATACATTCTATCATATACATAAAACCATATAAATAGACAAACTGTTCAATCAGTTTTACAAAACTGTGGGTATCAAAACCAATGGGCAAAAACCGTCCCATAAACATATGGGTCAAAATCTCGCCCATATGAGAAAAATCACATTACCTGATATATTGGGCCACGTTTTAAGGCCCAATTTTTTTTTTTCAGGGGCGCAGCCCCCGAACCCCTGCTACTGGGTACTGGGGGCTGCCACCCCTTAGACCTCTGCTTGGGGCCCAACCCGACCCCAAACCTCAACGAGAATACAAGAAAAAGTGTACATTACTCTTAGTGTACAGTCTTCAACACTTTCACACATGAAAACAGGCTCCACAACCTAACACAAGTCGCGGCAATAGAATATGTAGAGCACAAGGTAATTTAGTAAACGTAAGCTTAGGCCGGTTACCATTGAAAGTTTTTAGGATTAGATACAACATTGACAATAGATTTATCTTCAATAGGTTTATTAGATGGCTTGAAAAGTTAACTTACTTTGAAAGCACGTAGAAGATGAAGCCTGCTCATGATACTTAAGCTTGCCCATAGATAATAGTTAAATTTCACGTAGCTTAAGAGTATGACATAAATGATTGAATGATGGAGATGTATCAAAGATAACACTCTCCTGGAGAGGTGGTAATAGATGTTGGATGAATATATCTTAAATTTCAGAGTTTGCAAGCACATTAGACATCTTAAATAAGTTGTTCTTATATCACAAGACATACTTTGCTAGATGCTTGTTAGATCCTTGTTTAATTTGTGTGAGTTGAGAATATGATATCTTAGAGTCGAAATTAAAAGATAAATGAATGAGTAAAGAATCGGATAAATGCATAAAAGATGCTACCAAGTGGATAGGTAGATCATATAACCAACACATTACATAATCTTGAAAGACTTCTAGGAAAGAGATTTGTGAGTAAAGTGTGATCATCCGCATAATCTAGACATGCTACATGAAATTCTCAGAGATGCTCTTGATGGTCTCCATGGTCATTGAAAAATGGGAAACTTGGGAGTGAAGAAATAAGGAGGAAGTGCATAAGCAAAAATGATAGGTGCGAAAGGAGTATGAATAAGTAATGTGGAATCCAGAGATGAAGATGCACAAGAAGTAGCCTTTTGTGATTGATAGATTTTAACTTGAAGATCATAATAAAGAGAGGCTAGATCTTGAGTGCCAGTGGAAGAGACTTACCATGTGTGAGAAACAAGGTGCGGGGTGAAGTGATTGGTGGGGAGTAGGAACAAAAACATGAATATTCCAGAAGTAGGCAGAAGAGTGGAAGTGGGTGGTTGAGTAACAACAAGCATGGAAGTGAGGATGGATGTAGGAACATTAAGCTTCACAAGATTGGTGGCCTCCTCACGAGAAGTGAATAAAAGCAGGTCTAAATCCCGAGGATGTTTAAACAAGATGATCATTGAGCTCTTGAAGGCATGATTTAGTAAATTTACCATAAGATTGAGCCATAATAATAAGAGTGATAAAAGACCTAGAAACGAGGTTGGTTCGAGCAATGGGTTCACCAAATGATTTAACAAATATATAATTTGTAAAACCCCAATTGCAGAGTCACAACATAATGATATAGAAATAAAGTACACATATGACCTAAGCAATAAGCTAGAAAAATATGAACCCATAGGTGCAAGAGAAGGGATAAAATACTTAGTTGATTTTACAATTAATCCTAGATTGTGTTTGAACTAGAAAATTGATAAAAGGGACGAGGAAACTATCATTAATGTTCCTATAAAATTATGTAACTATTAGATCTTCCTAGAATAGGGTTCATGGATTCGGTTAGGGGTTCCTAGGTGCCAAATATCTTCTCAAGGCTCCTATGACTGTGAAAACTATCAGAAAATGATTTCTTATGTGTCGCAAGATGTTTGCCAGATTTCACTTTTAGTTTCCTATATGTTGTTGGTTAATCACTGAATTCACCTGAAACCTACAAAGAGAAAGAACACCTATAAAAACCACAAAACAAATCAATATTCTCAAAATAAAAAGATGTAAATGGAGATTTGGACTGATGCCGGTGGTCACCTGATTAAATGAACTTATAATTTGATTGTTGTAATACATTTCAGAGTTTGTATAGTTCTACGTGTGTGTGTCTGTAGAATCGTGCCCTAGGAGGCTTTTGTGCAAGATGCACCGAATAGAGATAATAACTAGATGTATCAATGTAGATAGATGTGTGGATGTCAAAATAAACTTCCCCTCCTATGAAGTGTATGCAGGAAAATGCAATCCCTTTTCCCTTGAATGAAGCTATATGGATTATTTGATGCTCTTCAAATGTCTTTGGAGGTAACCTTAAGTGATAGTAATAGATGCTTAGAGCTTGGTCCTTTATTATGATTCCCTTGTTTAAATTTCATAATTAACATCTAGAAGTACGAACACCAAGAAAACAATATTCCCAAAAGATAATAGAGGCCCAAAAGGGGAAAGTAAGATACAAAGAGGTCAGGGCACCCAGAGGGGATGAGGGTGCCTGGGCACTGGTGTCCTGGCTAGGTACTAGTGTTCAGAGCCAAGAAAAATAAAGCAATGAAAGTCACACTCGGCAATGGGGTGTACAAGACCACAAAAAAACAAGAAAGAAAATAAAGAGGCCAAAGATAGATGTCAATTAGTAGTTTTCTCACTTAGGAATCATATGAATAGTGGTATGTGATTAGGACCTAGAAATGTACCCAAGTGCGTGATTTAGTGTCTACAAAGAGCACGTACTGAAGTTCTTTGAGCTATAGAATACTTTTCATTGAACTTGCGTTCCTTTCATTTTGACAATTTTATCTACTATAAAGCATATTATTTCAAATAATTTTCATTTAAGGAATGTTGAGTTAATTATTTTGTAAACAAAGGTCCAATTATATTGTATATGAAAATTACTACATAGTTATCTTAAGGATAGAAAATAGATTACAAAAAAAGTCCAATAAAAAAAGTATTGTCTTTTACGGTCCATACTTGTCACTTATTTAAAACTTGAAATATGTAGGGATTTTTATTTTTGTAACATATTTACCATTTCACTGGTACATATCCCTTCATGTAGTCAATATATGTGATACCTATTTCAATTATTATATTCATTTATTTCATTGGTATAGTATGGATTGTCCACTGGAAAATAACAATTTGATCATTATATCTTATACAATGTTGACTTATATTGTTATTAGTGAACTTGCAACCTCCAAATTCACAGGATCTTACATGTTTTGGTGGGTCCTCACTTGCTGATGTTGAGATTTATGTAAATTTTGTTCTCCCCCCCCCCATTGGTAGTAATAATTATGCCCATACAAGCCCCACAATTCCAATGGATATTTAATAGTCTCTTATGGTGGATGTGGAATCCTTCTAATGATTGTGACTACTAAATGTGCCATTTTATTTGACACTATCTTAATTGTGCCTTCTTATACACATATACTTGAAGATAGTGAACTGCAAATCATGTACGAACTTATGAGTGAGGGCCCACCTCTAACTATAAAGGATGAAAACATTTCTATATGAATTAGGTTACAACCAATACTAAAAAGGGAATGGAGATACTTATTAGAAGAAAAATTACTAAGGGGGTGAATCAATGAGCCTTAAAACTTTCATTACATTCACTTTAGCATTCACCAATTATCATTAACCATTAAACATTCATTCACCAAGAATCGTAACCATACACATGAGCAAATAAACACAAGAACAAAAGTACAACATATTTAAATGAGAAACCCTTAAAGGTAAGAAAACCCACTGAAACAAATCTTTATTACAACAATGATTCAAATTTAGTTGACCAGCAACCCAACGAGGAGCACCAACCCTTAATTTTAGTGAGGCGCCAACCCCACAAAGAGCACCAACCCCTAGATTTAGTAGATCACCAACCCTACATTGAGGCACAAACCCCCTAGATGACTCGACATCAACTCAGACACCTAAATTTGTTTATCACCTATATAATTTTACCACAACAATTGATGATGACACTTTTTTAGCTCTCTTTTCCTATATCTTCTTTAAAAATGCCTTCTAGGGTTCTTCAATCAAGAACTTATTCACCAAGTTGATTAGGTCATCTGACCTTGAACACCATATGATCACCACTTGTTATCCCTTCATAACATCTTCTCGACCCTCTCTTAATGGTCACAAATACCTTCTTCACTTCTTCAAAGTGTCCTCTTACTCGCACTTTTCAATCCTCTCTTAACTTCTACAAATAGGGCTATGAACATGCTTATATACATGGCTCAAGCATCAAATACATCTAAGTCAGCCATCATAGGAAAAATAAACTTAAAAAACATGAATACATCATAAAAAAATCACTTAGGTCGGAAAATAACATATACACTCTCAAATCCTTCATTAGGACACAAGTAGGCCTAATACACTCAAACTGCCCTCTCTCCAAAACCAAGTCCACTTGAGCCTACATAGACTTCACCAAACTTCTAAAACCACTTAGACATGTTTTCTAAGTTTTCTACCAACCTCCAACAGTATTTTACACCTCTCCATCATCATATCATGTCATGAAACCACCATTAAGAACAACTATTCTCACTAGGTATGTGACCTACAAAAACAATCCTCAAATATGAAGCTCAAACACCACTCAAAAAACCTCAACCATAAAATTTTAACACATGAATAGAAATCTCATGACCTCGGGGGTCATCACTAAATATATAATACACCATCATTTGGACTATAAGTTCCCAATAACATCACTGTAACCAGGTCACCAAAAATGCCCCAAAACCACCATAAACATGTAGTATAGCTTCCCAAATTCCTTTACCATCTATTTTATTAACTGGTCCAATGCAAAACTTGAGAGAAACATCAATTTCTTCATAAACATGCACTTTTTTGTGGGGTCCGCATATTTTCATGACACCTAAATACCACTTGAAGAAAGCTAGAGGAATCGTTGTGTTCATGTGTAAATTAGAAAAGCTATAAGACTTGAACTAAACACGTAAGAGTTTCAAATATTTAAACTAATCTAACAAGAACCATCAAGATAAGAGCTTAGGGAGGTTAATTTTTGTAACATTCATATAACTTTGAAAACAATCAAACTAACATGCCTAAATCAATCTCTACTCTTTGAATGCTAACTTTGAAATGAAAGAATGGCTTCAAGACCATATGGTTCTCTCCATATTACTCAAGCTTGAGTTAATGGATGCATTATGACGATATTAGCTTAATATAAATGGAGAAATTCTCAAGATCCTAAATTCCTATAGTTTATGCTAGAGGAGGAAAAGTGTTCTAAGAAATGATGAGGAGGAGGGTTCTATTTATAGGTTTCCCATTCCAATAATGGTATGATTTTGGTGCATGTGGGATAAAAGGTAAGTTCAAAAAGCACTTTTAGCAAGTCAAAGTAATTTTTGACTAGGATTAGAAGCTAATTAATCTTTTGAGATTAATTAAGAATCCCAAGTAGGCTTAGGAAGCTTTTTGGGAGCATCAGGAGGAGGTTTTCATAGATTTTGGATGTTTTGGAAGTGAGAGTTAGTCAATAAGAAGTTTTATTGGTCAAATGCATGGTAGGAGCCTTGATCAATGTATAATAGTTAATTAAGAGGAGTTTAAGGGGGAAAATAAGCCTAATTGGTGAAGTGTTGTCAATTTACGGGGAATAGAATAGTTAGTGTAATGTTAGTAATAAAATTGCATTGATCAAATTATAGGTGTCTACATTTTCCCCTCATTGGGGAGGCATAAGCTATGCCACTTCAAAGATAGTAGACAAGTACAGACAAATAAATTTTTCATGGAGTGGAAGAAAAATTAGTAGTGTGAGGGATTCCCACTCGAGTGTCGATGGGGTGATGAAAGAGGTCGATTGACGATTGAAAAGAAGAAGAGAAAGCACCAAAGCAGGGGGGAAATTCTCATGGAAATGGGAGACAGACTATGATTTACCGAGTCTAGACATAGAGAAAATAGATTGGGGCATCCTTGTTGAGCGCAAGAAATGCCTTTCTTAACAAATCTTGTTAGAAATGATGTAAGGGGGCCTCCCCTCGAGCATTGAAGGGCAGTGGAGAAGATGAAGGAAGTAAACATAAGTAGTGAAGGGGGGAAGATCCTCCTAATAAAGGATCATAATAGTGTGAAGAGAATAAAGGAATCCAAATTAGTCTTGTTGATACTTAGTACTAAGTACCCATGAAATCTAATTCTCCAAATTTCATTTGTTGTGCTCATCTTCCATATCATACTGAATAACTGAGTTGAGAGAGGAGCTTCCCTATTTGTCGGCAAGACACCAAATATTTTATATTTATACTGAGAGAACTATGCATGAAAATAGAGGAAGAATGGCGAAGTTGAGGGTGATGGAGAGAAAAAGGGGATATAATAGAGAATAATTATGAGGAAGGGGGATGGAGCTAACATCCATGCAGTGCCTTTTTAACAACTTTATTTTCATCATATTATTAGTGATCTTCATCATCGGGTCCTTATTAAAAATGTAAGCCTACGATAGAAGTGTAGAATGACATGAAAATCCATAATACAAACAAATGTTCGTTACTAAAATACCAACTCCATGCAACATATAGGATGCAATGCAATATGAGAAAGTAAACAAGCCAATCTAACAGGGAAACAAGTAAAAATACACATATTTAAACCAACAACATTTAATATACTTACACAAATGTTTTTTTATCAAGCTACAATTTCTAAATGTTTGCATATAACGAAAAGGATTAAAAGTGTTGCCCCAAGAAAGGATACATGCAAGGGGAAAATATGGTGGATGCAGGGGTCCAATGAAAAATCATTTGTGCGTTGCGAAACAGTACTAGGCAACTTGTTGTGCCAAGATATTACAAACAAAGAAACAAACCCATCTTTGTTAATGGGATAGATCCAAATTATCTGTAAGTCGTTGCTACAGAAACAAGCGATTTAATTTTTTTCTTCCAACTACTCCCATGTTTGCTTGCCCTTCTCAACTCTTTCAATTAATCTAAACATTGTCTCCTTTAGATTGTGCACTTCACTCTCAAGTGTAGATTCTCCAAGGGGAATTCTTTTCAATTCCAAATCACTTACCAACAAGTATTTTTCATCCTTGACAAGCTTGGGCTTAGCAATTTCCACAAATTGCTAGCCTTGAGAATCTGATACTAACCTGGATGTGACTTTAGCCTTTTTTGTAGGTGGGGGAGGAGTAGTACCTAGCAGAGATGCCACTACATCAAACTTATGAGCAACAATATTAGACATGGCTTTCCTTTTCTTGCTTTCCATTAATGGTTGTATCCAGGTAAAATAAGAACTGGAGGTGGAGGGGATAATGGGCCCAAGTGTAGGTGTGTTCATTGCACTCAAATTTTTTACAACAACTACTTCTAACACAGATGTCTTAGTTTGGGAGGTGGGCACTTCCTTGATAGTAACTTCCTTAGCCGATGTTTCCAAAACACTCACAGATTTTGAAACTTGATCCTTCAATTGATCTTCTTTTCCTTCTTCCTTTCCTCTACTATTTTCCTTAGGATTGTTTTTCTCTTGTTTTTCTTGCTCTTTTTCTTCACTCTCATCATCATAGAGATCTACAACTATTTCCACCTTAGGCATTACTTCCAATTGTTTTGGAGAAGATTAATATTCACTCTCCTGAATGACTTCATCCATCTTCACATCCTTCTTGGCATTTCCCTTCTTTATGTATACTAGAGTTGAGGGTACAAGTGGAGAAGGAGAAGATTCTTCATGTGCTTCAGGGGATACCATGGTAATTTCCTTATGAGGGATGGATAATTATTGAGAGGAAGATCTGGAATTGCTAGCTTTGAACACCTTCATTTTCCTATCAAACCAAAGCTTGGTCCTCAACAAGACAGGGTTCATGAGTTCCTTTAAATCATCCCTTTCCTTAACAAACCAATCGATGGTTTGGATAGGAGTGTGTCTAATAGACATTTCATATTCAAGGGATTGTAATTCCTCATCATCATCTTGAAGTCCTTCTGGCACTTTGTATACATCGAAATCTTTGATTTTCTGCAAGGACAAACCTGCCATAATATCTTCTTCTGGCTTCATAGTCATCAGAGTGGTCAGCCCAGTAGTCTTCAATATCAGCAAGATGATAGAAACCCATTCCGAAATTAGTGGCAATAAAGTCCTTGATATCAAAGCAATTCCTTGGTTTGTAATAATGGAGGGTAAGGGGGAGAAATTATTCTATCAATATTTTGGGCATCTAAAGTAGTTATGCAAGTGTAGTTACCCAATGTAATTGGGAAATGGATACGTGTTATCTTCTTATCTCTGTAAGTCTTGTGGAGATTATCCAATTGTCTACAAATTTCAACTAGGGCCATCTTGTCACTACAATACATAGGGATTTTTTAAAGGAGTTCCATCAAATCCAGCCAATCATATGTAAGAGAATTTCCTAAATTGAGTGTAATAACTACCATAGACCTCAATTAATTGTTTAGCTTCATCTGAGAATCTCCGAGTAGTGTCACCCTCTAGCAATCTGAAAATGTACATGGTGAATGTATCATTCACCCTTCTGAAGTGATGATTATTGATCTTCAAAGTTGATTGTGGATGATACTCATAAATAGGAGCATATTTCTTGTCTTTGATGGGATAAAAACCCAAACATTCCCTGTATGTAGCAATAGAATACATGAAATAGGAAGTCATATAAAAAGTATTAGTTCTTTAGGCATTGGCGAGTTGCTCAGTGAGGTTATCACAAATTATCTTTGTCCAGTTCAGGTTTTGTTTGCCTTCACATATAATGTTGATATAAGGGCACATCCAATAATGAAACTCATTGGTAGAGGGCATCCCCATTATTCTAGAAAGGAGGGTGATGAAATCTGACATTTCTTCTTTGAATTCAATCTTATACATAGTCTTTGGCAGTCTGGAAGCTCCCTTCTTTGGATTCTTAAGCCATGACTTAGCCATTCTGTTCTTATATCATTCATTGTCCTAATCGAACAGAAGTTAGGCCTGATCCTTGGTGAGAGTGTTGGAGCCTTCAATCATGGGAATTCTGAGGGCAGTACTAATACAATTGGCATCTAGTCACACAAATACCTACCCATGAGGATCATTGATCTCTTTTGTTTCATATTTGATACAATAGAGTCAAGTGAGGAACAATACAAAAGACACACACACACACAACAAAGAACCACAAAACAAAACCAAGAACTATAAAAAATTGTACAAAGGACCGCCTAATCACCTAGGACTTAAACAACTTCAAATATTACCCACTATATGGCATTGGAAGAGAGATTCTATCCATATAGTTCAAATAAAATGAATTTTCTCTAGCAAAGTGTCTAATTTTGAAAGGACCCATCCAAAGAGAATCGAACTTACCATGACTTCCCCAAGGTTCTCACCATTTTTTCTAGAGTAGGACAATGTCTCCAACCTGGAAGTATTTGGGTTTTTCTTTCTTTTCACATAGTTGTTTCACCTTTTTTTGATGTGCAGTAATCATATCCACTACTTGCAATCTGTCTTTATCCAATCTCTGCAGGTACATGATTCTTTTCTCCAAAGCATTGGTGAAATTTGAGTCTGCGATAGCTTTCATCAACTGCAAGGATGGCAGTTCCACAATCACTGGTAGCTCAGATTCAGTTCTATACACCACCTAGAAAGGAGACATCCCAATTTTCCTTTTGGGTGTCATTTTATCTACCCAAAGAGCATCATAAAGCTTCTTATGCCAATTCCTTTGAGATTCATTCACAATTTTTCGGATAATAGTTACCCAAAAAAAATTATTATTTTGCCTATCCATTTCCCTAAGGATAGTAGTTAGAGGAAGGTGCAAGAGAAATCCCATATCCATAGAAAAAATCCATCAATTCATATGATGAGAAATTGGAGGCATTATCGGTGACAATTTTATTTGGTACTCCAAATCCAATCAGGATGTTTTCTTTGATAAAATTGCATACCACTTCAAAAGTCATACTTTTCACTGGAATAGCTTCCACCCACTTTGTGAAGTAGTTAGTAGTAGTCAAAACATGAGTATTTCCATCACTGGAATGGGGGTTGAGAGTACTAATAAATTCAAGTCCCCATTGTTGAAAGGGTTCTTCTATTACTATTGGTTTAAGTGGTAAAGTAACTAGCTTGGACCTCCCCACAAAGGTTTGACAAGATTCACATTTTCCTACCCATTTAATTGCATCTCGAAACAAGGTTGGCTACTAATAGTCTACACGAAGGATTTTATGAGCAGTCACGGCAGATGAAAAATTCCCTCCACAAGCTTGATCATGGAACGCTTTGAGCAACATTTTATATTGTTCTCTATCCACACATCTGAGAAATCTTCCGTCAACCCCTCTTTTAAAGAGGGAATTGTCCCAAAGTACATATTATGCAGACCTCATCTTTATGGATCTCTTCTCCTTAGTATTTAAATGGGATGAACATTCTCCATATGTCATAAAATGAGCAATGTTAGCATACCATTCATCAGTCGAACTGAGAAAAAGAACAATGGTGATATTTATTTCTTCCTTGGGTAGATCACCTTTAGCACCATTAGCAATCAACTCATAGAGTCCCTTTCCTTGATCTAACTTAGTTGGCTTGATGTCCATTTCATACTCCTACACTTTTTCCACAAAATTCCCTCTTTTATTCCCAAACTCTTGTTGTGTAATAATTGATTTAACAGTTATATCAGGCACAAATACAATTGAATGAGAATTGAGGATATAGAAACGGAATTGTGTGGCTGCCTTAACTACAACAAATGTGTGTTTATCCATTTGAGTATATTTCACTTCATGGGATTTCAAGACGTAACTCATGAAAGCAATGGGTAATTCATAGTCCTCGTGATTCTTTTGTGTCAAAATGACATCCAAATTATTCTCAGTGGCATAGTAATAGATTAAGAAATCTTTCTCAAAATCAGGACAAGCAAGAATTGGGGTCCTGGCAATTGCTTTATTTATATTTTCAAAATCTTCCTTCCCTTCCGATGTCCAGGAACAGGATTACTCATAGTCAACTTTGCAAAATCAAGGATGAATCTCCTTAGAAAAATTATTTTTCCAAAGAAAGAGTGTACACCTTTTTTACTCATGGAGAGGGGAATTTGGTGAATATCCTAGATACTCTCTGGATCTATCTTGGTTCCTTATTTGGAAATGATATGCCCAAGCAACTTGCCTTCAGTGACACCAAAAATACACTTCTTTGGGTTCAAATATATCCTGTGTTCCCTACACTTCTTGAGAACAGTTTCAAGATGTTGGAAATGGCTTCCCTTTTTCTAGAAAAAAACCTCAAATCATCAAGATATACAACAATACATTTTCCTTTCAAGGCGTCGAAGGCCAAATCCATTGCCCGTTGGAAAGTGGCACTAGCATTAATTAGACCAAATGGAATTCTCTTATAATCAAAAGTACCCCATTGAGTGGTGAAATTTGTTTTATGTTGATTTGGAATATCAACTTCAATCTAATTATACCCCGAGAAAACATCCAACATAGATAGCATTTCAGAGTCGATGACAGCTTACAAGATTTGATCCATCGTGGGGAGTGGATAATTATCTTGAAGGGAATCCTGATTCAAATTCTGAAAATCCACACAAATTTGAATATCACCACTCTTTTTCCTTGCCGGCACAATGTTTTCCACCCAAGATGAGTGATGAATAGGAAAAATTATCTTTGCCTTTAAAAGCTTCTGAATTTCTTGATAGATGGTCTCTGCAATCTTGGGATTATATTGCCTTTGTTTCTGCCAGAAAGGCATGATTCTTGGTTTCATAGGAATGTAATGTTGCATTTCTCTTGGTTTAAAATATTTTAAATCATCATATGAATAGGAAAGTACATCCACAAATATTTTTAATAAGTCTACCATCTTATTTCTCTCTTCACGAGTGCAGAATTTACCAGTATTAACAAGCTTGGGTTTCACTTCACTTCCAATGTTAATCTTCTCATGCTCTGATGACTAATGTACCCCATGTGATATATTTTACTTGATATACCTATCATGCTTGTCAAACAAATATTCTAGGCTTACCATTCCGCTTGGTATCTTGTTACCTTTTAACCTAATATAACCATCCTGATCAGATTCTTCTTGAATTCCTTCCTTAGTCGTGGCAGATGATATGGATTCACAAGGGGCAGCCTCACTTCCTTCAAAATATAGCTGATTGAAATTCTCTTGAAGTTCCAAGAAAGAGAACAAATGTCGATCATCATTGAATACTTCCAATTGTTCACATTATATGGCACACTTGGCCTATGTATCATCTCAATTGTGAAATTTTCTTGAGTAAAGTCCGGATGAGGGATGAGTAAGGATCTCGAGATGGAAAAATCATCATCTCTATTGTTCTTTTCTTTAGGCATAGATTTGATGGAAAAGGCATCCAAAAATTCAATTGAATCCCATACAAGATTTTTGTAATGCTTTAGTCTCTTATTTTTAACTTGAAAAATCCCTCTAACTTGTTTAATAATGAGCTCTGCATATCCTCATGCATAAATATTCTTAATTCCCATTTCTCTTTCCATTTCTAGTCCCAAAAGAAGAGCTTCATATTCTGTCATATTATTTGTGTTTTCAAATTGAATCTTGTAGGAGAAAGGGTAAGACTTCTTTTCAAGGGAGGACATAACCACACCTACTCCAGAACTAACTGACGAACAACTACCATCGAATTCAAGAATCCAGACAACATTAGGATCATCAATCACACCCCAAGGAGCCTTTATCTCATCTTTTGACATGACCATGTAATTACCATGAACAATGTCTTTGTAGAGAATTTGTGCTCTAGGGTCATCTATTTTATGCACAATGTACTCCGTTTTTCTTTCAGGAAATAGCTTCTTCATTTTCCCATTATCTGGGATGAGAGCGTGTGACCAATCCATCTAGATTTCTCCTCCCACTTCTTTACAGAAGTTTCTACTTAGCAACATACCATAGGATGGGGGAATATCTGCTACTAAATAGTAGTTTTGACCCTTTTCTCTGGGAAAGTAGCAAAGGCTACTTGTGCATCTTTGATCCTTCCTACCAATGGATCCTCTTTACTTTCCATAGAATAGCATGAACCAAAGGTGCGTGTCAAAGTTAAACCTAAAGCATGGGCAACTTTAGCAGGCATCACATTGTCTGATGCTCCTAAATCAGTAACATGATTACTAAGCCTATGGCCAACAATAAGCAATGAGACATAAAAGGGCTTAATCTTTTCATTTGTAGAAGGTGTTGCAGCCATCAAGTTTTTTTGGGGTAACAAGGTGGGAGTAGGTAATAGGCCTTTATAAGTAGTAGATGATGGGTTAGGTTTAGATTTGACGAACTTGACTACTTGGGAAAATGCATTAGGGTGCGTAGGATAGAATTCAGCCTTGGAAATTTGGATCTTGGTTCTCTTAATGTGGTTAATTATGTCAAAGGATCCCGAGGTAGATGGGGTGTCTGTGTTAGAGGGGGGGACACTTAGGCCTATCTTCTTTGACATTTGGGGTTGCCTTGGTTATAGGAGTTGAAGTTGTATTGGTTTTAGGTGCAGAAAAGGAGGTAGAGGAAGCATTAGCATTTCTTACCTTTTGGGTAGAAGTGGTAGGGATAGGAGCTCTTATTTTTGCAACAACTGGGATGGTAACAGGAAATTCCTTGGATCTTTTTATAGGCTGGACTACTTCTTTTTTCATTTTCATTTTTTCTCTGGTCATGACAGCATATGATTCGTTGTTGTGTGTGTGTGTGTCTTCTTCTTCATCATCAAATCCTCAGTGGTGAGGAAGTTAACTTGAGAATCATTTGCTTCATCTGGTACTTCATCTACTTCATCCTCAAGTTCCTCATATTCTTCGGTTTCAACTTCATCCTCTAGTTCCTGAACTTCACATGCTACATTGATTGGAACTTTGAGAGGTGGCCCTTTAATTGTGAGTTTTGGCTGGATAGGAGGCACATGATTTCGAGGTTAAAAATTCTTCCTCTGAATATCTTTATAAGGAGTATTCTAAGATAATTACTTTTTGATAGCTATGAGATCATTTGTCAGCTTTTACACTAGTTGATCTGAATTGGTTCCTGAAGGAGAAGTCTTAGATTTAGGAGGTTCTTTTTTCAATTTTTTGGACATTATAAAATCATCATCAACACTTATGGCTAAGCATTGATCAGCATATAAGGTAGCAAGATTGGATCTTCTTAATGCATAGCTTACTTCTGGTAATTGAGCATTCAAGAAAAAATGTTTCTAAATTTGGTCCACAAGATGGGTGGCTACTGGAATCTTATTAACTAATTTGTTAAAATTGGCAAAAAACTCTCGCATAGGCTCATATGGTTCTTTCTTTATCTAAAAAAATTTAGAAAGGAGATCATGTACATCTTCAGCAGGTTTGAATCAATCTTCAAATTGAGATCTCATGGTAGTCCAATCAATGATAGTGCCAACAGGGAGATGATAAAACCAGTCAGCAGCATTGTCTTATAGTGTCTCCACAAAAATTCTAACAAAAACATCCTCATGCTCCACTCCAAGTATTCCACATACCACAATTATTGAAGCAATGTGTTCATCTGGGTGCACTTTTCCATCACCTCTGAATTTAGGAAAACTCTTCCTATTCCCTTTTGGGAGATCATGCAATGGTTGAGCAAGGGCCAAAGGTCCAACCCGTTGTCCCCAAGGTAGAGGTGTTGCCATTCTTGGAAAAATGGTTTGTAAAGGGACTACGACTCCAGCCAACACCAAAGCTTGGATGTTGGGGCTTGATTATGTTTGAAAATCAATGTTTCCTGTAATTTTATCCTTAGTAGGAGGATTACTTGTGGATCTTGTTCTCCTTCTCTCTAGAGTTAAAGTGAATCCTTGTTATTCCAGCAACTGAAAATCTAGGTCTTCAACACCTTGCACTTTCTAACCTCATTTATATCTTCTATCTGTCAGTGTGTTGTTATTGTTGGTTTGATTGAATTTTTTTTATGGGATGCACAAGACGTGCCCCATGGTGGGTGCCAAAAATTGTTGGTTGTTGAATTTGATCTTGAAAACAAACAATAATCAGGAGATAGATGTCCCTCCTCTTTGTGGGAGAGGTTCCCTTATTGAACATACAACAAATAAGCACATCTACTAATTTACAAATGTACAAACTATCAATACTTCAATGAGGATTTTAATGCTTTAGATTTCTTCATCTCATAGATTTTCATACAGAGAAAGAGGAAATAGAAGAATCATAATTTAGAAGATAAAGAGAAGAGCACTTTCAGACCTATAGATAGAAAAATGGTATCTTACTTATGCTTGGTAAAGTGACAAGATTTAAACTATGCATATATAAACACATGACATACATGCAATAGACACAAAGTTCTAAGCACAACATCAACTGGAAGACACAAAGTTCTTGTTCAAATACACATAGCTTCTCATGAATCAAATTGAGAACACAAAAATATAGAGCACAAGAAAAGATGAAACTTCTTCTATATTGATTAGAAATTTAGGGCTTTTACATCCAAGACATCAAAAATATGATCCCACTAAATGACAAGAAAAGCTCCTTAAATAGTCTCATGGACGGTTACAAAAGAGTCTTTTCAGTTTCCCTTATTTTAACCAAAATATTAATATCTAATTAAACATTACAACATCAATTTTTCTTTTACTTACATATTGTATGGGTATAAGGAAAATAACCACCTTAATTAGATATTAAAACAAGAAACTAAGACCTAGGAGCTGGGACACTCGAAAGAGTGTTTGTGGAACTCTTCACTTTAAGTACTTGGTTTCTGAATATCTTCAATGCTCCAGCGATGTCCATGCCTTGAGGGATGGTGGTGTTTGCAGTCACATGAGTCCAATTGCCTAGGAATTTCTTCATTTCTTTTTCAAATTCTACATTTTCCTAGGAACTCGTTATTGGCCTCTGTGATGGTTGTTTGAAGTGCACAAATTTATTTCATCTTCTCCTTGGACATAGTGTCTTGATTGAATAGGTCTTCTCTAACAAATTCCTTGAACTGAGATTTGATTTCCTGAACCGTGAATTTATCTCATGAATTCTCCTTGAAAATAAGGTAGTGGATATCATGAAAGGCAGATGTGAAAGAAGCTTTAAAAGCTTCTCCCTTTTGTAACATGTTCCTGAGTTCTCCAATGGCTTCTTCAAGAACCTTTATTTTCCAATCAATGTTGAAAACCCCATTACTTAGAAAAATTCAATTTTGCATCATCAAATACTTTGCTCGTCAAGAGGACTTGCACATCTATATCACTCATCAATCAAATATCTTGAATGCATTCACTCCATAATTTCAATTATTTATCTAAACCACTGAGTGTTGTAGTAAATGTAAGTTGTATGACAGTGAATTTATCATATGACTTGTGTGCTTCCTCGATGAAGTTTAATCATGTGACTATCATATCGTCAACCAAGGCCTCCATTGCCTTCACATAAGTAACATGCTTGTGAATATCTTTGATAGCTTGAACTTCGTCACTAGTTAAAATAGCAGGTGGTGGAATTGAAGCTAAGGGATTTCGGTCAAGTACCTTGTCTTCTACCAATAAGGACCTGATGAAATTTGAAAGGATTTTATTTTGTTCATCCAATTGCTCTTGTGTTGCTTTCCCTTCTCAACTCTTTCAATTACTCTAGACATTGTCTCCTTTAGATTATGCACTTCACTCTCAAGTGTAGATTCTCCAAGGGGAATTCTTGTCAATTCCAAATCACTTACAAACAAGTCTATTCCATCCTTGTCAAGCTTTGGCTTAGCAATCTCCATGAATTGTTGGCCTTGAGAATCTAATACTAACCTTGATAGGTACCACTGCATTGAACTTAGGATCAACAATATTAGACATGGCTTTCCTTTTCTTTCTTTCCATTAATGGTTATATCCAAGAAAAATAAGAAATGGAGGTGGAGGGGACAATGGGCCCAAGTGCAGGTGTGCTCATTCCACTCAAATTTGTATAATAGCCAATTCTAACACAAATGTCTCAGTTTGGGAGGTGGGAAATTCCTTGACAGGAACTTCCTTAGCAGATATTTCCAAATACTCACAGATTCTGAAACCTGATCCTTCAATTGATCTTCTTTTCCTTCTTCCTTTCCTCTACTAATTTCCTCAAGATTGTTTTTCTTGCACATTCTCTTCATTGTCATCATCACAGAGATCTGTAATTGTTTCCACCTCGGGCATTGCTTCCAATTGTTTTGGAGAAGATGAATTTTCACTCTCTTGAATGACTTCCTCCATCTTCTCATCCTTCTTAGCCTTTCCCATCTTTATGTATACTAGAGTTGAGGGTTCAAGTGGAGAAGGAGCATATTCTTCATGTGCTTTAGGGGATACCGTGGTAATTTCCTTCTGAGGGGTGGAGACTTCTTGGTAGGAAGATCTATACTTTCTAGCTCTGAACATCTTCATTTTCCTGTCAAACCAAAGTTTGGTCCTCACCAAGACAGGGTTCATGAGTTCCTTTAAATCATCCCTTTCCTTAACAAACGAATTGATGGTTTTGATAGGAGTGGGTCTGATAGACCTTTCATATTCAAGGGATTGTAATTCCTCATCATCATCTTGATGTCCTTCTGGCACTTTGTATAATTTTAAATATTTGATTTGTTGCAAGGAAAACCTGCCATAATATCTTCTTTTAGCTTCATAGTCATTAGAGAAGTCAACCCAGTAGTCTTCAACATCAAAAAGATGATAGAAACCCATTATGAAATTAGTGGTAGTAAATTCCTTGATATCAAAGCAAGTCCTTGGTTTGTAATAATGGAGGGTAAGGGGAGTAATTGTTCTATCAATATTTTGGGCATCTAAAGCAGTTCTACAAGTGTAGTTACCTAATGTAATCGAGAACCGGATGCCTGCAATATTCATATTTTGTAAGTCTTGTGGAGCTTATCCAACTGTCTGGAAATTTTAACTAGGGCCATCTTGTCACTACAATAAATAGGGAATTTTAAAGGAGTTCCCTAAAATCCATCCAACCATATGTAAGAGAATTTCCTGAATTGAATGTAATAACTACCATAGACCTCAATCAATTATTAATCTTCATCTGATAATCTACGAGTAGTGTCACCCTCTAGCAATCTAACAATGTACATGGTGAATTCATCATTCACCCTTCTGAAGTGATGATTACTGATCTTCAAAGTTAACTATGGACGATACTCATAAATTGGAGCATTTTTCTTGTCTTCAACAGGAGAGAAACCCAACCATTCCTTGTATGTAGCAATAGAATACATGAAATAGGAAGTCTATTATAATTCTTAGTTCTTTGGACATTGGTGAGTTGCTCAGTGAGGTTATCACAAATTATATGTGCCCAGTTCAAGTTTTGTTTTCCTTCACATATAATGTTGATGTAAGGGCACATCCAATAATGAAACTTGTTGGTAGAGGGCATCCCCATTATTCTAGCAAGGAGGGTGATGACATATGATAATTCTTCTTTGAATTCAATCCTATACATAGTCTTTGGCAGTCTGTAAACTCCCTTCTTTGGATTCTTAAACCATGACTTAGTCACTCTTCTTTTATATCGTTCATTGTCCTGATCAAACAGAAGTTGGCCCTGATCCTTAGTGAAAGTGTTGGAACCTTCAATCATGGGAATTCTGAGGGTAGTACTAATACAAATGGCATATTTCCATGCAAATACCTTCCCATGAGGATAAATGATCTCTTTTATTTCAAAGTTGAAGCAAGAACCATAAGCTAGCACAGTATCAACACATTGAACGGAAATTAGAAAACTCCCTGCATGAGAAATTCTATTCTCCTTAATTAGTTGAGTAATGAGAGTAGGGTTTTTATAGTCAATTCATGCCCAGAAATCATCCAAGTCAAGATGTTGAGCCTCATTATCCCCTATGTCTTATATGATTGTCTCCAAGGAAGATAAATTCTTGTTCACTTTGTAATTGATCTTCATTGTATGATAAGAGCAGAAATATTATACAATGAGCTTCTTGATCTTCTGAACTCTATTCTTGACAATCTGTGACCTCTATTTGCACCTGTAAATTTTTGAAAAAGACTAGAGAAAATACCTGGCCACATCTACAAAAAGTGGAGAGAGAGGGAAAACGGAACGGATAATAGCAAATACGAGCAATATGGTAAAAATAGTCAATTACCCTGGCTATTTATACACATCCCATTTTGAGTAGGCTGGCAGGGGGAATTGAATGCAATATTTAATGCTTTGTGTCAACCCAAAACAATGGAAAGTGGATATGGTAGAGAAATTGTGCACAACTTGCCCTTGGGACATTGGGACACCTGGGACGTGATGGACCAAAAAACCCACAGTGAATGGGATGTGGAAAAGTGGTTTTGTAGGGAAACGGAGGCCGAGAAGCATTTGAGACATGCGAGATGCAACAAGCCAAAATGTCTGAAATATATTGAAATTGGGTAAGTCAAAAGAAACTTACACAGACGGCCCTCAAGACATTGGGATGTGAATTCTCCGCAAATCTGAAGTACCCACAAAACAAAGGGAAAGCAATATAGTGCGGAGAAGGTAGGGAATCAGTGAACTGGGAACCCGATGAAACTTGAGATGCAAGGGACACCAAAGCCCAAAATGTTTGCAAAACAAAGGAAAAGCTTCAAAGTTCAAGAAAAATACTAACTGTTTGAAAACAACTCTTCCTTCACCGACTTCATAAGGACCTCTTGATAGTCACCTTACCCAAAAAATTTAAAAATCCAAGGGGGGAATAAACTGTTTTTGGGAAGGTGACAACACATGTGTCACTAGGGGCACGCATGCATTGAAGATGGGTTTTGGAAACACTTATAAGAAAAAGGGAAAGTTTTAGAATAATATAGGGATAAATAGGCCAAGCATTAGATGACGTTTAGATAGAAGAAAGGTTAATAAGTGCATTGTTTGATCTTGCAAATGCAGCTACCTACCTTGCAGGTGCGGGAGCAACACGGCCAGTTGGCAAACTTTGAGGTGACCTTCTCGTGACATGAGAGGGCCTATTTAGAAATCGCCATATGCACTACAGGTCTTAGCTATGTGGCGCAAATGCCACATATCACCTTGGACCACAGTCTCCTTACAACCTTAGTTGAGAAGTGGCATAGCGAGAGCCAATGTTTCAAGATCTCGATTTGTGAGATGACTATTACACTTGAGGACTTTTGGAGGATTTTACAAGTGTTGATCGAGGGCCACTTGATAGATTACAAGGATGATGTGGTACAAATTATAGATAGCTTGATTGAGCTCTTCGGTGTAGACTAGATACCTCGATGGGGTATGACAGTTCAAATGCATTAGTGTTTCACAGATCCGAGGTTATATCACGTGTTAGTGTATCTCATGGCACTTTTTAGTGGAATTTTGCTTATTGACAAGACGGGTACCTCATTTCCCTTAGGCCTGATTGGTGTGATTTGAGGCCTGATCATAGGAGAGCATTACTACTGGGGATAGTGTGTGCGTGCGCATCTATACTGGGACTTGCATTTTATTACCTACCGTGGTCAAAATACCGTGGGTCCAGTGACCTTACTATAAATATGGGCCTATGACCATATAGTGATTGGTTGCACTGCAGGAGCATTACGAGCTCATGCCATGGATGAGACTTTAGTCTTTGGTTGGGCTCCTATTAGCAATGATGTGCATGGAAATATGGGGGATACTTATTTCTATCGTTGTGCCTTTGATGATATATAGTTGTGGATGATTGTATGGAGAACTTATAGACATGATAAGTGGGAAGAGGATCAAGTGGAGCTCATCCTTTACTTAGTAGAGCATTTTCTCATTGGGATTCATGGGTATATTATGGAGTATTATAGATTGGATCAGGCACAATGATAGTTTGATGTCATTTAGGATGTTCTCGGGCTAGATATGTTATACGCACATCGTTCCTGAGAGAATTTTGACATTGGTCCTCTGACCAGGACACAATAAGCTCAAGACAACTTTGATCAGATGGTTCCACTGGTATGGGCACCATTGCAGTAGATTATGGATCCAGGTACCACAGTGGCCTACGCTGCTTGGTATACTAAAGTGTTGCCAAGGCGGTTAACTATCCCACAGGCTGCATAAGACGTAGGAGTGCAGCTGCCACTAGATCATTAGCCTCATAGAGGGAGAGGATAGCAGAGGGTTTAGCAGGGTAGTGATAGTGATGACAAGAGTGATGATGATAGATCTGATGGAGATGGTGGGGATGGACATGGATAGGGACATCCACAAGTTCAGATGCCTTGTGTAGGTATACAGGTTGGGATTCATCTACGCTTACCACATGTTCCGCCACATGGATCTGTATAGCATGCACTATGGTAGGCTCCCATAGTTAGCCCACCCCATAGCCTGATAGGAGGTAGAGGAGATCAAAATCTACAGGGTGCAGAGGAGTTAGTTTTATTATGACGGCAATTATAGTAGGTGATAGATATTCAGCTCCAATCCACCATAGAGAGAGATCGAGTCATTACTAAGAGCGACCATGTAGTGGCAGAGAGGGCACAGTTGCAGGCTGAGAAAGCTCATTTGGCCGTGTATTCGTCACAGGTACATGAAGCTATAGTGGAGTGAGATCAACTTCGGACAGAGTGAGTATAGGCTCAGGCCATGGTGGTTAGGCTTTCAGAGGAGGTTGCCTCTTTGCGCCAATCTATTAGAGCTTCTACCACACCTCAGATTTACATGGATATGGCCGCAGCCATTGGAGAGAATGCATATTATATATATATATATATATTATATATATATATATATATATATATATATTTGTATTACAATGATGTTCTAGAGGGACAAAGAGCCCTTACATTTAGTTAACATGCCATGAATAGGAATGCCTCACAGTTACACAGGGCAATTAAATCAGCGAGGTTTAATGGAGCAGCCACCAGTAGGTCAGTAGAGGTCACATGTGATGGGACCACAACCTGATCAGAGGCCAGGTAGTCCACGTGATGAAGAGATTCAGTCCTGACTCTATGTTTATTTGATGTACCTATAGATGTATGTATTTTTTATGTATGCCTCGATATGAAGGCACATTTTTTATCGATGTATATGTATTATTTTTTACTATGCCTCGCTATGAAGACACATTTTTTATCGATTTATATGATGGTATACCATGTATCTGATGATTATGTGCAGAGACACATTGTATAAGGACATTTATATTTTGACAGATATATATATGATGATGATGATTATGGACTTTTTTAATGATGTTTATGATTGTATCACATGTTCTTGATTTATGAGATAGTGTTTAGATGATATTGCATGTTTGATGAGATATTTCATGTTCTACTTATCACATTTTGTGTATGAGATAGTAGTAGATGATATCATGTTGTTTTGCATGTGACACTTATTATTCTCCATTTTTTTATTATGGTTTATGTTTGAGGGGGGGGACAGAAAGTGGTCCCTCTTATCCCTCGTGGCAATATTATATGATGTTATCTTAGCATACATGTTTACTTTTCATGTTCATGATGATGTAGCTTAGCCTTTTATTGATATATGATGATAGATAGATGATATGACAACATGATGACAACAACTGTACAAGAAAACAACAAGCACAACCTAACTAAAGCAACACAACTATCTACAAGTATGTAAGATAAATGAACTCATTGTAATGTACAACAGATTAAAGTAACACTTAATCTAAGTAAGCAAATGAAATCGATATAAAGCACACAACATTAAAAAGTAATGTAATCAAAACTATACAAACCAACAAATAAAGTAAGTAAACTACTACTTTGTTTTTGCGGGACAATTTTGAAACGTTTTTTGTAGTTTTTGGTGTTATCCTAAGACCATTTTCAAGGCTACTATTTACATTGTTTTTGGGATTTTTGTAAGACAATGTTATATTATTTTTGTAGGTTTGTCTCTAAAATGGTTTTCTCATATGTTTAGGGTTTTCACAAAGTTATATGAATGTTTTTTGGAATTTTTCGAAAAGATTTTTCCGAAGCTATGTACAGAAAATAAAGAAGTGTGCATGCCCCCAGCGTTAGATGGGGAATATACAAATATAGAATGTCATGCATGTATGTGCAAGAAGGTGAATATGTGAAGGTACCCCCGGCGTTAGATGGGAATGTACACAAGTGATCCCTTCACATATATACAAGAATATATCAGCTAGATCAAGGCCATGAAGGATAAGGTTCAAAAAAGATCTCAAACTCAAGAAAACCTATCCCTAAATTAAAGCAAGAGCACTCCTTCTAGATATGAGATATTCTTGTGAAAAATGAATCCTCCCAAGGCATCAGAAACAAGTTTTTACCAAGGGACATGCCAAATGTGCCATAATTACGTGGTTTTCATAGTTAGACGACCTGTTTTCTTTTTACTTTTTCTTGATTTTTTAATTTTTTTCTTATTTTTTCTTTGATTTTTGAGGAACCTCATACTTAAGCATAGAACCGCTTGAGATGAATTGTGTTCATGGGTTCCTTTAGTTCCTCGCCATCTGAGTGAGTAATTTTGTACACCCCTAAATTGTACTTAGTGGCCACAACATATGGCCCTAACCAGTTTGGTTCAAACTTTCCTTTCTTTTCTCTGTCCTTGATAGTGTTAAACTAGTTCTCCTTGAGTACTAGATCTCCTACGTCGAATTGGAAAGGTATTATCCATTTTTTGTAACCTTGTGACACTCGATTCTGATATACCTTTAAGTGATTAAGTGCTCGCATATGTTTCTAATCTAGTAGCTCCAACTCTGCTAGTCGAGCCACTCATTAATCTTTATCCTTATCTAGATAGTTCGGGAGAGATATTCTTAGGGAAGGAAGCTCAATCTCTAATGGTATGATGGCCTTAATGCCAAAGACTAATTAGTAGGGTGTAGCACCAGTAGGAAGGTGGATGGAGGTTCTATAAGCCCAGAGGGTGGGATGGATTTGTAAGTGAAAATTACGACCTATCTTACTTACCATCTTTTCCATTATGTGAACAAGTGTTTTGTTAGTGGCATCTACTTGTCCATTACCTTGAGGGTAATAGGGAGTGGACCACTTTAAAAGGATTTGGAAGCATTGACATAACGCTTTAACTATCTTGTTATTGAAATAATTACCATTGTCTACTATAATGGCAAATGGGATGCCGTAACAGTAGATGAGGTGGTTCGTGATGAATTTTGAAATTTGTGCACCAGTAAAATATGTAAGAGGTACAGCCACTACACATTTTGTGAAATACTCGGTGGCAGTTATGATATGTGTGTGGTCAACTGAGGAAGTAGGAGTGAGCTTCCCTGTGAGATCTAATCCCCATTTTGAAAATGGCCAAGGTGTTGTAATTGCCTGTAAAGTTTTTGCTAGTGCATGAATCAGGTGTCCATACTTCTGACAGAGTTCACACTTTTTGACATAGCTACAGCAATCTACTTCCATGGTGGGCCAATAGTAACCTACTCTTAGTAGTCTCTTAACAAGCACCATTCTACTTATGTGTGCTCTATAAACTCCTTCATGTACCTCTTTGATCGCTTGGAATGACTCACCAAATCAAGACAACCCAATAGATTCATGTCGTATCCGTGACGATAAAGGGTGCCTCCTAGGAGGGTATAACAGGCTATATAGTGGATAAGGACTCTTTTCTCAGTGTGGGAAATATTTGAAGGAAAGTTATTGTCATGTAGGTAATTGAATATGGGTTCATATTAGGGGGAGAAAAGACCAACAACTTCACATACTAAACATGATTTTGACATGTCATATGCAGGCTCTCGCAAATGTTCCATGAAGAAAGGCATTTTCTTTTCCTGAGGTGGAATTCAAGGAAAAGCTCTGATTGTGGCCATGGCATTTACTGATCGATTTTACGTAATTGGCATATTTTCAAAATCAATGTGTACAAAATAATCCTTGAGAGTTTCAACCATCTTTTTGTGCGGGATGAGCTTGTCATCCTTGAGCTTATACTCATCATTGACTTGATTGATGATTAACTGTGAATCACTTGTGACCCTTAACTGTCAGATATTCCATCTGATAGTAATTTTAAAACTAAAAATGAGTGCCTCATACTCTGTTATGTTATTATTACATGGAAAAATTAGTCGAAAAGCATGCGGGATGAAGTCTCCTGTTGGTGTGATAAGTACCACACCGGCTTTTGAACCGTGATAATTGAATGATCCATCAAATTGTATCTACCACGCGATGGATTCCTCAATGTAAATCATAGAGGCATCCAGCAATTCTAGACACAACGATTCCATTCCTGGTAGGGGAGCTTCAGCTAGTTGATCTGCAAGCACTTGTCCTTTGAGTAATTTCTGGTTGATAAATTCAATATCAAACTCACTATGGAGGATGATCCAATTAGCCATCCATCTAGTGAGTGCTAGTTTAGATAGAAGTTATTTCAAAGGGTCAACTTTGGAAATGAGCTTGGTTTTGTTATTGAGCAAATATTGGTGAAGCTTTTGAAATGCAAATATCAGAACTAAGTACACTTTTTTTATTTTTGGGTAATTCAGCTCATAGGCGATCAAAGTGTGGCTATGGTAATAGACTACCCTCTCTTTTTGGCTAAGGTCGTATTGGGCAAGCAGTGCACTAATAGTGTATTAGGTAGCCAAAATGTATAACAACAGGGGTTCACCCGGGGTAGGCCACATAAGAACATGAGGACTAGTTAGATATTGTTTAAGTAACTCAAAAGCCTTTTGGCATTCAGGACCCCAATTGAAGGTAACATCTTTCTTAAGAAGATGAGTGAAAGGATGGCACTTATCTACAAGTTGTCAAATGAATCGGTGAATTGCATGTATTTTACCTTATAAGCTACACACCTGCTTAAGGTTCTTTAGTGGAGGAATCTCATTGATAGCTACAACTTTAGCGAGATCAACCTCAATCCCTCTTCTAGAGATGATGAAACCCAATAGATTTCTTGATTGTATGCCAAAGATGCATTTCTTAGGGTTCAATCTAACCTTGTAGTCTCAGAGGGGTTGAAAGATATGCCTTAGCACTTCAAGGGGCTCTTCTATAGTTCTGGACTTTCCCAAGATATCATCCACATAGTCCTCCATGATTTCATTCATCATGTCATGGAAGATGATTTTCATTTCTCTTTGATAAGTGGCTCCAGAATTTTTGAGGCTGAAAGGCATCACTTGGTAGAAAAATGTCCCCTAAGGGGTGGTAAGTAGTTTTATGTTGATCTTCCTTTTTTATCTTAATCTGGTTATAGCCCAAAAATCTATCCATGAGGGACAGCATTTCGTAACCGGCAGTAGATTTGACAACCATGTCGATGTTAGGGAAAGGAAAATAATCTTTAGGACATGCTTTATTAATATCCCTAAAGTCTATGTAGATTTAATACCCACTGGTTTCTTTTGTACTGGCATTATGTTTGATATCCATTCTAAATAGTCAATAGGTCTGATAAAACCTACTGCTAATAGCTTTTCTAGTTCTTATTTAACCAGAAGTGCAACATGTGGGTGCATCATTCTCAGCTTCGGCTTGATAGGTTTGGCATCTGGATGCACAAAAAGGTTGTGTATGACTAAGGCTGGGTCTAAACCTAGAATATCTGTGTAAGACCATGCAAATATGTCCACAAATTCTCTTAGCAGTGCCACAAATGTTTTTTGATCTTGTCCTGAGAGTGAAGCTCCCAGCTTTACTATTTTTGGATCCTCTTCTGACCTAATGTTGACATCTATGGTCTCCCCTACCAACATTTTATATGTATCCTCCATACGTGTAGGATCAAGGAGGAGATTAAGATCTGCTTCTACAGGTGGCCCAAAAATATTATTATCTTCACGTGGGTCAACTATCTTTTCGGTTGATTTTTCTATTTGTTTGTCCATAAGAGCCTCAAATAGGTCTTCACTATGGGACTTAGAATTATTCTTTTTACAAGGATTTTCTGTAGGAATTTTTCCCTTGCTTTTTTTTGCTTAAATGACCACACAACTCTGCCTCTTCCCCAAATTACACGCATGCTTCTAAATTGATGGAGAAACCCTTTTTATGGTCACTAATCAAAACGGTATCCCGAATACCCATGAACTCTACTATTGCCTCATTGTTTTCAAAGAAATCAACTAGCACATGAATTTATTTTCCCCAATAAATGAGGTTGGGATATACAAGGGTGATTTGGAAATCAGCTCGGGAATTGGACTAGGAAAGGGTAAATATGGTGGAATCCAGGAAAAGGTTGGTAGAGGCAAGGTCCTCATATATGCTACAATAAGAATTTGTGTCCATCTCTGAATGAGGTAAATCATCCTCACATTCCGAAGAGGTGTCATAAATTTCCAAGGGTGGATCCCTATGAGGCTTAATTCCAAGGCCATGTTTATTCAATTTCTAAGGGGGATTGGGATAGGATCTAGTCTGCCTTGTGCATTTGTGTCACACCCAAATCCCTGATATACCATGGCGTACATCATTCTGTGTGTTTTGGTGTATTCCGTAGCTTTGTGTTATGCAACTTTCATTCCTTTGGGGATCCAACTTGTAGGTGTATCCAAAATTTTATCATCTGACAAAAGGCCACTAGGAAAAATTTTCTCAAAGGGACTAGGACAACTGTCTTGAGAGACCTTGAACTAGAAATCAGGCCTACCATGTGTTTTAGGTGATAGCAAGAGGTTGGAGACCAAAAGGACCTGTTAAAGATTGAAATCCTCAATTGGGCCATATGATCTAGCCTTTAGCTCCCATGAGGGAAAGGGAGAGAGTGAAGAGTAAGGAAATTTATTATTAGCATGCAATGTATCAAGATCAACTCAAGCTTTAAGAGCTTTTGTTTGTAATGGTACAACAACGTCCGTTGAAGGACATTCATACACTACTCGAGAAAAACTATGTAGCAATCTACAATGCACAAATGGCTCAGGATCTCCTAGGATGGTGATTTTCTACCCCTCATGATACAACTTAATCCATTGATGAAATGTGGAAGGTACAACCTGCATGGCATAGATCCATGAGCAGCCTAAGAGCATGTTATAAGGAAGATCCAGATTAAAGACATGGAAATTTGTGTCATGATTTTTTGTCCCTAATTCTATAGGTAACACAATGGTACCAATTGATTCATGTTTGGCATTATCATAAGGTGTATTTGTTATTATGTCATAATCTAGATCTTCTACTATGTGCCCTAGTTGTCTGACTAGCTTTAAGGTGCAAATATTTAAACCTAACTCATTATCCACAAGCACTCTTTTAATCTTTATATGAGTGACAAATAGCTCAATGTACATGGGTAAATTGTGTGTGTGATTATTAAGTGGGACTTCACTCTGGTCAAAGGAAATGCAGTCACTAAGAGCAAGGTTAACGACCATGGCTTGGAGGTGTGAAGGATCGATATCTATTGACACTCCTAACCCTTGGAGAGTCTTATAAAGGATATCCTTATGAGGGCTTGATATCTTGAGGAGGTCTAAGATAGAAATCGTAGCTATGCTTTTCTCGAGTTGATCCAACAAATCATACTAATTTTTCTGAGGGGTATGAGAAGAAGTTTCGGGAATCACTAGGCGAGTGTGTCATGTTGTCGTGGTGCAATCGTTGTTAATGATTCTGATGGTGTTTACTATCTCATTGGACGAATGAATACATCCTATGAGTGAATCAAATGGATTATCGAGTGAGGTATACATGTAATTTGTAGCTTTATAGTCGTTAGATGACTAAGCTTGATCCATATTTTTCATTCCTTGTCTATCATTCTATTGTCTTGCAAATGTGTAAAGGGGAAAATTGCAAGTTTTCAAGCAAGACAACTTTCTCCTATCTCAAATTTTCCATGTTTTGATTATACTTAGGTACTCCAAGCCAAATTTAGAAGTCTAATCACTTCTTACAGGATGTGGATAGGTGATTTAGGAGAGTCTTTTCATTCCCCTAGGTGATTTGTAGGATTTTCTCAAGGATAACATCTTCTGGCCAAATCAGGGAAGGCTATCAAGAACAGGTGAAGCCTCAAAGCACATTTCAGGATTTTTTAGGGATCAAATGGTAGAATCAAGTACTAGCACCCCCACCATTGGATTTAGAGCATCATTTCCAATCAAATTCATATAAGGTTTCACAGGTAAATTCCACTTGAAGCTCAAGATATTCGCTCTGCAAGTTTTTCTCTCTCAAAGGCCATTTTTGGGACTTATCCAATTTTGAAGTCGAGTCATTCCAACGCATTGTGGGGCCATAGAATTTTTTGTCCCACGTGTCCCAGTTCATTTGGGACACTTGGGACCTAAAATTCTGATCTCCTGAAAGCCATTCAAATTTTGCCACATGTCCTCGCCAGACCAGAGAAGTGGGCCCACAGAAGAAATCAAGATTTTGAGCCTTTTTGGATGAAAATGGTCATAATGTTCAAAGGTTAGCCACTTCCCTGCAGCCCGCAGTCAATTAGAACATGCCACATGTCCTCGAGGTAGTGGGTCATCGAAAGAAATTTAACTTTTGAGTTTTTTCCCAAAAAGGATTGAAATGTTTAGAAAAGAATAGTGACCCCATAGCCAATCAGATCATGCCACGTGTCCTCACCAGACCGGAGCAGCAAGCCCGCGAAAGAAATCAAGATTTTGAGCCATTTTCCAAAAATGGTCAAAATGTTCAGAATTACACAGTGACCCTAGATACAGTCAAAGCACGCCACGTGTCCTTGCCAGATCGGAGTTGCAAGCCCACGAAGGAATTTAATATTTTGAGCCCTTTTTCAAAAAAGGGTCAGAATGCTCAGAATTGATTTGCGACTTTGTTTCCAATGAAATTATGCCATGTGTCCATCTCTAAAATCCAAGGCGGGGCGACGGACCAAATCGTGCCAAAGTGCCAAATCTCCCAAAATTGTGAAAACGTAAAAAAGTTTCCCCCGACTCCACTCCAATGTTCTCCTGCCACGTGGATGGCCTGATCTCAAAGTAATTAGGGAAAAGGATCAAATCAGTTCATATGTGAGTTGGCAAATTGAAATATAAAATGCATTTTTGCACGCAAAAACTCTTTTTTGGGCTCGTCAGAAGTGTTTTCTTTGCGGCAGAGGAATCTAGAAGAGGGGAAATGATCAAATTTATTTGTAACAGCTTTGGGATCAAATGATTTAATGGTTTTTCAAAGTCTTTGTGTGGGGGCAATCGAATTTGGAAACTGGAAGCACGTTTTTATGAACAGAGGACAAAAAATGATTGTTAGTCTTCTTCTATTCTCCTCCTCTGAATTTTTTCTTCTATTCCCACTCGTTGTACAAGTTTCAACTCTAAGATCAATAAAAAAGGAAGGAATTTTATGTCCCCTCGATGGAAAAATCAATTGGTGCTTTGTGACCAACGTGTTTTATTCTGTCTTGTGCTCAGAAATTGTAAATTTGTCTTTCTTCTATTAATTAATGCATGTAATGAAACTTCCAGTTGATGTGTGTGGGCATCTGACACTCTACCCACAACATTGAATTCCCCCTCCTTCATTCTCACTCCCTCCCCTTTCTCAGATCGATTTCTGCTATAGCAAGGAGTTGTTATTATTGCCATAGGGACAGTGGAGTGTTCATGTGGATCTCTGGTTGAAAAACCACCATAAATCCACTTTGGTTTTACATGCTAAACAATGGGAGCTGCACCATTCAAATGTAGAGGGACTTAGATTCCCATAGCGTTGGCTTGAAATCCACAAATTTGTCCACAAGACAAATTTTCTTGCCAACAGTTTTTGGTGCCCACCATGGGGCAGAGTTGCAGCATCTGCACCCAAAAATGACCACAAGGTTTTTAAAATATCATTAAGTTTTCCTTTGAAGTCTGAAATTCCTTGTGATCCAAAAATACAAAAAGATTCAAATAGAAGAGTTCTGCAGATTGAGCAGCCATATGAACTGCATGGATGTAACTCAAAATTCTTGCAAATCCTTCTAGAAAACCTTCTTTACTCTGTCATATCCAAAGGAAATCATTTCAGACCTGAAAGAGGTTACTTGGCATATTTGGCAGAGTGTAAATCATCTCACCATTGCTACAAAATTATGGAGTTGTGAAAAAGAAGACAAAGACAAATTCCAGCACCTCTAGAGAAGACAATAAACTTTCAAGCTGGCTGATAGAAGGTATACTCACCAGCTGAGGCAAGGAGGAGTGATTGACCCTACTTTTGAGGAGTTGGAGAGAGAAGAAGCAGAGGTTATAGCTCAGTTTGATAGAGAGGAAGAGATTAGAGCTCAACTTGAAGAAATTGCAAGACTCCAAGCTGCAGCAGAGGAGAGAGAGGTAGCCTTAGCTGACCAAGAAACCAAAAATAGAAATAGAATGGGTGACCATGAACGTGAAGCACGTAGGCCTATTGTGCCATGGGGAAGAAACACAGGCCCACTTGCCCTCCAACAACCTCTTCATGATCTGCCAAGAGGCTCTAGAAAGAATTTTCCCAAATTCAGGGGAGATGGTTCTCAACTCCCTAAAGAACATGTAGCAACATTCATCACTGCTTGTGGTGTATTAGGAGTTGAGAATGAAGATGTGTCAGTCAGACTATTTGTGGAATCACTTCAGGAAAAGGATTACTGAATGGTTTTACATGCTTCCTGCAAGATCTATTACTGGTTGGGAAGATATTAGAAGAGCATTTGAAACTAGATTCAAGAGCACTGAAGATGGTCAAGAGCTGCTAGTGCAATTAGTCCAAATAAAGAAAGAAAGCTCTAAATCCATGAGGGACTTTGTAGCAAGGTTTGACAGATTGACAAGAAGAATCCCTGAAGATGTGCTACCTCCTGAGAACAACCTGAGAAGATTCTTCATCAGTGCCTTGCCATCAGAAGTTGGTTTCTTCCTCAGAAGAGCCCAACCAAACACACTGAGGGAAGCTCAAGACTTTTCCATTGAAACTGATGATGACTTAATCCTCTCTGGAAAGGTGAAAGGCCCAAATGGGAAGCAGAAGGGTCAAAGTTCAGCTTTAGTAACTACAGATCCTATGTTCCAGAAAATGGCAAATGATCTGGTTGCCTTGAAGAAATAACTGTCCCAAATGACAATGAGAAATGCTCCAAGGAGGCCAAACTTCCCTGATAGGCAAAGAATTGCACCACCTCCTCACCAACTTTCCCTTGAAGCACCTCCTGTCAATGCTATCTGTGACACCAGAGAATCAAGAGAGGATGCTGAAATTGATGAACTTGAAGGAGAAATATCAGAGGATTACGAAGGCTACCTCGAAATTGAAGAAGTTGATATGCACAATGGCTTGTTTGAGTTTTTTGATGATGGGGAAGAAGAAGAGGAAGCCCCAAGCTTCTCATGTGTTGTCTTCACTCGAGCTCAATCCAAGAAAGATGCTCTACCCTCCGTGGCTCAAGAGGAAAAGAAAACTAAAGAAGATCCCACTCCAGCAGCCACACAAAAGAAGATCATCAGCAGAGGCTCACCATTACCACCCTCAATGGATTCAGCCAAAATGAAACCAGGCCAAATGGCTGCTAGAGATCAGGCTGTTATATCTAGTAAGTCACCTTTTCCTTCTTCTAGCTCACAAGTTATTAAAAACACTCCTCCTCCAATGAAGTCTATCCTAAGTCAGCTAAAATTCAGACCATAGCTTCACCTTCACCTCCTTCTAAGCTGATGGCCTCACCCTCAGAAGACAATCCAATTTCCAAGTCAGCCAAAGTTCCTCAAAGACCCTTACCATGTAAACCTTCCCTCACTCCAGGAACTTCCCCCTCATCCAACATTGTCCCATTTGATTTTGTGGAACATGCAAGTAAGACCAAAGTGCAGCTCTCAGAGATTGAATACTTGCAAACACACCCTGCTCAGTTTGATAGACTAATCAATGTTGTTCGGAGCAGCAGTTCTATACCCTCAAGTTCAAATTCTAAAGGTCTACTCCCAACACCATCTACACCACCTGCTCAAAACATGTTGGCCCTAAGTGCTTCCAAAATAGATAAGGTGGAACCCTTCTACTTGTCTCTTCTCATGAATGGTTTTGAGCTCAACAATTACATCATTGACTCCAGAGCTTCTGATAACGTAATGCCACTCAAAGTTGCCAATGCTCTTGGCCTGACACTAACCAGAGTTAATGGAGCTTGTTACTCAATGGAATCTAAGCAAGTACCACTAGTAGGAAGGATAAAAGATGCACAAGTGGCTTTGGCTGAATACCCTGATAAGAAAGTACTTCTAACCATCTTAGTGGCAGACATTCCAGCATCTTTTGGCATGCTCTTGAGTAGAAGTTTTTGTAGAGACCTTGGTGGAGAGATAAAGATGGATTGGACCTCTGCAACTATTCCAGTAAAGGGTGAGATGAAGAAGCTACTTCCGGTAAGAAAAATGAAGTTTACAGTAAGAAGTTCCAGTGACCCAAGAGCTAATATCCTCTTTCAAGATTGTGGATTAGGAAACTATTTCCTTACTTCACAATGAGAAGAAGACTTGCCACTTTCCTCAGAATCAGAGAAAGATCAGGTCTAGACTATGGAGTTTGATGGAAGCCATTCCAAAGTAGGCTCAGGGGCTGGTGTTGTGTTGTACTCTCCTTCCAATGTGATGCATCCTTTTGCATACAAACTACAGTTTGACAACACCAACAATACAACAGAATATGAAGCTCTCCTCTTGGGCATAAGTGTAGCGGAAGACATGGGAATCAAAAAGCTGAGATGCCTTGGTGATGCAGAAGTGATAGTGAAGCAAATCTGCCAGCAATACCAGGTGAAGAACCCAAGGCTCAGGCATTACAGGAATAGAGTGTGGGATTGCATTGAATTCTTTGATGCATTCTCTATTGAAGCCATCCCAAGACAACAAAATGAAAGAGTTGATTCTCTTGCAGTATCAACATCCCTATTGACTCCTCATCCTTCTTTTGGCAAGGAAAAAATAACCATTGAGATGGTTTTCAGACCAAGTGTACCTGATAATGTAGATCACTGGCAAGTTTTCAATGACGACAATCAGATTTTAGCCTTCTTGGAGCAAAGAGACAACTTCAATAATCTCTTCTTTGAGGGAAGTGTTAATCCACATAGAGAAGCTATGGCTGAAGATGCATCAGATGAAATTGAAAGAGTGGATGATGAAGGCATGATCAGATTGAAAGGTAACAAGATCCCCAAAGGTCTAGTCTCTCTGGAGGACCTGTTTGACAAGCATGACAGATTTATTCGTGAAAAAGAAAAGCTATCTTCTCGTTGTCCATCTGATTTTGACAAGGAAAACATTGGGACTTCTGAAGATCCAAGGATGGTCAACATTGGCAAATGTTGCTCACCTGAAGAGAAAAGGAAGTTCGTTGCTTTGCTTAAAAAGTACTCTGATGTGCTGGCCTACTCTTACGACGAGCTCAAATATTTTCAACCGAAGGAAATGCATCATTCCATTCCTCTGAAGCAGGATGCTAAGCCCTTCAGGTAGAAGAAAAGACCCTATAATCCAAATATTGCTGATGTTATCAAGGAAGAAGTGAACAAGATGCTGAATGCCAGAATCATTTTCCCCATTCACCACTCAACATGGGTGGCCAACATTGTACCAGTCAGAAAGAAAAATGGGGAGATCAGAATATGTGTAGATTTCAAAAATCTGAATCAGGCATCTCTCAAGGACAATTACCCTCTTTCGATCATGGATCATATCCTACAAGTAGTTACTGGATCTGAGATGCTCTCTTTGCTTGATGGATTCTCAGGGTATAATCAAATTAAAGTGGCTGAAGAAGATTGTAGCAAGATGGATTTCACAACTCCTTGGGGCACTTTTGCTTATAGCAGGATGCCTTTTGGCCTGATCAATGTGGAAGCCACCTTCCAAAGAGCCATGGACCTGGCTTTCAAAGATCTCAAGCATTGCATTTTCATATACCTTGATGACTTAACCGTGTTTTCAAAGAAGAGAAGTGAGCATATCTTCCACTTGGAGTAGATTCTTGCAAGATGTAGAAAACATGGCATTTCTCTAAATCCCAAGAAGTGTATCTTTGGAGTCACAGAAGGAAAGCTGTTGGGACACATCGTGAATAAGCATGGAGCACATATTGACCCTAAGAGGGTAAGTGCTATTCAAGCACTATCTCTTCCCACCAGCAAGAAAGGAGTGCACTCATTCTTTGGGAAGGTAAATTTTCTTCACCGCTTTGTCCCCGAATTTTCTGAACTAACAAAGCATATCACCTCTATGATGAAGCCTCAAACAAGTTTCAAATGGAGTAGTGAAGGAAAATCAGCATTTGAAGAAATCAAGAAGGCCATTGCCAAAGCTCCAATGCTGGTATCTCCAGATTTCAGCAAGGAATTCATCATGTACTGTTATGCCTCAGAGCACACTCTTTCTATTGTCCTAGTTCAGAAGAATGATGAAGGATTGGAAGCACCTATTGCTTTCATGAGCTTCCCTTTGAAGAAGCATGAACTAAATTACAGTCAATTGGAGAAGCATGCATACGCAGTGGTCAAGGCCGTGAAGAATTTCAGATTTTACATACTCAACTCTCACACCGTGGTGATGGTCCCCGGAAGTGCAATCAAGTCCATTTTGACACAACAAGATCCCAGAGCCAAAAGAGGAAATTGGATTGCAAGGATCCAAGAGTATGACCTGGAGATTAAGCCCTCTAATCTGGTTAGAGGAAATGGTTTGTGCAAGTTGATTGCTGAAGATGAATCTCTCAAAGTTCAGCTTGGAGAAAGAGATGACACTTGCCCAACCTGCTCAGAAGATTTCCCACAAGTTCTCTTTGTGAACACTACAGAGGAATGGTATGCAGACATCACTTTCTTTCTTACCTATGGGGACTTCCCTCCTCATTTAGATTACAAGCAGTGAAGAACTCTCAGGCTGAAAGCAACCAAATATGTGATTTGGAATCATGCACTCTACAAGAAAGGGATAGATGGTTGTTTTCTCAAGTGTGTTGACAAGGAACAACAAGAAAAACTCCTCAAAGCCTATCATGATCAAGCTTGTGGTGGACACTTTTCAGCCATGGTGACTGCCCACAAAATTCTCAGAGGTAGGTACTATTGGCCTTCTCTCTTTGCTGATGCACAGAACTGGGTTTCTAAATGCAAAGCATGCCAACAATTTGTTGGAAAGTCTCAGCTAGTTGCCTTGCCACTCAAACCCGTGGTGATTGAAGAACCATTTCAACAATGGGGGCTGGACTTTATCGGTGTTCTGAACCCTCATTCAAGTGCAGGGCATTCCTATGTGCTCACTGCCACAGATTACTTCACTAAGTGGGTGGAGGCCATTCCAACCAAATAGGCTAGCTCTGAAGTTGTCTACAATTTCATAAAAGAGAATATCATTGTTCATTTTGGAGTTCCTCAGAAGATTGTAGTAGACAACGCTACTTATTTCTCTTCGAAGGAATTGACAGAATTTTGTTATGGCTTTGGGATTTCTCTTGCTCATTCTTCTGACTACTATCCTCAAGGGAATGGTCAAGCTGAGTCAAGCAACAAAAATATTGTGACCATTATTTGCAAGCTTGTTGATGAGAATCAGAAGAATTGGCACAAAAAATTATATGATGCATTGTGGGCTGATAGGATCACTCCTAAGAAGGCAATAGGCATGTCACCTTTTCAGCTGCTATATGGAGTTGAAGCAGAAATTCCTATTACAATTGAAATGCCAGCTCTCAAGCTGCTTCAAACAGTGGAAGACAACCAATACAGAGATTCAATTGACAAGAGGATCCTTTTCCTTGAGAAGCTAGAAGAGAGCAGATCCCAGGTAGTGGACAGAATCAAAGAACATCAGCTGAAAGTGAAGAAGCTCTTTGACAGAAGAGCCAAAGCAAGGGAGTTCAGAGCTAGAGATTTGGTCCTACTTTGGGACAAGAGGAGAGAGCCAAAGGGCAGTCATGGTAAGTTAGATTCTTTGTGGTTGGGTCCATTTCAAATTCAGGAAGCTTGTGGTGAGAATTCCTTTCTCTTATCATACTTGGATGGAACTCCATTGGGATTGCCTAGAAGTGGGCAATATTTGAAGCTATACCATCAGTGAAAGTGAGTTGTCCCTCACCCTGTACCATAGTTTTTTTTGTTTCCCCTTTTCTGTTGTGTGTGTTTTGGTTTGTTTTCTGTTTTGGTGTGGTTTTGGTTTGTTGTGTTTTCCCCTCCTTCCTTCTTCCTTCCTTCAGTATTGTACATGACTCTGCAAGGCCCAATGGATAAGGCACTAGTCAACATTATATGTTTTGAAACCTATGATTCTGGATCCTCATGTCATGTCTTCACCTTGCTCAATCCATGCCATGTCCCCAAGCTAGAGCCAGTTGTTGTCTTGCAAATGTGTAAAGGGGAAAATTGCAAGTTTTCAAGCAAGACAACTTTCTCCTATCTCAAAGTTTCCATGTTTTGATCATACTTAGGTACTCCAAGCCAAATTCAGAAGTTTGATCACTTCTTACAGGATGTGGATAGGTGATTTAGGAGAGTCTTTTCATCCCCCTAGGTGATTTGTAGGATTTTCTCAAGGATAACATCTTCTGGCCAAATCAGGGAAGGCTATCAAGAAGGTAGGTGAAGCCTCAACTCACATTTCAGGATTTTTTAGGGATCAAATGGTAGAATCAAGTCCTGGAACCCCCACCATTAGATTCAGAGCATCATTTCCAATCAAATTCATACAAGGTTTCACAGGAAAATTCCACTTGAAGCTCAAGATATTCGCTCTGCAATTTTTTCTCTCCCAAAGGCCATTTTTGGGACTTAGCCAATTTCAAAGTCGAGTCATTCCAATGCATTGCGGGGCGGAATTTTTTGGATCCCAATTCATTTGGGACACTTGGGACCCAAAATACCAATCTCCTGACATCCAATCAAATCCCGCCACGTGTCCTCGCCAGACCGGAGCAATGGGCCCGAGGAAGAAATCAAGATTTTGAGCCTTTTTGGTGAAAATGGTCACAATGTTCAAAGGTTAGCCGCTTCCCTGCAACCCCAGTCAATAGAACATGCCACGTGTCCTCAGGGTAGTGGGTCATCGGAAGAAATTTAACTTTTGAGTTTTTTCCCAAAAAGGATTGAAATGTTTAGAAAAGAGCTGTGACCCCGTAACCAATCAATCACGCCACATGTCCTCACCAGATCAGAGCAGTGGGGCCCGCATGAAAGAAATCAAGATTTTGAGAAAAAATTTTCCAAAAATGGGAAAGAATGTTCAGAATTTTGGTGACCCCGTATTTTCTAATTTTGCCAGTTTTTCCCTAAATCTTCAAGAGCCATATCTTCGGGCCGGCTAGAGAGGAATTTAATATTTTGAGCCCTTTTTCAAAAAAGGGAAATGCTCAGAATGAGTCGTGACTCTTTTCCAATGAAATTATGCCATGTGTCCATCTCTAAATTCCAAGGCGGTTTTGTGGGACCAAATCGTGCCAAAGTGCCAAATCTCCCAAAATCGTGAAAACGCAAAAAAAGTTTCCCCCGACTCCACTCCAATGTTCTCCTGCCACGTGGATGGCTCAATTTCAAAGCAATTAGGGCAAAGGATCAAACGGTTCATATGCGAACTGGAAAATTGAAATATAAAACACATTTTTGCACACAGAAACTCTTTTTTTGGGCTTGTCAGAAGTGTTTTCTTTGCAGCAGAGGAATCTGGAAGAGGGGAAATGATCAAATTTGTTTGTAATGGCTTTGGGTCGAACGATTTAATGGTTTTTCAAAGTCTTTGTAAGGGGGCAATCGAATTTGGAAACTGGAAGCACGTTTTTGCGAACAGAGGACAAAAAATGATTGTTAGTCTTCTTCTATTCTCCTCCTCTGCATTTTTTCTTCTATTCCCACTCGTTGTACAAGTTTCAACTCTGAGATCAATAAAAAAGGAAGGAATTTTATGTCCCCTCGATGGAAAAATTGATTGGTGCTTTGTGACCAGCATGTTTTATTTTGTCTTGTGCTCAGAAATTGCAAATTTGTCTTTCTTCTATTAATTAATGCATGTAATGAAACTTCCAGTTGATGTGTGTGGGCATCTGACACTCTACCCACAACATTGATTTCCCCCTCCTTCATTCTCACTCCCTCCCCTTTCTCAGATCGATTTCTGCTATAGCAAGGAGTTGCTATTATTGCCATAGGGACAGTGGAGTGTTCATATGGATCTCTGGTTGAAAAACCACCATAAATCCACTTTGGTTTTACATGCTAAACAATGGGAGCTGCACCATTCAAATGTAGAGGGACTTAGATTCCCATAGCGTTGGCCTGAAATCCACAAATTTGTCCACAAGACAAATTTTCTTTTTCATAAGGCACCGTGGTCAGATATTGAACCATGTTCACCGCCTCTAATTATCTCAAAATCATGGATAATGAATCTGTAAGGGGAGTGAACACTCGTCGTTTGATCGGATTTTTACTAGGTCCTTTGGTAAGTTTTAAAATGGGACCGCTTTAAACTAATTGAACTTGTTTAGAGTCAGTGATGTTGTCTCCTACAATGTTCTTTTTTTGTTAAAGAACTTAGGCTTGTCAGTAGATTTTGACTTTTGCTTTTCCTTCGAAAAGGGTTTTATTGTTCCCTTTACTATTAATCCTTCTCAATTTGGCTTCCTTTCTCGATAACTAAATCAAAGTTAGTGAAACATTGCATTTGTAGGTGAAACACAATGTCTAGATTTAAATTTGGCATGAAGATACTAACCAATTGTTTCTCAGAAACTACACAAGGGAAGCAGCTAGCTAACCCTCGCAATCATTGTAAGAAACTGGAAAAAGTTTCATTTGGTCTTTCCTTAGTGTTACACAAATATAACATGGTTATGTAATTCTCCATATTAAATGAGAAGTGATGCACAAATTTCTCTAAGAGTACAGGCCATGTGACTATTGACCCCTTTAGTAAATGAAGGAACCATTCCAATGCTTGTCCTCCTAAACTGCGAGGGAAAAAATGTATGAGGTAGTTGTCACTATAGGCTACTTCTTGGAAAGCCATGTAAAAGTCTTTGATGTGATCATGAGGATCACCTTTGCCTTTATATTTATCAAATTTTGGACAGTCAAACTTTTTTGGAAATGGTGTTTACAACATATCTCTTCCCGAAGGATAAAGACATAGCTCCTCAAACTGATACTTTTTACTATGGATTACGTTACTTTCCTGAATGGTCGTAAGCATGTTCTTAATTGATTGTAAATCTTTTGTAAAGAGTTACTCTTTTGTAGGAGAAGATGATCTAGGCATTCGAAATTTCTTGAAGGCTTCATCTTTTTGAGCTTCAGTATAAATTTCACTAACCTTAGTCCTAGGTTTCTCTTGACGTGTACCCTTGTTTGGGTTCTTACTTACAGAAGAATCTAAGTTCACCAGTTGTTGGCTAAGGGTTTGTATTTGATTTTCTATAGTTACTTCCTCATTTTGAAGGTCCTCTTCTTCTTCATTTTTAGGAGGAGGTAACTCCTCGTGTTCACATTTTACCCTCACCCTACGATGGAGTTTAAGGGATGGAGGTCAAGAACTGCCTTTTTGTCTTGATGTTTCACCTTCAATGTTGGTACCGGAGGTAGAAGCATGTCTCCCCTCAATGTTATCATCCATGTTAGTGAGGGGATGTCTTTATGTTTCTTCTTCTTTCCTATTAGTATCTTGGCTAGGGGCTTCTCGTTCTTACAGCACTGTGGGCACCTAGCTCTAAAACTCATATAAGCACTCGATCTCTATTTTGGAATACGAAGTTGTCAAAGTGAATGACATCAACATTGTTAATATCTTGAAATGAATCACTCTCGTCTCCATTATGATCAACCAACCCATCTGTTTCCTTTACTTCAAAGAAGAGGGGACCTAAATTGTGACACGGAAAAGGATTTAACTCTCATTTCTTGGATTCCATTGTCGTGATATGGGTCGTTTGTGAGTTTTGTTTACACAATGTTTTGTCTAGTGTAATCAAGGGTATAACAAACCTAAGTGTAACGTGTAACTGTTTGTTTTATGGTCACAAATTATAGCAATAAATGGACCAAATAATAATGAATCAATCAAGTCTATGAGTTTGATAACACATTAGGAACAATCATACAAGTTTTTAGTACACCAATCAATCAACAAGAAACTACATCCTATGCTAATTTTTTTCAAAGATAGTTTTGACATTATATGATCAACATGATGTCAATACTTAAGTCAGGTTTGAAATGAGAAAGGCATAAGTATTAGCAAGGGTTTGATGTGACCTCCAATCAAAGGATACTTATGACAAGTCTAGAGACAAGCAAGACCCAAACCCTAAAACAAATAAAGGTTAAGTACGTGAGCCACGCAACAATACTACTAGAATACATTACTCAAGCTTTGTGAGAAAGCAAGGTATTAGTATCCAAAATAATATTGATATGGTGCAAACAAAGTAACCAACACTCTTTCAAGGTTGAGGTAATGTTTAAAATAAAACAACATCAAAGTATGCTAAGGATTTGTTAAGATGTGGGCATTGTAACGTTACAATATAGATACTTAGGCCATGTTTACTAGAAATGAGATGTAAGTATCGTAATTGTGATGAGGAGATGCAAACAACGTAACACTTATAAGGAAGATCAATGATGACTCAAGCCTAACTATGATGATAATGTGTCTCAATATGGGTTTGAAACAAAGGGCATACTAAAACATGAAGATGTACCATTCACACTTTCAACACTTGAATTTCGGCATTATAACCTAGTCATGTAAGTAGAATACAAAATTCGTTGACGTGGTTATTTCTAGTGGTATCCATGTGTGTTGTTCTCTTTTGCCCCAAAATGGACAACAAGATAGCAAAGGTATAGATCAAGTAAGGCTGAAATATACTTGGCATCACTTTGGCAGAGTATCGCCTCACCTTAGGGTGAGTGAGAAACTAAGACAAAGTAAGGATTTGTAAATATCGTGATGAATCATGCTTAGCGCAAACTTGAATGGAATCTCTCCTTGTTCAACAAACAAGGTTTTGACTTCGAAAAATTTCTTGCTTTGCAAAATCTCTATAAAATACGATTGGTTTGATACGGTAAAATTAGCTCCAAGAAGAAATGGCTTCCTATTGTTTCTCACAACTAGGTGTCACAAAATACCTTTGCGAGTGTAGTTTTCCGAGAAAGTCGCACTGATTGATCTTAGAATATCTCAACTTTACTTTACCCCCTTTGATACAATGAGCATAAAATGCATTGAGTTGTATTTTCACCGGGGTCACAATGGAGATATTTTTGACTCTAAACTCACAAGTGTATAACTAGTCAAGTAGGTAAGTAAATCACTTCCTGTTTTGTCCACAAGGTTCCCTCTTACATGGACTACTTTGGGGTTCCTAGGAGAATCCCTCTTGTTATCTTAAGGCTTATGCCAAAGGGAGGTTCTCCTAGTTTAAAGCGGACGGCTTTACCCTTATCTGAACCTACAAATCAAGTGTTTTGAATATGGTGTGTTTTCTTATCTTTTAGTTTAATGAGGTTTTCCACACCATTGGCAACCTACAACAAACATGTTATCTTTGTTTAGATCATGATTATTTCGTGAGTGATATGGTCCTTCATGCAAATATTATTAGTTCAAGGCATCATAGAAAGAGGATTAAACGTTGTTATTTATTCCTAAGATCATCCTAAGATGCGAAGGAAGAGCATACACAACGTAGAACCCAACTAGTTAGTAAACAATGAAGAAAACCTATAAATCAAACCCACAACTCATTCCCTTTTTTATCCAAATTGAATTTCATTCTCATAGAAAACTTTTAATGAAGTGTTTTTTTAAAAGCATGAAAGACGTCTTGGATCATTTCTAATTCCCCAAGATCACATAGAATGTGCGAGGGAAAAGCATATGTGATCCTAGCCTTACAAATGAAAATGCAACTATGAAAACACTTAACGTAACTCAAAAATACCTTGAAAATGGTTGGAAAATCTAAAGAAACAACCTTTTGTATTTTGACATAGTTTTCAACTTTATACTGCAATGCATGTGTGCCCCTTAGGATGTATACGCGCCCCTAGCAACATATGCATGTGCCTAGCAATGTATGTGTACTTCTGTCAAAAACGCAATCAGTATTTAGTGTATGTGCGAGAAAAGAAGTGCCTACGCACCCCTTTTGGAAAATATGTGCCCTTGCAAGCATATGTGTGCACTTGTCAAATAGCAACATAAGACAAAGGGGAGGCAAGTTTTTGTGCATCTCGAGAGATGTATGCGCGCTCCTACAAGCGTATGTGTGCCCTTCTTGGCATATGCGCGTGTCTGGTAAATTTTAGTAGAGATTCAAAATCATAGTGAAGCATATGCACGGGTAAGGAAGTGTACGCGTGTGCTTGGGAACGTATGTGTGCCCCAGCCAATAAGTGTGTGTGAGTTTGGACATATGTGCACCCCATTCTAATGCCTATGTGTGTGCCTAGAACAACACCCATTAACTTTGCATGAAAAAGGAAGACTTTAACACATATAAGGTTAGCAAAATCTATTCAATCCTCAAAATGCATGGAATGGTTAGAAAAAATGATGTAAATCATAAATCTTGAAATTAACTTCTATGGAGTATGGAGTAAGTCCCACCGAGCATGCCATATGTGTTCATGTGTAAATTAGAAAAGCTATAAGACTTGAAACTAAACACCTAAGAGTTTCAAAGCTTTAAACTAATCTAACAAGAACCATCAAGATAAGAGTTTAGGGAGGCTAATTTTTGTAACATGCATAAAACTTTGAAAACAATCAAACCAACATGCCTAAATCAATCTCTACTCTTTGAATTATAACTTTGAAGTGAACCTAAGAAGATCATTAGCAATCAGATTTGATTTTTAGTATGATCTCAAGGTTTGAGAATGGAGTCTCACCAATAATGACTTCAAGACCATATGGTTCTCTCCATTTTACTCAAGCATGAGTTAATTGATGCACTATGAAGATATTAGCTTAATATAAATGGAGAAATGCTCAAGATCCTAAATGCCTATAGTTTATGCTAGAGGAGGAAAAGTGTTCTAAGAAATGATGAGGAGGAGGGTTCTATTTATAGGTTTCTCATTCCAAGAATGGTATGATTTTGGTGCATGTGGGACAAAAGATAAGTCCAAAAATCACTTTTAGCAAGTCAAAGCACTTGTAACATCCCCATTTTAAGATACTAGAACAAGGGAATTTTTTTATTTTTTTATTTTTTTTTGTGCAACGTTCTCTATATTGAATTATACAATTCAAGCACACGTTCAAGTTTTAATAATTGTTCTCTGTCCAATTACTGCAATTTGGATCACACAATTTCTTTTTAAAACCAATGTTCTCTGTTCGCATATTTTGCAATATGGAACACACATTCAGTGCCATTCAATCATATAACAGATACCATATGCTGCTGTAAATGACTCGAAGAACTACCGATCTCCCATTTTATGGCTCAGAGTTTCAGCGATCTCTCATTTCATGACTCGGTGACTTACCGATCCTTCATGTTGATCCATGCATTGTATAATAAATATACAGGGTTCTATTACCGTTTCCAGTTATCGAAGTGATCCATTTAAGAAGCCTATCTAAATATCTGTTACTGATATTCATCTGACATCCTGCATCTTAAACTAGGTGATTAGGACAACGCAACCAGCACTTGCGATACTTTGGCCAAAGATTTTCACATGCTTTGCATGATCATATTCCTAGATGTGATACACATCATTGGAATATGTCCTTCACCTCACTTCGTCTGTTATCTAGAATGGTCTTTTCTGACCTCTGTCAGTCCTTCTATTCAAGGTTAAGCTCTAACCCCTACTAGCAATATGAAAGAGTATAGGAAGACACTCGCGATGACTAAAGGTATGCAGACATACCATGTCGACCCTAGACGACTGCGTGTGTCTAGTTACCTTTAGTCCTCCAGAGTCACTCCGTATATGCGGTCACATTCCTATCATCATCTAGTAACTTGGATCCAGCTTATGTAATCTTGATGATTTGATTCGAGAGGGTGTTGTAACATGTCAGCCACAACATTGTGTCGTCATGAAGGCCCCGCCTTCATGAAGACACCATATTGTAGCTGGCGTGTGCCAAGGTCCTATGGAATCCTCTCATTGAGAAGTACACATCCCGTTCACACGTGATTTGATTATAACCTTAATATTTAAGATCTACTTTCAGCAGCCATGCTGATCCTTAAACCTTGTTCTCGTTGCAGTTGTATGTAGCTAAGAGAGAGACTTAATTTGTCTTCTAGCTTAATATACATCTCCTCCTTCTTCATACCAAAGGGTTTCATATTCCCTCCTTGGTTCCTTTCTTTATTCTTCAGACTAATCAGTCCATTACGGATAACGTAATAAGTTTAACCTATTAAACTTAACCAAGTTTTTACCCACAACTGTAAATAAATTCAGAATTCCATCTTATTAGACATCATTTAAATGAGGTCTAATTCTAAATGAATTTATTCATTTATCCTCCTTAACCTTGACTTAGTTAAGGTCTGTTAACAATAGATATGTTTTTCCCATATCTTTATTTTCTGAATTTAAACATTCGAGGCTATTAACGGAGTTTGAATACAAGGTTTGGCTGCCCCTAAGTTATTTGATATCCCTTAGCTTTTCAATCTAATCCCAAATACCTTCCAATTAAGGATTTCATGTTTATCTAAATCCCTTTTTAATTTCAATTCAAAATTCATCTTAACCCAAGTATGAACTAATTGCACATTCCAACGTAAAAGTTGCATTCAGGTAAAGAATAAATGTTATTTCTTTTAAATTCTATCCATTAACATTTGAATAATTCCAAGTCAAGGAATAATGTTATATTCTCAAACTTATTCAATAATATCAAACTGATATAGTTATTGAAAATATCACACTTTTACTTGTATTCATCCATCAGAGTTTACAATCTATACATTTTCCAATCCAAACGACTAGACTTTGTTTATATCAAACAACATTACAACTCATAAAGATAGAAGAATGTAATTTCTTCCTTTCTGATTTCCTCATAGAGGAATAATAGCTATCAATACAATCCATCCTCAGTTAATCAAAGGAAGTATCAGGAAAACAACCATGTCTTCATTTATACTCAAATTCCATCTGCAAAATTACTTGCACGGGTCAGTTCATTGAACTGAGCATATTAAGCACTTGTCATTAAAATGAGGTGCTTCTAATTAACTGTCTCAATAAAAGAACCCTGCTTTTATGAAACGTTAAAATGAACATCATCCAAGAATTAAGTACCGAAAAGGATGAACAACATAACAACTCAATCATCTAATTACCATCCCAATCAGACAAAGGATTACTGCCCTCTTTCCCAAATAATTATTACAAGGAGTAATTTCCTTCAAACAGTTCCAGATTACAAACATCTGTAAGAACTAAAAACACAATTATGCAAACTGCTGTCCCAATATAAATGCTATAATTTCCATTCTCTTTACAATAGTTGTGAATTCAAAAGATAGATCTTAACTAAAATCTAAACCGAATTATTGACCCTTCTTTCATACAACTCATCTGATTCCAAGCAATCAAACGCTGAAGAGAAAAGCAAACAGTAATTAAATGCAAATGCCTAACCCAAGCAGTACGAAATTCGTTCCATAACAATTTATAGATTTCCAACTGTATGAGAGAAAAATGATCATTAAATTCAATTTATCCATTTGCACTCTCTTTCTTTTCCTCATAGTTGTACTGGAAATTTTAATCCAAACGTGATATCAATCAATGATAACAGTCCAAAGAGAAATGAACAAAAATCAATAATCGAATAAAAGGGAGAAAGATCATATCACCTCTTCTCACTGTCTATCCAAATACCCATTATTTAGAGCAGACATATTCCAATAGTATAATTCATTCAGAATAGTATATTTCAGTATTCAAAATCTACTATTACCTTTCCAAAATGTTGACCAGAGTTCATTGCAACTGGTCTATAAACATTAGTACCAAAAGAACCTATAAAGGTAATCATTTCCTTTTAAACATTTCACTCTATAGACATTCACGTCTAGATATAAACAAGCAAGAATGCACATCTAGTTTTATCAGCTATCATTTCATCAAAACCAGCATTTCAGCTAGACCTGAACAACATGAATGTACAGCCAGCTACAAAATTATGAGCTTCCTCATAATAGAAAAAAAAAGAATCGTTTTCCAAACATTCAAAGTAAGAATTCCACTTCAGTTTAGCCTTGATGAAACAGCAAGAAATCTAAAGGGTAGTCTCGTATAGGTATACATTCACATATTTATGCAAATAATTCATCATCCAATCCTAAGAAGACTGAAATAGTGAACTCTAATCTATCTGGTAAATATCTAGATACTCAGTTCCAGAATCAAGAATTAATTCTTTTAAACAAAGTCTTTCATGGAATTCAACCAAACACGGATGCTTTTTAATCGTTTTAAAAAGGAAGTGAGAGTCAAAACAATGAAACAAGCCCACTGTTCCAAGTATTTATATTCTATGCATTCATATACCCTCAAGAAAATAACTCACCCAATAGTTCCATCTATTATTCTCATGGTTCTTCAAAAACCGTTCACGTACAGCATTCAAAAAAACAATCTCCTTATCAGTATTGTTTACACAAGACCGAATCCATAATACACAATAAAATCCACTTACCATTAGCTTCATATTTCCAACAGAAAAAGAGAAAACTAATTCATTAATAGTTTTAGTAAGAAAAACACTCATTTTCTTCAAAACACCCAAGAATACTCAAGTCGTATTCACCCATATAATGACAGTTCAACCAGACATACAAAAAAAATCATCTCATCCTCCTATTTTCACAAGGATGCGCAGAACTCAGAATTGCTACATTTAGCTAAAGTATTCATAAGCACAAACTCATAAAATAAAGAACGAATACCTAACACTGCCGAAACGAATCCACTCAGCATGGGCAGTATATTCCACTCAATAATTATGCAAAGAATGCTTAAGTCGCATACAGCAAAAGAAAACGACTCAACCCAAAATCATCTCAACAAAATAGCCAAATCAAATAACCAAAACCCCCATCATAAGAGCAGGGTTGTTTTAATGAGACGATTAAACAAAAGCAAGCAGTTTAAGGAGAAGGGCTTAACATGCCTGTTAATTTTTCTTGTGGCTCGAAGAAAACCGCGCCCACAGGAGCTATTCTTCTCCACGGCGACAGCAGTAAAGCTTTCCAAACAATCCACTAACTTCCTCAGGCTCAAAAATAGCCGTGGCTACTCCAAACAACAGACAACAATAACCAAAAATAACAGCAGGTTCGATAGAACCATGGAAGAACAAAATGCAGAGCAACTAAAATCCGATTGCACACAATAACAAACAAATTTCCTTTTTTTTTCCTCTATCCTCTTTCCAAGGCGAGCTGGTCACTAAGACCAAGATCATTAATGCATTGAATGCATTGATTTTTCCTAATTTTTCATGCCACCGCCGACTCAGGGTTGGTGAGTTCCCAATTTCAAATTTTTGCATGAAATCATAGTTTAGCTTCATAGCTAGTTGGACGCCTCCAACTTTTCCATGTTCCCGCCAAACTTGGCACTGTACATGTAAGGACTCCATTTACTGTCCCATTAAATTTCTAACCTTCCCTCCTTATCCTTTCCATCCACATGGGTCCATACGTCCCCTTCCTTAGGTTAGGAATAGTTTAGGATTTTTAATAGTCCATATCTAGGTTATTCGCCTAGTTCCTAGGTTAATAGAATTCACATCTATTTTCATCCTTATGAAGTTTAAAATCCATATAGGGTAGTAGTTAGGGTATAGGATTAAACTTAGTAGTAGGTTAGTGTTTAATCCCATAGTTTTTAATTAATTAGTTTCCAATCAAGTCTTTCTACCTGACAGTCATATTCAACACAATGCAAGACATTTCGTCCTATGTTCCACATACATGTGCCCCTCGCATCCAAGCCCTTATCATCTTACGTTGTCTAGCGTTACAATGGTGTGTGGTTCAAGAATCGAACCTTTTTCATTGGCATCTACGTACCAGATATTCATACCTAAAATCAGGTGCTGTAACCTTTATATCAACTTCAGTCTGGTTTCAGACTTCATTCAGGTTTAGAAGTAAATCGACAAGGTGATCACAAGAAGGCCACAACATACCTTGGATCAATGAAATTGATTCAAGGTGTGTTGTCAATCAGCAAAAAGAGTTCATCAAGCATACGACAAGTCTGTTGTCTCATTAGCAATCACACAAGCAATAATAACTTCTGTCCCAAGTAACAAATTACAGCAAACAAGGGTCCAGATTAGCAACACATTCCTTTAAGATCAAAAGATGTGTCTTAACATATTTATCTTCATTTTTGTAGTTACAACATCATGAAAGGTAATTACCATGATAACTTACAAAAATTCAAGGCGTTACAGCACTTTTTGAATAGGATTAGAAGCTAATTACCATCTTTTGAGATGCATTAAGAATCCTCAAATAGGATATGCAAGTACATCACTAGGAGCATCTGGCAGGAGGTTTTGACACATTTTGCGATGTTCTTGGAAGTGAGAGTTTACTCAATCATCAGTCTTTATTGGTCTTTTACATCTTTAGTCTCCATGCTTCATCTTTTTGTCACTCCGCACTTTATCTAAGAGTCCTTTGACATGCTTTCTACATCAGCTCTACATTGGACATCAGGTACACGTGTCTATCTACTTTATTTTACTGAGTGTTCTACTCACCAACATAAGGTGGGGGAAAATGTGAGCAATAAAATCATGCACTTTGGGTATTATTTAGTCCCGGTTTCTTACTACTATTCATATGGTTTTTGACCTCCAAGAAAGTAACTAAGGTTAACCAATCTTGTTCTGGGAATATTTTAATTTTCTTTCTGTTGTCACATCGTTGACCTAACTAGGGTTTTACATAGTTATAGAACAACCTGTATTTTTTTGTCGATTGTTACGTAAATCTCTACCCCATAATCTAGGATGCACAGTATAGTACCTAGGGGCACCCCATGGCACCCTAGGTCCCATTCGGGGCAACTACCATGAATATCTTTTCCCACCATGTAGACTTCCCACGTGCTTTTGGGCACTTTCAAGGCCATCTTGAGCTGGGTTTCTCATATTTTTAAGTGGTCAGAAGAGGAAAAAACACAATTTCTTGCACATATCTAAAACAACATAAACATATAAATATAAAGTTATGAGACTCATAATCTAGGGACCAACTCACTACAGCATTTCCCTATGCATCACCTTAAGGTTACATCTAAGATCAAAGGCTCCATTTACATACTCATCTCAGCTAGGCCATTACATAGGAACAAGGATAGTTCTATCTACACCACATTGAAAACGGAGGGAAGTTTTATTCTATTCCATCCATGCATTCTGATTACACTTATGAGTGTCATCTACAGTTCATTGTCATGTTACTTCAAAAAGCTGTGACTGGCATAAGAATAACATTGGCATGATTTACACACACTGACATACCAACTACTCCATGGATTTGAGATGTACTAGGCAAAACTCCAATTAGTAAGTCAACCATTGATGGCCGCTAAGGACCATCAGTCTAGACCAACTTCATATGAATATTTCCACTTTTTAGGGACCTCCAAGATGCTTGTTTCAGGGTTCATGACATCAGGTAGAATATCCTCCTATTATAGTAATACCTATGTAATACACCACACCTACTCAAGACACAATGCCACTCACGAATGGGTTCATGTAACTCAAGAAGAGAAAATCCAGTGAACATCCAATGAATGTCACTACTAGAGGAGGGTTTCATGATCCTTTCTCCTTTAGACATCAAGGCACCCATATCTGGCATCATTAGGGCACACACACATGCCCCTGTCCAACAATACTCTAGGCACCCTAGTCATATGCCTTAGAGAGCATTGATCTTAAATGCTTTCTCAGGATTCTGTGTGACCATTTCCTCCTCTATGTATATCTTGTCCTCAACAATTTGTGACACAATCCAACACCTTCTTCAAATCAGCCATCGCTACTTCTTAAAAAAAATCTTTTCTCACACTAGGGTTTCACATTTCTATTTACTTAGTAGTGTTATGGGTCATTTTATTATACTTCAAATAAACACATTTTCATCTACATTATTTGCATAACATTTGATTAAGCTAGGCAAGCTTAGCCATCATCATATTTCCAGTTCTTAGCTTAATTGAGTATAACAATCACCATAGCAAAAACCCTAACACTTCTCATGATAAACCTCAGGTACATTAAATGACAACACGTAACATTGTCTTAATCTTACGTGGCGTGCACATAATGATCTTACAGGTGTTGCACATACTTAAATAACAACCAATTAAAATATATTAAGTGCTAAACCATTTGTACACCTTTATCACTTTTAACACAAGAGAAACTTTTAATCCTCCTGATTACAATGGAAATCATTGAATATACATATTTAGGGGTATCTCTTTATCACAGTTTCTTGAAACAACTTGTAAAGTTATAATATGGTCACTGGATCCTATTATATAACCCTTCCTCAACGGATGAATCCTTAAGATAATGGTTGGACTATCAAACCTAACATCATAAATTGTGATTTTCATTGCATAGATGGTCATCAAATAGAAAAATGGGCAAGTTTTCAACTTCGTGATCTTGTACATCCAGGGACCTCATTGACAATAACTATCACATAGTTTAACAAAGCACCTGACCAGTCTACCAAAACACCCAAAAATAATCTAAAGGTAACATTTTCATAATGCCATTTCCTGGCACCATGAGGTATGTAAAGGATTACAATCATTCATGAACATTTGGGAAATCATCTTGAACAACGTTGATTATAAATCCATAATATATTTTATCGTCAAGCACTACGTCTACACATCATGGATATGCCAATTTGCATGCCTAAGAAATTATTTTTAGAATGCCTGTTGCAATAATTATACAAAGGGTAACATGATCAATTATCAAACTACAAGACCATATCTCTGCACATTGTGCAACCCAGTCCTACATCGTATAAGACATAAGACTTCCAATTGTAAATATCTCCATGCACAAGGCCATTCTACTGATATGTTGTTACACCACTTCATCATTATGTTCAACAATATAATTGAAAACGAAGCCATTTCTATCGTTATCTCGACAACATAATCTCATCATAACTGATGACATGTCAAATTCCACAACTTCATAATGCAAAGAGTTGAGTATTTTCCCTAACATTCACCCCCTTAATTCAATGATATCATGACAATGAGAGGTCAATATCTCTAAGAAACTCCAAACCATTCTCTCTCTTGTCCAAAGTTACTTCCTTTAGAAGGTACAAACTCCATAGATTATAGTTTTGAGACAACAACTTGCTAAAGGTGTAGTATGGGAGTTTGAACTTTTCAAGACTCTCATTGGGTTCCTTGATGATAACTAGATTGCAAACTTAGATCCTTGAGGCGCCCTTCATTTTGGATCATCCAAGGTTGATTCAAGTTTAGTCACTATGGTATCTCCCCCTACCACCTCCTCTCTGAGTCTGCGATGTCAAAATATCACTTGCTCCACAGATAAGCTTCTCATGCACTTACGACAACATAGGATTTTGTCCAAAATTCTGGAACAAAGTGATGTTTCTTGCAAGCATCTCATGAAATCAGTCCAGATTGTCAAACAAGAACATCTGAAATACATACCAAATGGAAAGTATGTCATCAATATTACTTGCAACATCTACAACAAATTTGAATATTTCCAAATCAAGAATTCACAACCTAAATGGAGTAACATTAAATATTTGTATCTCTAGACCTATAAGATCTATTGGATCCTTGACATATCTCAAGATCACTCCTCTCTTTGCACTCCTTCCATCGGTGAAATGAATCTGGGTACTTGTATGAACCATATCAAGAATCCTCTTCTAAACATTGATATCATGGTCTAGTTCGATCTCATTGAAGAATGATCTAATCACAATCAATCCTTCGAATTAGAGATTCTGTATTTACCCAAGTCTTGTACTTTAGAACTCTGAATCGATTTCACTATCTCGTTTGTTTTGAGATCATTTCTACCCAAGTATCGTATTTGCAACTTATCATATCTTTGGATTTCTTGGCCACCTTTTCTTGTACATTTCAACTGAGAACATTAAATGTGATTCTCTTTGTTCAATACTTATCAAATCTTTGTGATTTCGTAGTTTTTAGCATACATTAGATTTCCTCATTCGAACATCTTTTTAAGATCTTTCTTCATTAGCTAGAAGAGCATGGATACTCATATCTTCTAATGATGTTGGAAGGCATCTGACATAGACAATGAAAATCAAAATCTCCATCCTATCTTTTTGAGGTCAAGCAAACTTGGGATCAGCATAATAGCTTCTAACAAATCCTCATGTATCTACTAGAGATGTTCCTTAAAGCACTGTTTGCAAGTTAGAAGTGTATCAAGCCTGGAGTGATTAAATCATTTAAGTGCCATTACATTTATCTGGCAGATATCTTACTCATATCTTTGTTTTCTTGAATAACTGAAGTTACAACAGAAGACTTTGAATCATGACTGTTCCTATTGAGTATGGTGTGTCTAAATTTGCTCAAGGTTTCTATGTCCATTTCAAATCCTTTCCAACCAAACGGTTTTCTCTGGAGCAATAGATGGTAACCTGATCATTTTAGAATCTCTATCTCTGGCAAAGCCAAAAATGGCTCAAACTTCTTTATGCCTTATCCCTTTTTGCATACACCCATTCTGCCAATCTAGTCATTCTTTGAACCCTGTTGTCCTACTAGTCCATCATGAGGCTCTAAACTTTGTCTTCATGAATATTCCATCTGGATCACACTGATCTTCCATGTGTGAAAAATTGATCTAACCATTGCAAACTTTAAAATCCAATTGTATCATTCCATTGTACCTTCAAAGTACATCGGTGATAAGCCTAATATTCACTTAAACACTAGTAGGACTGAAACTAGATTGTAGAGGGATCAACTTCATATAACTCTACTCATCAATACAAATTTTCCTTCTTTGGTGCTTGATCCCTGTTGTTCATTACTCCATGGTATTATGGGATAGCCATATAGGTGGGTATCCAATCTTTCAACCTCCTAGCATAACCAAGTAAACCAATAAATCCGTTTAATCAAATCTTGGGTCAAAGTGTTCTATCTAATCAAATTATCCCATATTATTACTGTTATAACTATAGAGAACAATATAATATCCTAAATACTAATTTTACATCTAGTGCCACTCAATGGATAATTATTCACAGTACAATATCCTAATACAATGTGAATCATCTACTTTCAAATTATTCCTAACAAAATGAGTTCAACATCTTTATCATGGTGTAGAATTATTACACCTAAATGTCTTCAGATCCATTAATCATTGCATCCGAAGAGTACACTTCACTATATCCAATGGATAAAAGATTTTTTGCATTTCATAAGGTACTAATCTATTTCTGTTTTAGTTTGGATAAAAGACATACATCCAAAACACTCAAATATCTCAGAGGGTAAAAGAATGCATCACAGAATGGTACACACGCTATGATCCAATGGATCAAAAGAATGTTACTCCAGAGGGTACAAATAGATGAACTGTCTAGGCATCATCTATCACTTTGATACAAATGAAAGTGAACGTTTAAGAAGAACGTTCTAAGCCGTGAAGATCCTCAAATGATTCAGAGCACACCATCATTTGATAAGTTGAAAGAAATTGCACCAGAATAAATTCCATAAAAGTATAATTTCCAACAAATATCAATAATATCATATATTATTGCGGAACTCTGTGGATATGAGTACATTTAAGAATGGGTCCTATGAGATTGTATAGGCAAGGAAGATCAATCTAAGAACTCAGTCACTGGTGAATAGATCCAAGCTCATAAATCAGTGGAAAGAACTGATGTCATGGCAAAGAACTAGTTCTCAACAACCACTAGATTTAGGAATTCTTGAACCAGTCATCAAAGATCTAGTCACTTACCATAGATCAAGGATAAGAACTAATCATCAAAAATTTAGTAAAGTAACCATCAGATCACAGGAAGCATGAACTATACCTAAAATCTAGAATGAATCGGTTTCCTAATATCGAAAATATTGATAAAAAAAATATCCAGCTTACACATAAGCTGGGTGAGGATAAATACTTTTAAAGTTGTAAATAAAGTATCCTAGGTGAAGATGAACTAAGGTAAAAATACCTATTCTAAAAAATTTATGCAATTGACAACTATCTTTGGTCTTTTATCTATATTTCATATTTTATATTTGGCCAAGTCTCTTATACCATACAACCCAGTCGAGGTAGAGTTCTTAGCTACAATTATCTCTTATGATCTCTGTGGACACCAATCAAGCCCAGACATGAAGTCACCGCATTAGACGCCCCCATAACTATTTGGGTGCCTTGTGATTTGTCTCAGTACTTTATTCACATTTCCTTTCCAAAATGGGCTATCATTTTATATTTTGGGCATCTTATTTTCTTATGGATTTGACTTTCCAGTTGATCAATTGTGATTTTTAGTCAACCAAGGGAGGCATATAGTACATATAACAATCTGCATGTTGACTAAAATAAAGGACCAAGCTCTAAGCATATATGTACTAACCACCTATGAACTGTATCCAAAGAATCATCACCTAATGAACATCAAAGCATTCATCTAACACTCACTCAAGGGACAATTGACTACATTTTTTGCAGTACACACAATCTCTATGGGAAGTTCATGTGTTGACATGGCACATATATATCTACATTTCCAGACATCACTAGATTATGTGGCTCGCTATCAAATGCATCGAGTAATGCACAAGTAATCTTCACCTAGGTCTTAATGATTCTTACACACACACACACAATAACTACATGGAGTTTGAAATATAGTTCAACGCTCAATCGTCAGTTCACTTCTATCGGGTGACCGTCGATTGTCAGTCTAGAATTTCCCTCATTTGCAGATTGTTTATGTTGTAGGATTTGATGTGTTTTGGGGTTTTGCAGGAGATCATTTATTGTATGTAGTTATAGGCGAACTCGATCAATCAACTCAATGACATACAACCGACAAATAATGAAGGTAAGCTAATATAGTGTGACATAGGAAAAATTGTTTGTCCCCTTGAGGTTGATTTTGCAGTCATGGGCACTTTTGAAGTAGTCTCTAGTGCTTAGGCATCCCATTCTAGCTTATCTCCTTTCCATTTATAATGAGAAGAAATTTTTTGGGTTCAGTCTGCGATCATCTTTGCTCTACATTGTTTCATCGTTTTTCCAATCTAGCATACTTACGAGATCAATTACGAAATCAACTAAGTCATTCTATTCCCTGATCTTGGACACAGGGCTTCACTGTTGTCAATATAGAAGAAATTTGTTAGGATCAAATATCTACTTCATTGTTTATTTATCATATGTGACTTTGCAATTGATATTTTGCAAATTCAGTAACCTCCTCTCTTAGGACATCATTTGGTGAAGCCCTTAATCCTTCGAATAATCTCTTCTTAAGAAAGCTTCTATTTTCGTCATGGTTTAATTTTATGGCACATTCAGTATGTGTAAGCCCACGTTTACAGATCTCAATTATTACATTCTTGTTGAAAATGGCCTCAAGATGCTAGATATGCTCAACTTATCTCATGCTTGTTCATGAGTTGATTTGGCATCACCAATCTAGTTGAGGTTACATGATCCTACATCCATCCCCGCTTCTATGCCTATTATCTAGCTCAACCCCCTTTTGATCGGACTCTATCTGCCTACTTTCTATTGCTCATGTATTTGTTGTTGATCTGGTTACCAGTACCACTTCACTCCACTTCAAATGTCTTCTCACACTCAAGATAAGTCTTGATTTCCGTCTTGCACTCAAGACCTAGCCTCTCTTTGAAAGAGTTTACAAATCATATCGGAAACTATGCACCACAATGAAGTTGCACTCAAGTTGAATTGCAATGGCTCTAACGTACTCACAAGGAAGAATTGATCAACAACTGAATAACTTACATAACAGGATAAAGCTTGCTCATAAGAAAAAGACAGCAGAGTGTCTTGGCATTCTCATAAATAAATAGTAAAAGGGTACATATAGGGTGCTGAGTAACCCTAGTGCATGACTCAATAGAAAACCCTAAACCTAACCCTAAACCTAATCCATGTGAGATGACCCTCCAATATGTGAGGAGGACACATAGGATAACTCACACCAACACCCCCTTCATTGAAGCTAGGGTAGTGGCTATGATGAGTCAAATGAAAAAAGAAGACACTCCTAAACAACTAAGAAAGATGTGTCAATGGGGCCCGACAACTAAAGGCCTGATAAGGTGCCCATATACAAACACAATATTCCTAGAAGAAGAAGAAGAAAAGAAGGACTACATAGCCCAAAGAAGATGAGCAACTGTAGAAGACCTCACCCCAAGAAGAGACAGTAAGCGAAGAAAATTCATCTTAGTGAAGGGCTTGGTAAATAAATTTACAATCTGATCAGCTGTCTGAATGTATTGAATGTCGATGATACCATCATGAATAAAGCTCTCGTATGAAGTGCATATGGATCTCAATGTGCTTCGTCTGCTGATGCTGAACTGGATTTCTGCAAATAGAGATAGTGCTTGTGTTATCATAGTAGATAATGGTAGGCCGCCGAAAGTGGATGCCAAACTCTGTCAAAATACCCTGTAGCCAAATAGCTTTTGTGGCAGCGTTAACTACTCCTTTGTATTTTACCTTTGTAGACGATATTGTAAATGTATTCTACTTCTTGCTAGACCAACCAATAGGACTCAAACCAAGAGAGAAACTATAGCCAAAAGTAGATTTCCGATGATCTAACTCACTGGCCCAATCATAATATGTGAACCTTATTAAGTCGATATCTACCCCTCTATGATAATGAATGCCATTAGTATAAGTGCCACAAACATAATGAAGGATCTGTTTAGCTACTTTCCAATGTAGCTCATGTGGCTCCTACATGAATCTAGACACAATCCCAACATCATACGATAAATCCGGTCGAGTGTGAGTCAAGTAAATCAAGCTCCCCACCAACTGTCGATAAAGAGTACCATCAAACAAGGGAGTAGAGCAATTTGAAACCAACTTAACCCCGGAAAGAAAAGGAGTAGGAGAAGACTTGTAATCAGACATCTGAAAATGAGCTAGCAAATCAAGAGCATACTTAGGTTGCGAAATCAAAATTCCTGAGTCAGATTGTGAAATCTGGATCCCAAGGAAGTAATGAAGTAGACCTCAGTTAGTCATGGAAAACCTGTTGGCCAAGGCGATATTCACATAATCAATAATAGAGGAAGAGATTCCTGTGATCAACAAGTCATCAACATAAAGAACAAGAATGAGTATGGAGTCATCTTGCCATATAATATAAACATTTGGATCAAAGTGACACCTAGTAAACCCTAATGTAAGTAAAAAAGGAGTCCATCTTAGCATACCAAGCTCGAGGGGCTTGTTTAAGGCCATAAAGAGACTCCTTTAACTTACAAATGAGGGATGGATCTTGGACATAACCTGGAGGTTGTTCCATATAGATCTCTTCCTTTAGGTCACCATGAAGGAAGGCACTCTTAACATCCATTTGATGGACTTTCCATCTGTTTGCTGCGAAAATGGCTAGGGTCAGTCGAATAGAAGTCATCTTCGCAACTGAAGCAAAGGTTTCAGTATAATCAACCCCAGCTATATGAGAGAAACCCTTAGCTACTAATCGTGCTTTAAACTTTTTGACGTCTCCATCTACTCCATACTTTGTTTGAAACACCCACTTACACCGAACAATTTTTCTTCCTTTCAGAAGAGGGGTAAGATCCCAAGTATCGTTCTTCATGAGAGAGGAATACTCCTCATCCATGGCAGAATCCCACTCAAGAATACCAGAAGCCTCCCAGAAATACTGTGGATCAGAAGCAAAGGTGAAGAAAGAGTGGGGTCCAACAAAATCTGAGTGAGTACGTTTCACATCCAAATTATCTCCAACTAAATCTCCAGCACTTTGCAAAGTTTTCCTAGCCCAAAGAGGATCAGGAGGATCAGGCTCAGAGTCAGAAGATTCTTCACTTGAGTGAGAAGGGAGATAATCCTCGTCATCACTACTGTCAGAATCAAAAGACTCAGAGGTCTGATGGTTGAGAGGATCAGGAAGAGGAGCACGCTCAACAGTATCATCATCTGATGAGTTAGAATTCAAATCAACGAGCTGAAGAACCTCAATAGGTGGAGAAGTAGAAGTCGAAGAAGACTCATCAAACTTAACACTTCTCTCAATATAAAGCTCATGAGAAGTAGGATTCATCAATCGATAACCCTTCACGCCATCAGGATACCCTACAAAGATACAAGGTTTGGATTGTTGGTTCCAAAGCCTTGCATTTCTTTTTGGGAATCTGAGCCATAGCCTTGGATCCGAAGACTCGAAAGTGCTCAACATCAGGCTTGCATCCAAACTAGGCTTCAAAGGGTGTCATCCCTCTTACTTGCCTTGTGTGGAACATGGTTCTGAATGTAATTTACACAATTGACTGCTTCGAGCCCAATATTGTGGAGGAAGAGACTTCGAATGAATCATACAAGTGGCCATCTCCTTCAGAGTACAGTTCTTTCTTTCTGCGACTTCATTCTACGAAGGGCTATAAGCAACTGTATGCTGCAAATAGATCCCTTCGGAAGTACAGAAATCCATGAACCTATTGTTTACATATTCACCTCCATTGTCAGTTCGAAGAACCTTGATAGACTGTTCCGCTTGTGTCTCAGCAATAGCCTTAAAGTCCTGAAAATGTTCAAAGACTTCAGACTTAAGCTTAAGAAAATATACCCAAGTATATCACAAAAAGTCATCAATGAAGGTTAGCACATAAAGAGCTCTAGTAATCGAAGGAGAAGGAAATAGACCATAAATATTGCCGTGAACAAGATCCAAGGGACGAGTAGCTCTCCAGGATTTTCCTTTGTTAAAGTTCTTTTCAGGATGCTTTCCAAGGGTACAACCCTCACAAAGACCCTTAGAAAACTTGACGTGGGGTAACTCATTGACTATTTCGTTTTGGCTCAGTTGTTTAAGGTAGCGATAATTTAGATGTCCAAAACACTCATGCCATAGCTTACTAACCTCATTTGCATGAGTGAGCAAGGCAGTGGGCGTAGAATAAGAAGTAAAGTGGGAAAAGGTATATAACCATGAACGGTGATCAACGTTTCCCTCAGCCACTGTAGTGTCATTGTTAAGCTCACAAATAATCACCAAGTTAGGACCAAATTCCACTCGCATTCCTTCACCAAGGTGAGTAATTTGGTAAACCGATAGGAGATTGGTAGAGAGATCAATAACACTCAACACTTGGTTAAATTTTCCCCCATCCATCTCTACCGATCCACTACTGGAAACTGACACTGTCATGTCATTACCCATCATGATTTGGGACATTCCACAAGGTTCAATGTTGGAAAACTCAACATGCGTAGAACCCATGTGGTGCGAGGCACCAGAATCTATAATCCACATCGATGAAGGAGCAACTCTGGCTACAAGGGCCTTTCCTTTCTTTTTATCATTTTTAGAACCTTTTGTAGCAAAAGACTCGGCCTTCGAAGCACTTTGTTTTATGGATTCAGGAACACTTATTTTATTCTTCTCAAGTAAATGAGATAAGTGATCAATCTATTTTCGAAAATAGTGGTGCTCGCCATGACCAAAATTCTTGCAATAGGAACACAAAATCTTACTTTTTTGTGCCTTAGGCTTAGAAGTCGAAGTGTTTGTGTTATTTTTAGGTTTGGTCTTGGTTTCTTTCTTAGGCTGATCATTTGTTTCTTTCTTCTTTTCAGTTTTCTTTCCCTTGCTAGTACTTGCTACAAGGGCATGTGACTTGGATTTGAAAGACCCCATTTGGATGAGTTTGTCCTATTCTCGAATAAGTTGGGATGAAATATAGTCAAAGGAGGACATAGTCTAAGCATTGCCCAAAGTAACTTTTGTATCATAGAAAGTTGACACGAAGACAAAATATTCAGGACCTAGCTTAGAGAGAATCGACAAGATCAATTGAGAATCTTTCTTCTCTACTTGACATCCTTTTAACAACAATCTAATGTGGATAAATTTCAAGAAGAAAGCTTGTAGGTTTTCAAAGCCACTAGGATTTAACCCTAGTAGTTCATTTCCCAACTCACGTGTTCTTATGTCATCTAGTTGTTCAAACATCACATCCAATGTTTTCCACGTAGATTTAGGTGTTTCAGACACCTCAATGTGGAAGAGAAAGTTAAGAGAAACAGACATGCAAAGAAGACCTAAAGCTTCATCACTACAGTTTAACCACTTATATTTTTTAGGATCGTCATCTGGTTTAGTCTCAGTTCCCATGGTGATGCAATATAACCATTTACCCCTTAGTTTCATAATCATTTTCAATCTCCATTCAAAGAAGTTGAACGACATAAGCAAAGGAATTGAAAGTGCATCCATAGTGAGAGAGAGAGAGAGAAATACAGAAAAGAAACACAACCTCCCAGGACAATATAACAACCCCTTGCTTTCAGAAATTCATAGTTTAGTGTGTTGATTACAATTGGGTCTGTGCGTGCAGTTTGGAACACTTGGTAACTCGTCTTGCAATCAACTTAATAACTTGCAAGAGAGGAGACCACAACAATGTTTCATGGAGCAAAGTAAATATTACACCGTAAACAATCACTAGCAAAAAACAAGGAAGGAGGTGAAAACCAATCTTGGTTGTGAGAAAAAGTATCTCACGTCGCAATTGAAAACCCCCTTGCTGCAGACTATGGCGGACACATTCACTAGTCGCAAGTAATAATAAGAATAAAATACAATGATTTTAAAGGAACTCAAAGGAGTTTAGAGGTCTTTAGAACACCAAGAAAAACACTTGGAAAGGAAAAAAAAGGTCAAAGTGTCACTGCACACTTGAGCTCATGATTAGTAAAAAAAAAATTCGGCAACTAAACACCAAAAAAAAATATCGTTTAAAAACATCTAGTCTGGCTAATTTGAGAGCTTTTGGAGTTAAAAAAAAACGATATTTAATGTTAATTAAGAGACAATTTTAAAATTATTTACTAAACATAACTTACTAATCGTGAATGAGATTAATACTTGAAATTAATAAAACTAGGTTTAATTAAATTAATTTAATACCTAACTAAATTTTTTTAATTAAATTATGATTAATTTAAAAAAAGATTTAAAAAATCCTGATTAAATGTTGAAAAAAACTTTAAGATCTAATAATTAAATTAATGTCCAGATCTATTAAAAAGTAAATTAATTTGAGATCTATCAAATTAGAAGTAAGCTAAGTTTCAATTTTGTTCTAAACTTACTGTGACTAAATGGAAAGCTTTTATTTCTTTGAAAAAAAACTAACTAAAAACTTAAAGATCTTTTTAAGCTTGTTTTTGTGTTTAAAAGATTTAGAAGAATATTTAAAAAAATTACCAAATAAACAAACTTACCGGTTAAAAGCTTTTGCGAGTTTTTTAAACTTACCAAAGATAGCGTATTTTTAATCCTGAGTTTTTATTTCGTAAAAAAAAGAAAGTATTTAAAAAATACTTGCAAGCAGACTTAGGAAGCATGGGTTTTGCGCACGGTTTAGCTGGAGGTGTCCACGGCAGGGGAGAAGCCTGTAGGGCACCGATGGAGTGGGATGAGCATGGCCACGATCAGGGAGTGGGACGACCACACAGTGGAGAAGGGGCACGTAGCAGGGCAGGGGCGGAATAAGGGGAGAGGAGCTATGGAAGAAGCTAGAGGGAGCAGCACCGGAGTGTTGCTCAGCAGACTGTGGAAGAAGCCGAAGGAACAGAGGAAGACATGTCTGCACTAGTTCAGAGATGCCACCATGAGCAGAGACAACAATGAGTTAAGCTCAGCACACAACTGAAAGGAATGAGTTTGCAGGAGCTCAGCTGCAAAACAGATCCACACCCATAAAAAACACTAAACCGTAAGATTGAATGTGAACCTCTGAGACCATAAACAGATGAAGACACCTCTGTCAACCTGATATTTGCAAAGGGACATCCTATAACAACATGAAAAGAACCACAGAAAATCCAAGCAAGATCAGAGATCTAAAAAAAATCAGTTTTAATAAAAAGGATTAGAAAAACTTAAAAAATTAACTCTATGTTAGCAAAACCGCTAAATGTAGCTGCAACTAACTAATTTTAGCTGTACAAAACTCCTAAAAAACTTTAGGAGATACCTGCACATACATGAAAAAGGCACTAAAAATTTGACATAACTTTCCAAGAGCAAGAATGTTAAGAGATGTTAGCAAGGTAAAACCAGAAATATAATGATCGAAAAACTTGTATGAGGAGTTTAAAAAAAATGAAAAAAACCAAGAGTAATCACAACTCAAAAAAAATGAGTGCACGTTTATCCAATCTCAACTCTAATACCATGAAAGAGGTGATGAGATCATATCAGAAACTGTGCACCATAATAAAGTTGCACTCTGGTTGAATCGTAATGGCTCCAACATAATCACAAGGAATAATCAATCAACAACTGAATAACTTGCATAACAGAACAAAGCTTGCACATGTAGAGAAAAGACAACGGAGTGTCTTGGCATGCTTATAAATGAATAATAAAAGGGTACATATAGGGTGTTGAATAACCCTAGTGCATGACTCAATATTAAACCCTAAACCTAACCCATGTGAGATGACCCTCCAATATGTGAGGAGGACACATAGGATAACTCACACCAACAAGTTATTTCCTCTGAGAAGTTGTGAATCTGGAAGAAAGAACTTGGGGGGTTTTGTGCCCATTTTGTATAATCGATTGATAAAGTGTAACTCTCTTATCATTCATAGTATACGGTCTTCCAATCTATATATCATCAGTGCAATATGCCGAACCTTTCCATATACACGCCCTTCAGATATACCCATCGGTACATGGAAGAAGCTCGCCCTCTCTATATACTCGGCAGTACGTGAAAGAGGCATTAATGTACGTGAAAGAATCTGATATGTGGTACCAAGATAGTACTGAAAGGGGTATGTGTGATTACTAACATCGACTCAAAGAAATATCCTCATACGTGTGCGTAACTTCACTATATACTCGGATAATTTCTCAGTCCGGATTTAAGTCATGCAATCATTCACAGACGGATGGGAGGGCTCAAAGTGTGTGCAATGTGTCCTTATTACTCCCCATCGAATTAAAGGGTTGATGCCCATTTGACGTTGTTGAAACTATATTAGGTGTTAAGTGTAGTAGTAGTCGCGACAGCTTTACCCGTAAGCACTTCCCAGAGGCACTGTTTATACCGAACGTTGCGAATGAGATCCGAAGATCTCATGAGTGATACAAAACAAAAACAAAAATTGAGTACAAATCTTTGCCAATTTTACAACAGTTATAATGGTTTACGATTGACTATGGAAACCTACAAATTAGTACAATACACTGAAATATGCAATTACATTCAAAATTCTGAAGAAAAAAAATTGAATGGGTGGCAAAAACAATTTGTTTTTTGAGGCCCTCGTGGCCTGCGGAGCTCAATACGGCTTCTTTGTATGAAAACTGCTAAAAATCAGCTTTAAAAGTAGTTTTCATATATCCCCCCTTTGGAAAAATTACTTGGAATCAAAAAATAAGCCAATTAGGAGAAAAAACAAATTGGCCCTAATTAGGGGTTTTCTCACTAAATTTAATGGCTTTTTTAGTTATTACTAAGGGTTGTAGTGAAGGTTTATCTGCTATGTTTGACGGTAGGCACTAAATTCACTGCTAAATCCAATGTTTTAAAAAAAAACAAAGTGTTTTGTGTGGGTCAAACGCAGCACCTAGCTTCCCTAAAGCCTTTCCACTATCCAACAAAGCACTATATGCATTTGAATCATAAAATGTAGCAGTTTGTATTTAAATTGAATTGACCACCGCTTCGTTGTGTTTTGTTTTGCTTCTGTAGGTTCTAGCTTGGCGTTGATGGATACCAAGGCTCGCCAATGGAGGTGTACCCTTTTCCTCATTCGATGACTACGAAAAAAACCCAATACTGATGCTATGGACTCGGTCGATCGGATGTAGGGGTTCTCGCGATGGGCATAGTAATGGCTCAGTATTTTCAAAACACCCAACCTTTCCTAGTATATCCTGATCAAATGCAATGTGGGCATGATTGTTTAATAATGCAGAGCTTGACTGCTAATAAACAACCCGCTCGGTGGCTCAATTGAGGTCGGTCGGAAAACAGTGCAGGGGGGCTAATAACTCGCTAATGTGGTGTTACCAAATATGGAAGATAGGGGTGCTAGCTCGACCCAATCAAGAACCAACTCGGTCGTCAACAAATGCAACTTGGTCAGGACGAATATCAGCTTGATCAGGAGCTCCGTGCAGAGCTATGCTAATATGGCACAGATACCTCCAGATTTGGTGCACTGCTAGTATTAGTTGTGGCTAACACTGTCACTAAATTTTAGTGACAAAACCCCTAATGTGGAAAATGTTGAATTTTTCTTTTCTTTTTCTGCAACAAATTTTTCCTGGTGCAGGAGGAACTAGTGCAAAAAAAATTGTGTTCCAAAAACCTGGAATTAAATAAGAGGTTGTGGGGATGCAGGGATGGGGCTAGGAAGTTGTAGGAGGTTACACATGCTCTCCAATTGCTGCAAATGCTTTTCCAATCTCCTCTATCTCTTCTACATGCTCTCGCACACCTTCTCTGCTCGCAGGGGCTCCAACCTGCTCTGGTGTCAAATGTAATTTTAGAAGGACAGAAGCCTCGTTAATTTATTGATAATCAATCAAATCAACATTACAGAGAATGTGCTGCAATTCTTATAGGAATTGAACAACTGAATACAAATACAAAAATATGTTGCACAGGGGCAACAATAAACTTATTTACATAAGCTTCCAAAAATATATCTGAGAAAGAAGAATAAAAAATATGTTGTTGTAACAATAAACCCATACAAAAATAATATGGTTATTAAAACATAACCATATAACAAATAAACTTATATTCCTAATTAATAATGCAAAATTATTATTTACCCTATCATTGACATCATTTGTCAAACTAAGTGCAAAATAATCTCAACTGATACCAATGTACCAGTTTCGATTCAAGTTAATTGAGGAGATCATAATGCCTCCACCAACTCTATGTTAGACATCCTTGATTTTTAATATTTATAGTCAATTATCTCACCCAAGACATCGTTCTCCTCATTACGATTGAACTTGTAGGACTAAACTTTCTAGTTCTGAAAAATGTGCCAAAAACCATGTCAATGACATATTGTTTTTTTGTTATTGTCATAGTTTTTACAATTATGGAAAGTGTCTAAAATAAGATGGTCCAAGCTCTTTAAATATGCTATCATAGATGTCATTTCATCATCAACAATCTAGGTCTTGACTAAGTCCAAAACCATGGTTGAGGACATATAAGACCTTATGTTATTAAGCACGACCCTTTTCAAAATGCTAAATGAAGGCAAATACCTAGAATGGATTAGTTTGAAAGTGAAGGGTGATCTCCTAGCTAGGGTTCAAAACTAGTGGCACGTACACACCATGTCTCCCAAATCCACCACGTCATTCACCTACCCTGTAATACACAACAATACCTTTGGAGGGAGATCCATCAACCTTGTTTCTTCTTCCTAAGAGTTTGTGGTTTGATTCCCCCCGCTACTCATTTTGAAGATAACGAATCCTTGAAAAATGGTGATACCGAGCGGGGGCAATTATCCTAACATTGGTTATGATTTTTTTAGTATTCTCTCCTTCCGCTCATAAATGTATTGATAACAAGGTTGTCTGAATAATTACACCTAACATGTGTTCAAAATTAAGTTATGTTAAACATGGGCAGTTGGCTTACCGTCCACTAGGGTACCTGTTACTCGCACCAAGGTCACATTTTTGACAAAATATAGGTGCCACAAACTATCATAAATCAGATACAAAAATTGTTTCCCTTCAGCCATGATTACAAAATGGAGTCACTAGTCAAAGGAAATTTTCAAAAGAAGGAGAGCTTAGGCTTCTTAGGGATGACATATGATCTTGGGTGATCCCTTGTAAATACATTTCCATAAACAAGAATGATGATGAATGATGTACAAGAAGCAAACATTTATATTTGGCCATCATTTTTCTCTATGTTAGCTCTATCTACAACTGCATGTAGATCCAACATGCTTGAATTTTAAATATTTTGGATTTATATATGGCTATCAATGATATTTTCTTCATGATTTCCATGGCTATAATTAGCAAAATGTTTGTTTCTTTAACCTAGAGTAAACTTACATCAAATCTTAAATTAAGAAAACAATGAAAATATTTCACACCTGGACATTACATGATACATTTAAGTTGTTTTATTAGTAAAAATCCCTTGTAAATCCTAGAGAAATTTGCACTCAACAACATAAGAAATCATATGGAGTTTGAGTCTAAAAATTTTGATCCCCAGAGAAAATCTACTTACCGCTCATATGAACAACTTTTGGAGGGGCTCAATTATCATAGATTGTTCACCCATCCCTTGCTTTCAGGCTATAAAGTGGCATCACACGTGTAGGCGGTTGTTGGTCTAGCATTTCAAGAGCCTCTAAAGTCCTAGTGTGCTTTCTAATATCATTATTTTTGTCTTCTTCCTGGTGGTTGTTTTTCTATATTATCTCTCTTTGCGCCCACATGTAGATCCAACCTGAGTGACTTTTGGATTTATATGTGGGTATTGATTTTTTTCTTCATGAATTCTAAGGATGGAATTGGCGAGAAATAAGACGCTTCAACCTAGAGTACGTACATCAGATCTTAAATTATTAATAAAGGTATCTCATTCACACATGGACATGACATGATACACTTTGATGTTTTTATTAGTAAAAATCACTTTTTGTTAATCATAGAGAAATTTGCACTCAAGAACGTAAGACATCATATGGAATCTCAGTCTAAAAATTTTGATTGGAAGATAAAATATAGCTATCACTCATGTGACCAACTGTTAGAGGGGCTCAATTATTGTTGATTATTTGTGCATCCCCTACTCTCCTGCAATTAATTGAACTTAAAACTGAAAAGGGGGCTAAAAATTGCTACAAGAAGCCAACATTTTGGTTGGGTTGCAAACAAACCTATTATATTCTCACCATTTTTTATTTTGGCCTCTTTAAATGCATATTATAATCATGTAAATAATGCAAGCGAGATCAAGATGATAAAGTGGAGCACATGTAGTAGATATTATTTGGGCACCAACAATCTAGCTCTAACATAGGTGTGGGACATTTAGGTATTTAATTCCCACATTTATCTTTCCAACTTTCCATTCATGTCTTCACCTTATCTAACAAATTAAATGTCATCCAATCGAAGATGTTGACACTATAGAGATGATAAAGTGGAGCATAAATAACAAATTTTGTTTGGGTGGGAACTATCTAAACCGTGGAATAGGTGTGGGACATGCAGGTATTTAATGTCTCGCCTTTTTTCTTTCAAATTTTCCATTCATGTCTTCGTCTTATCTAACAAATTAAACACCATCCAATTAAAAACCTTGACATCATTAAAAATAAAATAAATAATAACAAAGCCTATTTTCCCCATATTTTCTCAAAAAAAATTGGTTCTTTTAGTTGTATAAGGCCTAGTTGTTAGTGTTGTAAAACTGACAAAAAAATTAACAATGTTGATTAAGTGTCCCCTTTTATATGGATAAAAATGATATTGTACAACATTATTCTTAAACTTGATACTATTTTAAACACAAAATGTACTCACATTAATAATGCGAGTGAGAGTGAGATGATAAAGTGGAGCACATATATCAGATATTATTTGGGTAGGAAAAGTTTGAGTTATGGAACAAGTGCGGGACATGAAGGTATTTAATTCCCACCTTTTTATTTCCAACTTTCCATTCATGTATTCATCTTATTTAACATATTAAACATCGTCCAATGGAAAACCTTGACACCATTAAAAATTAAGATAACAAAAATACCAAAGCCCATTTCCCCATATTTTCTAAAAAAAGCATTTCTTTCAGTTATGTATGGCCCAATTGTTGGTGTCATAAAACTATTGAAGAAGCTAACAGTGTTGACTGAGTGACCCCTTCACATGGATAAAAAAGGCACAATACATCGTTATTCTTAAGCTACACATGTCCCCGTACCTCGATATATGGGTTGGCATCTCTTCCAATTTCCTTTGACCGACATTTATGCATTTAGATTTGTTGGTTTATCAATATATTATAATCTTCACACCGATCAAACAATTTACAATCTTCACATATATCAACCAAATTACAATCTTCTAATTGCTCAATAGAATTATAATCTTCAAACTGGGACATTGCCTTTTTATAACCTTGGATGAGCTAGAGGATCAAAGGAGGACTGAGATACACATGCAACAAATAATTTTTCTCTTTTTCCAATGCCTCAAAAATTGATTATGATAATAAGTGTTTCCAAATACAAGTATCGATAATTGTGCATGGAACACATCGAGGAAATGATATGATGTTTCAGTCCCTCAAATTTAATTTCTTCAATGCATTCCCTTCGGTATTTCCATCGTGCACTTCACATGCGATAGCTAGTTATTTACAAATTAATTTTATAAGATAATTAGAATTTTCCATCCACCCTCACTTCTCCACCTCTTATGGTTGTGAAATTTTTATCCCATACAAATATCAATACAACACTCATTCACCGGATCCATCCACCTTTGAGGATGCACTTGCTAGAATGTGGAAAATTCCAGTAGCTTTTCTTGACTACCCTTTTCCAGTTTCACTACTTTCTGACTGCTCTTTTAATTACATGAGAGTGACGTCCCCACTACATCATTTGTTGACTACTCTGCCATTGTTGTCAGATTAGGAGATGGAGGATTTCAATATTTGGAGCATATAAATTGCGGCAGACGGCTCAATCGAAACTGTCTCATGACTATTGACTGTCTCATTCGGCAAAAAAAACAAATTTTCCATTATTATCCTCCTCTCACACGATTGCATTTTCATGGCAACTACAGCAAATCCATCTAGCCTCTCAACCCACCACCCCATAGTCCCATCTATTATGTCGACTATAATTCATAGGTGACAACCAATGCATAAATACATTACACCATACGTGGTTATTTCGTGCAACATTTTTTAGGGGACATATAGTCGGTGCCATAACTAAGTAAGCTAGTTTCCACTCATTGACTCTGGAATTGTTCTTGCCTTAACTATTAGTAGTTGTAACAGTGGCCTCATAAATGCTTAAAATATATGTCTCTGCCTATAAATACACCACAACATATTCATATTTCTATCCTGCAACACCTCCACCCAGTTGGTTTATTCAGCACCTACAACACCTAGTTCTCCTCATAGACACCACAACTCAGAAATATAAGAGGTTTGCATGGTTATTGTTATATGTTTGTTTTATATTACTTTACTGTTGTTGTGCATTATCTTTGACACCATGGATATTCAAACTATGTTCAATTGTATGAAACAATATTAGATAAACTTGGTCCATGTATTATCCCTGTAATATTGAAATATGAGTTTTACTGAAATATACCTTGTTGGGATCTTACAACAAAATAGACAAAAACACAGAAATTTGTAGCAAATACTGAATCTGATTTTTGCAGATTTTATGTAGAAAATTATAGCTAGGGCAGCGAACAGAAAAATATGGATAACTCCCAAAATAACCGTTCAAATCACTTGAAATTTTAAATGGAACTAGATAATAATATAAAGAACACAAGGGAAATATTTTTGGAATTTTTCAGTCAATATAACGCTGCCAGAAATTTACAGCGTGCCTAAAATAGCTGGAAAACCTCGAAAATTAATATCTTTCAAAATACAAGTGCAAAAATGATGAAACTTGGGAAATAACATATATAAATATGGAAGATGACTTTCCAACCTTTAGATCTGAAAACAGCCAGCTGAAAACCCTAGAAATTAGGGCTGCAATCTCCCAAACAATTTTCCCCCCCTTGGTAGATGGCCAAAACCCTTGTGAAATCCTCTGTAGATGATGCCAAACCCTTCCTCTATGGCTACCGTAGGTCTGATCCAAAAACCAGCTGAAAATCTCCACAAAAACTCTCAAAAACCCTCAAACCCTAATTCTGAAATTCCTGAAAATACTTCTATAAAAACAGCCCTGAAATCCACTCCAAATGACAAGCTAGGGTAGATCTTTCACTACTAAAGAATGCCCTGCTAGCTAGGGATGGATCTTTCACCACCAAAGCTAGTGTTCCCGTGGGATCTTACTCCACAAGCTAAATAGTTGCAAATAACAGTTGCACATGAAAAGAAAATGAGTGTATGAATGAATTCCTCTCCCTTCACTCCTCTTCTCCTTTTATAACCTTTTTCATGTCAAGGAACCCTAAAACCCCCAAGTCACACTTTCCCATGGAGAGGGCCCATTTAATAAATATTTTAAAGTTACTTTTTCCCCCCTAGGCGCCTTGGCCCAAAAAGGCGCCCCCAACAAAGAAATATAACATTAAATGCAATACATATCCCTCAAGTCACCAAAAAGGTACTTTAAGTGGCCCCAATGAAGAAATATAACATCTAGTCCTTTTAAAATCTCTTTATAACCTTGTCGATGGAAATAATAATAACTGGACTAGATACCCATACCCAATAGCTCATAGTGTCCGTAACCCCTTGGGCATGACTAGGGTTAGGACACGCATTGGCCCTTAGGCCATGGGCAAGGGAAAAGGGACCATTACAGTCACCTCAATTCTATCCCAGGGAGTTTGTCCCTTTTGGCCCTATTTTGCAGCTTTGTATTTTGCAGTAGTTTATTTATATATAGGATATTCAGAAACTGTTGTTATAAAGAGAAAAGAGAAACTATTTGCTTTACTTGTTACCTCTAATACTTTTTCTTCTCTTTCAAAATATTATTCTTCAATAACTCTTATTTTCACCTCTTATTCTTCAATAACTCTTCAATTATTGAAATTTATAACATTATATGTATATGTATTTATTGTTAAATCCATTGATTTTAATTGAAATTGCCATTATAAACATATTTTATATTTAACAAATTCATCACTATTTTCAAGTACTATGGAACCTTTAAATGGAAGCCCAACCATTGTCAGCATATCAGATGACACCTTTGATTTCTATCCCTCATAACAATTTAATAGCTTCAAACAGGTCCCCTGCTTCTTTCTTAACCAGGTGGCAAACAGATCAGAGTTCTGTGTATAGTGTTGAACCAATGTTTACAACTTCCATTCATTTATTGGCTACTCCTATTGCAACTACATGCGTTAACATTTATGGTAGGACATGAAAATATGTATTCCCATTAGCCATGATTATAGATAGTGATTTGAACATTGTGTTGGACCTCATGCACAATGTATATGACACATACCTTCATCTCAAATCCTTGTACAATTTCCTTTGTGCATTGGGATATGACCAGTACTATGTTGGTGGCAACGACCAATACATTAGAGACACATTCAACGCTTACCTTACATCCCTGTCATTTTACCACCCACCTCACCCCTACTACAATTTTTCAATGCTTATACTTGCACCAACCTCTTTTTGTTGACCCAAAGATACCCCATTACCTACCCTACCCACACACACGGGTTATACTTTAAGCACATGTACATAGTGTTATGTTTGAAGAATTGACTCGAAAATCCTATGCTTATATAAATATGTTGTAGTTCTTGCTCCGTTTTATAACCCCCTAAAGTTGTTTTGTAAACTGACTTTCTCGAAGTATACATTGTATTTTCCATACCTACGTTTCTTACTTTACTTTCAATAAACAAGAAAAGTTCTAAGTTTTAAGAACAACTTCCACGTCGTACCTATGTTTACATGATGATGTCCTAAAATATGCAACATTGTATCAGCACATTTCATTTTTTACAAAACCCACTTTTTGAATGTATGGATTGATTTTTCCTTACCTGCGGCATTTGTCCCGCTATATTTATGTACCCCGCAACCCCTCTACTCTTTAACATACAAAAAATAACATACATAAAATCATTCCAGGTGTATAAAATATATTTTCCTTTCCTATGTTTTTTATTATACTTTCGTGAATGTGTGTATTGTTTTTTCCTTCTCTATGTCTTCAACCCACTTGTTTGTTTAACATGCACCCCCTCGTATCCTTAGAATAAAAAAAAATAGACAAATAATAGAACCTTAAACTGTCATACCCTCAATGTACTATATTAAAACATAAAGCTACTTTAAGCCATCTCCTTTGCTAATTCATTCACTTTATCTTTCATTGTTTAGGAACCAACAATATCACACCCTCCACTGCCCCCGATGTTGTGACTGCCCAAATGGCCACCAACATGCCAACTTCATACAGTGATACTCTTTCACCAACTACTCATGACACACGCCATGAAGAATACACACTACTCACACTAATAAATTAGTCATTAAATCCCTACAAAATCCTTTGGTCTATCGAAGGCAAAGTCATCAGAAAATGCTACCTACACAAATACAACACCGCCAAACGCATAGGGAAAGTTTTTAGCTTTGACAACATCGACAAAACTAGTGCAGATATAGTAGTGACTTCTTTTGACCAAGATGTGGATTTGTACTACAACCAAATACAACTAGGCAAGACATACACAATCAAAGGAGGCACATTGCAGAATGTAAACAAATATTACAATGATTCCACAACTCCTTGGGACATCATCCTAGACTTGGAATCCTATGTAAATATCAGTATAAATCAGGGTGCTGACATTCCTCAATACCTTTTCCATTTCAAAATAATAGTAGAAATTGACTCCTTACCTGCCAAATCCACCGAATTGACCTCCTTAGCATTACATTATCCATTACTTCCCTCTCTATTATTAGAAAAAGTGATAGTACTTACAACCACAAACACACAATTGTGCTTACTGATAACTCCACATTTTATATTGAGGCAACCCTATGGGGTGCTTTCTGTGACAATGAGGGAAAACTTGTAAGTGAACTGTGTGCATTACATATAGCAGTAAGACCAATTCTCGCAATAAAGAGAGCAAAAATTACAACTTTCAAAGGAACAACATTAGACTCTGGACCTAATACACAAATCTTCATTGATCCTGATATAGTCGAGTCTCATGTAATGCATTCATGGTTTACTTCCCTGGGCTCAACCCATGCATACCCATCAGTGAGTATTGACAATATTGAAGAAAAAGATATTGCAGGCATAAAATCCTCTTCCTAATCAGATAAAGAAATCATTTTCTCCACTATGGCGACAATCATCCACCTAAATATGTCCTTATTTCATTATCCATCTTACACATCAGTTGTTAACAATAACCAGTGGAAGAAAAAACTTGAACTAAATGTAGAATCCTCTTGGTATTATCGAAAACACAACAATGTTGTCTCTAGTTGTGAATACAAATATGCATTACACTTCATCATTGAATATGCCACAACAACAACATGGGTAACTACTTTTGATGAAGTTTCTTCATCAATAATGTGTGTACTGGCACAGGAGCTACAACTTCTTGCACCAACACCTAACATGTTTTGGCCCATCGTTAGGCCAATTCTCTTCCACCGATACATTTTGAAAATATCCACGAAGCTAGAGGTCTACAACTCACAATAGAAATCCCTATGTACTATTTTCGCTACAGTTAAGGATGTCACCTTTAACGTGAATGAATTCCCATTAAATGCATTCCTTACATCCTTATAATTATGTACTCTTGAAAATAACCCTACATCACTTCAAAATAAACTTGACACCACCACAATATCTATATTTACCCAAAGAAGACATATTATACTTTACACACACATTGTTATGTATTTCTCAATATATATTTATTGTATCACCTACTCCACATATAGGTGTTTGCATTATCAATTTTTCTTACATTTGTTTCACATGCATTTTTTTGGTTCCAAATGTCTTGCAAGCAAAAAATAATGTCACCTTATTAAAGGAATGCAAGCTTTATCAAACTTATTAAACCACAGTATGCAGTATTCATATACATTGTTGCACTTCACGCAATACACACATAAATACCTATATTGTTTACATTTACTCACTTTCTTCTATACCTAATTATTGTTTCCACTTGTCCTCATTTCACACAGAACTGGAGTGTACTGTAAAAAATGCAATGGCTCGTTTGAATTATACAAAAAAATAAACAACCTACAAAAAACATCACTGCCATATAGCTTGCATCAAATGACAGAAATTAAATACACAGGCACCAACATCTGTAATCCAACATGTCAGCCCTCTCAAAGAACATACTCCAGATCATCATTCACTTCAAGTTACACAAGGTCAATTCCATCAAAGGTTAGATCACCTCCCACCTCCAAACACATGTTCAATATATAACGAATTATATGTAAATTCATTCAACTTTTATTAGAAAGTAATTTCATTGAACTTTTTCTCATACTAGAAAAAACAGTTAATCACATCCTGCAACTTTTTAAGAGCTAAAAGAGACTAGAATTTGACCTTTGAGGGATGCAAAGCTATTATACCTAAAAAATAGTTCAAAGAAACATCCAGGTACACAAGATACTGCTCCATATTGCCAACTGAATCTGGAATTTCACTTTCTAAGTGATTTAATTTAATTTGAAATTAATTAAATCTGATTGCAGAGTAACTATTGTAATGTATGATATAAAAATGCTAAATATAAAGTAAGACGCAAGAAAATAAGAATGTAAAATATGTAACCCTAAGCAAAATGAAGAGATAAGAGGACTTAGCTGATTTTTGAATGAACATGAGGTGATATGGGCAGGTGTGAGTGTTGAACAGATTGTAAACAGGGTCGTCACTGGTCACTATAAAATATAAAACTCAGGAACAAAGTCGGATAGGAGTGGCCCCAGGAGGTTAGAGGTGTCTAGGCACTAGTGGCCATGAAAGTGCTTAGAATATTCTTTCTTCTATACCATTAGGGTTTTTTTGTTGGCTCCTGTCTATCACTTGATGTTTGCACTATGATCGCCGAAGGTACCTATAACCTGTAAAATAGAGTAACTACCTGCACATGTCCACAAACCGCATCCAATCTAACAAAAAATATGTAGAATGTGGAGTTGGACTAACCCCAGTGGTCACCCAAAGGGTGAGCTTACTGTCAAGCACTACACTACATATAAGATGTCATGTAGTTATTGTGTGTGTGTGTGTGTAGAAATGATGCCCTAGGATGCGCTTGTGAAGTTACACAAATGAGAGAGTGTTGTAGCTAGAATGTAGCAATGTAATAGTATGTGTGGATGGAATAAAATGAACTTCCCCCTCCTCTGCAATGTATGCAGAAGTGATGCGGCCCCTTTCCCTTGTATGGACACTAGATGGATGCCTTTGGAGTACTTTAGTGCCTTTGGAATATAATCTTAGGTGATGATAGTAATGCTTAGTACTTGGTCCTTCATTGTGAAAACATAACTATGTATCTATATGATTCCCTTGTTTTAATTTGGTAATTGACAACTGAAAGGTCATCCCAAGGTAATAAAATGTAATTAAGAAGCAAAAGGGGCTTAAAAGGGGTAGGAAAAAGATAAAGAGCAACAGAAGCGCCCAGGAGGATAGGAGTGCTTGAGTGCTACTGTCTGAACTAGGGTGTTATTTTTTGAAGCCATAGAAAAGTAAAATAGTCAAATTTCGCAAGAGTAACAAATGTATGAAACCAATAAAAGTGCAGAAGACAAAGAAAAAGGCTAAGGATAGTTGTCAATTACTAGTTTTCTTGCTTATGAATCATGTAAATGCTAGCATGTTTTTAGCACCTAGAAATGTACCCAAGTGTGTGATTTTGTGTATATATTTTCCCCCACTTTATGTTCTTGAGTGAATACTTGATAACGTAAAGTAAACAGAAGATGCATATCTTATGATCCTATAGATTGTGTGGTGAATAGTGTGTCGAGTGGACAAGTGAAGTGTGAAGTGATTGCAAAGATGAAGCGTGGAGACTACGAAAAGGGGAGTTTGACCCTAGGGTGATACGTATGTGTTGCATGTCGTGCTACTATGGCTTGTGTGAATTGCTTCTTGTAAGGAAATACCTGTAAAAGAAGAGCAAGAAAGTAGTCAAAGCTTTGTATATGATAAATCTGAGTAACATGTGTAAGTAAGTATGTAAAGTGTGTAAAAAGGAAAGTGTGCACCTGATATGTGAAAGAGTAAAAAAGTATAAAAGTGTCTTTTTGTTTTGAAGATGTTGATCTGAATGTTAAAGGTGATGTTTTTGGGAGATCTCACGCCAAGTGCAAGTTTTTTGGGTGATCTCACGCCAAGAATGATTTTTTTGGGCGATCTCACGCCAAAGGAGAGTTTTTTGGGCAATCTCACACCAAAGAGCAAGTGTTTGGGAGAGAGGTCTAGTTTTACTCTCCTTCCATGACTCTTCCCAATAAGCACCACTGTAGATGGTGTGTCTTGATTTATTCCTTTTGTCACTAATTAGTTCTGATTGTACTAATTGTTACTAATTTTAGGAGATAACATGTGCATTCTGTAATTGAAGGTTTGTGCCTGTAACTATAGAATTTCTATATAAAACTGATGTAGACTATATTGTACTGATAAATTACCTGTATCTACCCCCAGGACATTAGTGCTCAGGGGAGGACATAAGCGCTCAAGTGTTGTTGTCTGATTCTTGAGCGTTGGTGTCTGCTATGTGATTCTAACTCAAGTTTGATTATGATCCATTTTTATGACTATAATTTGTGCTAATGTTATACTATATTGATCTAAACTATAGCTATAAGTTTCTTTAGGGGTGATTTTTTCACCCAATGTATGCCCCCCTCATTTGCGGTGCATGTGAAGATCGTAGGAGAATGCGGCCCAAAGGAGAGGACCTGATGCTGATATGAAGTGGATACCTATAGGGGGTAGGGGATGTGCATGGTAGAAACCAAGGCACATGCAAACAAAGTAGGCTATCAACATGTGTTAGTAGTAAATGTATCAATCATGCAAATAGAAAACAATGTAACAAGAAAGTGTGCAAGTAATATGGACCGTGAAAAGTGGGTTTCAAACATGGGACATCACTCACAAAGTCACAAGACAATCAGGTCCAAAGTGGCCAAAAGCATACAATGATCACTCAAGACATAAGGCAAAGCCCGTAAACAATAGCATATAATAGCAAGCAATGGAAAACAAGTAGTGACATATAGCCATGGATGTATATAGTCTTGTAAGGAAAATGTTGCACATGAAGCACCCGTTAGCATGTTATAAAGATAAATAGTATGTCAAGAGTGTGTATATCGCAGTGAAAAGTAAAGTACTTGTAATGAGATGTAACAATAGAACATGTGTAGTATGTGATAGTAGAGAGAGTAGATGCCCGTCAGGAGCCTCAATGGGACTGGTAAAAGGTACAATTCCAAGCATCATTGCAACATGTAAGAACCTGTAAGAGATTTGCATTCACCTCAAAAGACCAAGTGAACATGCATGTGTATATATAGAAATATGATGACATACTAATAATCTGTCTAGCATGGAAAACAAAGTATAACATGTAAATAGAATAAGCTACAAAAGTAGATGTAACCAAGATGTGCAAATACAATGTATGAGTGTGATGGTATGGAATGCAACGTGTGAAGATGGTAGGATCAATGTGCCCCCAGTGGATATGCATGAGATGACGTGCATTTATAAAATATCCATCAACAGTCAAGAATGAACCATATAACAAGAGTGTGTCATCAGGAAATGAGTGTGTTGTGTGAATAGAAGCTAGAAAGATGTACCATGAAGCACAAAGCGTAAAATGTAGATGATGTGAGATTCATTTCAGAATTAGACCCTCAGTAGTTGAGTATGAACCATAGAACTAGAGTATGTCATAGGGTAATGATGATACAATGTGTGTATCAAAGGGGTTAGAGTGTGCTAGAAAAGATAGACATGGAGCGCAAAGCATGAAGTGTAAGAGTAAACACTAGAGACAATTGATAGTGACTAGAAGGGGGGAAGAGAGCATGATTTCCCCCAAGTGTGTGAGTGATGGGGATCTATGTGAGGGGGTGCGAATGAGTTTGCCATGGGTGATAAAAAATCATATGGTCATTACAATGATAAGTGGGAACAAGAGTAAGACCAGGGTTAGATTTTGGGTTGAAAGGAGGAATCCTAAAGAGGTCATCTAGAGTTAGTTGGTCTTGATTATTTAGAATTGGTAATGTTGCAGAATTACTTGACATGAGGAGGGGATGGAGGATGGATTTTGAGAGGTGAATTTTCTTTGTCAAAATTGGTAATGTTGTAGAAGACTTGATAGGAGGAGACGGAAAATGAATTTTGAGAGGAGGTTACTGTAGTTGGAATGGGTTGGATAAGTGGATCTAGATGAAATGAATAAGGAACATTAGTGATTATGGAATGATGCTCATTAGACATAGAGGGAGGAGATTTGGGAGCCCATTGAGGTTTAGCAATTAGAGATGAGAATGTAGTAGAATGTTGTGTAGTGAATGAAATAAAAACCTGATGCTCAAGGTGCTTAATTATTTGTCGCAAAGCATAGTAATCATTTTCATTATGTCCATTAATTCTATGATAATTGCAAAATGGAAGACCTATGTATTTGACAAACCGATAAGGAGGGGAGCAATGAGTAGTTGGTAAGTTGATCAATTGGTGATTGAGGAGCTCAGGAAGAATATCATGTTACTTAGTATTTAGATTAAACTTTAGAGGTGTTGGTAATCAGTAAGACTTTAGGTTCACTAATATGAGCACATGTAGCGGACATAGGATTAGAATGAGGTGTAAAAGAAGAAGAACTAGCACGGGATTGAGAAACATCCTTAAGATGTTGGATTTCAGCTTTGAGGGATGTAATCAAGATTTCCATAGCTTGAAATTTGTCTTGAAATAAGCAATGTAAGGCTTGAATTGACTTGCAAATGGATTGATTGGGTGTGGTATCACTAAGGCTAGTGTCATTAGAGAGACGATTGTAAATGGTACTTACTTGTGTAGCTGGTGTATTGCGAGGGAGGTACATAGTAACTAGGGATTTTTGGAGAACATCTTTGCAAGGCGGGTGCATTTGAAGCAAGTCATACAAGGAGACTTGAAGAACCTTAGGAGCCATGAAAGAGAAGCCAATAGAAATAGGGATCTGAATTTCCAATCATGAGTGGGGTTTACCAAATGATTTAATTTAATTTGAAATTAATTAAATTTGATTGCAAAGTAACTACTGTAATGTATGATATACAAATGCTAAATATAGAGTAAGCCGTAAGAAAATAAACATGTAAAATATGTAACCCTAAGCAAGATGAAGAGGTAAGAGGACTTAGTTGATTTCCAAATGAACAGTAGGTGATCTGGGAAGGTGTGGGTGCTGAACAGACTATAAATAGGGTCGTCACTAGTCACTGTAAAATCTGAAACTCATGAATAGATTAGGGCAGGGGCGCCCACAAGAGGTCAAAGGCGCTTGGGCGTTGGCGACTAGAACTTGGAGTTGGTGGTCGTGCAAGTGCTCAAAATCTACTTTCTTTTGTGTTGCTAGGGTTTCGTTGTTGGCTCTTTCCTATCGCTTGAAGTTCACACTATGATTACCAAGGGCACCTGTAACCAGCAAAACAAAGTAATTACCCACACATGTCCAAAAACCACATAAAATATAATAAAAAAATGTAGAATGTAGAGTTGGACTGACCATGGCGGTCACCTGAAGGGTGAGCTTACTATTAAATGCTACACTACATCTCAAACCCCATGTAATTCTTGTGTGTGTGTGTAGAAATGATGCCCCCTAGGATGCCCTTGTGCAATTTTACACAAATGATAGCGAGTCGTAGCTATAATGTAGCAATGTAATAATATGTGTGGATGGAATAGAATGAACTTCCCCTTCCTATACAGTGTATGCAGAAGTAATGCATCCCTTGTCCCCTGCATGGATGCTACATAGGTGCCTTTAGAATGTAAGCTTAGGTGATTATAGTAATGTTTAGTGCTTGGTGCTTCATTTTGAAAACATAACTATGTATTTATATGATTCCCTTATTTAAATTTCATAATTGTCAACTAAAAGGCTGACCCAAGGTAATAAAATCCAATTAAGAAGCAAAAGGGGCCCAAAAAGGGTAGGAAAAAAGGTAAAGAGGGACAAGAATGTCTGACACTACTGTCTAAACTGGGTGCTAGTGTCTGAAGCCATAAAAAGGTAAAACACTCAAATGTCGGAAAGAGTAACAAATGTATGAAGCTAATAAAAGTGCAAAAGAAAAAGAAAAAGGCTAAGGAGAGTTGTCAATTACTAGTTTTCTTGATGAGGAATCATGTAAATGCTAGCATGTTTTTAGGACCTAGAAATGTACCCAAGTGCGTGATTTTGTGTCTACACTAAGGCACTCCCCAATAAGTTCAAATTTTGCAATCCTATGTATAGTTTATGGTTACCTCTCGTATGATATCCTAAAACTTGGGGTTACTACAAATTTATATTGCTTGAATTTTGAAAAAAATCACATCTAAATTTTAAGATTATAAAATTCACATTTAGATTGTAATATTATTAAAACCTTGTTTCTTTATTTCCCTTTTATCATTTCCATTCCAATTGACTTATGTTCCAATTGGCCATTCTAAGCACTTATATTTATGTTAACATTATTTAATAACTTTAAAACTTAGACATTAATAACTAATACTAACAATTAACTTATTAAATCTATATTAATGTATAAATAACATAAGAATTAAACTAATACTACAACAACAACATTGTAAATGCTTTTCACAACATAAAAAATTATTCAAAGTAGAATTTTTTGGTATATTATGAATAAATGTTATCAACAATTGCAATAAGAGTTGTGAAGAATTTGTTTCAATGATTTTTTTAAGGATGCACTTTATCATCATATCCAAAAATGTACTTGATGTAATTTCCCTCCTTTTAAGCACTTAAAACCTTTTTCATTTTCTACACCGTTTGTTTTAATAATATAATAGCCATATTCCCTAAAATTAGGGCTTGTAGATAATTGCTAATGATCTATCAAATAATGAAAGAGCTTTATAATTTTTACCTGTGCATATGTAATGATTATATTTGCTAGCTTTGTTAGGATTGCATAAAAATATCTTCCAACATAGATATCTTACATGTCCATCAAATTATTTAAGAGCTCATCAACATTTTTCTCTAACATTTCCCCATCCCATTGGGACACATTATGGTAAAAAATAAATTCTAGGGTAATGTTTAATGAAATGTGTGTATGTGTAGGCTTCAAACACAAGACTTATTCCCCTCTAAAGTGAGTTTCCCATCCACTACTACTTTCCCATTTAATGACGAAACTATCAAATCTTCTATAGATATGTGAATTGCAATTTCCAATAGACACAACATTCTCTCTAATAAACTAAAATATATTTTTTATTGAAAAGCATAACCATATATTAAAGATGAAGTACAATGCTAATCATACAAAATCAGGTGGAAAATATCACACCCCATAAGCAGGATCAAAGTAGCCATAAAGGCTACGAGTAGCAAAGTGTCATGTCAACAGAATCATTTTCAATCAAAAAAGATTAAAACAGAAAAGCAGAGAACCAGAGAAACTCCAAACATGGAGCTAGGCAGCAGCTACAAACATGGAGGAAGGTGGCAGTGGTGGAGGGATCTTTGGACGGTCACCCCAACCACCAAGAGTAGTATCTAGGGCGTCATCAGGCTACTCCCAGCCATCAGTCTGCTGCTGCTCCTCCTCGTTTCCCCACTGGGAGGGTGATATAGCTAAAGATAGCCGTGGGAACTTTGACTGGTTGGGCACCTACCCCCAGAGCCACCATTTCCAGATCCCAGCTGACCAAAAACCTCAGAAGTAGGCGAAGTCTAAGACAGAGGCGGAGAGACCCACCGGTGAGGAGAGGTGTTACGTTGCCCATGAGCCGGACCCTAGTCGAAGTTGTGTTGCCCATGGGATGAGCGGCGACCTTGCGAGTGGGAGCGGCGGTGAGGGGAATCAGGTGCGATGTGACTAACAGCACAAGGGGCACTCCCCCAATGGTCCAGAAGAGTTTGCAAGTGCTCAACTTCTATGCAAACTTTCTCTACCTGTACCTGGATCTGAAGCAAAACATTAGAGATGACAGCAAGCTTGTTAGAAATAGCAAAAATTCTATCCATTGTCTCTTTATTAAAAATACCAGCATTTCTAGATTTCCAAATGTGATATAAAACAGTCACTTTGAAAGAATGCCAAATGTTGTTAAATTTTGTAAGAATAAAGGTCGGATCCCCCAAAAGAACCATTTTCCACGTGAAGAAGGTGGGCAAAAAAGGTTGGAAAAGGGTATGAATCTAGCACCAGGCAGACTGAGCATGAGGGCAGAACCAAAAGAGATGAAGAAGAGTCTCAATGTGGTTGTAGAAAGGGCAACGTAGTGGGGGAGCTCCCAGAAGAACAAGGCACTTTCCCACAAGAAGCCCTTGATGAAGAATGCTCCAAAGAAAGTGCACAAATTTGGGCTCTATAGGAATGTTCCAAACAACATTGAAGCGCTACTTCCACCCAAAATGAGTGGAATGCAGGCTCCATTGAGCATTTAACTTTTTGAGAGGAAGCTGCATCTGGGTGAGAAGCTTGTAGGCCAATCGAGGTTGATAGTTTCTAAAGGGGGTGGCAGAGGGCCAATGCCAATCAAACCACCACGGGTGTTGCATAGTAACACCATATTTATGCAAACAATTGCCAGGTATGAGATCTTGAATGATAGATATGGCTTGTTTGTCATTGTCATTTAGAGAAAAATTAGTTTTTAGGCTATCCCATAGAAGCCAATCCCTGGTGATGGGACAAAAAAGGTCCTGAATATACTGAATCCCTTTTTTGAAAAGACGCAAACCCTTGAGCTGCAAGGAAAGAGCAAGGGGTTTGTCATGAAATTGAAGCACCAGATTCCACCACAAACTAAGAGAGTTAAGAGAGAGCCCATTCTGGAAACCATCACCCTACCAGAGTAGATGGGGTTTGATAAGTTCCCAAGCTTTCCATATGCTTTTTACCACAAAAGAGCCACCTATTTTAACAGTAGCAGCGCATAGAAGTAAGGATTAGTAATTCAAACCCTGTCATGCCTTTCGATTAAGCGGAGACCCTTAAGATATAAAATTTCTTAGAAGAGTTTTCCAAGATTCCTCACCTTCAAGGCTATGAATAATCCATTTGGAAGTGAGAGAAAACCCCTGCATATGAATGTTGATTAGGCCAAGACCACTAATATCCTTGGGCGTACAGCATATGTCCCAAGCAACTATGTGAAAACCATGGTTCCCTTCAGAGTTGGCCCATAAGAAATCACGCAGAATTTTCTCTAGCCTGTGGTAAGCGGCTTTAGAGGGTGCCCAACATGATGAGTAATAGACATGAGTGGCAACCAGAACTTTGGAGCAAACTTGGAATTTTCCAGCAAGAGACAGATGCTTGGTAATCCAAAAAGAGATTTTTTGCTCAACTCGCTGAATCACATAGTTCTAAAGGTCAGTAGGGGATGCCATAAAGGCAAAAGGAATGCCTAAAAATTTGAATTGAACACCAGGTTCAATCCAAAGCCATTGGAATCCCTCTAGCCAAGGAGGTTTGGGACCCACCGCCTATCTGTAACATTGGGTTTTCTTCCATTGGATAGCAGAACCAGAAGCAAGACAAAAAATATCAAGGCATTTCATAGCATTAGTGACAGAGGACTCAGTTTCAGCTAGAGTGAGAAAAGAGTCATCTGCAAAGTGACCATTAATCAACTACTTAGGAGAGGAAGGTAGTTGAATACCTTTAACTAAACTAGCATTGGCAGCATTAGCAAGCAAGTAGCTCAGACCTTCAGCAGCAATGCCATAAATAGAAGGAGCAAGAGGGCAACCTTGCCGGATGGAACGATGAAGAGAGAATCTCTCATAATGCTAACCATTGATAGTAATATAGGCACCCACACTTTGAAAGAGCATATTGATAGAGTGGATGAATCTGGGTCCAAAACCAATAGCCTGCAGCATAGCCAGAATGAAAGGCCACTCAACTCTGTCATAGACTTTTTCAAAATCAATTTTAACAAACAGAGTCAGTTGAGAAGTCTGACGAGCATATTCCATGCCCTCCCAAACTACAATAATGTTGTCCAAGATATATTTGTTCTTGATAAAGCCGGTTTTCTCGCTCTTGATGATCAAGGGTAGTAAATTAGTGAGCCTGATAGCAAGGGCTTTGGCAATAATTTTGTACGAGACATTGAGCAGAGTTATTGTCCGCCAACTGGTGATAAGCTCGGGATCCCCAAACTTGGGAATGAATTTGATGTTGCCTTGGTTGATCAGATTGCCCAGGGTGTTGGAGGACATAGCTTCCAGATAGACCTGATGCAGATCCGGACAAACAATCATCCATAGAGACTAGTAAAACTCAAAGGGAAAACCATCAACACCGGGGGCTTTATCAGAGGCCATCTGCATAACAGCTTCCTTCAAGTCATCAAGAGTGAGAGTTCTATCATAAACGATGCACTAACTTTCAGAGAGCTTATAAGGAACAACTTCAATGCATTGGAGGAGAGTAGCATCACGAGCCGGAGTAGCAGGTTGAGCAGCAAAAACAACATGATAGTGATGCACAAAATCTTGCAGAATGTCAGGTAAGAGAGTAAGCCTTTGATTATCATCCTTGATTGCTTTGATTTTGGTGAGAGTTTGATTAGATTTAAGGGAAGAAAAAACTCCTTAGTAACTTTGTCACCAATGCAAAGCCATTGCAGACGGGCTCGAACTTGGGCTCCTCTAGCCTTATAGTGCTCCTCAATTTGAAGCTTGTGTTTCCAGTGAGTAGCTTGCACTTGCAGGTGGGTGTTGAAAGGAGAAATATTAAGCTCTTGAATAGCCCTCGAATATTCAACACGAGAGACTTCATGAGCATTCTTGCGAAAAAGAGCAGCTTGTTTCCCATAGAGCCGAAGGAAAGAAGTGGTACGAGTGATGGCATGAGACCACCAGTCAATCCAGCCAATCCCATCAACATGTCTCAGGTCAAGATTCCAAATACATCTTATATAGTCCAAAGTCTTGGGATGAGAAAGGTGGGACATATTTAAATAGAACTGGGTGGACTTGGGCTTGGGGCACTAAAAGTTCCATTGAATCCCAAAGAAAATAGGATTATGGTCAGAAACCAAAGCATTGTCCACCACCGAGACCGGGAGGTTGTATGAAGAGTCAAAGGAAAACCATTGCTGCTCTGAAAGCAGAGCTCTGTTAGGACGCTTATAAACTCTGTCATTGCCAGCTCTAAAATTAGACCAAGTGAACCAAGGAGTGGTAGCAGAAGAGTGTTTGTGGTGGTTGGGATCAAAAAGATAAAGTTTATTACACAAATAAAACTAGGTTTCACGTTCACCAGTACACCAACGCATAGGAATTCGACCAAATTTGTCTTCGAGGGAATCAACCATGTTGAAATCACCGCAAAAAAGCTAGGTAGTAGAGGGCACATGATCAGCCAACCACCACCAAAAAGAAGAACATTCAGAGGCATCGTTGGAAGCATAAATATTGGCCAACCCAAGAATGTGGCCGTTAAAATCAAAAAGGGTACACACCACCCGATGAGTGGGGTCAGAACCCCAAGATATGATATTGGAGCTGAGGTTAGGGCTTAAAAGAGTGACAACACCACCTCGACCATTATCATGAGCTGATATCTGCAGAGAGAACCAGGCCAGATGGTATACATAGCAGCAGAAAGATGGAAGCCAAATATTTTCACTTCCTATAAACACAACACCTAAAACTTTACAAAATGTTTGCAACTGTCTCTGACAAGATATCTACGAGTTAGATCAGTAAGCCCCCTGACATTCCATGAGTAAAATAATATGGAGAACTATCAACGTGCATGTTTTCCTCCTCGAGGTTAGCTAACGCTCCAAAGTGGTTAGAGAAATCGACTTGTTGTGCATTCTCATGAATAAAATTGTTGAGATTGAACTACCGGCGGGGTCTCTGCGAGAAATATTCCTCAAAAGGAAGGGAAGGACTTTGGGAACGGCATAAGGCAGCCTTTCTATCTGTCTGAGTAGCCGAACCACTGGCCGTGAGATCCAAAAAGCTTGAGGTCTCGAGAAATGAGGGGTGTGAAAGAGCAGGAGCTGAGGGGTGAGGGCTGATGACAATTATAGCTTGCGGAGAACGAGAGATGATGGGCACGGGATTGGGAGGGGTCGTAGCAGATAGCTTCAAAGGAGCAGTAGCAGAGGTAACCATTAGTTTTTAAGTAGCCTATTGGTGCTTATTTTGGGTCGAGGCAGAAGGTTTTTGCCATTGACAGTAGTCCATCCATCAGAGGAGGGAGTGCTGGATTTAGGGTCTATCGAGGTTTTCTCTAAAACCGGCGGTGGGTTTGGAGTCATGAGAGGATAATCCTTGATCATATGGTCAGTAGATTGGCATCGAAAACAAGTGTTGGGTAGATTGATGTATAGAACTTTCTGCGCAAAGTGCGTGTCTCCAACCTAGATATCGAGGGTATCTTTGATGTCTTTTGAGAGATCAATTTCTACACAGACTCATTTTTGGGGTCGAGCCGAGTAGAACTTAATTTGCTCGTGACAGATGAGGTGACCCAAGGGTTTGATAAGTTGATCAACAAATCCCCACAGAGGCAAAGGGAGGCCTGGAAATTCGACCCAGATAGGAATTTTGAGTTTGGCTTGCTTAGAGACTTGAAAATCTCGAGTCCAGTGGGAGAAAACCACAAGGGTATTGCGAATAAACAAGGACCGTGGTTAACAATGGCTTTGCAATGTTCAGCATTGGTAAATTGAAACATAAAGAAACCCTTGGTCATGTTTTTTACTCCCTCTACCTTGACTCCATGAGGTTTCCAATGATTATGAATCCATTGGCGAAGGATACCTTCAGGGGGAACTCAGCCCACAAAATAAGCAATAAGAGAAAAATATTCAAACTAGTTCCAAGCTTTGTCAAAATCTGGTAAATCAAGAATAATATCCGAGGAAGGAGTATTAGTATCCTTACCTTGTCGAATACCTTTGGGATGAACTTCCTTGCTCCTTTTGGTGCCATTGTCCAGAGCTCCTACGATAAGACTAGCATCAATAGATGCATAGCCCGAGGAGGTGATCATTTTATAAGCCACCACCGAAGGGGCAGACTGATGATCAATACAAAATTAATGCAGATAATCCCGCTTGGATCTGTAGATTGGCGGTGTGACGCGATGGCAGCATACGGCAAGGCCGAGCATTCACTGCGAAAATAACTCGTTGAGCCTAAACCCTAGCAGAGTGAAAAAAAACTCATCCTTCAATATTTTTCTTCAACTAAAATATATTTCACCACAATGTATTAAAAGTCTCCAACATTAACTCTTACATGTGATTGGTGAGCCATCCATACACTTCTTATCACCATTCACATCAATTTCTATCCACCCAAATAAAAGTAATGCTACTCCAATAGTACTACTTTTTAAGGGACTACTTGGAACTGAAAACCCCATGTCAAACATTGATAACTCTATCAATTGACAGAAAAAATAAAATAAAAACCCCAAGTTCCTTATCACTAACCTATTTTCAATCCCCAATTTTATGGATTATATTGAATAGGTATGATGTAGTTTGTAACTTATATTCATTTTTATTAAGTTTTAAATTTAGTTTTTAGATACTATGAATTTGTATGCATTATACACGGGGCCTAAATTTATTTATTTATTGAGTCTCAACTCAATTTGACGCACGAATACAAAGATGCCTTATTTTGAAATTTTTTTAAAAACCTAAAAAAAACTTCAAACATAAATTTCAGGCCTTAGATGGATGTTTTTGGCCTCTAAAAATTATTGAAGCTTGTTGTAAGCTACTAGCACTCTTATCACAACGTAGATATTTTTGAGAGATTTCCACTAAAAATGGAGTGGTTTTGGTTCCCGGATCAAAAGTTATGGCCTTTGCAAGGCAAGCCACCAAATTTGCATTAGTCTCCTTTGGTTAATAGAACTCAACTCTTACGAGTTCTTGTGATTAAATTTATGTATCTTGTGTATATCAATTTTCTTCAGCTCCCATTTTAAAACCCATGTATTGTCCTCATGCTCTAAACCTTCGCATTGTCTCAAATATTTGTTGAAACAAAATGGCATTGTGTTAGTTTTTTTTTTGTTAAAAACATGTGACGCCTTATTGTTCTTCTTCTTTGGAATTTATTTTTTGCAATCCACTCCTTCATTGTCTTCCCCTATAGCCTCCTCCCCATGGAATGCATACAGATCTAAAACATTGGATACTTGAGAAATATCAATATTGTGTGGCTCATATGCATTGTCATTTATCTTCTTCACAATATTAAAAGGGCCAATCTACTTGTACTTAAGTTTGTTATATGTTCCTTTTGAAAATATATCCTCCATCGAATAAACCATCACCATTTCTCCTTTAAATAGCTTCTATCTTCTAGTGATATCTATTTCCATATTATATTTTTCATTATTGTCATGTAACTTCTTCCTTACATTTTCCTGCAATTATTGAATATGCTCTACAAAAAAAATTTGCATCATCACTCACTCTTTCTGAAATAGGTAGTACCAAATCCATAATTCCATTAGGAATTCTTCCATAAACAATTAAAATGGTGGCTTACCCATTGATCTATTCATTGAACTATTATAGGAAAAAAATGTTTGTAGTAATGCCAAGTCCCATTGTTTGGGTTTCTCACCAACAATACACCTCACAAAAATTCCTAAGCTCTTATTCACAACTTTTGTTTGCCCATCTATTTGAGGATGATATGCATTGTTGAACTATTGAAATAACATTAACAACAAAGATGTATTTGGTCTAGTTGTGCTCACATTTATCATACCTCCAATGAGTTGTCTATATTTAGTGGTGTCGACTCAATTTATGGTATCTTCTCATACTAAGAGGTTTATAATATTTCATTCTAAATCTTCTTAGAATTTCAATAATATATTCCTTTTTAGTGGTGTAGATGTATTTTGGTTCTTGAAACACTTCATAGCTAAATAATAATGAATATAATCCAAACCTACCATTTTATAAACTAATTTCATAAACTTTACTTCAATTTCTACAGTGTAGCTCTCATTATTTAATGGTCTAAGCAGATCATCCACATACACCACTAGAAATATAGTTGTTATGTCAATTATTTTGATAAAAAGAGTTACATCTTTAAACTCAAATTGTTTGACATTCATTTTTTAGAGGTGCTCAGTTAGCCTTTCGTACCATGCTTTTGGGGATTGTTTCAAACCACATATCAAATTTTCTAATTTTCACACTTTGTTTTCCTTTCCTTCTACTAAAAATCATTCTATTTGTGTCATGTACATTATTTCCATAAGGTTAACATTCCTAAATGCACTTTTTACATCCATTTCTTGAATTTTCCATCCTTTGTGAGTGGTCATGGCTAACAAATTTCGAATGGTAGTCCATTTAGCTATAGGTGCAAAAGTTTCATTATAGTCAATTCCTTTGCGAGAAGTTTGCCTTTATTTTTATCAATTAAGTTGTTATCCTTATATTTTTTTTGGTAGACCCACTTGATTTGCGGCCAAAAGGAGGATCAACCAATTTCTATGTTTTATTTTTGACCAATGAATTATGCTCAACTTTCATTACTTTTCTCTAAGATTCAAGCTTATCAACTTGTTTGAAAGAGGTTGGTTCCTACTATGTACTTGGGATATGATATTATAATTTATATGGATTGATGGATATGCCAACATGTGGCACACATCCTGATGTAGTCACCCTACATACAAGCTTAATCCATCCAAATTTTTTTCTTAGAAGTGACAAAGACAACCTTAACATTCACTTTTCAATAGTTCACACTTTGCAAATACTAGTTCAATATGCCAAAATACATAAAACCATTGTACCATGATTGAAAAACTCTTTAAACATGCTTAATATTCCTATTTACACCTGCTCCAACCATCATATCAGTTTCAGAGCATCATTTTTCACCACTTTCCTTTTTAGACCTTCACTAGTCCTTGTAGCCCTAAAAAAGAAAAATTATGACAAATTTTGCAAATCCCAAGCTTTCATACCTAACTGGTAACCTTTTTAGGAGCCCATTATCCTCATTAAAGTGCATTTCAAATTTCAAGTCCTAACTCTCTTCCCGTGAAAAGTTATGCCAATTTTTGTAATTTTGTCTTTTTAGGCAATTAGCCCTCCTACACTGTAAATATCCAAATTTAGAACCACCTGCAAACATCCAATAAAAAAGGATTACATTTTTAGATGCCCTTTATCTCATTCTTGCTTTTCACCATGGGATTTTACTCAAATCATCTTCTATCTCTCTCAATCATCAAACCCTCATTTTTAGGCTTTAACTAGGGTTTCATGGCAAATTCCTGATTTCTGACCTTTCTCCATTTGTTTAACTTCACAATAATTCTTCATTGCTTCAATATAATGTGTTCATGATGATTTTAATGCCCAATACATTCATTAGATTCAATAGTGTTATCTTGCAAGTTTTGCTCTTTCTTACCTAAACTAGGGTTTTAAACACTTCTCTAGGGTTTTTCATAACTCCTCTACTTTGACAACATCTCTGACACATGGAACCTCTTACCACACTTTACTCGTGATTATTCTAAGCACTAACAACTCTTTGGATATCAGTGCATTGTCTTATATATGAATGGCCCTGAGACCCTTATCACTTATCTAAAAACCCTCTCGCATTTCTCACTGAATTGTGACTGTACAGTCAAGTACTTGCTCTTCTTCTAATCTTTAAGGCACTAAAATCATGTACTAAATTTAAATTCTTCCTAACAACTTTCTCTTCCTTATGCACACTGAGTTATTTTCATCTATGTTTCCACCTTAGGCTGATCTATGACAATCTACTTATCTAAAATTGTATCATTCAATCCTTTTGAGTTATTGCCATTTATTCTTATCAGTTCAAAGCTTCATCAACTTCATTACCACATTTAGACCTATTCTTCACAAATGACTGAGATTGTATATAAGTGTAAGGTCATATAGATTAAGTTTGTATTCACAGTTTCTTCTCAAAGCCTCAACTTAGGCGTGACACTGTCAAAACTGAGTGTTCTCATTTTAGACCAAGAATTCTTACCTTCTCCCCTTCATGATAACTTTTATGACCTCATGCACTTAATGTTAGATGCTTAGTTATTTTTATCAAACCTTTCCAAAATCTTAATCAACCCTATAAACTGAGATTGAGGCTTGTACACTAAAAATGCTTCTTAATGGCCTAAAATCTAGGCATGCATATCCTTATTTCCTCCTAACTTTGTTCCTAATTTGAATGAGTTTTATGGACTCTTGACCATTTGATAATCACTAGTCAACTTGTTATGAGATTTCATGGCTTCTCAAACATGGATTAAGCTTCTTTCACTAGTTTTACTTTCACTTAACCTTCACTATTGTGCATAGTCCTCAAATTTTGTATGAAGGGGCACCTTTCAAATGTATCATGACCTAACCTTTACCCCAAGTAACCCATTTATCATCTTATTACTCTTCCAAGACTAAGTTTAAGAGTTCCTTTTGATTTTCAAATAAGAATTTATTTACTAAGTCCTTAGGACAGAGAAGACTTTGTCTGTGTCAAGTTACTTCACTGTATAATGAAACTTTCTCCTGATCTAACCCCTTTTTATCTTGAAATTCATACACACACCTTACTTAAAGCTTTCAAACCCTTCTCTAAATCATTTAGACAAATGAAAAGGAACTAATATACCATTCTGACTCAGTACAATCTAGGGGACTGAGAAAATAACTGAGAATGACTAATACATGTTAGATTATTACTTCTCATTCTTCAACAAACATATTCCTTTATGACCTACAGATATTCTTAAAACCTTCCTAATATCTTTTGACCATACATACATTCACAACTTCATATCAAAATCTTCACAAATAGGCTTGACTGTGTACACATTTTTCTTACCTCAAACCTACAAGTTCCTCCTTCCTTAAGATTTATTAACCTCAAAACCTCTCCTATAGATCTTCCATAGCTTCATGAGATTGCACAAACCCTGCAATACCTGAAACAAATCCATAGGTTAAGAAATGCAATCAAGATACATTCAAATTCATTCATTTATCTTGTACATATCATGATTCTTGTAATAATAAGCTTTCTATTAGATGAATCTTGAACTATACAAGCTTACTTGAGTCATGAAGGCTATGTTACAATAATATTTTCCTTATACACACTTTTCCAAACCTCAATAATCTCTCTTCATTTAAATACACTCCTTTTTTGATGGATGTGAAGGTAGTTAGGTTTCATCCATCTTAACCAACACCATGATTAAGTCAACTTAAGTGAGTTCTCACCATGGTTAGGCTTGAGTAGGAGAGTTTACAACATGAACACATTATTTCACTTATTGTAGGCTTATTATAACACTTAAGAGTCTATCACACTAACTCCTAGGCCTAGTTCACTAAAACCTAGGCTAGATTTCTTACTAGGCTAATATTTGAATTTTCAAATGTGGATTTTGGAGGGAAACCTCCAAAATGCCACTTATTACAACATGAAGGTCCACATAGGCTAAGTAGGACCTCAAAACATCATAAGACACCCTAGAAGACTAGTCAAGCCAAAATTTGAGCTATACATTTGATGCTCATGCATCACATCCCCTTAGTATGTTTATAATATATGGGGTCACATAGGAATTTGTTATATTGTGTAATGAGTTGGCCTACATTGGGATTAGGTATTACCCATCCATTGAGAGTAATGTATGTCTATATAAAGTATGTGAGTATCATTATGAGGTTCATGGATGTATGAGTTGAGTCTTCTACTTGGTGGAGCTTTATTTGAGGTGTCCCCCTCGAAGTGGATTCCCATATTGGGAGATTGTGGAGTTACTCATTCCTTAAGGATCATTGTATGGTGTTGCCCTACATTAAGTGCGTAATTCTACATATATTGAATATTTGGGAATCTTACTTGATAAGATATTTGCATATAATAAATGAATAATATGCAGAAGATAAACAACACAAGATATATTTATGGGCCAAGATTCACAAATATTCAGTATATGCAGAATTACATCCTTACAGTGGGGTAACACCATGCAATGCTCCTTAAGGAAGGAGTAACTCCATAATCTCCCAAGATGGGAATCCACTTTGAGCAAGACATCTCTAACAAGCCTCCACCAAGTAAAAGACTCAACTCATACATACATGACCCTCATAATGATACCCACACCCTTTATATAGACATACATTACTCTTAATGGATGGGTAACACATAATCCCATCGTAGGTCGACTCATTACCCAATATAACAAATTCCTATGTGACCCCATATATTATAAACATATAATAAATAAGGGGATGTGTGCCACATGTAGGCATCTCCATCAACCCATATACATTATAATATCATATCCCAAGGTGCATAACATTCCCTCCCTCCTTGACATGTTTCATCCCCGAAACATAAGAAGAAGCAATATAATGAGTTTGTTTTAAATCATTGCACACTTGTTGCTATGCTCGATCCTCCAACCACCTATATGATATCTTAACGGGCGATGCTTCTCCAAACCTGATTCCATATTCTATTGCACTCCTTTGATTTCATCCATGTCTATATGTGTTCTTCCTCAACATCCATGCATATCTATAACAATTATTCATGTGATTCCATGTCATATAATTGTTTCTCCATTGATTCCATGTATATCCATAATTATTGCTCCTCCAATTCCCTGTATATCCATATAGATTGTTTCCCTCATGTGTCCTAACATGTCTCCATGATTGTTTCCTCTCGTGGTGATGTGGGTGTTTATATGGTACAACCTTAGCATCCTCAACCTTATCAACCTTTTCCTCGACTTTCACTTCCTCTTCCACCTTGTTTGTTATTTCTTTTTTGTGCATGATTAGATGTGTTCTTTAGCCTCTCCTTCTGAATCATCCTTATTCCCTTCTTCACCATCTTCAATTTCATCTTTAGGCTCAATCTTGACATTAATTTTTTCCTTACTAAGTGTGATATCATGCAATGTAATTTTCTCTCTTGTGCCATAATTTTATGAAGTTATTTTATACATTAATTTTTATTGTTCCCAAGGTGTCTAACCAAGGACATACAAGAACAATATTCATATCATTTGTGTATAAATCATACAAATCTAAATGTAAAACATATTTATACATGAGAGCTTTAAATCTTCAAAAACTTGAATATGTTTACCATCTACTTGAGATTCATCGATATGCTTTGCTTGAACATGTAGATGTTGAGCTATATCCATATTAATGAAGTTATGTTTGTTGCTAGGGTCTATGGAAATAATTACCTTTTTCCTTTGAATGCACCCTTTAAATTGAAATATTGAAGCTTCCTTCCTGGGAGATGCACTATTTAAACTCGTATCTTGATCCACTATCTCTCCTTCTAAATCATGTGTAGTAGCTTCAACATCAACATTTTCTTCTGCTTCCGATTTTTCATATTCCTCATTATTATCTGTACATTCTTCTTCTTCCTCCTGCTCTTATTCTTTTTTTACCCATTTATCCATGAAGACTTGTTCTAGTTCTTCCCAAGACCAATTAGACCTTTCCTTTTCTAACTCAAAAAACCAAATGAGTACAGGTCCACCAATCCAAAATTTGAAAATCCAAATATCTAATGATGTAGAAAAACTCTCCATAAATTTAGTCCACCATTCTCTAGCATCAATCTTTCCATCTCCATAAAAAGTTGTCATCCCCATGATCTGCAAAAACTAGGGTTTTAGGAATATACCCTTTTGATCAAAACTTGTTCTAAACCTTTTGGCTAGAGGTTGGAAAAAAAATAAAAAAACACAAAACACAAACCCCAATTATATTTTTGAGATATTTCCGAAAATGTAAAAAAATCAGCAAAATTCCAAATATTGTGGCCTATGGAATAAATTTTTGAAAAACCATAAAACTGCAATAACTATCTCAAAACATATCCAAATTTTCTGAAATTTTAGGAATATCACTATGAAATGTATTCGTATTAACCCAAAAAACTTTAAGAACTAATTGATCATTACTCAGAATATATATATGAAACCTTAAAATTAGGGTTTCAACCCTAAAATGGACATATCTTTCACAAAACAAGTCCAAAAACTCTAAAATTTGGAGGGAAGCTCCCTTTAATGATTTCACAACTTCAAAAAAAAATCTAAAAAATTCCAAGTTGATCTCTAGATACAAGTGAATCACCAACATTAGGGTTTCATCCCACAAATTGCTCGGATCGACACATTGATACCACTTGATAAGATCTTTGCATATAATAAATGAATAATATGTAGAAGATAACAAAACACAAGATATATTTGTGGGCCAATATCCCCAAATATTCAATATATGTATAATTACACCCTTAAGGTAGGGCAACACCATACAATGCTCCTTAAGGAATGAGTAACTCCACAATCTCCCAAGATGGGAATCCACTTTGAGGGGGACACCTCTAATAAACCTCCACCAAGTAGAAAACTCAACTCATACATCCATGACCCTCATAATGATACTCACATCCTTTTTATAGATATACACTACTCTTAATGTATGGTTAACCCCTAATCCCAATGTAGGTCGAATCATTACGCAATATAACAAATTCCTATGTGACCCCATGTATTATAGACATATCATGTCAGCATCTCCATCAACCCATATACATTATAATATCATATCCAAAGGTACATAACATTTCCATGTCAAAGGAAACATTAAGTTCCTCTTTTAGAGGATCATCCAAGGTAAGAAGGTTGATCTTATCTTGAAAATCATCAAAGAAACTGTGTGATTGAGATCTAGTTGCATTTATACTTCTTGCTCCTATTTTCCCAAGTTCGTCTAGATTGACATATTTCAATGTCTAATTATCCCACTTAGGCATCTTTTGTGGCTATGTACCTCATTTTCATCATCTAAATCTTCGTCACCTTTTTCCATATTTTCTCATAGCCCTTATTCATTGTATGTTGAACTTGAAATTTCTCCTTAAGAGGAGTTTCATTCTCAATTATGAGATATTATTAAGAACCATTTAATTCCCTATTGCATGTCCCCTGCCCTTATTGTCTATAATTTTTTAGTTATGTTGGTGAGAAAATTTGTCAGGTGGACAAATTAGGTGTCTCCACCAATGCTCACGAGGCTACGCCCCTCTACATTAAATGGTACAACTCCAATTATTGAAAGTAAACTAATCCTAATCCTATCTAAATGTTGTGGGTGGCCAAATTGGTCAAGGATCACACAGGGACACTCCACTGAACCTATGGAAAAGTGCTTATATGAGGGTACAAGGGAAGAAATTACAACAATGAAGGGAAAAAAGGGAAAATTATGCAAGGAATATTACTTACGTGAGTAGATTGCAGAGCTCACATGCAGTAATCGGAGTAGTTCAACCTTTAATATAGAGGAAAGAACAATGAAGCTAGCGGGACCAATGAATTAAAACACCAAGTTTTTAAATTCATCTATCGAGGACACCAAGTTCGTCTCCAATTCCATACATGATCAACTATGTTTGCAAAGTGCGTGAAAGAGAGAAATAGAGGAAAAACAAGAAAGGGAAATAGAAGAAGTGTAGCTTTTATTCCATGTGTAGTGATGAATACAAAGTTTTAACCAAGCTATCACAATGCTACATAGTAAGAGTTCTTCAAAAATCTAAATCCCTTGGAATGGAGAGGCCATCCCAATTTATAGCAATCCGAATTGTCCTTTCACCTCCCTCACATGACTCTTTGTTTTCATATTCCACTTGTGACCTTTCGTTTTCCATGAATTAAGTATTTCCCTTATAATTTTGAGAAAATACTATTTACAAGTTTAAAATAGGTCACTTAAGTGAATAAGAAAAAATACAATAATGATGCATAATGAAGAATTAGAATGGAGAGAGAAAGAAGAGAGGGAAAGAGAGGAAGAAGGAAAAAATGAAGGGAAAACACTCGTCGTGATGAAATGCTTAGAATGCCTTGATGCAGTCATGAACTTTGAGCAAAGATTTCTGACACTGGTGATCTTCTACGCTAATGAAGATTTCTCCCTTGAATAACTTTGAATCATTTTCCCAATCTAGTGATGACCGAAAACTCCTGGACCGTAGAATGAGTGTTCAGAAACACTATTATGAGGTTTACTGCTACAAGCTCGAGATGAACACATATAATTCCCATAATGACCCTCCTTGAAACTTGGTTGATGAACTCTTTGACTCATTGAAATCATTTTGATCAACACTCTTTGAATCACCTGACTCCTTAAGTGATGGAGATGAATTCACATGATGTGCCTTACGATGCCCTGCTTTGTAATATGATATGATCATTCCAAACCATGAAAAACCGCCATCTCTTCATGATTGATTACACCTAAGAACCTAGACCAACCTGTGTACTTGAAATTCATGTTTCCTTGACACTTACTATATTTGAAAGGGACAACTTACTATCTTTAGTAAGTGTTGGAGTTTGCCTTTTTGGACCCCAAATGGTGATATCAACCTGAATGATTATCCCTCAATGTCTTGTTGTGCCAAACTTCCCCTTTGAGAATAACTTATTATTTTTAGTAAGTACACATGGGGTAATTACTATTTTTAGTAAGTGTCGTAGTTAGCTTTTCCCAACCTCAACCAGATATGGTGGCTTGAATTATTTCTTCTTACTGTGTTCCTCTCACCTTTTGGACCAACTGGTTATTTATAGCAGGGGCTTGTGGAACAACTTACTATTTTTAGTAAGTGTCAATTGTGAGCCGAGATGACCTTTTTTATGACTTTGCCTATGATACTCCCTTTGTGTTCACCGCTTTCTTTGTAGCCTCTTTAAATGGTGGCTTACCCAAAGTAAAAAAACCCTATGTAGGAAGGCATGTTATTTTTAGTAAGTGCACCGCGGATGTCAAATTGTAACAAAACAGGTCTTGAAACTCTGGGTTTTATTCCAGGGTTGCACACTCCGCATTTTGAGTAATTCCTTCATCTGAAAAAGTGGGAAAATGATATTTTCATTGGCATGGGTAGAATACTGAAAAAAAACACAGCCCTCCATATCCCTAAAAAATAGGGACTTCATGCCATGAAAACTAGTTTACGTGAAACTATATTTTTCAATGATCATTCCCTCCAATTTTCATGCGATTTTTCCCATTGGAACCTTGAGAAGTGAAGAGGTAGCTCACTACCTTTTTCACATATGTTCTTCATGTGACAAGGCAGAACTATGATGAAAAATTAGTCCTCCATATCCCTAAAAAATAGGGACTTCATGGCACAAAAACTAGTTCACACGAAACTAGATTTTTCAACTATCATTCCCTCCAATTTTCACACGATTTCACTTACTGGAACCTTGAGAAGTGGAGAGGTAACTCGCTGATTTTTTCCACTACTGTGTTATGGCAAAAATTAATGGAGCTTGGAATTTTTAGGTCTGTTTTTTGTCTCTGTTCATGACAAAATCATCTCCATTGTGATATCTTTTTTGCTTCTTGTCTCATTGGTGAAATTTCTCTTCGATCCGGTTGCTAGTTTGACAAGAAATTGAGCTTTGTTCTTCGTGGAGCTGGAAGTGAAATTTCTTTGTTGTGAGCATTCCTTACTATGAATGGGAAGTTTGAAGGTGATTTTTTAATGTTTTTTTTATAGAGGAATGAATAGAAAAATATGGTTCATTGTTCTGTGTAGTGGTTTGCAAGATCTCTTTGATTCTTCGTTCTTTGTCAATGAGTTTTCAGGGTTTCTTCTTCTTTGTTCTTCATCTTTTCTTCTCAGTTTGATGAAATATTCTTCTGAGACCTATATACCATCATGGAGTGGAGGATAATGTGTTTTGATGGATCTAGTTCAAGGTTCAACAATGGTGAAGGGATGATAGAAAGTTGCAGAGGATTTTGCAGAGCAAGCTGTGCATGGGAAGGTTAGATGTTAGATGTTAGAAGCAGGAGGGATTTTTAAAATTTGAAAATTTTCAAAGGAATGGAGAGAGGAAAATTTTCATGTCTGTGACATCACTCACCTCAAAGGAATGTGATGGACATCAATTTGCATAGTGTGCCTCATCTTGACATGTGGTGGAGATCCAACGATAGGGGATTAAAGCTAAAAAGGCAACTTTAAAGCACTGGAAGGGCTGAGAAGTGGTAGCATGAGGAACCTTGAGGCATCATGAGGGTTGGGTGAATTTTTTCATCCTTTATTTCCCTCACCTCAAAGTGATATGAGGTACATCAGTTTTCATGGTGCGCTAGGTGATGACATGTGGCAGTGATCCAATAGTGAAGGCTTTGAGTTCCCGCAAGCACCTGCGGGCTGAACTAGTGATCCTAGAGGTTGCATGAGGGTCCAAAGGGATTATGGGGGATAGGTGAATTTTCTTGACCTTGATTTACCTGACCTTAAGGGATGTAAGTGAAACAAAATTACACCAGGATCCTGGAACTGACATGTGTCCTCATCAAAATTTGACTAACTCTCAAACTTGCTCCAAGAGGGCAACTTGAAATGACGATAAATTGAGCTCCCAATGGACTTTTTTGATGAAATTTTATATGATATTTACTATAAATGGCAAATTCTTACATCCAATGGTAATGGGTATTAGGTATTTATTCCTCCATTTTATCCCTGAAAAAAAGTGGATTTTTTATCTGGTACTCCTTTTATGCATGAGAAAAACTGCTTGCATAATCCATTTCACCAAAGTGTTGTGAAAATAATAATTTCACCATTTTTAGGGCTTGTAATTACCTTTATAAATATGTTTTTTTTTCTCCTAACTCCATATGGAAACTCCCAGAATCACCTTTGGAAGTTCAGCAGTTGTTTTGGCTTGTGCACTGCCTAGGCCTGTGAACCCTGATTTTAGTGAAACTATCCCAACTTCTTTGGATCCTTCGTGAATATTCCTAAATCAATTCCATGATGTTCCTAGGAATTTTATTCACCTTTGTTTCTGGTTTGGATTTTATGTTCCGCTCCATGGGGTTGCTTCATTCCTAGGAAGGCCAGTGATAACCCTTCCCACAGCTGTCTGAAGTTTGCATTTTTCAATGAAATCCTAAAATCACCTAGGGGTTTTGAATTGAATTTATTAAATCAAATAGGGGAATGATTTAACATCAATTGAGAGGTTACTAGACTGACTGGGCAGACTCAGGGTATCTCAAAAGGATATAACATGAAAATTTTGGTACATGGGTATCTTTGTCATGCAAGAAAATTGCCAACTTCTCTGTTGCACATTGCATGAAAACAAGTCACTCTCCTTATAGACATTAAAATTTACATATTCATCAAGTTGATGCAATTTTCAATCAACGATGTTATCTTTGTCCTTTAAAGTTGCATAAAAGGACAACATCCTTTATGATATAAAGCTTCATTTCTCATTAGAAAGCATTTATGCCTTGGAAGATTCAAAATATCCCAAGTAGATGCATTTTTGACTCCTATGATCTATGTTATTCCTTTTATCTTTTGAAATAAAAGAGTAACAAGTGGATCTGAAAACTCGAATATGTCACACTGAAGAAGAATGACCACACCATATATTATACAAAGTCTTCAATTAAAGTGTTCTTAATGGTGATATGTTGCAAAGCTACATTGTTGCTTTACTTACTTTGGCCTAATAGTGAAAATTTATTGCTTAGAAGTATAACATTACACAAATTATGTTCATCATTGTCTTGTTCATCTTTTTTATAACTCCATTCTGTTACAAAGTTTGAGGGACTGTGAGATGATGTTTGAACCAATCTTTTTGGAGATAGGATTTAAAAGCCTTTGAAATATATTCACCATAATAATAGTCTTGATTTTCTCAATATGGGTAGGAGCTTCATTTTCAATCATGGTTCAACAGTTTTAAATACTTTTGATTTTTTCTTCAAGAAATATATCCATAAAATAAATTTGTAGTGATCAATGAATGACATGAAGTACTTGTGATTGCCAACTGAGAGAATTGGAAGAGATCACATCTCTGTGTGAAGCAACATCAACTTTTTGTCAGTTTTCCACTATGACTTTTGAAATGGTTACCTTATTTGTTTTCTCAACATGCAAGCTTCAAATTGTTCTTGAAATTTTATAGGAAAGGTAGGTAAACCAACAACATTATGATTTTGCATTACATAAATGTTGTGATAGTGAGTATGCTCAAATATTGTATGCCAAAACATACTTACAGATATTCCTTCTTTAACAAGATGTGAAAAATTCCTTCAAGCTAATGACTCATTCTTTAGTTTTAACAATTTTACTTCCTCGCATCTAGCTAAGATGGTTGTATTTTCACTTTTTGTTTTATATTGATGATTAACTAAAATAGAATATATCCTAGTGTAATCTAAATGATATAGGAGTAATAAAATAACTGATTAAAATGAAATAATAAAATACTGAAATAATACCCAAGAAAACTAAGCTATGAAAATATGAAACCCTAATGTGTAAAGAGGGTTGAGAAAAGCCTTAGCTGATTTGATGATGTCACAGTACTATGTGTCATAGTGGAGACTAGATGAACATGATGAGGAAACCTTTGCACATGAGCCTAGAAAAGTGCAAATTTAAACTATTTGGCTAGACTAGGGCACCTGGAGAGGGATAGGGGCATCTCATGGCCATGCTCATATGATATTTTGGAACCTTGGTCTATAGAAATGGACAAGAAACCTCTTCTAGAGTGTCATTTGATGTTCGCCTGTGTTCACTTCCTGTTGTGTGGATGTCACTCTGTGATCACCGAAGCACTGGTAAACCTGTAATGAAGAATCACCTGCAATAACCCCAAAATCAAAGCATCAAAACCCTAAAAAATGAAAGATGCATATGAAGGAGTTCAGACTATCCTCAGCTAGCCACAATTGGTGGACTTACTAAATGAGTGTTGCACTACATCTTAGACCCAATATAGTTCTAGGTGTGTGTGTGTGTGTGTGTTTGTAGTTGTGCCCTAGGTTTCTCTTGCGCTAGTCACACTTTGTGAAGTAGCGAGAAAATAATTAGATGTAGAATGTAATAAATGTGTGCATGGAAACAATATACTCCCCTCCTATGAAGTGTGATGCAGATGGACCAGCCTTGTGTGTTTAGTGATGGAGCTAGATGGATGCAAATTTAGCTTTAGATGCCTTTGATGGATATAACCTTAGGTGGTGATAGTAAGTGTTTAGTGCTTGGTCCCTCATTATAGTCACATAACTTTATATTTATATGGTTCTCTTGCTTTAATTTTGCAACTAACCCTGAAAATGCTAACCACCAAAAATATAAGAAGCTCAAATGGCTAGAAAGCTCCCAAAAGGTAAGAGGAAAGTGTAAATGAGGATTAGGGCCCCTAAGGTGCCCCAATCTTGGCTAGACACCCTAATCAGAAATAGGGAAAACATGTAGAATGAAAATATAGACTGGGCAAGTACAGGTGTACAAGATCTAAAATAGTGATAGAAAGAAAATGCATAAATGGCCAAAGACATGGGTTAATTATTACTCTTTTCACTTAAGAACCATATGAATAGTAGTATGAGATCGGGACTAAATAATGACTCAAAGTGTGTGATTTTGTGTCTACATTTTCCCCCACTTTATGTTGGTGAGCAGAAATCTCGGTAACATAAGTAGATAAATATGATGTGTACTAGATAATCAATATGTAGGGTGATGTAGAATGCGTGTTGAAGGACTAGAAAAAGCATGGAGTGATAAAAAACATGGAGCGTGGAGACTAAAGTAAAAAGTGTAAAAAAGTGATGAGAGTGAACTTAGGGCGAAAATGCGCATGTGTAGATGCCAATGTGTGTAGTGTACCTACATGGTTAGTATGATGTGTGTGATGTACCCTCCATGTGTGTGTTGTTGATTTCTTACTTCCCATATAGATGGACCTGCAAAAGAGAATACGATCAAGTAGTCAAATATGCATGTATATGTGTATGTGTAAAACACATGTATATATGTAAAAAGCATGTAAAGAAAATAAAAAATGAAAAAGGAACATGTGCACATGATCTATGATGAGAAAAAGGGTGTAGAAAGGATCCCGTTGATGCTGTGTGAGATTTTTGGGTGATCTCACGCCACTGGCCGAAGAAGTGTAGGGAGGAAAGTCTGATTTATCCTCCAACCTATAACTACTTCCTGAGAGTGAAGAGATCTTGTACTATCTGGTTTTTTGGGAAATCCGATGCCATGACAATGTAGAGAGGAAGGTCTAGTTTATCCTCTATCCTTTAACTACTCCCAAATGTGCTAAGGACACCTTATGTCTGTAAAATCCGTTGTGTATGGAGTTCATAGACTGGTTTGAACCCACTCATTGTATAACCCACTATGTTATGGACAAAAACTGAAAACTGAACTGTACTGGTACCGTGTGTAAACCCAAATGATGCCCCCCTCTTTTGGGGCACATGTGACATGTCATGGATAGGATAATGACAGCCCCAAAAGAGGAACGAACCGTGGATATTGAAATTGTTCCCTACAAGGGGGAGGGGATGTGCTTGGTAGAAACCAAGGCACAAGCAAACAAGGTAGCTAGAAAACAAGTGTTAGTACAAAAAACATGCATGTAGAAAACAAGTGTAAGCCAAACAGAGAATGTGTAAGATAAAACATAAGTAGATAATGTAAACACCCAAGAAGATAATGTAGGCCACACAAAGTGGGTTGCAAACATGGGACACCACTCACAGTGTAACAAGACACTCAAGGCTGCAGTGGCTGAAAACAAACAAGTGTACACACAAAACAAAGGGAAAAGTCATGTAAACAAGAACAAGAAATAGTATAAAATATAACAAACAAGTGTCCCTGCAAAAAAATGTTGCACATGAAGCACCTATTAGCATGTTAGAAAGATAAAACATATGTCAAAGTGTTGTATAAACCAAAGTAGTGTGCTATGACAAAAATGAAACAATAGCACATGTAGCGTATGAATGTGAATGCCCCCAGGAACCGCTATGGGACTGGTAGTCAAGCATCCATGCTGTGCATGTAGTATCCATGTATAGTCTGCGATCACAACTAGAAAGTAAGTGAATGCGCATGTGTGTATGATAATGATAATGACATACAAGATATCTATCTAGCATGTGTAATAAAGTGAACATGTAAAAGGAAGTGCAAGCAAGAGTAAATGCAACCATAAAATGTAGTATGTTTTGGATGGATGGAATGGAATGTCATGAGTGAATGATAGGAGTTGTGTGCCCCCTCGAGTGAATGTAATTGTATATAGTGAGGTTCATTTAGTATGCCCCCTCAACAAGTCAAGAATGAACCATAAATGAGAGTACATCATCAAGAAATGGTCGAACTATGTGTTGTGTGTAGCGCACTGTGATGAGTGTGTAGTGATGATATATGACATAGATGAAGTATGTGTGACTCTGTAGCCTAAGTGTATATCATGACAAGATGAATATAAAGGAGTGGTGATGTAGCCTAAAGCATGTATACCACTAAATGATGCAAGCTAAAGTGATGATGTAGCTACGACTATGATGAGACGATTGCTAGAAGAAGTGACCATATAGCCTAAAGTGTATATCACTTAATCTAGGTATGTCGCATGAGAAAAGATTGAATGATGAACATGTAAGGGTGATGAGGTCCATTTTTGATGTATAGCCCTCAACAGTCTAGTATGGACCTGTGAGACTAGAGTGTGTCATCGGGTAAATGAGTGCATCACGTAGAAGAGAATGTATAAAATGTGTAATGTGTGTAGTAGGGTGTATGGTATGTAATGCAAGATGTGTAGATGACCTAAGATGTGTAGATGCATAATAGATGTAAGATGAAATATGTAATATGTAAGGTGTAGGATGTAAAATGTAATATGACGTGTATGAGGTGTGAATATTTTTAAGATGTAGTGGCTATGGTGTAGTATGTGGGACATGAGTAGAATGTGTATGATGTATGTATGAAAAGATGTAGGATGTAAATTATAGAATGTATGAAGCATGCAATTTCTATAGCTTGTAATGTAGTGTGTAATGTGTAGATGATGTAGGATCGTGTGATGATACTGTGCCTAAGGTGTAGTGACTATTGTGTGGTGTGTGTATGTGGGTTCATGTGTGATGTAGAGAATGCCCTTAACAATCAAGTGTGAACCAAAGCAAAAGAGTGTGTCATTAGGTAATGATGATGTAGATGTGTATGCTAAGATGTATGTGTAAGTATGTGATGAGAGATATGAAATGTCAAGTGATGTTAGGGGGGGGGGGGTATATTATGGCCCCAAAGTGTGGTATGATGAAAAATACAATCATGTGATATCATCTATGATGTTATCAGCGTTAGAGTAAGTCAAATGGATAAGCATTAGAGAATTCGTAAGCAATAGGAGATCATGTAATGATCCAAGGCATAATTTTTACATACCCATGACATACTCCTCATAGTGGAAGGGTGGTAATGGACATCCATGTGCATACCAATGAGTGAGAGTTGGTGTATAACCAAGAAAGGAGCTATGGAAATGAATAAGATCAAAAGACATAGGAACCGAGATATATGTACGATCAGGGTCTAAATTACCCCCAATGTAATCAAGCCTTGATTGTTAAAACTAGAGTAAGTGGTGAGGAGTGAGGATCACATGAAAGAAATACTGTGAGGTGAAAGAATATATAGGCCATAAGTGGAAGTGATGTGAATAAACCCATGATAAAGGTGAGGAACACTTTCTGAAGGGTAAAGATACTCAAATGCAAAGCCTACATGAGACAATCCTCATGTGTACATATAGTGTCATCACAAGTAGCGGTTCAAATGCAATGTGATCCTAATATGAATCATTCATGAAAAGCCATACATGTAAATGGTGAATGTACTAATGAAGGAGGAACATGTGAAGGTGTAGGGGATAGATTGATGGTCCATATGATGGACATACCCCCTATAAATAATCATATAGTACTAGTAATAAATGGAGGTGGTGTCTGAAGAAACTACATCTATCACAAAAATAACACCTTCAAGTGGTAGCAAATAAGGTGGTTCATCCATTAGTTTGGATCATTTGTAATATCAGTACGTGGAATAGGAAGAGTAGTATTAGGATCTCGGTCACAATATTTGTATGCATCAGGTTCATGAAGTACAATATATTCAATACCTTTATGTATGAATTGGACACAATGACATACCTGGTAGAAGCAAGTAATTGCATGACATGGAGTCATGGTCTACCAAGTAAATATTATAGAGACTGGAAAATCAATCAAAGAACATAGTGTTAACAATTTTTGGTCCTACGGTGATAGGTAATGTAATGTGAACGCATGGATGAACATAACCATCATATGCATGGAAGTGAAAGAAAAGATGGATTAACATCACGAGTGGAAATACCTAGCCTTGTCAATGAATGACATGGGACATAAGTTGAGTTCATATCCATTATTAATTAAAGTACACTTGATACCCACATTGTAAATGTGAATCATGATATGTAAGGGTGGGTCATTTCGTCAAGGTATTAATGTGACATGATTTTCATTGATTAGATGGAGAAACAATATGTTGAGAAATTACATCCATGAATGTGTTATATACCGAGTCAGGATGCATATGAACGTGAATGTGAGTAGTTACCAAGAAGATGTTGGACTCTATTTTAAATCATGATTATCAAGCAAATAATCATTGATTGAGATACTCATAATGAATATATTCTAAGATGATGAAGTGGAAAGAATGAGGATCCTAAAAGTGAAGATTGGGTATGGGTTCACCAAAATGATTAACTAAAATAGAATCTATTCTAGTCTAATCTAAATTTATAGGAGTAGTAAAATAACTAAATAAATGAAATAATAAAATACTAAAATAATACCCAAGTAAAGCTAAGAAATAAAAAATGTGAAACCCTAATGTGCAAAGAGGGTTGAGAAAGCCTTAGCTGATTTAACAGATGTCATGGGACTAGTGTTGCAGTGTAGAACAAATGAACAGGATGAGGAAACCTTCACACAGGAGCCTCAGAAAATGTAGATTTGGACAGTTTGGATAGAATGGGTGCGTCTGAAGAGGGATAGGGGCACCTGTGGGTGCCTTGGTTTGAGATATAGGTGCCTTGGTTTACAGGAATGGCCAAAACCTCCTTTGAAGTGTCACTGAATGTTCACCTGTGTTTGACTTCCTGTTGTGTGAATGTCGCTCATTTGATCAGCAAGAACACTAGTAAACCTATAATGAAGAATCACCTACAAAACCCCATACAAAACATCAAAACCCTAAAAAAGAAAGATGCATATGAAGGGGTTAGACTATCCTCATCAACCAAATTTATGGACTTATCACTGAGCAGTTGCACTACATCTCAGACCCAATGTAGTTCTAGGTGTGTGTGTGTGTGCAATTGTGCCCTAGGTTGCTCTTGTGTCAGTCAAACTTTGTGAAGTAGCGAGCAAATAACTAGATGTAGAATGTAGTAAATGTGTGCATGGAAACAATAGACTCCCCTCCTATGAAGTGTGATGTAGATGAACCAGCCTTGTGTGCTTTGTGATGGAGCTAGATGTATGCAAATATAGCTATAGATGCCTTTGATGGATGTAACCATGGGTGGTGATAGTAAGTGCTTAGTATTTGGTCCCTTATTATGGTCAAATAACTTTATATTTATATGGTTGTAGACACCTGAATTCCATTTTTGCAATCTTATGGCCAAAACGCACGCAAATCACTCCTATTCTTCCCAATTCCATTATAATTAGTGCTCTTTGCTAATTAACTAACGGTTCTTGCCAATTTATCTAATTAACACTATGTTGTTGATTGTGTAACCCCTTTTGCATTCAAGATGCCACTTTACAGTGAATCGTAAGCTAAAATCCTCTTCAAAACAGACAATTAGCGATTATAGGCTAATTAAGCCTATTTTGCCCTTGATTTGGTCAATATACCCTAATATTGACTCAAACCCCTCTTCCAGCCACTCAAATTCACCCCATTCATCTCTACAACGTCTCAACAAGCTTCAAAATCTTATCCTAGCCTCCTACTTGACCCTGAGCAGTTGATTAAGGCTCCAAACCTCTTAATCACTTGGTAATTCACTAATTGTGATTAACAAGGCCTAATCATGATTAGTAATTCTAATCTAATTCGAGGCTTTTATTCCCACATGCACAAAAATACAAGTTTCTACCAAAAGGAAAACTATAAAAAGGGGTGCACCTCATTCCTTATACTTTACACCAAGCTTTCATTTGCATCTCATATAATAAATATGATTTATAGCCAAGTTCAATCCTTGCCTAAAGCCTATCAATGGGGTTAGTAGATGGATATCCAAAATGACCAAGTAGTCATTTGGAAAGGCCATTTCACCTTGTTTGGAGTAGCAACCATAACCATTTGATTGCCCTCTTAGGTCTATTTAGGCCCATGTTAGGTAATTCAAGCATTTTAGTAGGCATGTTTAGTTAAATTTTGTATTGTTTTTATACTAGTTAAGCATTCTTTTAAGCTTCTATCTTAATGTTACATTCCTAGACTTAGAACCTTTGGCTAGATGGATGGAAATGGTGTTAGCTTTCCTTGTTTAGTCATGTAATTTACTTTGTAAAGTTTAGGTATAGGCATCCATTTATACGAGTCTCACTCTTCAAATAATGTCTATGCCTCTTCTGAGAGTGAGTATAGTTTGTTCGAAAATGAAAGTGAAATAGATTCCTGTTGTAGTATTTACGAAGACCTTGCCTCTACGAACTTATTCACCAATATGGTTATCCTTACTATAACCCCCTTTTATACCCACCATATCTCCTATAACTCAACCATTAACCCTCACCTACCCATCACTCATGACTTGGGGATCAACAACAACATGTACCTATTGACCTGTTTCAGAATGACGAGGCCATTAGTGAGTTCTTAGGAATCAGAAACAACATTCCAAGAAATGATCACAAGAAGGGGTTATACGTTCATCTTAACGTGTGCACGTACTTTGGAGAGGAGGTAGAGTTGTGTGGGCATTTAATTAAAAAAGTGAGCAAGGGAAAAAGTTCCAAAGAAAACCCTTATGGAAATAAAAAGGGGAAGTCCTATAGCGAAAACCTCTTTAAGGCGCTTGTGGAAAAACAAGAAAAACAACCTATGGAAAAGATAATGCACCCGCTTCAAGATGAAGAGATCCCTGAAACTACCTCTGATAGAGGAGGATCTCAATCTTCCCCCTTGATCCTATTCGCATGGGGGATGAATCAAAGTTATTAGTGGGAAGATACAATAGATATTAATATCAGCACAGAGGAACTAAAACAGATAGTTAAGTTGGGAGCTTACCTCTCAGCTAAAGAACAAAAAACATTCACAAGACTCTTAAGAGAGTATGCAACAATCTTCGCTTGGTCTTACACTGACATGTTAGGAATTGATCTTGCACTAGTGGTACACAATCTTTTGGTACACCCAGATGCCAAGCCCATCAAACAAAATCTCTGAAAGATGCATCCTCACGTCACCCTACTGGTAAATGTAGAGCTAGAAAGTTTACTAGAAGTAGGCTTCATCAAGCCTTTCGACTACTCAGAGTGGATCTCTAATGTGGTCCTAGTTCAAAAGAAGCCAATTGGTGTTAGAGTGTGTACTGATTTCTAGGTATATAAACGAAGCTTGTCCTAAGGATGATTTTCCTCTTCCAAACATTGACATGATTGTTGATTCTACAACAGGTTACAAGATGCTTTCACTCATGGATGGTTTCACATGTTATAATCAGATAAAGATCACAGAAGAAGATCAACACAAGATGACTTTCACAACCCCATGGGGATGTTCTGGTTACCAAGTCATGCCTTTCAGCCTTAAAAATGCAGCTGTTACATATCAAAAGGTGATGATTGTAATCTTTCATGATATGATAAGTGACATCATGGAAGATTAGTTCGATGATATACTGGCTAAATCTAAAAACCCACGAGGAACACCTAGAAATTTTTTGGCGTATCTTTTAGTGCTTAAGGGATTACAAAGTCAGATTTGACCCAAAGAAGTGCGTCTTCAGTGTGCTATTTGGGAAATTACTAAGGTTCATTGTTTCATGGAGAGGAATATAAGTGGACCTTAGAAAGGCCATGGATATCACATAAATGCCTCCTCCCTAAGAATATCAAACAACTGCATAGCTTACAAGGGAAAATTCAAGCCATCAGAAGGTTTATTTCACAGCTAGTAGACAAGTGAGATACATTTACACATCTTCTGAAGAAGGATGTTAATTTAAACTGGGGACTAGAACAACATCAAGCATTTGCTTTGCTAAAAGAATACTTGGCCAAGCCCCCTGTTATAATGCCACCCACAGTAGGAGAACCCTTATTCATTTATATCTCTAGCACAGATTTTACAATTGGAGCAATGTTGGCCCAGTATGAAAAAGAACAGGGAAAAAAGGCTATTTATTATTTGAGCATGACATTGGTAGCATATGAGATAAGTTATCCCCAAATCGAGAAGGCCTACCTAGCTGTGGTTTTTGCTTTCTAAAAGCTACGCCATTATATGCTTAGTAATAAAATCAAGCTCATTTTCAAAGGTCGACCCTCTAAAGTATTTATTGTCCAAACCAACATTAACCCAAAAGATGGCTAATTGGATCATCTTATTGAGTGAGTTTGACATTGAATACGTTCATCAAAAGTCAGTAAAAGGACAGGTGTTAGCAGATCAACTAGAAAAAGATCCACTACCAGGTATTAAGCCCTTTAGTCTAGAACTACTAGATGCATCCATTACATACTTTTAAGAATTTATTAATTTGGCAAATGTAGTTTGACGGCTCTTTTGCCTTTCACGGTGCAGGTGTCAGAGTTATGCTAATCACTCCCATGGGAGACTTGATTCCGTAGGCATTTCGGCTTGGATTTCCTTGCATGAACAATATAGCGAAATATGAGGCTCTTATTGCAAGAATGAAGTTAGCCATCAAATAGAATATCAGACAAGAAAAATGCATTGGTGATTTAATGCTTATTATCAAACAGGTCACAGATGAATATAAAGTTAAAGATGAAAATTTACTTCCATATAAAAGAATGGTCGATTCCTTGAAAGAATTCTTTGAGAAGATAACATTTGAGCAAATACCAAGAGCCCAAAATAGAGTGGAAGACACCATGGCTATGGTATGATCTATGTTAAGAATTTTGCCAGAGAACAACGATATACCATTCTTTGTTGAAAATTTAAGAACAATGACATATGACATACTAGACTCTTGTTTAGTATGTGAAGTTGTTGGTCCCTTTTCATCATGGTACTCTGAAATATTTAATTATCTACATAATGGAACCTTCCCTATGAACATTTCCCATGTTGAAAAGTGAAACCTCATCCAGCATATAGCCTGCTATACCCTCTTTGGGGGTACCCTCTTCCATCAAGGCTACGACAGGAATCTGTTGTGTTGTTTAAATTCTGAAAAATCTATCCAAGTAATCAAGGAGGTGCACGAGGGCATATGTGGGGCTCATACTAATGGGATCATCCTTGCAAAGAAGATACTCAAAGTAGGTTACTATTGGCCTACCATGGAGCATGACTATTGTCAACATGTAAAGAAGTGTGTGGATTGTCAAAAGTACAGAAATTTGATACATGTGTCGGCACAATCCTTACAACCCTAAGTTCATTCTAATAATACCCTAACCATTCTCAAAGTGGGGTCTCAATCTAATAGGGAAACTTAATCATGTCTCCTTAGATGGCCACAAGTTCATTATAATGGCCACTGAGTACTTTACAAAATGGGTAGAGGTGGTTCATCTTACTTATACAGAAGGTCCCCAAATTTCAAATTTTATAATGAATCATATCATCTACAGATATGGTATCCCTTCTTCCATTATCACTAATAATGGTAAGTCATTCAAAAATAAAAATGTGAAATCACTCTACAAACACTTTCAGATTTTCCTTAAGTTTTTAATCCCTTATTACCCTCAAGGTAATGGGTAGGCCGAAGCTTCCAACAAAACCTTAATTTGCATGATGGAGAAAATGGTGAATACCACAGGCCATAACTGGCATCTATAAATCCACCCTACCCCTTTGGGCATTCAGAACTTTTATCCACACCCCTATAGGTGCAACTCCATATTCTTTAGTATTCGGTTCTGAAGCCGTCTTTCCTTTAGAGATCGAGATCCCTTCTTTGTGTATCGAGCTAAGGCATTACCTGAATGAAGAGGAGGACTATAGAGTAGCTTGACTGGCAAAGTTGGATATATTGGACGAGAAACACCTTTGCACCCTCAATCACCTAAAAGTATATCACAATCGAGTATGGTGGAGCTACAACAAGAAGGTCATACCTCATCAGTTCGAGCTAGGAGACATGGTGTTGAAAGAAAATCATAAGAACACCAATAAAGATCGAGAAAAGAAAGGGAAATTTGAGCCCAATTGGCTAGGACCATACATTTTGGTTACCAAGTTTGGTTTAGGTGCATATAAGTTTGCTTATTCAGATGGCCAAGAGCTTTGAGAACCCATGAGTGCGATGCATCTTAAGCACTAATATGCTTAAGTATGGGGCCTCTGCAGAATACCAAGAAAAGTACAACCAAAAGGTATAACAAAAGATAAAGATAAAGATAAATAAATAGGTACATCTAATAGTGAAAACCATGCAATAGTGGTACTTTGGACACGTCCTTTAGTGAAACCAACTTCCAGCGCCAAGGGAGGGTCTGTTTTTCACAAATAGTTCAGGTTTAAGAAGTACGACAACTTTGTCCTAAGTTGATCTTTACCTTCATTTGAGTCCCTTATGAACCTATCCTTCTTTACCCTAATCCGGATAATCTAAATTTTTGAATGCGGAGAATTTAACATTTGAATGAGTTGACCTCACGTTGGGGGAAAATTCACAACATCACTTTTGGCATCTACCACATGGCATTCTGCCCTTGTGCATCCCATCTAACGCTGGGGGCATCCACGTTTCTTCATTTCCTTGCACGTTTACTTCAGAAAATTGTTGAGAAAATGTCAAAAACACTCGTATAACTTTTGAAAATCCCAAAATATATAGATATGTCCCTTGGAAAAATCAAAACATTCAAATACATCTCATAGAAAACTTTAAAACAATAGAAAATTGTCTTAGAAATAAAGACTAAAAACAACGGAAAACATCCCAAAACTGTCCCACAAAAACAAAGTAGTGGTTTGCTTACTTTTAGTTGTTGGTTTGAATGGTTTTAGTTGCATTGTTTTTTTTTCCGTATTATATGCTTTAAATTGGATTTGCTTTCTTATTTAGATTGAAGGCCACTTTAGTCTGTACTGTATTGCATTTAGTCCATTTTGTATTACATGCTTGTAAATAAATGTGTTGCTTGGATTAGATTTGTTTAAACTTGTGCTTGTCAATATTTTTACTTGTACTCAGTGTTATCATTTCATCATCATGTCACATATATCCATCACATCTATCCATCATATATCAAAAAATGCTAAGTCTACATCATGCATGTATACTAAAAGCTAATCATCAAATACTGTATCACTAATGGGGCAAGAGGGGTGGCGCATGATCACAAATCTATTCCCCCCACACCAATATCAAAAATATAAACATGTTTTACTCAAAATATCTCATTAATATACAATAATGATATCAGCTAAGGCTATCTCATAATCTAACATGTGATACAAACATAAAGAAACAGATTAAGCATGATATCTCATACAACATGTGATACATCGGTAATCCATCTATCATATATATCATCAAAAATCTAAATGTCCATGTACATTTGATATAACAAATCATCATGGGAATCTATAAAAAAAGGTGCATTCATCACGAGGCATGATAAAAAATAATATACATACAGCCGTATAAAAGTATGTCTTCATCACGAGGCAGTACACCAAAAAGAAAGTAATATATTTAGCATGTCAATAAGAAAGTCAACCGTGACTCTCACCCATGCTAGGACTGCTTAGTCCAAGAAGACTACTAGGTGGGGGCATCCGAGGTGCTGAGTGAGTAGAAGGAGTTGCAACAAGTTGAATTGCATCAAGTTGAGCTAACCTAGGCTGGACTGACCCATGTTGCTATGAGGCCGCCTGTCTTGAAGGACACTCTACAGATCGCACTAGTTGGGATGGTCTATGGGATCTGGATCGAGACCTATTGTCTACTAAATGACTATACTCAGGAACTGTCCGATGAGCCAGAACAACTACGTAGTACTGCATCCTATAGTAAGAGGCCTCACCTGCTATAGTAGCATTGTGACCAATTGTCAACTGCATCCCAAAGGACGTATCTGCCTGCTCCAGTGTATCATGCTCTGCCCTAATGCTAGCTAACCTCTATCCACAATTGTGACCGTTATGCCATAATATGATCTTGCTCTACCTGTAGTTGTAGGATATCTATTATCACTTGGTCCCACTCTGTTTGTAGTTTATCTCACTCTGCCTATAGCTGATCTCGCTTTACCTGTAGCTGATCTTGCTCTACATGTAGCTGATCTCACTCTACTCTAGCCTAATCTCTCTCTTCCTGTGACTGTAGGCTATCTACCATCACTTGATCTCGCTCTAAAAAGGCCTAATCTCACTCAATCTTGGACTGGTCTAGCTCTTACACAAGTTGGTCCCCACCTGTAAAGGCCCAATCTCTCTCAACAATAGCCTAATCCCTCTCAACTACCATATGAAGCTGCAAAGCTGTTACCTACTAAAGTTGTTGTTGCAAGGCAGTAACCTATGTATCTGGCATAACCTGTGTATCTGGTATATCCTATGTATCCTACATATCTGCTATATCAGGCATAGTCTACGCATCATGTGTATTATGAATATCTAGAAGGTCCTCCTCCATATCCTCATCGTGTCAGTCCCCTCCTCCACCCCCTAGTGGATTGTATCATGGACTCACACGAGGGGATGATAAAGGTCCCTACACTGTTACCCCCATAAATGGTACTACATGTCTCTGTGCATGTGCCTCTACCAGTGGATTTGGAGCCTGCTCATCATGCTCTGCTATGATCAATATTTCCTAAGGAATAGATAATCGACGTGGAAGCCCTAACACATACCATGTTGCATAGTCTAGTGTAGTACCCAGATCTACTATCTTCACCTGTTGTACCCAAGGTTGTGAGACTACCTTTGAAAAGCTCGCAAGGGCTCAGTCCAACCTAATATGTGGTCCCATATCCAAAAAACTCTCTGTAGTGACACGCATACCACATCTCATCACCAAGAATCCCCTGGATAAGACTAAGTTGATGTTGAACTCAGTCCATCCTGTACCACTCTAAGACATGGCTCCTACTCCCAATAATAAAGTGATCTACTGCAGCCATCCCCAACTTTTCTACATCATGTGGCCACTGATATAGCATGTATGGTCGCCAAATGATCATGTGGCGTTGTAGCTCATTGATTTCTTTCCAAAAATACCTTGTGTCCCCCCTGTGGCTACGAATATCATCTCCATCAGGAATCATGCACTTTACAAGAGAGGCCTAGATGGTTGTTTCCTCATGTGTGTAGATAAGGAGCAGCAAGAAAAGTTGCTCAGGGCATATCATGATCAAGCTTGTGGTGGACATTTCTTAGCAATGGTCACCACACATAAGATCCTCAGAGGGAGATATTATTGGCCCTCCATCTTTGCAGACACTCAAGATTGGGTTTCCAAATGCAAAGCATGCCAACAATTTGTTGGAAAGCCACAACTAGCCGCATTACCACTCAGGCCTGTGGTGGTTGAAGAACCATTTCAGCAATGGGGGTTGGATTTCATTGGTGTTCTGAATCCTCATTCTAGTGCAAGGCATACTTACGTACTCACTACAACTGATTACTTCACTAAATGGGTGGAAGCCATTGCGACCAAGCAAGCTAGCTCTCAAACAATCTGTAACTTCACTAAGGAGAACATCATTGTTCGTTTTGGAATACCACAGAAAATTATTGTAGACAATGCCACCTATTTATCTTCCAAGGATCTCACAGAGTTTTGTTATGTCTTTGGAATCTCCTTGTCCCACTCTTCTGACTACTACCCATAAGGAAATGGGCAAGAAAAGTTGCTCAGGGCATATCATGATCAAGCTTGTGGTGGACATTTATCAACAATGGTCACCGCACATAAGATCCTCAGAGGGAGATATTATTGGCCCTCCATCTTTACAGACACTCAGGATTGGGTTTCCAAATGCAAAGCATGCCAACAATTTGTTGGAAAGCCATAACTAGTTGCATTACCACTCAGGCTTATGGTGATTAAAGAACCATTTCAGCAACGGGGGTTGGATTTCATTGGTGTTCTGAATCCTCATTCTAGTGTAGGGCATACTTATGTACTCACTGCAACTGATTACTTCACTAAATGGGTGGAAGCCATCCCGACCAAGCAAGCCAGCTCTGAAACAGTCTGCAACTTCATCAAGGAAAACATCATTGTTTGTTTTAGAATACCACAAAAAATTGTTGTAGACAATGCCACCTATTTCTCTTCCAAAGAGCTCACAGATTTTTTTTAAGGCTTTGGAATCTCCCTATCCCACTCTTCTGACTACTACCCACAGGGAAATGGGCAAGCTGAGTTAAGCAACAAGAACATTGTGACCATTGTTCGCAAGCTGGTAGATGAGAATCAAAGGAACTTGCACAAGAAGTTATATGATGTATTGTAGATTGAAAGGATCACTCCTATGAAAGCAATAGGTATTTCTCCTTTCCAAATGTTGTATGGAGTTGAGGCAGAGATTCCCCTCACAATTTAGATGTCACCTCTCAAGTTGCTACAAGAAATAGAAGATGGTCAATACAAAGACTCCATTGACAAGAGGATCCTCCTCCTGGAGAAGCTGGAAGAAAGCAGATGCCAAGTGGTGGATAGAATTAAATAACACCAATTAAAAGTGAATAAGATCTTTGACAAGAGGGAAAAGCCAAGAAAATTCAAGGTTGGAGACTTTGTCCTGCTGTGGGACAAGAGAAGATAACCAAAAGGCAGTGACATGGAAAGTTTGATTCATTATGGCTCGACCCATTCCAAATTCATGGAGCTTGTGGTGAGAATGTTTTTCTCCTCTCATACTTGGATGGAATGCCATTGGGATTGCCTCAAAGTGGGAAATACTTGAAACTATATCATCAGTGAAAATAGGTTATCCCCCACCTTGTACCATAGGTGATTTCGTAGGTATGTTTTTCCCTTTTCTGTTGTGTGGTTCTGGTTTAGTCTTGTTTGGTTTTTGTTGTGTGTGGTTTGGCTTGTGTGTTTCCTCCTTCTTCCATTCTTTCTCATAATTGTACATGACTCTACAAGGCCCAGTGGATAAGGCACTGGTCAACATAATATGTTTTGAAACTTGAGATTCTGGATTCTCATGTCGTGCCCTAGCCATACCCAGTTCACGCCATGTCTCCAAGCTAGAGCTAGTTGTTGTCTCCTGAAACCTGCTCTACATTTTCATGGCCAAATTCAAATTTTTTGAGCTCATGCCCTTCATTGGTGTTTAAGACAGGTTAGATATTCAAGAAATTAGCAAAATTCATGCCCTAGAACTATTTAAACCTCTGTTTTGCTCATTTTTATAAATCCTCCATTTCTTGGTCTATGCACGAAATATCCTTTTGCAACCTCCATTTTTTTATCGAAATTATTCACTTGTTCTATGGACTAGGTCGTCAAATCATTGTTGTGCCTCCATGCCTCTAGTTCGCAAAGGAAATTCAAAAATTAGACTCAAAATGATGAAGTTCTCTTCCTTTGTGTATTTTTCCCACAATCGGGAACGATGGGTGTTTCCTTCCCTGTAAAATTTTGCCTAAGCATCCTCGAGTGATACGTGGGTCTCTCTGATTGGATGCGGTTCAGTCATACTTCAAAATCCAGCGGAAGTAACCACTTGTCACAATGACGCAACTCCAAGGGCAGGGTCCAAGGGACAGTCTTCAATTAAGCGCAGGCTTTCCACGTGTCCTAGGTACAAAATGAAGGTAAAATTGACTAATTATAGAAGGCTCAATGGACGGCTCCACATGTCACTGTGACACAATTTTGAAGGTGGGGTAGAAAGTGCCATTTCCAATCAACACCAGATCACCACATGGTCGGAGTCATTGGAGAGGCAAAGCTCACCATTGAAAAGTCCAAGCGGACGAGTGGGCCATCGGGGGAATTTGAGATTTTGAGCCTCTTTGTAAAAAAGGCAAAAAGTTAAAAAGTAACCCGCAGCCCCGATCAGGTTATCAGGGAAAAATTCAAATCTTGAGTCCGCAAGGAAGAAGTCAAAGCTTGAGCCCGCAAGGAAAAAGTCAAAGGTGAAGCCCGCGGGGAAAAAGTTAAAGTGGACGAGCGGGCCATCGGGGCACTTTTGGAAACTTAACCAAATTTCCAAAAGTGAGGTAAAAGTTCTAGAATGCTCCGCTAAGGTCTTGGGCCCGCTGTTGAAAAGTCAAAGTGGAAGAGCAAGATGGCGGAGGAAATTGCATTTTTGAGCCTTTTTCCAAAAAAGGTTAAAATGTTGAGAAAAGGGCCATGATCCCATTTCCGATAAGAACATGCCACGTGTCTAAGTTGAAAAGTCAAAGCGAAAGAGTGGGTCGGCGGAGGAAATTGAGTTTTTGAGCCTTTTTCCAAAAAAGGTTAAAATGTTGAGAAAAGGGTCGTGATCCCATTTCCAATAAGAATGTGCCACGTGTCTAAGTTGAAAAGTCAAAGCGGGGGCCATGGGCCAATTTGTTCCAAATTGCCAAATCTCACGAAAAATCACAAAATGTGAAAGGCTTCCCCCGTAACAGCTCCAATCCCTTCCTGCCACGTGGACGGCCCAATTTCAGAGTTAGAGGAGCAAATCAAATGGTCTATATTTAAATTGGCAAATCGAATATAACATTTGCTTTGCAAGATCTAGTTTTAACCCGCCTTGAGCGTTTTCTTCACAATGAAGGAATTTGAAGAGGCATAAATGATTTGTAAAGTTGTAACCGTTTTGGCAAAGGATATAATGGCTCCTCGGAGCCATTCCAAAGGGTTGGCAGTTGATTTTGAAAAAGACCAGAGTGCTCTGTACCTGGAAAAGACATAAAAAATGCCATATTTCTTCTATCTTCTCTTCTCTCTCGAATTTCTTCCATTCTCAAGTTATGTACAAACTCTGCTCGAGCTTCAATAATAAAAGAAGGAATTTTTTGCCTCTTTGATTGAGGGATTGATTGGTACTTTACAACCAATGAATTTCATTCGGTCTCATAGCTTCTCCTTCGGATTTGTTTTTCTTCTAATTCTAAATGCATGTGAATGAAATTTCTAATTGGTGTGTGTGGGCATCTGATATTCTACTCGCAACATTAGTTTCTCCTACCTCCATTCTCACTCCCTTTCCCCTTCTCAGACAAAGTTCTTCTCTAGTGAGAAATTGCTAGTTTTACCACAGGGTTAGTGGAGTGCCCCTATTGGATCTCTAGTCGAAAGGCCACCATTAAAATCCCCTTTTTCACACATGCACATATGGAAGATGCACCGTTCAAGTAGAGGGACTTAGATTCCCATAACGTTGGCTTGAAACCCACCAATTTGTCCACAAGACAAATTTTCTTGCCAACAATTTTTGGTGCCCATCGTGGAGTAGATTTTGCAGCATCTGCACCTAAAAATGACCTCAAGGTCATAAAATACAAAAAATATTCTAGAAGAAAAGTTTCTGGAGATTGAATAATCACACAAACTACATGGATGTAAATCATGGCTATTCTGGGAAATCCTCCTGTTGGGAGACCTAATTTACTCTTTCACATCCAAGAAGATATTATTTCTTATCTGAGAGAAGCTATTTGGCATAATAGACAAAGTGTCAATCGATACTTCATTGCCATAAGGATTTGGACCTGGAAGAGGAACGTGTTGTTGAATTGGAAAGGTAGAGACAAAGTCCAGCACCCCAGAGAAGAGCATAAACTTTCAAGTTGGCTGATAGAAGATACACCCGGCAACTGAGGCAAGGAGGACAAATTGATCCCACATTTGAAGAGCTTGAAAGAGAGGCAGTTGTTGAAGAAGAGATAAGGGCTGAACTTGAAGAAATAGAAAGACTCAAATTGAAGCAGAAGAAAGAGCAGCAGCAGAAGCAACCTTAACAAGACTGGAGGATAGAAACAGGAATAGAATGGGTGATCATGAGCATGAGAACACGTAGGCCTAACGTACCATGTGGAAGAAATATTGGTCCACTTGCTCTTCCACAACCACTTCATGAGCTCCCAAGAGGCTCAAGAAAGAACTTCCCAAAATTCAAGGGGGATGGTTCTCAACTCCCCGAAGAACATGTTGCAGCATTCATCACTGCTTGTGGAGTGTTGGGAGTTGAAGATGAAGATGTTTCAGATAGGCTCTTTGTGGAGTCACTCCAACAAAGAGCTTCTGAATGGTTCTACATATTACCCCCAAGATCTGTCACATGCTGGGAAGATATAAGAAGTGCATTTGAACATAGGTTCAAGAGCACTGAAGATTTTCAGGATCTGCTGGTCCAATTGGTTCAGATGAAGAAGGAGACCTCTAAATCAATGAGAGATTTTGTAGCAAGGTATACTAGGTTGACAAGAAGGATCCCAGAAGATGTTGTCCCACCTGAAAACAACTTGAAAAGATTCTTCATCAGTGCTTTGCCATCAGAATTTGGTTTCTTCCTCATAAGAGCCCAACCAAGAACATTGAGGGAAGTTCAAGACTTTGCAGTTGAGACTGATGATGATCTAATTCTTTCTGGCAAAGTGAAAGGACCAAATGGGAAGCAAAAAGGTCAGGGTTCAAATTCAGTCACCACTGATCCAATGTTCCAAAAAATGGCAAATGACCTAGTTGCTTTGAAGAAGCAGTTGTCACAAATCAAAATGAGGAATGCTCCAAGGAGACCAAATCCTCCTGATAGACCAAGAATTGTTCCACCTCCTCATAGGCTTGATCTTGAAGCACCACCAGTTAATGCCATCTATGACACTAGGGAATCGGAAGAAGGAACAAACATTGAGGAAACTAAAGAAGAAAGCATGGATGACTATGAAAACTATCTTGAAATTGAAGAGGTTTGCATGCACAATGGCCTAATTGAATACATTGATGATGAGGAGGAGGGTGATGAAGAAGATCCAAGTTTTTCATGTGCTATTTTCACTCGTGCACAATCCAAGAATGTTGTTTCAGCCTCAGCAGTTGCAACTGGGAGTAGGAAGAACAAAGAAGATAGCTCTTCAAAGCCTCCACTAAACAAGATCATCAGCAAGGGATCACCATTACCACCCTTCGTAGAATCAGTTAGAGAGAAACCAGATTCACCAGTTGTCAAGGATCACACTACTGTGCCAAGTAAGTTATCGGATTCCTCTCCCAACTCAAAAGTTGTTAAGAGCAACTCTCTTCTAAATGTTGGTTCTGCAAGAACATCTAAATTTCAATCAAAGGCGACACCCCCACCTCCTTCTAAGTCAGTTGCTACATTTGAAAAGGAGAACCCAACACCAAAAGTAATGACGCATCTGCCATAACTCCATTTGACTTTGTAGAGCATGGTAGAAAACCCAAAGTCCAGCTCTCTGAAATTGAATACCTACAAACACATCATGTACAATTTGACAGATTCATCAAGGCAGTCTGGGGTGTAACTCTACATCCCCAATCTCTAATTCTAATTCTAAAGGCTTACTTCCCACACCATCCACACCATTTTCTCAAAACATGCTAGCCCTCAGTGCCTCCACCACCAACATAGTTGAGCCTTTTTACCTGTCACTTCTCATTAAAGGTTTCCAATTGAACAATTGCATTATAGAATCTGGAGCCTCAGATAATGTGATGCTAGTAAAAGTTGCAAATGCTCTTGGCCTCACTTTGACCTGGGTAAATGGCACATGATACTCAATGGAATCCAAACAAGTTCCATTGGTAGGAAGGATTAAAGATGCTCAGGTTGCACTAGCTGATTACCCTGATAAGAAGATACTCTTGACCATTTTGGTCGCAGACATCCTAGCATCTTTTGGTATGTTGTTGAGTAGAAGTTTTTGTATAGATCTAGCTGGAGAAATAAAAATGGATTGGTCATCTACAACTATCCCAGTGAAAGGAGAAATGAAGAAGCTACTGCCAGTTAGAAAAATGAAGTTCATAGTAAGGAAGAATGATGATCCAAGAGCTGATATCCTTTTGCAAAATTGTGGGCTAGGAAACTACTTCCTCACATTAGAAAAAGAGGAGAACTCACCACTTCTCATGGAGGAAGAAGAAGACCGAATCTGGACAATGGAGTTTGATGGCAGTCATTCCAGAGCAGGTTCGGGAGCTAGTGTAGTATTATACTCTCCCTCCAATGAGGTATATCCTTTTGCCTACAAGCTGCAATTCAATAATACAAATAATATAGTAGAGTATGAAGCATTACTCTTAGGCATGAATACAACAAAGGACATGGGAATCCAGAAGCTGAGATGTAAAGGTGATATAGAGATTGTGGTGAAGTAGGTCTGCCAGCAATATCAGGTGAAAAACCCCAGACTCGGGCACTATAGAAATAGAGTGTGGGACTACATTGAATCCTTTGATGCATTCTCCATTGAAGCTATCCCTAGGGAGCAGAATGAAAAGGCTAATTCTCTAGCAGTGTCAGCTTCCTTAGTGACACCTCATCCTTCTTTTGGCAAGGATAAAGTGACCATTGAGATGGTGTTCAGACCCAGCGTACCAGACAATGCAAATTATTGGCAGGTCTTCAATGATGCCAATCAGATCCTAACCTTCTTAGAACAAAGGGATAAATTCAATAACCTTTTCTTTGAAGGAAGTGAAAACCCACACCGTGAATCAGTCCCCAAAGAAGAGAAGGAAGGAATTGAGGGAATTGATGAAGAGGGAGTAATCAAACTGAAAGGAAACAAAATCCCTAAAGGCCTAGTTTCTTTGGAAGACCTCTTTGACAAGCATGACAGGTTCATCCAAGAAAAAGAAAAATAGTCCTCTCGGTGTCCATCTGATTTTGATCAAGAAAACATTGGTACTTCCGAAGATCCAAGGATGATCAACATTGGTAAATGCTACTCACCAGAAGAAAAGAGAAAGTTTGTTGCTCTGCTAAAAAGTACTCAGATGTCCTGGCCTATTCCTATCATGAACTCAAATATTTTCAGCCAAAGGAAATGCATCACTCCATTCCTTTGAAGCAAGGAGCTAAGCCCTTCAGGAAAAAATAAAGGCCCTACAATCCAAATATTGTCGATGTTATCAAAGAAGAGGTGACAAAGATCCTCAATGCTAGAATCATCTTCCCCATCCACCATTCAACATGGGTGGCTAACATTGTGCCAGTAAGGAAGAAGAATGGGGAAATAAGGATTTGTGTAGACTTCTGAAATCTGAATCAGGCACCTCTCAAGGACTACTACCCTCTTCCAATCATGGATCATATTTTGCAAGCAGTCATTGGATCTAAAATGATCTCTTTGCTTGATGGATTCTTAGGGTACAACCAAATCAAGGTGGCAGAAGAAGATTGCAATAAAACAGCCTTCACAACATCTTAGGGCACTTTTGCCTACAACAGAATGCCTTTTGGCTTGATCAATGTTGGAGCCACTTTCCAGAGAGTAATGGACTTGGCCTTCAAAGATTTGAAACATTACATTGTCATTTACCTTTATGACCTCATGGTTTTTTCAAAGAGGAGGGGAGATCATATCAGTCATTTGGAGCAAGTCCTTACAAGGTGTAGGAAACATGGCATTTCTCTAAATCCAAAGAAGTGCATTTTTGGGGTCATATAATGTAAGTTGTTGAGACACATTGTGAACAAACATGGAGCACACATTGATCCTGAGAGGGTCAAAGCTATCCAAGCACTAGCCTTACCAACCAACAAGAAGGGAGTTCACTCATTCTTTGGAAAGGTAAACTTCCTTCGTCGTTTTGTGCCTGAGTTTTCTAAAATGACTAAGCATATAACTTCCATGATGAAGCCTCAAGCAAGTTTCAAGTGGAATAAGGAAGGAAAAACATCATTTGAGGAGATTAAGAAAGCCATTTCCAAATCTCCAACTCTTGTATCTCCAGATTTCAACAAGGAGTTCATCATGTATTGCTATGCATCAGAACATACACTCTTTGTTGTCCTTGTCCAGAAAAATGATGAAGGTTTGGAAGCACCCATTGCTTTCATGAGCTGCCCTTTGAAAAATCATGAGCTAAAGTACAGCCAATTGGAGAAACATGCCTATGTAGTGGTCAAAGTTGTTAAAAGTTTTTTATTCTACATTCTCAATTCCCATACAATGGCAATGGTCCATGGAAGTACAATCAAGTCCATTTTGACTCAACAAAATCCTAGGGCTAAGAGAGGAAGTTGGATTGCAAAGACCCAAGAGTATGACTTGGAGATTATACCCTCTAACCTGGTAAGAGGAAATGGTTTGTGCAAGTTGATTGCTAAAGATGAAGCTCTGAAAGCTCAGTAGGGAGAAAAATATGGTGTTTGCTCGACCTATTCAGGAGATAGTCCACAGGCGCTCTTTGTCACCACTACTGATAAGTGGTATGCTAACATTGCTTATTACCTCGCTTATGGAGAATGCCCTCCTCATCTTGATTACAAATAAAGAAGGACACTCAAACTAAAGGCAGCCAAGTTTATGATTTGGAATCATGCACTTTACAAGAGAGGCCTAAATGGTTGTTTCCTCATGTGTGTAGATAAGTATCAGCAAGAAAAGTTTCTCATGGCATATCATGATCAAGCTTGTGGTGGACATTTCTTAGCAATGGTCACCGCACATAAGATCCTCAGAGGGAGATATTATTGGCCCTCCATCTTCGTAGACACTCAGGATTGGGTTTCCAAATGCAAAGCATGCCAACAATTTTTTGGAAAGCCACAACTAGCTACATTGCCACTTAGGCCTGTGGTGATTGAAGAACCATTTCAGCAATGGGGGTTGGATTTCATTGGTGTTCTGAATCCTCATTCTAGTGCAAGGCATACTTATGTACTCACTGCAACTGATTACTTCACTAAATGAGTGGAAGCCATCGTGACCAAGCAAGCTAGCTCTCAAGCAATATGCAACTTCATTAAGGATAACATCATTGTTTGTTTTGGAATACCACAGAAAATTGTTGTAGACAATGCCACCTATTTCTCTTCCAAGGAGCTCACAGAGTTTTTTTATGTATTTGGAATCTCCCTGTCCCACTCTTCTAACTACTACACACAAGGAAATGGGCAAGCTGAGTCAAGCAACAAGAACATTGTGACCATTGTTCGCAAGCAGGTAGATGAGAATCAAAGGAACTGGCACAAGAAGTTATATGATGCATTATGGGCCGATAGGATCACTCCTAAGAAGGAAATAGGTATATCACCTTTCCAAATGTTGTATGGAGTTGAGGTAGAGATTCCCCTCACAATTGAGATGCCAGCTCTCAAGTTGTTGTTGATGCAAAATCGCCGCACCCCCTGGATGCTGATTAGATTTCTAGTTTGATCATTCGAAGCATCCAGTGTGATTGCACAACATTGAATCCTCTCTCCAAGTGTGGGACTTGCAAATATGAGAAAGGAATATCCAGAGAAGGCTGGTTCCTACCCCTAAACTACCTGCCACAAGCTATTCCAGTGCAGGCAAGCTAATATAATCCTAATCTAACCACCAAGGAGATAGGGAGAGAGAGAAGAGAAAAAGAACAAAAAAGCCTACACTAGAATGGTGATACACGAGAGAAGGAGAATGTTGAACATCTATCAAAACTGCCATGGAACAAGGAGAGGTGAGCAATGGGAAGGATGGACAGATGCATCACAAACCCAAGGATAGATTTCACACAGAAAATGTCCCAAAACTCCATGAACACAGCTCCAGACCTGTAATGAACATTAGAACATGCACAAATACCTGCAATGAAGAGAGGCAAGAAGAGAACAAGTAAAAGAACGAGTAGGGATGGACATATGCATCACAAAACATGTTTTTTTTGTTGCTCCAGAAGTTTGCACAGAACATCATTTCAATAGTAAAAGGCAAAAACGCCATTACAGAGCAGGGGAGGAGGTTCGAACTCCATTTTCAACCCTGGAGAAGAAAAGAAGGGAGCGGCAGAGCTGAAAAGATCAACCCCTGAAAGAAGCCCCCTCCTTACAATTTATAGGAAGAATGAGAGAGGGAGAAGAGAGGAATTCAAAATCTACCCCAACCACCTCTAGATTGTATTTAATTTATCTCACTATGGTGGTAGGTGAGAACCCCAACAAACTCAAAATATGGTGAACTGTATTTTGCATTTTTAAGAACTTGTTCCCACCTAATTAAATATATCTAGTCGTAGTTAGATAGAGGACCTCGTAAGCTTTCTGAAAAGTCTAACCTTGCATGAATCCGAGCTCCCAGTCAAAAGTTATGGCCATCTGAATATCTGCGCCAGGGTCTGCTTCTTATCAGTGCTCAGAATGTTGCGCCTCCTGAAGGTGCGCCATAGGCGCATCCGTATCTTTCGTCATACCTCTTACGTGCGCCAAGGGCGCACCAATTCTGTCATGTCGACACTCCGTGTCGTGCGCCACCTTGTGCACCAAGGCTCGATTTCCTCTGTGTCGAAACTCTGTGTCGTGCGCCCACTTCTGTGCGCCTTGGGCGCACCATTTCTCTCTGTCGACACTCCGTGTCGTGCGCCCACTTCTGTGTGCCTTGGGCATACCATTTCTCTTTTTCGACACTCCGTGTCGTGTGCCCACTTCTGTGCACCTTGGGCACACCATTTCTCTATGTCGACACTCCATGTCGTGCACCCATTCTATGCGCCAAGGCGCATGTGAGCTTTCTTTGATTTCGACATTCTCCTGCTGTCGTGTGCCACTACCCGTGCGCCAAGGGGAAAACTATATACATGTCGACACTTCAAGAAAAATGTGCCACTTACTTTCACCTAGTGGCGCATCCGGTACATGTCCATATTCCTTATTCATGCGCCCTTTGCATGTCAGGGATCTCCTCCATCTTCTATGATATCAATATATTCTCATTGGCTTTGAAAAAACAAATAAAGTACCCCGGGGTGGAGATTTTATTTTCATAAACATTTTACCCAAACATAAGCATGAAATTCAGAAGTATTGTCAGATAGAACTAGTTTTCCATCTAAATTAGCTTGATTTTTCTTTTTACGGGAAGCTATGATAGACTCTATATGGGATTCAATAGTGGTGGATGAGGAATTAAATTAATACCAATTGAAAGTGAATAAGATCTTCTCATCTTAGAGGGCATATGTTTGTGAATTCAATGTCTGGAGACATTGTTCCCATTGTAGTGACAATTGAGTAACAAAATAAAAACAATCTAGCACAGTGAAATAGAATCCGTGAGTTCTTAATATTAAGAACATCTTACAAATTCACCCGAGAACCTGTGCATGAAGGATGTTCTTAAGAAGGCAAACTTACCGATGGCTCTACCCATTTGACATTGACAGCTAAGTGGGTGAGTATGCTTGATATCAAATCATATTTTCCTAGAGTGAAATTTTGAGGGTGTAAATATCACTTAGTATACTTAGGTGATTTCGAAGTTAAATGTTTTTCTTTATCTGTTGTAAAGAATAATTCATGGTACAGTAAAGTTTAGAAATATTTTATGTGAGGTTTGAAATTCTGTATTTCCTCCTTCTGTTAATTATTTCTCATAATTTTACATGACTCTGCAAGGCCTAATGGATAAGGCATTGGTCAACGTAATATGTTTTGAAACTTGAGATTCTGGATTCTCATGTCGTGCCCTAGCCATACCCAGTACACGCCATGTCTCCAAGCTAGAGCGAGTTGTTGTCTCCTTAAAACTGTTGTGCGTTTTCATGGCCAAATTCAAATTTTTTGAGCTCATGCCCTTCGTTGGTGTTTAAGCCAAGTTAGAGATTCAAGAAATTAGCAAAATTCATGCCCTAGAGTTAGTTTAAACCTCTGTTTTGCTCCGTTTTTAGAAATCCTCCATTTCCTGATCTGTGCACGGAATATCCTTTTACAACCTCCATTTTTGATCGAAATTGTTCACTTGTTCTATGGTAGTTATAGTTGTCAAATCATTTTTGTGCCTCCATGCCTCTGGTTCATGAAAGAAATTCAAAAATTGGACTCAAAATGACAAAGTTCTCTTACTCTATGTATTTTTTCCCACAAGTCGGGAACGATGGACATTTCCTTCCCCATAAAATTTTGCCTTAGCATCCCCGAGTGATACCGTGGGTCTCTTTGATTGGATGCAGTTTGGTCCTTACTTCAAAATCCAGCAGAAGCAGCCACTTGTTCCAACGACGTAACTCCAAGGGAAGGGTCCAAGACAATCTTCAATTAAGTGCAGTCTTTCCACGTGTCCCAGGTATAAAATGAACAGTAAAATCAGCTAAGTATAGAAGACTCGGCGGACGGCTCCATTTGTCACAATAGCGTAATTTCAAAGGTGGGGTAGAAAGGGCCATTTCCAATCAGTGCTAGATTTCCATGTGGTCATAGAGTCATTGGAGAGGCAAAGCCCACCGTTGAAAAGTCAAAGCAGACGAGTGGGCCATCGGGGGAATTTGAGATTTTGAGCCTCTTTGTAATAAAAGGAAAAAAGTTAAAAAGTAACCTGTAGCCCCAATCAAGCTATCAGGGAAAAAGTCAAGTTCTTGAGCCCCAGGGAAAAAATCAAAGCTTGAGCCCAAAGGGAAAAAGTCAAAGGTGAAGCCTACCAGGAAAAAGTCAAAGCGGATGAGCTGGCCATCAGGGCACTTTTGGAAATTTAACCAAATTTCCAAAAGCAAGGTAAAAGTTCTAGAATGCTCCGAGGCTCCGCCAAGGTCTTAGGCCCGCCGTTGAAAAGTCAAAGCAAAAGAGTAGGGCCGGTGGAGGAAATTAAGTTTTTGAGCCTTTTTCCAAAAAAGGTTAAAATGTTGAGAAAAGGGCCGCAATCCCATTTCCAATAAGAACGTGCCACGTGTCTAAGTTGAAAAGTCAAAGATGAAAGAGTGGGCCGGTGGAGGAAATTGAGTTTTTGAGCCTTTTCCAAAAAAGGTTAAAATGTTGAGAAAAGGGCCATGATCCCATTTCCAATAAGAACGTGCCATGTGTCTAAGTTGAAAAGTCAAAGCGAGGCCGCAGGCCAATTTGTTCCAAATTGCCAAATCTCATGAAAAATCACAAAATGCGAAAGGCTTCCACCTTAACTGCTCTAATCCCTTCCTGCCACGTGGATGGCCCAATTTCAGAGTTAGAGGAGCAAATCAAATGGTCTATATTTAAACTGGTAAATCGAATATAACAGTTGCTTTGTAAGATCTGGTTTTTAACCCACCTTGAGTGTTTTCTTCGCAATTAAGGAATTTGAAGAGGTGTAAATGATTTGTAAAGTTGTAACCATTTTGGCAAAGGATATAATAGCTCCTTGGAGCCATTCCAAAGGGTTGGGGGTTAATTTTGAAAAATACCAGAGTGCTCTATACCTCGAAAAGACAGAAAAAATGCCATATTTCTTCTCTTGAATTTCTTCCATTCTCAAGTTATGTGCAAACTTTGCTCAAGCTTCAATAATAAAAGAAGGAATTGTTTGCCTCTTTGATTGAGGGATTGATTGGTATTTTGCGACCAATGAATTTCATTCGTTTCTTGTAGCTTCTCCTGTGGATTTGTTTTTCTTCTAATTCTAAATGCATGTGAATGAAATTTCTAATTAATGTGTGTGGGCATATGATATTCTACTCACAACATTAGTTTCTCCTACCTCCATTCTCACTCCCTTTCCCCTTCTCAGACAAAGTTCTTCTCTAGTGAGAAATTGCTAGCTTTGCCACATGGTCAGTGGAGTGCCCCTGTTGGATCTTTGGTCGAAAGGCCACCATTGAAATCCACTTTTTCATGCATGCACATACAAAAGCTACACCGTTCAAGTAGAGGGACTTAGATTCCCATAGCATTGGCTTGAAACCCACCAATTTGTCCACAAGACAAATTTTCTCACCAAAACTCTATTAGGTTAGTTGGCTTACTTTCTCGTATTACATTGCATAATATATATTGCTTGGAGCTAAATATCATTTTACTTTCTCGTATTGCATTGCAAATAATGTATGTTGCATGGAGTTACGTATTACTTAATAGTAAACAATTATTAGTAATCTCTAATGTTATCTTACACTTTTGTTTATTTTCAATAAAGGCCAATGATGTACATCTAGGGGTGAAATGATATAAATCAGTTACTTATGGAAAGGCTTTGGATGCAAAGGTTGGGAAACTTTTCCTATATTTCTCCATTAATCATTTCTTCTCCATTATCATTTATTACCATTACTAATTTTTCTTCCAAATCAACTGGGGCAATAAACAACCAAGTTTATCCCTATCCTTATTTCTTCTCAATACCGAAGGGTTTTGTGTCTATTCTGACCCATTTTCTTAATATCCATTTCAAATCATATTTTCGATCGTCGATTGACTTCTTCTATCACCCCTTTGACACTCGAGGGGGCATCCTTCATTGTTGCTAATTTTTCTTCAAAAATTTGTCTGTTTACGCTTTTCTATTATGTTTTAAGTGAAGTCACTAACTTCACCTCAAACAGGGGCAAATGTAGACACCTAAATTCTGCTTTTGCAATCTTATTGCCAAAACGCACACAAATCACTCTGATTCTTCCCAATTCCATTATAATTAGTTATCGTTCCACTAATTAACTAATGTTTCTTGCCAATTTAGCCAATTAACACCACGCTGTTGATTATGTAACCCCTTTCACATTCAGGATGCCACTTTATGGCAAATGGTAAGCCTGAAATCCTCTTCAAAATAAACAACTAACGATTATAGGCTAAGTAAGCCTATTTTGCCCTTGATTTGGTCAATATACCTTAGTATTGACTCAAACCCCTCTTCCAACCACTCAAAATCACCCCATTCACCTCTACAACATCTTAACAAGCTTCAAAAGCTTATTCTAGCCTCTTAGTTGACCCTAAGCGGTTGATTAAGGCTCCACACCTCTTAATCACTTGGTAATTCACTAATTGTGATTAGCAAGACCTAATCATGATTAATAATTCTAATCTAATTTGGGGCTTTTAGTCCCACATGCACAAAAATACAAGTTTCTACCAAAATCAAAACTATAAAAAGGGCGCACCTCATTCCTTTATACTTTACACCATGCTTTGATTTGCATCTTATATAATAAATATGATTTATAGCCAAGTTCAATCCTTGCCTAAAACCTTCAATGGGGTTAGTAGATGGATATCCAAAATGACCAAGTAGTCATTTGGAGAGGCCATTTCACCTTGTTTGGAGTAACAACCATAACCATTTGATTGCCCTCTTAGGTCTATTTAGGCTCATGTTAGGTAATTCAAGCATATTAGTAGGCATGTTTAGTTAGATTTTATATTATTTTCATACTAGTTAAGCATTCTTATAAGCTTCTATCTTAATGTTACATTCTTAGACTTAGAACCTTGGCTAGATGGATGATAATGGTGTTAGCTTTCCTCGTTTAGTCATGTAATTTGCGTTGTAAAGTTTAGTGTGCTTTCAATGGTTCTCTTGTTTTAATTTCATAATTAACCCCAAAAAGGTCAACCTCTAAAAATATAAGAAGCTCAAACGGCTAGAAAGTGCCCAAAAAGTGAGAGGCGAGTACAAAGAGGAACAGGGCGCCTAGGGTGCCCCAATCAGAAATAGGGAAAACACAGTATGAAAATACAGATCAGGCAAGTATGGGTATAAGATCTAAAATAACTACAGAAAGTAATGCAGAATGGCCAAAGACATGGGTTAATTATTACTCTTTTCACTTAAGAACCATATAAATAGTGGTATGATGTCATGACTAAATAATGACTTAAAGTGCGTGATTTTGTGTCTACAAGTGACATCACCATTATCCAACAAAATAAAATGGCTTGGTTTCCAAATGAGCACTACATATAAATTTTTTGTTATCAATTGGGGAACGTATAATACATTTTCGAGTTTGAACTCTTTAAGCCTTGAACACTTGACTTGGATTGTACCTTTTCCCTCTAGTTGAAAACTTGATTTGTTTGCGAGGTATACTAGACAACAACACATAGCCTCTAATATAAATGATCCTTATGCCAATAAGGGTGACGCCACTAATCAGAGTGGCCCTTTTATGGATGTGATGGTTGATTTATTGTGGAATGAGTATGTTAGTATGATTTAAAGTGAGGGTTTTAGAAGGTCCCACAACCTTTTACAAAAATCCCAACTGGCTAAATAGAGCGATGAAAATTACATTAGTGATACCCGTGAGAATTCCAAAAAAAACCGAACAACCGAACAAAATGGAACAAACGAAACAAAAGCATAGCAAAAGTACAAAAGATCATAGGAGCTTCTTCAGCTCTTTAACAAGTATTCTTAGCGTGGATGGAACCAGACTCTTCGGCCAACAGATCAGCAAGGGTGATCAGTTCAGAGCAGTCTTTGATAATAGCAGTCCTGGTATTGTCAGTATAAGCTTCCCAAGCCTTCAGGACAGTGAAAGATCTCTGGAGTTTAGCCAGGATAGAAGACACCAGATCCACTTGGCTATCCTCAGGCTGAGTATTATCATCAGTAGTAATTACATCATTAGCCCTCGAGTTTACTCCCAGCCTGGGTATCTTCCACTTTAGGATGAGCTTCAGTTAGCATATCATGGTGAATAATCTCACTATCGACCATTTTAACTTCATCAGTCCCCGGCTGAACAGTCTGCCCCTCAACGAGCAGCTCCTCTTCCATGTCCACAGGTCCAGAATCAGGGGAGTCCAGATACAATGTAGCTAACCCCAACAGAGCTTCTGAGAGAAGGAGATCTGAGCTAGAAACCGGGGAGGTAACAGGAACCAGAGGATCAATAACAGGGAAGTCGAGACATGGCTGACCTGGAGAAAGTGGTGGGGAGATGGTGACATCAGTAGAAACAACACCTTCGAAGGAAGAACCCACAATGGCAACCTCAGAATCAGAATCAGATAAAACTTGCAGACTGTGACGACGTTGACAGGAGGTGGGGTGGGAAGCGGGGGAAGGAAGAGGAGATGAGGTGGGGGTGTGGCGGAACTTTCCAGATTTAACAGGAAAATGAACAAGCTCCATAGGGGAAGTGACATATTGAAAGAGGAGATAGAGAAGGCATTGATGGAGAATGGGGCCTTCTCCCTCCTGGGCCAGATTGATTGAGTGTTCCAAAGACTGGTATAAAAAGGCAGAAAGATTGATTCTTTTGCCCCAACGCAGGTGGGAAAGGATGAAAAGATGGGGCCCGAAAACCAGCCTGTAGCATCCGTCGATTGTAAAGTATCTCATAATAACTTCGGCCACTCTGTTCCATGGGGGATGCAGGGACTCCCGCACATAGCCCGAGAGATATTTGGTGGATTTTTGCCCTTGTTGATGAAGTCCTGGAGCTCCACTTTTAAAGACCTCTTGAAGTAAACCGCCCCAGAAGCCGACAAGCCAGTCACCGAGGCTATGGCGTTGGTAGAAATGGTGAAGAAGGTGTTACCAATTTGAACCCTACCCCTCGACTAGGTAGCCAAGACCCCATAAGAGACAGTAGCCGAATAACCCGAAATTATTTCCAAGAAAGTAGTGATGCCATTGTCTTTTAAAATATTCCAAACTTCTTCATCATCCTGCAATTCAGCACAAGAGACTGGTTTGATTCTTTTAAGCTGACCACCCATGTTAATAATCCAGTGGCAATATACACAAAGGTGAGATGCCTCGAATTGAATTTAAATAGCTCGTTTAATTTGTGTGAGGCTTCCACGTCAAGTGTCCACCTGTCCTTGTCATGATTACGATGTGAAAAGGCACATTTTGAAATCAAGATCCACCCGAGTGGTATAACTCTCACCGTACGTGCCAAGGTCCTTTGAGTGTTGCATCATCATAATGGGGTAATTATGTCCACCGCCATCGTAAGGAGTGGAATCCTTATTGTTGATTCTGCTGACATCAGGAGCAACATAAAACCACCACAGGAAATTAACTAGAAAAAGAACAGTCATTATGAATAATTTGAAGGAGGTCATCAGGAAAATTTCCTAACCAAGTTTGTTGATTGTCAAGGAGGACACCAATATTAGCCATGCAATCCGCCACCCTATTTCCCTCCCTGTAAACATGTTGGAACCGGATTTTCTGAAAGTTACTTTGAAGGATGCGAATGTCAGCAATAATATTCTTGATAGTCCATTGGCCTGGGTCTTCCGAATTTAGGAGATTTATTATATTGAGAGAATCGCTTTCAATAATTAAAGGGCCATTTCCAATTTGTAGAGTAAGTTCAAGCCCCTTAAGAATCGCTAAAGCTTCAGCGCGGTGATTGGTCCCAACACAAAAATTTGCAGCCGTAGCTGCCAGAGGGGCCCCCTATTATTACAGAGAATCGCACCCCCACCAGACTTCCCAGGATTTCCTTTAGAGGCACCATCCGTGTTTAGCTTAATCCATCCAGGGGGGAGGGAGCCAACGAACTTCAGAGCGAGCCAAGGCTGAGGGTTTAGCCTTAAGTTGAATCACAATCTGCTGACACCACTCCTTGTTGTCACAAAACTGAGATTTTTTGTTGATATTTCTTCCAGAGGCAACTGTTAAGATTATCTTGGAAGAGTATAGCAATACAATTGGCAACTTGCGTAGGGTCCATGCTTTTCTCTTTGAAGATTCTCTTGTTTCTTTCCTTCCATATACCCCAAAGGCCATGCGGAAGGATAAGCTTCCAAGCGAGAGAGAGGGCCGGGTGCGAAAAGGGGGAACACCATTGATTGAGGGCATCTTGAAGGGATTCGGGGAAAATCCAAACTACTCCCAAATGAGTCAGGAACCAATTCCAGATATCTTGGGAGAAAGGACAGTGAAGAAGGAGATGGGAGGACTCCAAAGCTTTACAACAGAGAACACAACGAGTAGGAAGAGAGAAGCCTCTTCTTTTTAGGTTTTCCCCCGACAGGAAAGCATTCTTGAATGAGAGCCAGGAAAAAAATATCATTTTAGGAATAATTTCTTTGGGCCAAATGTTGCTGAGAGGAGGGCCAGAGCTGGTCTGAGGCTTGGAATCATAGGCATCTTTAACAGTAAATGAACCAGAAGAGGAGAGGGGCCAAATACGATCATCAACAGGTAAAGAGAAAGGTATATAATGTGAGGAGAGGGTTGTTCTCAACTGTTTCAAACATTGACTTTGAGCTTCACTGATACCCGTCCAGTCTGGAATATACCAAGAGGGAATTGAATTCGTCAATCTCCAGTAACCATTAACTTTCTTGCCATGACGATTAATGAGGGGTCTTTTGATAGCATCCCAAATAGGGTCTAGGCATAGAGGTTTTTCTCCAATCCACCAATCCGACCAGAATTCAATTTGTCTTCCATTTCCCATCCTCCATTTGGTGCCAGCACGCAAGAGAGGGAGAGAGCTAATGACCGAGTTCCAGATGGCAGAACCATGTGGAGGAGAGGAGAGAAGGAAATCTCCTGAGTGAGTCAAATATTTGGCTCTTAAAAGTTGCACCCAGTGTGAGTTTCCATAAGCCACTTCCCAGCCAATCTTAGCCAGCAGGGCTTCATTCATATCAGCTATGTGTCTAATCCCAAGACCTCCCAGTTTGGTCGGCTTACAAACTTCATTCCAAGAGACAAGGTGGATCCTCTTCTTATCTTCTGCACCCGACCAGAGGAATCTTTTTTGAATCCTCTCAATAGCATTAATCACTGAAGAGGGCATTTTGAGTAATGACATGAAATAAATTGGCAAACTTTGTAATGTAGCTTTAACCAATTGAAGTTTGCCTGCCTGACTTAGAAGAGCTCCCTTCCAAGAAGCCAACTTTTTCTGGTATCTTTCAATGACCGGGTTCCATAGACTTTTAATTTGCTTGCCCTTGAAAAGAGGAATGCCCAGATAAGAGGAAGGTAAGTCCACAATTTTGCAACCAAAGATATCAACAATCCTCCTTTGAGTTTGAGGAGAGGTGTTTAAAAAGGATATGTTGCTTTTAGTGAAGTTAATCATTTGCTGAGAGGCAGATTGATAATTTTCTAATATTTCTTTAAGAGCTCTTGCCTCGATCACTGAAGCAACACTCAAGAGAAGGGTGTTGTCTGCAAACTGGTTGTGAGTAGCAGCAGGGGAGCGAGTGGTGATTTTGATACCAGATATAGCAGCTCTGTCTCTTGGCTGCCTCTAAAGCTCTGTTGAGGGTGTCTGCCATTAACAAAAAGAGGAAGGGTGACAGAGGGTCTCCTTGCCTTATACCTCTGTTGTTTTTGAAGAAGCCAGTCGAGATGCCATTTATGAGGATAGAAAAACAAGGGGTAGCAATGCAAGATAAAATCCAGCTGCACCATTTGTTGTCAAAACCATAACTTATCAACACACGAATGAGAAAAGTCTAGTTGACTCTATCAAACACTTTTTGCATATCTAATTTAAGAATCATCCCTGCTGACTTTGCTTGTTGGGCTGAGTGAATGGCTTCATGAACTGTAATAATACCACCCTGAATAAGTCGACCGCTAATGAAACCATTTTGTTGCGTAGAGATGAGGTCATTCATAAGAGGTTTTAGTCTAGTAGCCAACATCTTGGTGATGATCTTATAAGAGGTATTGCAGAGACTGATCGGTCGGAAGTTAGCAACAAACTTAGAGCCTAGAGATTTGGGGGCCAGAGCAATGAAAGTCGTATTCCATTCTTTCATAAGAGAATTGCTAAGCTGAAATTCATTCACTGCGTTAAAAAGGTCTTGCTTGATGATTTCCCAAAAATTTGGAAAAAGGCTACAGCAGGGAATCCATCAGGGCCAGGGGCTTTATCCCCTTTCATAGTGAAGACAGCTTTGTGTATTTCTTCCATAGAGAAGGGCTTCGTTAATTTTCCATTCATTTCATCAGAGACTAATTTTGGAATGTGTTGCAGCATCTTTGACATAGCGTTTTCATTGGGGGGTTCCTTAACCTGTAGGAGATTAGAATAAAAAGAAACCAATTCATTAGAAATATCAAGATCAGAGGATAAAAGATTACCTTCCGGGGTTAGCAGCTCTCTGATTTTGTCTCTACTTTTGTGCTTGGATGTTGTAATGTGGAAAATTTTCGTATTACGATCCCCTTGATCAAGCCAAAGAGCTCTTGATCTTTGTCTCCAATATGCCTCCTCTTCTTTCAAGGTGTTATGGTATTCACTAAGAAGAGTGATTTCTTGTTTGTGAAGATGCTCTGTTCTGCCTTCTGCCTCAACATGTGCTGAGATGTTAGCAATTTCCTGAGTCAACTTTTGTTTACGCAACTTGATGCTACCGAACACTTTGACCTTCCAAAGCTTAAGTTGTTTTTTGATTTCCTTAAGCTTACTAGAGAACTTAAACATATCAGAGCCCTGTACTTTGATATCCCACCAACTCTTAATAAGAGGATCTAACTGGTTATTTTCAAGCCAGGCCAATTCAAATCTAAAGGGTGGATTTTTTGTATTTATCTTGTTGTTGGCACAAAGCATCAGGGGGCTATGGTCCGAGGCAGCTCTAGATAAAGTACTGAGAAAAAAGTCAGGATATAGTGAGATCCAGTCCAATGATCCCATTGCCCTGTCAAGCCTGCTTTGTATATGATTTCTTCCAATTCTGTGGTTGGACCAAGTGAAGGAGGCTCCGTGAAGGTCCATATCTAAGAGTTCCTCACAACGTAAGAAGTCAGCTAGAGCTTCCATGCTGGAGGGATTAGTAGGGGCTCCTCCTTGTTTTTCAGAGGGGTAGAGAGTACTGTTGAAATCCCCCATGATAAGCATAGGGATATTGCCGCAGCTTCTTATGAAATTTGAAATATCCTGCCAAAGTTTTTCACGATGAGTCTCCAGATTTGGAGCATAGACATTGATGGCAATCCAAGTAGAGTTTGAGCCTAATTCTTGGAAGAGCAAGCACAAGAAATTAGGATGCTGTAAAAGACAATCGCCTTTAAGAATTTTAGGATCCTAGAGAGTGCATAAGCCGCCTGAATTACCAGTCGAGTGTTGGGTCACAAAGGATGCAGCAGGCCAAATTTTTGAGAGACTGTCATCATTTTTAAGTTTAGTTTCCTGTAGCATAATAATATCAGGAGAGTGGTTAAATTTCATATCCTTGAGGACCCTCCGTTTTTGCAGAGAGTTGAGACCTCTTATGTTCCAAGAGATTATTTTCATTTTTTGGATTTGGATTTGCTCCCCACAACCATGGGGATGGTACTCTGGGTTCCTTGAGCCACGTTCAGAGTTGATTCTTGTTGAAGCTTAACATTTCCTAGGAGTACGCCCACACATTTTCTCAGTGCCTATATCAGGTTTCTTGCTGCTGCTTCAGGTCAGACGAAGGTTATTACTGTCATTAGAGGTTTGAGTGGATGGGGAGAGCAGAGAGTCAAAGAGAGGGAGGGTAGAAGGACAGGGGAGAGGGATCCAATAGAAGGAAGCTCCGAGGAGAGAATCAGAAGAGGGGGAGGGTGAGCAATCCCCTGGGAGAGGGTAGGAGGTGGTGGAGAAGGGGAGGTAGAAGAAATCGGGAACTTAGAAGCAGCCAGAAAAGGGAGCAAGAGAGGAAACAAAAGGGGAAACAACCGAAGACGAGGGGAGGGGGGAAGCAAGAGGAACCTCCGTGGGGATAACAACCAAAGAAGAAGGAAGCTGGGGGGCAAGAGGAGCCTCCATGTGAACATCAAGGGTGATTTCGCCTTCCTCAAGGAGAGCAAATGGGTTAGATGTAGGGATGACAGGAGCCTCTTCAGGTATCACTTTTGGTATATATTTCCCTTTTTTCTTGGGAGAAGCTTCATGGATTTTTGGTTTGGGTTGTGGCTTAGTGGGGAAGCCAGTTGCTCGATGGCCAATACTTTTGCAGATGGAACACGCTTGTGGAACATATTCATATTCAATGGGTTGTGTCCATATTCCAAAATCTGAGAGAAGATCAATCGATTTTGGGAGTGGACAACTAACATCAACATTGACACAGAAACGAGCATGAATGAATCTAGTTTTAGCTTTTGTGGCCTGATCAATTGCTATAAGAGGGCCCATAGAAAGAGCAATACCTTCAATAACTGTTGGATCCCAAAACTCCAGAGGAAGGCCTGGGAGACAAACCCAGATTAGGGCCTGCGTCATGGTTTTAGTAAGCGGATTAAAATCCAGGAGTCCATTTTCTGAATGTAGAAACCTCTTCTGCCAAAAAACCACGGACCACCCAGAAGTGCTTGAGCAAAGTCTTCTTTAAAGCTGAATGAAAAGAGAATGAAGTCGTTTGGCATGGCAACAATTTCTATGGCACCACAAGGGTTCCATTTCATGCGCGCCCATTTTTTGATATCTTCGAGAGGAGGTCTGGGACCCATCAGCTTACCCACCAGAGACAGGTCTCTAGAGGCAGCAGCCGCCTCCGTGATGTGAGAGGGTATGTGAAGAGAGAAGGACCCTGCTAAGAGGACGGGTGACAACTTCTCCGAATGGGGTGCAGAAGTGGACCCTTCCACAACCTTTTTCCATGCCTTGGGAGGAGGCCGATAGATGGTGGCATATCTGTTGGAAGAATCGATATTGAGATGTTTATTGTCATGACAACAAGAACGAAGAAAAAATTCATGTCGTTGTGTATGGGTAAAATGAGCACACATAAATCTAGAAGGTCCCTATAATTGAATGTTTTCATCGGGTGATCAACAGTTTAATGTCTTCTTGTTCACCATCATTAACAACACCCATGATGGAATTAGACTTCTTAATTATTTTTTGTGTACGTTTTTTACAAATGATGGATAATCCAAAGGCATTCATTGACATGGTAGTTATCGATAATATTGACCAAAAAAATCAATATGGAGATGTTTATCATTGTGATGGAGATGTTTACTTCGTGTCAACGAAATAAAATTATGTACAAAAACAAGTCCCGTGAAATTTGTAGGAAAAACCTATTGCATTACTACTAAATCTTGGCTTAAGAATCAACCCTATCAAGGTATTATAAATGATTAAAAATACTCTATATTATTTAAGGCAAAATAATTTATATAAATACAAAAGGGACAATTTATGTATTGAAATCTTGTATAACCTAAAGAACGGAACGTCACTATTCATAGTTTGGGTTATTCAAAATGAATCTAAATAGTGTTGAGTTTGTGCACACATTAAATTATTTCCTTTGTCAATCTAATATTAATCAATTTTAAGGAAAAATAGAACTTAACAATTTGTTTATCTTCATGATGGAGGATGAAAAATCAAAGTGTTTTCATTGATATGGTGGTGAGTGGCATGTAATCCAAAAGAATCGATATCGAAATGTTTTTTTGTCATGATGAAAAAGATCATGTCATTCTGCATGGAAGAAATAGACTTACACAAATTGGGGATGCACCTATAGTGGAAAGTTTTCCCCAGGTGATGATCATTGGTTTTGTATCTTGGTGTTTTCCATCAATAATGGGACCCGTGATTGAACTAGGCTTCTTGATCACTTTTTTTTGTGTATTTCTAATAGACGATGTAAAATCCAAGGGTATATATTGACATAGTAGTGGGTAACATCTTGGCCAAAAAAAATGTTATGGAGATGTTTACCTATATGATGTCAAATACAACGAAGAGCTTCATTTCATTGTGTATGGGTGAAATGGGCATGCACAAATTAAGGAGGTTCTTGTATTATAAATTTCTCACTAGATGATCACCGATTTCATGTCTCGATGTTCATCGTCAGTAATAACACCCACAATAGAAATGATCCTCTTACTAGCATAATGGTTTCTTAATTGTGAGATGCATACATTTTCTTGCTTGGTATTTCTCTCTCCTTCTATAAACATATGCCTTACTACCCCTAGTTGGATATGACCCTTCGTTGCATCTTGTTATTGGTTCAATGATTCTAAAATTCCCTATTCATTAAAAAACTTAATCCCATATTTCTTTGAATTCCTAAACCACAACACCAAATAAACCCCAATATATGTCAATAGGGATGTTGTTGTAATGGAAGTGGCCCTCTTACTAGGATAATGGAAGACGTATTGTGGGATAAATATGTGTATTTGCTCAACCTTCCCTTTCCTGCTTCGTGAATTCATGATCTATTTTCTTATCTAAAAGGGACCATGGTAGCTCCTATTAACATGAAGCAATCTATGTGTCTTGGATCGAGCTCAATATACCTCGTGAACACATGTGTGTAAAGAGTAGAAAATATATGCTATCAATTAGACCATAATGACTATGTAATGTAAAGAGCTAACTATGTAAGCTATGTGTACAAGTCATGTTTTTGTATTTTTGTAAATATAAGAATGTTTTTATACTATTGGAACATATCTATGTAAAGAGAGAGGGGCAAGATAAGAGCTACCCAATGAGGGCCTCGTGAGGAGGTGAAGTCGAGTCAAGAGAAATGAGAGGCATGGGCCTCGAGTGTGCTAATGATGAATTCCCATATGCAAGTGGTGCGAAAGTAGTATCGTGTGTCATAAAAATATTGAGAGGAGAACTAGGTGGACTAGATCCACAAGAAGCAATGTGTGACTTAGATGAACGATGAATAAAATACGAGGGGAGAACTCCATAGAGATAAAAGACTTGGCCACATATGGACTAAGTACAAGTATAGTAGTAAGAGGAATCCAAGGTTGTAAGAAATACATAAGAGACTCAGTCTCACGAGAGTTGTTTGTATCAACCTCAAAAATAAGGAGAGACACGAGGCCAACCACAAGTAAAAGAGGTGATATAGAATCATCAAGATTAATAAAAACATGCAAAGGTGTACCCAAAGTAGTATATACAAGACTAATATGAGTGACATCATACATACAAGATATAGCCAACATATCATAGATAAGTGCATCATTCATAGTAGATGTAAGATCAAAAGAAGCAAGTGTAGTTAGTTACATAGTATTAAATAGAGAATTAAGCATGTGCAAACAAGTATGTATAAAATCCATAGTCGGTATAACACTAGGAGGGGGATATGTACTTCCCCCAAAGAGGTAAGCATTGTAAATGTAAGAATAGTCATAAGGGAATATAAACTTTCTATGAAAGTATATGATAAGAATTTAGTACGAGTCCTTGTAGACAATGTGCCAAAATAGGGCAAAGTAGTAACATCAAATGATGTAATGATACAATCATCTGGATTAACGATCATAATATCATTAGAGATGTATATATATTTATTCTAAGTAACAAATTTGAAAGCCATGGACATTCTAACGTTTTGAAGGGGAACATGGGCCACCCATAAAAATCATAGGTATAATAGAAGTAACGATAGGAGAAAGATGTTTAGTACAAGCAATGCCCTCATTATGACATAGAGGAAAAGCATCACAAATAATTATATCACGACAAGGCTCAAATTCCATTGTAACATGAGATGTAATTGTATCATTGTTTATGTCCATTTCAAGAGAAGACAAAGAAGTATCATCATGTGCAACATCGTTAGAATTGGTATTAGAAACATCATCAAAACTAGTAACATTATTATCACTTGGAATATTAAGAGCAATAGGTACATCATCTATAGAGGTGAGAAAACATTCATAAATAACAACAAAAGTATCGGTAATATTAGAAAGAGTAACACTTGCATCATCTAGGAGAGATTGGCTATCCACAACATCCCTAAAAGGAGTGACAAAAGGGAAATTTTCTTGGAGAATATATTTTATATGATGAATAGACGTGCAAAGATGAATCCAAACATTTTGAAAGGCCTCATAAATCATATCCCTACATTTAGAATGAAGTTTCAGGAACTCAAGGAAGGCTAAAGGGGAACCACTAGAAGAATCCATCAAGATGTCTAAGAAGAACACACCCTATAAAGAAGGTAAACATAATCATATATTAATAGTACAAAAGAAACCTTAGGGCAATTAGGGTCTGAGCAACAAATATTTGATAAAGAAGTCGTGTTCACCAAAATGTTTACACCATTTTTTAGATTAAATTAAGTTTGTTATGCAATAGACAACCATAAAAAGGAATGTAAGGTTTGGAGACTAGGTGTTATTATGATAATTTAACTTCCAACATTGATTGCACATAATCATAACAACATATTGGTTCTTTCAATGCATGCATACAAACTCAAATACACAAGAGATAGAGAGACTTAGCTTTACACAATTGTATAGAAAGAATCTAGGAATATAGATTAGAGAATCTGGAAGTGTAAAACATAGCAAAGCTTCACTATTGAAACCGTAACTTGTAAACCTCCTAATGCAAGACCGTATGGTTTGGTCAAGATGTATAATTTGGTCCTACCCCTTTTGTACAGTCTCATACGCATTCAAAATTGAGCTCTGTGACTTTTTGGGTCTTTGATGGCCTAAAATTGTACTTCATTGTCAAACCCTAATTATCGCATAGTCTCGATATTATCTGTAATCAATCGAATCACTCCAAAACCCTAACTATGGGTAGAAGACCCTATAAGAAGGTTAGTGTTTGGGTTTTGGTGCACCTCAAGCACCACCTACATTAGCACTACTCTGAAGAGGCCTCAAACAACATGTAGTTCTCCACTTAGCATGTGAATCCTATATGGATGTAACTAGTTGACAACTTGAACCCCTTCGATCATGCTTGATTATATTGCGTTCTTGCTAAGATTTGGAAACAAGAACTTGGTGTGTTTTGATGTGAGGGAAGTTAGACTCCTTGACCTAGTTGAGTGTTTCAAAACTATAGTAATGGCTACCTTAATGGATGTGCATCAACTTTAGGAAGGTTTAGGGAGCCTTGAATGCCTTTCGTGAGTGTTGTAAAAAAGTATATCAATAAAATGCCATATGATTGTCAGGTGAGTAAACGAGTTAGTGTTAACTTGCTTATATAAGGCTCAAAAGGTAAAATATTATGATAAGACTGACCTAAGGGGATAAAAAGACCCAACAAATGGTATTGATTTGAAAATAGATTTGGAGAATGTGTTGGTTCAGGACTGCATAGGTCGGCCAGGATCAAATTATACAACCTGACCGAATTGTACAATTTAGGACAAGGAGAAGGTGAATAAAATCTGAAAGTTAGACAATGATGGTAAGAGCTCAAACATTGATTTTATGGACTTGTATTCATAATGTTTCGACACATTAGTGTGTAGGAATAAGGAAGTTAGGAAAGAGATGACAAAATAGACTGAGTGGGAATATGATGTATGTGTTTGTCTTAGCTAAGAAACACAAATGCAATAAGCAATGTCAAAAGGGTAAATTGCCAAATTTGAGCGTCTCCAACTGCCTTGCTACCCAGGTCAGATATGCCTCTTTAATACATCTTGGAATTGCTTTTGCGACCTTAAAAACATCATTCAATCAATAAACAAATATGACATTGATTGGTTGGCCTCACCTATAATAACATATAAACGCCAATAGATCATGCTCCTTACTTCAATAAGGGTGACTCCCCAACGAAAGTGACCCTTTTGCTAATAAAATGGTTGATTAGTTATGGGATCAATATGCTTGCTTCATAGACTAGAGGAACTCTTCGAAGGAACAAAGCTCCCAGCGACGGCGGGCTTCATCCTCAAGATTCACAGCCGAAGAGCGGATATTGAGAGGAGACTGAAATCTGATTAAAATATTTGTTTCTTGTGGTCCCATAGACTCTTTAGTCTCGTGGACGTCATTAAAATCTTTCATTTCATTTCATTTCCGTAGTCGTTTTAGAAAATCTAAAAACATCCTCTACAAATACATGCCTTATAATTTGAGTCAAATATACCTCTTCAATACATCTTGAATTTTTTTTTTCGACGACTTTAAAACGCCTCATACGCTACTAGCGGTGTAATCATTGCACTCTTGGAAGTGCTAGTCAACATTCTTCTACTTGCCTTTGATACCCTAATCAGCATATTGAAACATTTAGGCAAACCCCTTCATAGGCTAACCCCTTCGTGGGCTGCATTTTTTTTTCGGATTGAGCAATGGGCTACATATTTAGCATCCTCGTCCAACCTTTTTTTAACATCATTTCTACGACAATTTATACTTTTCGCTCTCGGTAAATATTAAAATGAAAGGTTTATCCTGTCATAGGCCCTAAAGCTGGTTCGTAAGTCCTGGCGTGTCGCTGATCTCCCTTTTAACAAATCAGTATGAGAACATGTAAGAATTCGCCGTCCGCTTTCTGCAATGGCTCCTTCGCAATAGTTTTTTTGTTTTGTTATTCCTGCATATTGTTGCAATACTAAACTACGGTTTCGTTTCGGAGCAGGCAACATGTTTCTTCTTAACCAGACTTCAGTGTGGTTCTGATATTCTTTTTCAACTGGATTTTTCAGTAAATTCGTAGAAGTTTTAACCTCAATCTTCATTTCAAAGGTAAGTGCTGCTAATTTCTTCGTATTTTCTAGTTTCTTACATTTTCATGTAAATGCGATTGCTTTTTCATCAAACTTTTTGCTAATTAGTAAACCTGTCATCTTTCGGTTAGGCGGCCGTTCTGTAAGGGGTGTATCTATGCCCTCAAATTCATCCAGGAAACTTTTGTAAAAAATTCTGCTTTCAGCCGTTCTTCAGCTGAGCGACCGCTCTATTAGGGACTTGTCCATGCCTGTCAAATTCACGCAGAAAACTTATAGAAATTCTTTTTGCAGCAATCCTTCTGCTGTCACTTGCACCCACCACTTGAACTTAGGGGCACCCACTTAAGGGTATTTTAATTTATTTTTAATGCTTGTTAGACACATGTGGGATAGTTACAGGCAACCATGCAGCCGACTATGAAAACCTGTTGAACCGTGTGCAATGACACACAAAATGTAGTGAAACAACCTACTTGCAAAAGAAACGTGGCACTCTCCAGTGTAGATATAAAGCCCCTTGGCCACTCCAAGAGTATTCAAGTTTGGGCATAGATGAAACAGGCAAAAAAACATACAACCCCGCATGCAATGACGCACGGGTCAACATACACAACTCAGACATGTTGACACTGTGGGGAGCCAATGTTGACTGCCAGCCTGTTGTGTCCCGTCATGCAGTCCTACAATACATTGCAAAATATGCAGCCAAGGCAGAAAACAAATCAGAAAGCTACCATCACATGTTGACATGGATATCTAATGCAGTTAGCATCAACAACCCTGCAAAGGACGCCTACAGCAAGTTCCTATCAGAAACTATTGCTGATCGAGACATTGGTGCACAAGAGACATGTCACATGCTACTAAAAATCCCCCTCTCCAGTTGTAGTCGTACATTCATTACCCTCTCCGTTGGTAAACAGGTATTCAAACGTGTCCTCACAGATGTAGGGAACATAACAAAAATACCTTCATTCATAGATGCATACATAAAACGCCCTTTACAACTGGAGAACATCTTCCTCTTCGAGGCCGCCCGTTCCTGGTCCTTCAACAGCCAAAGGAAAGTTACACAGTGGCTACAAAGTAGAACACGTCTAGTTGTCCGTGTATTCCCTCGTTACTGTGATGTCCCCGCCCCAGATGTGGCAAACTATGAGGATTTCTGCTGGTCAGAACTTCTGCTTTCTAAACCCTTTCGACATATCTAGATAGACATCGGCATTACTACATCTGAAATAACTAACCAATGGGAAAAAATGAAAAACTCCTACCTTCCTTTACACGTACACTGAGCCACTACTCTAGAAGAACCCGCTGGTGGAACAAGCAGCAGTGACAACAACTCGCAGGGAGCCAGCCCCTGCAGGCAGATCTATTTGAATGGGAGCGTATATCCTAGGTGCACCCGTCATTCAATGCAACAATTGATGACATAAACATGATAGGCCACCGTGACTTTGACATTAACCACAATTGGATGCTGCATACCATCCCCACTGCCTTACAAAATAGTGCACCTAAATTCATAGACCACGTGCGCAATGAGAATGCACTACCACTTGTTTCTCCACCTACCCAATCAGACACCCTCCCACAACACCTTGCATACAGAATTGTAATTGGCCATGCAACGCAACGAGGGAAACACCCACCATTGAAGATGATCCTTCAAGGAACCACTGGTACAGGAAAATCATACCTCATACAATGCTTTAGAAACGGGCTTCAAAATATCACGGGCAAAATAAACTCATCCATTCTTGTACTAGCCCCAACAGGTATTGCTGCATTCAACATAAAATCATCTACTATACATTCTGCCCTCTGAATACCCATTGCCGACATGAAACCTCTTGAAGGCCAAGCCCTAGCAATATTCCAAGAGCGTATGAGTGCCATAAAGTACATACACAAATGAAATGAGCTTTGTACGTCCTACAATGCTAAGCAACATCAACTCCAGATTGCGTGAGGCATTCCCCCAACAAAATAACCATGCATTCAGCAACTGCTCAATGATTTTGGTGGGTGACTTAGGCCAGCTCCCTCCGGTCAACGATGTACCATTATACACAAGAAACAAATTAGGATGCTCCCTGTGGCATGCTTTCGATGCAGTAATTACCTTGGACACAAACTTCAGGCAACAAGGCTTGAACCCGACGCAACTTGAATTCAGAGAAATGTTGACCAACATCAGAAATGCAGATCCAACAATTAAAGATTGGTCTGTTCTCATGTCACGTACAAAGTTATGCATATCTACCTCAAAGCAAACCAACTTCACAATTGAAAGCACCTATTCGCAAAGAAGGAACTAGCGGGCATGCACAATAAACAAATGATTAAATCCTTGCACGTGCCTGTTGTAAGGAGCATCGCAAAACAGAGCAAACAAAGCTCTGACTCAGACGTCAACGATATTCAACTGGAGCAAACAGTGTTTTATGCACCAGACAAGAGGTCATGTTGACATCTAACTTGTGGGTTAGCTTAGGATTGGTTAATGGTGCACTTGGGCAAGTAATCGATGTGGTGTACAATCCAAAATTACACCCACCAGACTTGCCATCCTTTGTTGTTGTCAACTTCAGAAACTACCGAGGGCCCCCATGGGACGTACTCAACCCAACCCACTTGCCCCTACCTCCTGTCACACGTGGCAATCGCCAGATTCCACTTAAAATGTCTTGGGGCCTCACCATCCACAAAGCACAAGGCCTAATACCTGACAAGGCCACAACCGCCAAGGACTGACATTTACAACAATGTCAAGAGTGCGCGCCCTCAACGATCTACAAACCTCACCAACTTTTACGTTTGAACGCTACGCAAGAAGGAAATATACAAAGAATGTAACTGCACGCAAGGAAGAGGAGCACAAACTATGCCACACACAACTGCCACTTGACATACAACACATGTGCGCTCTACTCCCTACAGCATACACACAACAATGTTTATAGATCTTGTTTCCAACACACACATATATACAATGTGTTCCACAAGTACAAATCCTAAACCCACTTGTAATGCAATACAAATAAAAGTCACTTTCAGTTTAAAATCAGACCATATTGTACACACACATTCAACCCTCTCCGGCGTAATTTGCAACTCTTGTGCAATTGCTAGTTATATTGATGAAGACTGGTGGTTATTTCTTAAAAAAAAAGAAAGAAAAAGTAAAATCTCAAATTTTGATTCATTCTTTTTCAACAATTCTTAAAGAATCTTTGAAATTTATAATAATCTAAATAATTCAAATAATCCAAACACACATGTGTTGCTCATTTCAGCCCTGTACACTTCGCTTTTAACCAGGACGGTTCCCCCCCACAAGACCACTGACTCATCCGCCTTTCAAAAGGTGGCATGTTTATCTGGACCAGGTTAAAAAAGCATCTAACCCGCCCCTAGTTCAGTTACATCTAACCCATGGTTAACTTTTAACTTCCCCGGTAAGGTTTTCTATCCGCCTACCTTCATCTTCTTCGTGTATGTTCTATTTTGGCTCTCTGCACCGAGGCATTCCATCCGACATTAACATAGAGCATATATGCGCCTATATAAATCGAAGGTCACGGGTTCAAATCGCTTCCAGCTCCGCTCATAAGCTTATTTTTGGGTCTTTATTTCAGAGGATTTTTTCGCAGGCTTGAGCAATCGCACCAGGAAAAATTTATTCTAAATAAGGTATTTTGTCTCTGCTATTTAGTATCAAATTTTAATGTGAATATTTGCAACGATATGTATTATATACAAATTATGCATGGATCTATTATTTATGATTTTGCAATTTTTTTTTCCTGTAGTTATGCTGTTTTTTTTTTTTTGGTCCATTGAAATCGTGCGATTTAAAGACTTTTTTTAATTTACCTGTAATTCCAAAATTTAGGAGATTTGGAGTGCATTCGTTACGTCATGGGGCATAGGTTTTTTTAACATGCATAACCAATAGAAAGCAGTCACGGGAGGGCGAAAAGTCTAAAAATCTGAAATTCCAGATAAAAATTGTTAAAGATTGGTTCAGAAAAATTAATTCAAATATAAAACATGAAAATAATATGTAGGATAAAAATATTGCTGCAGAGTGAGGTTTCCGTCTGTATAGGTCTGAAAAATCGGGAAGCGGCAGGATCTGAGCCGGATCTATAACAGTGCAGATAGATGTCAGTGATGAAGTAGGATGTCAAATTTGTATATTAGATCCTAATTTCCTTTCCGTGAGATAAGTAGGTGAAGATAAAGCCTTGATATTTGTGGTTGTAATTGGTGTAATAGACTACCAACTCCCTTTCTGTAGGTTCTGGTACTTATATTTCTGAAACATTATGTGGATAATCCTAGGGAGTAATATCTGTCTTCTATAATCTGAACAGTCATCCTGAAGTAAAACTGCAATCATCTGAATTATTACAGGGATATATATTATATACAAATTGTATGTGGATCTTCTTTTTATGGTTTTGCTTTTTTTTTTTCCTGCAGTTACTGTAGAGTTTTATGACTCTCTTAAATTAATTTGTCTAGCCTTTTTTCCCATTTAAATCGTGCAACATGAGGTCTTAGATTTTTTTGTAATTGTAAAATTTTAAGAGATATGCCTTGAATTCGTTACGACACGAGGCATAGTAATGCAGCTCCATAACACAAATTCATCCATTCATCACATGACCAACCACAATGGCATACATTGAATTCAATTCTCTGTTTTGGAGGTCATATTCTAGAGTCTAGAATGCCTAAACTTGCAAATTTAAGTCTTTCAAACAAAATGTTGCTCTACAAATATCATAACCTGTCCTCCCACCATGTAAACATACTCCTTCAACTGTCAAATAACCTCAAAATTGTGAAAATTTCTTTACTGCCCTGTTTTACCTCCATCCTTCATTCTTTTAGCTTCTTGGGATTTGTTCCCAAATGAGTATCACTTGATCTTTTGCATTTCTTTGATCCACCATGCTCTGTTTGACATACTAAAAACAAGTTAGATCATGCATCCAAATTATTAGAGACAATGACTTTTATCAACTCTTTAAAACCTCCTAAAACTGCCTTCTAGGTTCTCAAGACAAGATTATCTGCTCCACCTATGCAAATGAGGTTCTAGCTATGCTCATGAAGTTCCATCACCTCCAAAATGATCCCAAATTTTGAAAACCCAACTCTTCTTATAACTCCCTTTAATCCACCCTTTCCATTCTGGCTCTATAACCCTTGACTAGGTCTGAGAGAGGATACTATCATATATAAAATCTAATATAAGCAATTTCAAGATGATATGTGGAGTGATTCAAGACCCCTTTATCCCTATCTTCCTTAGTTCCAAAATTCAAGTTTAAACTCCTTGTATATCATATACTTTCTTTATAACTTGACCTCTTTCACTAGGTTTTCTGACTGTGGTCACCTGTAGACTAGAAACTGGTAAAGATAGCTCAATATTCACCCGATGAATGTCAAAATTTCTTTGAAAATCCTTTAATAGACCTTATCTCAGTCTTATCTTGCAAATTACAGGTTAAATCTCAATGTTTAGGCCTTCTAAGTCAATTCTTAATAAAACCCTACCTGTAGGGTCTGTGTGTGCCCGAGGAACCAAGTTGAGCAATAATTTTTCACAGGATCAATTCCTAAGCTTGAAATTTGGCACAAAGGTTGGTATTAAAGTGTTTCAAAGGTGGATCTTACCAGTAGGGTATAAAGCAACTGTATTGCCCGTCTTCTTTACCTTTCCTTCCTTTCCTGACCTGTAGGTGTTCAGTTTTGCACCCAAGAAATGATTTCCTTGCTAGAACAGAGTGATATAGTGCTATCCTGGAGTAGTATCATTTACCATCATCTGCTAAATCTCTACATTGATGATATTCAATGCATTCAATCACAGATAACACAATATTCTCTTGATTCTTCACTAATTCTTGGTGATACACATTTGGAGCAGGGGCATGCAACAGTCAGATTACTTAAATCATCTTACAAACCTTTACAAACACCTTTATCAATGCCATGCACATGTTTTCAATTATCTAACAAGTATTCATACAGCTCTTCAAAATACATAGTCAATTCAGGGTATAACTAAAACCCTAGCATACGAGAAATCTCAGTCATAAGACTCCCTCTCTGTTTCCCACATTTCCAATTCATTCAAGGTTATCAAGTCAAACCCTGTACTCCCAATGGCACACCCTCAATATCCTGAACACCAAAGCCTCTTCCTTGCTCAAGTTTCCACCTCAGTAAGCTTCCATATATCTATGAATCATGTTCTTGCATCCTGCAGAGATGCTCAATAATCACAAAGTTAAAATGCACCTGATCCATTAAAGGTCACTGTACCAACACACAAATACTGAGCTTGAGTTCCTATTGTAATCACAATGAGTTCAAGAATCCATTCTGATATTAAAATACCACACATATACAATCAAGGATACAGAAATCTTGCAAGAATACATTACAAACTAAGTTTTTCTCCTTCAATATCTTCCTTGAAGCATTGCCTTGATTCATATCTGGATAGGAATGATGAATACAGTTACATTTTTGCAATTTATAGTCTTTTCTCCAAGTTCTAACTGAATTTTAAGTCTTAGACCCATTGGTCATGTGAGTCACTAAAGCCTTAACACTAGTTCCTTAGCTTAAGGACTCTAACTCTTGCTTTCTTATTCAAATTATGACTTCTAGTTCCTAAGAGGACCTAAGACACTTAGTTGTTTCTCACTCCATCCTTTTTCAATTATTACAAGCTCCAAGAATGTTGTAGGACATTACAACGAGCCGAAAATGGCTTAAAATTCAAATATTGGAAAATGGAGGGAAAATGCTCTATTTGAATTTGGGAAAGCCAAACACCAAATGACATACCTAATTGACATCTAATAACATCTAGGACTTAACTAACACACCTAGCAAACAAAAGGAATGCCTTCATGACTTATTTATGTGCAAGGAGTGATGCTTCTGCATCACATAGGTTTGTTTTTTCCCCATGCGTAACCAATAGCTAGCAAAGTTAGAGGAGGGCGAAAAGTTTAAAAATCTGAAATTGCAGTTAAAAATTGGGAAACTTTTGGTATAGAAAAGAACATTTAAATATAAGACATGAAAATATTATTTAGCATAAAATCATTGCTGTAGCATAAAAATATACAGCCACGGTTGTGATTTTTTGACTCCGCCAAGTAAGGTCTCTTTTTTAGCAAACGAGTCTCTTGTGTAAGTTGTCATTTTTCATATCGGCTATAGTCTGGTAAAGGGTAAACACTATGGTTTTAGGTTATTGCCAAGGTTGTGCTTTTATGTCATGGTCAAGCCAGAGGTCAGTTTGACATATGAGATCTTAACTCCCCCTTTTCAATCCTGTTAGGAATGTTTATTTATGTCTGTCTGAATTTGTAAGTATGATAAAAATTAAAGAAAAAGGTTAGTGATTTTTGTTTTACTTTAGGTCAGGGCCAGTAACATGTCTTTGAATTTTGTATGTAAAACGCTTACTATCTTGATGGGGAGCCTACTGAACAGACAGGATATTCTCGATTAGAGCCCATGAAACACAGCAGACAATAACCCTAACCCTATTGAAACCTGGGGGGCCATACAAACACTAGATAGGCTATCCTCGAGTGAGAGCCCCCGCAATTCGGCAGATGATATCATTTGCATAGTGGGATCTTGTGAAATCTAGTTGGAGAGAAAAACTCCACTTTTTCAGACTGTGGATCTTGTAAGGAGGAAATTAAGGTGAAGATTGAATGAATGTGATTTTAGGTCAAGGTCATTGTGATTTTCAGAAACTATGGTCAACCTTACTTCAATTGTGTGTAAGACCGACCAGGGAATAACTTGCTGTACCAGATTAATCAAACCAGGCACTTCCTGCAGCAAACAACTTTAAAGTCTAAAGAAGAGAAGAAAAACTCAACTTACAACATCAAAGTTGTTAAAATATAACACTTTATATAGAATGTAAAAACAGTTATGTAGTTCGGTTTGTAACTGATCAACCACCTCTTCACATATAAATAAACCTCTGCCTGTGTCATTCCAACAGTGCAGTTTGCCTTCTGTATTCTTTCTTCTCTTTGCACGTGCTAACATTGGTATCAGAGCAAGGGTCGGTTCGCAGGTCGAGGAAGCCTTTCAAAAGGCACGAATTGGAAGTTTGGGGAAGCCCTAGCAGGGCACAAACTGAAGGTGTTATTTCGCCGCTTATTGTAGAAGACTCATGGGAAGGGTCTGAATCGTGTTTCCTGGTGCGTGCCATCGTGAGGAGTTGCTGAGCATTCGTGGGCTGGGTTATAGTCACAAATCCACAGTCAACGGAGGTAAAATCGTGGAGAAAGAAAACGAGGGCACACGTCCATTGGAAGAAAAACGTCCAAAGGCAAATAAGGGCAAAAACACTGTCGATTTTGCCACAATCGTTTTTGCCACAATAAGTTTTTGCACAAAAATCGCAACTCAGTTCGAAGAAGACAGTCGGTTTTGCACAAAAAGTCATGTGACATGAATTGTTGGAGCAAAGTCGCAAATACAGTGTTCTGTTTGCTGCCGGAAATCAATGGCTCGTGTCTTTGTGAGGGCAGAAGTCATGTGTACAAGCAAAGGAACAAAAACGGGAAGTGTTATCTGAGCCTGTGTGGGAACAGAGAAACACGAATTACTTTTGCGTTGAAATTTGCTAAACTCGTGGGCACCAATCTAATGGGCACCAACAAATAGAAAAATCGTGGCACATTGCAAAAGTCGTGGTTCGAAGGTGAAGGCATAAGCAAAGTCGGAAGGATTAATATTATTTTCAGGCTTCAACAACAAAGGTATTCATTCGATTTGCTGGGAGTAATTAATTCATTTAATATTATTTGTTGGAAAAGGATATTTTATTGAGTGTGGGTAAATTATTATTTTATTATTTTCTATTACTTTGGAATAATAAAATGGCAACATATCACACTTTGCCGGAGACATAAAAATTAACGGGCACTAATTTTAATGTATGGAGTCATAAGATTTTAATGGTCGCGAAGTTTCGGGATTGTGATAAAATAATTAAGGGTGATGAAAATCGACCAACAATGAACTTCGAGGATTATGACAAACGCCATAAGGAAGCGTTATTGCTTCTCAAGTTATACGGTGTCGGATGATTTGATACCGGAAGTGCGGAATGCCACTGTGGCAAGCATGTTGTGGGCCAGTCTGAGGGATAAATATCAGACGTCAGAAAAGAGTGCCGGGTTTTATACCTGAAAAATATGCTCTTTTCCGTAAAGTTACAAGAAGGTGGATCGCTGTCTTAGCATCTACTTCGGATGAAAGATCTCCGAGACCAGTTATTTTCCATCAATAAAAAGGTGGACGACGATGGTATGGTGGCTTTGGTTTTGAACAACTTACTTTCTTCATATGAGTCATTTGTGGAGGCACTCCATTTAATGGCTGAAAGTCAAACACTCATGTTTGACAAGGTGAGTTCCTACCTGTTGCAAAAGGAGCGGAGACAACTTCAGGCATAATCTAATTCTGACCATTCAGAGAGTGCTCTTGTCACTCAGTCAAAGGGAAAGTGGAAACGTCAGTCTGGTGAGTCTTCCACTCGGTACCAGGTCACATGCTATTACTGTCACAAGGTTGGGCACCTAAAAGAAGGATTGCCGGAAGCGGAAGTATGATCTTTCGCAGCAGAAGAAAAAGCCATGTGATGAGAGACATGTGGCAGTAGTTGCAGAAGAACGGGATTCGGATGACGGACATGCTTTTTATTGTCTTACGACATCATGCTCAAATGACAGTGGTACCAGTTGCTGGATCATTGACTCTGGTGCGTCTGCACATTTTTCATGTCGTAAGGACTGGTATGTTTCATTTACTGCAAATATCTGTTTTGAATCAGTAGTAATAGCTGATGGAGAATCACTTGCAGTAGAAGGGATAGGAGATATATGCATTGTATTGAATAATGCTCATAGATTGTTGGTACAAAATGTTAGATATGTACCTTCTTTACAAAAGAATCTTCTATCTATTTGTCAATTGACTGAAAATCCCAATATTTATGTGGAAAGAAGTGTGTTGTCTCTGATGTGAAACAAAGACGGATAATTGCCCTTGGTATTGGGGAAGGTGGTCAGTATCGGCTTGTTGATCCGGCTGCGATCAACATGAATGCACGTGTGGAGGACAACTCCACCATTCAGGATGTGCAGGAGGCTGCAATTGCAATGCCTTGTGAGGAAGGCATTCCTCACAAATCTGTTGACTTGGATACAGTCAACCTACATGCACCTATTGTGGAGGGAGTATCCACTAAACCAGGTGTATGGGAGGCGGACATGCCTTGGGAGGATGGATTTCCTCATTCTGAAGAACAATTTGTTGTGGACGGAGACTCCACTATTCCAAATGCACTAACAATGCATGGTGAGATGGCATGCCTAGCCACTCACTCAGAGGTCCTTGCTCGAAGGGCAGTAGAGCATGACCAGTTTGCTCATTGTGTTGTGAATAATCTTTCCCAACAGAGGGGGATAGATGAGCAAATAGATGAGGAGTTGATTCTCACTCCTACCACTGTTGAGACGGAGACCATTGCTGAGACGGAGATGGTTATTTCTCCTACTATTGCGGAGTTGGTTCTAACTCCTACTGCACAGATGGTCACATTCCTTTTCTTGAAAAAGTTGGATGAGCACTACATGGTGGTGCAAGGACGTGATCGAGGTGACTTCGATCATAGGATAATTGGGTCTTTGTATAGACTCCAGCAGGCTACACAAGCTTGGAATAGATTTTTCAATCCACATCTTCGAGGTTCTGATTTCAGTATTCTGGAGATGGGGCTGACACTCTCAGCCATTGGTGATTCATCACTGGTCAATGAATAACATAACAGAGAACCAGTGGACCACTTGCCATATCTTTTGTTCTATGGGACCAGATTTCTGTTTTGTGGTTCTTCTTCATTCGACAACTGCAACACAGTCATGGACTGCTGATTTTAAAGTACAACTTATGGCATAGTCTGTAGATGTAATGACTAAACATATGGGCTTTAGGAAATTTGTAAAATTTCGGGACAAACTTTGTCTTGTACCCGGACCGTACCCTGTCCCTGTGGGTACGTTTCCAGCCATACTTGGACCATACCCTGTCCAAAGAAAACTTGCCAAAGACAACGTTTCTTTCCTTTTTTGGCAAGTCTTTCCTTTTTTGGATTTTTGGTGAAAAATCACAAGCAGAGAAAAAAATTTGCCATTTTTGGAAAGGGTCCGGGAAGATGTAGTAGCAAAAACTTGCATGTGCCATAACTTTCATTCTGTGGCTCCGTTTCAAGTGTTGTTTTCTCTAAAAGTGTATATTTTCTTGAGCTCTACGCATTGATGGCAATATTTTTTTTATTTTCATAAAATCCATTTTTGAACCTTTTTGGACCAAGCAACTTCTTGCAATCTTCTGAAAGAATCATGAGCTTTGATCGCCTGTAGACAGATTAGTAATTAAAAATATTGGATAGCTTTCCAAAACTCGGCGAGTATTCTCCCGTGCTCAGACTAATCGTCCCACCTGCCAGCTTGGATCCATATTTTTCCTGCTTAGTTATGATGTTTCGGGAAATATGCCAGACAATACTATCGTGCTGAGTGGATCAAGGAAGGTCACCATGAGCAATCAAAACTCCATGAATCTTATCACAGTCACTAAGATAAATAACTGTGATAGAGAAATATGAAGCAAATGGAGTTGCCATGTTCAACTCCTTCCTTTCAGATAATTTTTATTACCACACTTGTTTTCTTGATCATTTCCTTATAATGTACAATCTAAATACTTATTTTTTTTGAAAAGCAATGTATCAGTAATTTGATACTTTGTAAATTGATTTGTTATAGATGAGTGGTAAAAGACCTCTTCTGCTACTACATGATGTAATGTGAAAAGAAAGACTTAGCCAAATATAGGTGTAAATGCACCATGACTAAGTATTAAATTTCAATAAGTATGCAAATGCTTACACAGAAATACCTATATATGCTATATATATAAAACGTACCCAAAAGTGTACACAGTACCTAGTGATTTTTTTTTTTTAAAAATTTGCCGTTTCAGCCTACTGTACCTGTACCCGTACCCGTATCCGTGCCGTCTAGACTAAAACAATGGCTGAAACTGCAACAGTTGAGATGAGTTTGGGTAATGTAGGATCAAAAAATGCAGTGGCAGCATCTCCACTAGCAAGTAAGACTAATGCAGGAATAATAAGAGAAACCCCAAAGGAATCTGAACTGCCAGATTTGAAGGGCGCTGGCAATAGCTGGAATTCCAGTCCAGTTATGTGATTTGTTATTATTTATGATTATAATTGGACATTGTAACATTTGGAGTTTGAACAATGTACTTGTTCTAAGTTCGATCAATGAATATCACGACAAAATGCATTGAATTATTAATATGTTATTTGGCTATTTCACTTATTTAATAATTTGTTCACTCTATTCATGTATAAGGCTGAATTTTTGCTTATTTGGCTATATTTTTAATATTTTATATATATATATTGTACGGTCGTTCCCAAGTGCCGTACCTGGGCCCCCCAAAAAATTGCCGTACCAGCGCACCGGATCCCCGTACCTGTACCATACCCCGTAGCGGCTACCTAGCTTTCATATATATGTGTGTGTATGCATATATACAGATAAATATACATAAATATGTATTCCTTGCATGAAGATATATACTTTTTATGTGTTATTATTTTATAATTTCTCATCGGTAGTCCGTGTACTTTTGATACTAGATTTTGTTGTGCAGGAAGATATATATATTGTGTACTTTTTTAAAAAAGATTTCTTATTGGTAGGCTGTTCCTTTGCTTCTATATTTTGTTGTATACTTGTTTTGATTGTAAGGATATTATTTTGCATACTCAGGATTTTCTACCTGTAAGTTACTGTTTGCACCGTCTTATCTTCCCTGCTTGAGATTTTGCTGCCATTCAGCTTTCTGCATATTGAATTTTTTATTATAAGTTCAATAGTTTGTATATATATTTTCATGGTTAATATAACTATTGCTTTTTTTTATCGTCTAGGTTTCATGATCAGTCATTTGTAATTAATATATTATATATTAATTTGACAAAATATTACATTTCACATATACATTTCAGACTATGCTGCTCAGGAGCCAGGGAGCTACAGCTCATTCTGACATCATCCAAAGGAATGAGCAAAAGTAAACCTAATTTGCACTTCAGCCACCAAAAAAATACACATATAGTAACTATTTACATATTAGTAATTCGAATATCAATCATTCTCTGGCACGACCGTCAGCCCCTGCTGCCACTGCCACCTCTGCTTCTGCCCCATCCCCTTAATGCCCCTGAAGGAGCAGTCCGTAATGCTAATCCCTGCTCGCTGAGCTAGGAAGAAATAGGTTCAAGCCGCCCTGTGCCGAAGGGACAGAATTCTGGTCTCCAATGGAAGGTTAGGCCGGCGCAGCAGTTGCATATCCACCAAGGGTGGTGTTAGCCCCTCTGTTGCGTCGCTCTTAGTGTAGAGTCTAGACCACAATCCTCTCAGCAAACGAAGCCACAATTGCGAACCTCCTCACCAATTTACTATAAGCCTTCAAAGAGACTGTTTGAATCATCCTTGACCGCCAGTGGGGCAGAGGGAGCCAATGGCATGTTCTGCAGTTCTCAATTCAGCCCCTTGCGATGGGGGGCTTTAATGCATATGATTGCAATGGCATGAGCTGTGCACTCGTTGGGCTCAAGAAACAACTTATCCACAAATACTGAAGCCACCTCTGAATTAACCCTATAACAGGAAGTCATAAAAATGTATTCCTTGCACAGCACCAATTTGATAGCCTCCATAACTGAGTGTGATTTGATATTGATGATGTGGCGCAAACGGCGATTAGACAGGGGAGTACAGAGCCATTTGGGGTGAGTGACCCATTAGCAGAATATGAGGAAACATGGGGTTTGCCATTGTCAAGAAAGATTGAAGCCAGAGAATGCCCAACTTACGAGTTATACAGACCATCCCCCTGAGCGGATATAGTGGAAGCCACAAGAGTGGGGAGAGTCCCGAGAGGTAAAGGCAACTGCCACCTTATGAACTCAAAAATGCTCAAGCATCTCAATGATATCCAAATCCGCATAACATGAAAATCAGTCCCATGATTACGTGTGCCGTAAGTGAAAAAAGAGGTTGACATGTAGCATGTGATATAGGCTGCCTATGTTGATGATGGGTTAGGCATGTCCATGGAAAGCAGGGCCCAACCCATGCCATGGAGAATGGTTCTTATTGATCACTTCGTTCCCCAATTGGTGAGCATCATAGTTAGCTAACAAATCCGCAACCGAATTGGCTACCCAAAAGCAATGTTTGATTTCCTAGTACTCAAACTTAGAGAGAAGGTGCCTGGCTTGGCTCAAAATATTATCAATATGCCAATTCTTAGATCTACATGAGGAAATTGCCTGTACGATGATATTGTAATCTCCCTCAATAATAATCCTTTTGATTCCACAAATGTTGGCCATGTTGAGCCCGTGCACTAAGGTGTAAGCCTCTGGCGCATTACACAAACCATTGGGGACATGAAAGGAGCCAGCTCTGATAAAAGAGCCAGCGTAATCCTGAATAACACAGCCTGCTCCCGGCACCCCAGGATTGCCACGAGAAGTACAATCAAAATTGAGCTTGAACAGGCTGGGTGATGGGGGAGCTTACTTCGAATTATTTTCCCAATTTTCATTCTTAGGCAGAATAGATACCCCTGGCACATTAATGGAGATTTATGTTTGGCTTTGTTATTGTGAACCTTGAGTTTTCATTGTTTAGTTGTTTTCAATTTTAAGTGTTTGATTGTATATATTTTTTAGATAATTTCTGTATTATATTTTTTAAAGATTATTTCTGTGCGGATTAGATATATGAAATTTGTGTATTTATTATTTTCTGGTTATCTTTTTAGTTTTTGATGGATTTATTTTTAAATGTAATTGTTGTCTCTATGTAGTTCGATATTGTTTGTGTTGAGAATTGCAATATTTAGGAGATTCTGACTACCTCCTAGGCCACACACAGTTCTTGTCTGCTTGAGGTTCTCTTTGCATTTTGACACCATGCTATGGTTTTTTCATTTGTTTTCCTCGATAGTTTTATCATCAACTTTGAACTAGACCCTAATATTTTACAGGCAGATTTTAATCTTTCGTCTGTTGCATTTGGTCATCATCTAAAATTTTAGAGGATAGCGAAATCGGTTATTTAATATTTTGTAGGATATAGGCTATATATACCTTTCTAATAAGACATGTAGACTCTGCTATTGAATTTTGGTATCGCACCATAGCTTTGTGTGTGTCGGGGGTGCATGTGTTCGTGCGTCTTTTCCTTGATTTTTATAGTTTAGTTTTTCATCGTGTTGTATTTGTTCTGTTTGTACGTTTTTTTGAGGTTATTGCTGGTGCTGAGGATAGCAGCTTTTAGGGGCTCTAAATTTGCATCTTTAGTGATCCCCCACCTCTCGAGTTCCTGTGTAATTCAAATTTCTGAAAATTGAAATTTTTATTCTGTTTTAACAATTTTATTAACCATGATCTAAACCTTCATTATTAATAGGGATATTCTAACCTACTATATTTTGCGTCTCCTGATTTGAATAATAAAGGATTACTAAACTGGTTATTTGCAGTCAAATAAAAATCAAGTTGAGTAAAACACTGGGTTATTAATAATTATAGGTGATTTTTGGCCATGCAGCATGATTTATCTATAATATATGGTCATTGTCTTGTTATTTTGTCTTTGTTCTGGCAATTTTTGATTGTTACGCATGAAAAAGATCTCTAGAATAAACTCATTATACATTTAAAAATGTGTCCAATTTTGCTCTTGAAGCATGTTATATATATATAATTTATGGTGGCTTCCTTGTTATTTTTTATTGTTATGTATGGAAAAGATCTCTAGAATAAACCAGTGATACATTTGAAAATGTGTTGATTTTTGCTCTTGAAGCATGTTTATATACATGGTCGTTGCCTTGCTATTTTGGGTTTGTTTTAATGATTTCTTCATTTTTTACATGTGAAAAAGATACCTAGAATAAATCTGTGATACATAAAAAAATGTGTTCATGTTTCGGATCACTGTTTGCGAATCGCGATCGATTGAGAAGATTTAGATGTGTCATGCGGGGCGATCCAAAATGACGGACATATCATATCCATGATGGATTATGTAAGAAGATCCAAAATGTCAACGAATTTTTAGATTTATCTTTCCCAGATATTTTTCTAAATAATGGACTATTTCAGCTTGTAAGGCTTTCATTGATTTTATTTGTTTGAGTTATTCATTCTTGTTGTTCCATTTCAATTTTTCTTGAAAGAGATAATCTGTCTGTAATTGCAAATTTGTAAGTTCCTGTGTTGAATGCCTTAGGGCTCATCTAGAGTGATCCAGTAATTCAGCTTTCTTAATATCTAGTGTTAAGCTATCTGTTGATTGACTTGAGTATCGACTTCAAATATAACACTGATACAATCTTGTGATGCCTGATGATTTAAAATCAATATTATTTTGAAATTTATTATTTTGCAGTCAGACTCCTGTGCGGGGACGTGTTTTGAATTTTGGATTTTAAGGTGTTTTGACTGCTGATTTTCATTTGTTATATTTATTATTTCTGTTTCTGTTTTTACTTTTGAGAATGTATATGTGATAGAAGCTGTGTTTGGAAGCAATTAGTCCTGTTGATGTGTTTAACGTTCTGCGGGTGATCCATCTTAAAAAATATGGATTTTGATTATTTGTTTAATCAGTATATCATTTTCAAAACCCTCACATTTAATATGCAGACAATCCAACGAGTGGTTACTTTGCGATGATGTTTTATACTTACTGTGTCTGTAGGTGGTATAAGTATAAATTTGAACCAATATTTAAGGTAAAGTGGAAAAACACTGTTCTTACAACAGAATTTTGTGCATAAAATTTGTATGTTGGCCTGACTCGGTCATGAAAAAATACCTGTAACCTTTGCCTATACGTGCGTGTGCTGGGTTGCCTTTTTGTCTGTAACCTTTGCCTTTATGTGTGTGTGTGTGTGTGTGTTGGGTTGTCCTTTTGTCCGATTTGCCTTTGTGTGCACGTTTTTGGTTGCCCTTTTGTATGTTTTGGCAACTATCGATTCCTATCAATTAGATGTGTTTTACATTGTAATTTTTCTGTTCTTGCATGTTTTGTTTTTTTGCAGAATAGTTGTGTGAGAACTGCAATATTCAGGAGTTTTTGGATTAAATTGTTATGGGGCTTTAGGTTATATTCATACGTTCATTTTATTTATTGCCTTCCTTTATGATATTGTCAATAATAGCAATCTAAAATGCAAATGATAGCTACATCCTTTTTGATTTTATAAACCTGCACAATATTTAATATTTATTCATTTTTAAATTTATTTTTTTATTTTTATTTCGTCTTTCTATATGATCTAAACTGTCAATATTTCCTAGACCTGTTGTTTTGCAGTTACTCAATAGTTTTCTGTGTAACTCTATAAATAAATTTTTCAATACTTAGATTTTAGTGACTTAGCAAATATGACTATCGTCACTATCATTTTGTTACTGTATTTGTTTGTTACATGGTATGAAACCCAACAAATTAACGTAGTTATTTTATTTTTGGTTATTGACGATTCTTCTAAGTCTGTTTCAAAATATTTTACAGCATGCTGGTATTTTTTTCAGGCTTTTTGTGTTGGTCTGTAGTCTATTTATTTGAAACTTCTTTTTGATTTATTTGTAACGACGTTGTTTGATACATAGTCAGAAACCCAACAAATTAACCTATTCATCTTCATTTTTTTTTGTTTATTGACCATTTTTCTAAGGCTGTTTTTAATATTTTATAGGATTGAACTTCCTTTCGATTTATTAGACTTGATTGCATGTTATGCTTTACACTATGAAACTGAGACTGCTATTGCATGATATATCTGATTTCTGTATTGGATTCTTTAAACCTGCATGATATGCCTATGCTTCCTGTATTTGGTGTTATTTTGTTTTTCAATAGGGTTGCATTTTGCATATGTTGATGACTGAGGCAGTTATGTTCTGCTTTTTTTATTTGAACTTCCTTTTGATATATTAGACTTATTCTTTGCTTTGTGCCATGAGTCTGGAACTCTGGTATTGCATGATATATATGATTTCGGTATTGGGTTTCATAAACCTGCATGATATACCTCTGCTTCCTGTATTTGGTTTTCATTTGTTTTTCCTTAGGATTCCAGATGTTGATGGCTGATGTTTTGCTCAATTTGTTTGAAACTTCCTCTTGATTTATTAGACTTGATTGCATAGATTGGGATTCTGGTATTGCATGATCTCTAAGTAGCTGATACGTTTTGGATACGGGTACGTGTATGGAGTATCCGATACGGCAATTTTTTTTTTGGCCCCGGATACGGCAGTACAAAAAATTATAAAAATTAAAAAATATATAAATTTAAGCCTACTAAATAGGAATTAAGTTATTAACCACATATAGTGCAAATGAAAGACAAGATAACTTATAAGTTATAAGCTAAATACATAAATAACACAAAAGACTAAGTCATAATTTGTTAAAACTTAGAAACTTAAAAGCTTAAAAGTTAAATACTTGAATTAAACACAATGTGAATGTCATGATATATTAAATTCAATTTATTACACCAAATTCCAATGATCAAAGTTCAAACTATCTTTCAATATTCATCATATTCCTCTTCATCAAGAGCATCAACATCAACATCATCATCATTATGTGGTTCATTCGAACCACATGGATTCGAACCACTCCCACTAGGGCCACTACCAGTTGCACCCCTTTGTGCATGTAGGTCTTGCGGTGCCAAAAAAGTCTCCAATCCCTCATCATCTAATGGCAGGTGGGAAATGGAAGCATCCAAGTTAACTATCTCTGGATCAATATCCCAATGTTTTGTTGACCCTTGCTTGTACTCCGACTGCTTGTGGGATAAAAGTCGCAAGTTGGAATGTATATATACCAAATCTTCAGCCTTTCTAGCCCTCAACTTGTTGCGCTTCTGTGAGTGGATGAAGGTATATGTATTCCAGTTGCGCATAGAGGAAGATGAACTTGCAACTTATTGAGGCAAAGTCAATGCAAAGTTCAAACTTAAACACTCAAACTTAAATTTTAAAAAACTAAAAGTTAATAACAAAAAAAGGAAAGAGAATAAAAAAACTTACCTATGCCAAGACCTTGATTGCAAGAGGCTGCAAGTAAACTGATGCATGACCATGGAGGTAACACCACATATGAGCATCCATCTTGTATTTGTTCTGAAGAGCAAGAAGGCTATGACCTGTTTCTGCTATGAAATTGGCAAACTCTATCATAACCATGTCCTCAGCCTCAGGATTAGGGAAGAGCATAGACAATGTCGTCATATATCCCTGACTGACTTCCACATCCCTATATGCTGCCATCCTCCCCGACAAAAAAAAATATCTCTGTGCTATAGAATCTAGGAGTTAATGCAAAATCAAGTAGATGTAGCGGGGTGGTCATTTTATTCCACCGCTTAATGAGGATTGATTGTACTTCTTTGAATTTTTTTTTCTCAGGATCTTGTTCTTTTGCATTTATGACGACTTTTATCTTCTCAATCATTGAGTCGATACCATCATATATCTCTCCTAGACATGACTGATCCATGTCAGTAAAGCGGATCATGCTCATAATGGGCTCAACAAAACTCAACAAATATTCTACTCGATCCCACCAAATGTCATATAAAATTATGGCCTTCACTTTTTGAGCCCGTACAATGTTTGATTGCCTCCATACAACCCATTGGTTGGAAGTCACCATCCTGCTGAGTGCTTCTCGCACCTTCACAAGTCATCTCAAGACAATTGTGTGTGATGCGAACCGAGTCTCAACAACCTAATAAGCAATGAGAAACAAAAATTAAAAAGAAAATTGGAAACTTTTGAATACTAATTATTCTATATTTTAAAATAAAAACTTATTACGCCGAAGGCGTTCTTAATAGTGAGAATTAGGGGGGGGAAAGCCTTGCAAAATCTGACAGAACTAGAAATCTCATGGTTTTCTTGAACGCCATACATCAATGTGCAAATCCAACGGCATTACACCCACCAAAATCTGACACAAAAGGTACATATATCCAAGGATAATGTTTACACGAAATAGCTACAGACAAATGTTATCTGCAGCCACGTCAGATGAAAGGTTCAATCTCATCATGCAATTTCCATGGCACAAATCCATGACACATGGCTGCAAATTTATCGTGCATTAGTGACAGTCAATTCACTCTCCTTGCCATCAATCTTCTGTCATCAACGTCCACCCCTCATCCAATTTGGGATTTTGTTGCCGAATTTTGACAAAGCAGCCGCCCCTTCATGAATGAGGTCTGACCATGTGTTGGACAGACCCCAGGAACGTCCGCTTCTAGACGGTAGTGCTGCCATGGAGCCAGTTGCCATGTGTTCTGTGAGTGGAGTGCCACGTCGTGTCCTGCGTGTCAGAGCTAATAACGGTGGAATTAGGGGGAAAATGCAAAAAAAATAAAAAATAAAGAGTTACCTATTCGCGAGTTGTGTTCTACCCCGAAGAGTGCCTTTTTAACAATTTTAAATAAAAACTATACACAAATTTGAAATTTAACAATTTTTATAATACAAACTTATATATTTGTGAGGTAATCATGGGCCTCTATGTGGGATCTCTCTCACTGCTAAGGGTCCATACATGAGGGGAAAAAATGGCCCCTAAGCGTGCTCTTGGTACAGTTGAGTGTCTGTTAGGGAGATATCCGGTTTGCGCAGTTCCCCAAATGATTTGCTCGCTGCAACTATCCAATTACTGCTAAATTTACAATGTTAACTTGGGTTTTTTGACATGGGTCTATTTTTCCCATTCAACTTTTATTTTACACTTAAATACATGGAGAAACAAACAACATATACGATACTTATGAAGCTATATGATTCATATAATATCTTTTCAACTGTAATCTTATGACTTTAAGGAATATCTATATCAAATGCTGTAAAAAACAAATCCAAAATGTGTCCTCACCGTGCAGATCCTAAATTTCCTAAATTAAACTTGTCTTATTATGAAAATATTGATAATGCGTAAAGGATGAGGATAAATCTAAAATATGTATACCTTGCAAACCCCAAATTTTCATTGCTGTACTTGTCGTATCGAAGAAAGATTGATAAAAAGCCACCCATGGTGCCACTTTTTCCTGTTTTATATTTTAGCCCTTTGTAATTTGTTTTTACCACGGTTAGATTTCACCCTCTCGGCCGACCGGGGTTCCAAGCTGCAAATAAACAAGCACCCCGTTATGGGTCTACTCGCTGCAACTACCCAATTACTGCTAAATTTACAACATTAACTTTGGTTTTATTGACATGGGTCTATTTTTCTCATTCAACTTCTATTTCGCACTTAAATACATGGAGAAACAAACAACATATACGATACTTATGAAGCTATATGATTCTTATAATATCTTTTTGTTTCAACTGTAATCTTGTTACTTTAAGGAATATCTATATCGAATGTTGTTAAAAACAAATCCAAAATGTGTCCTAACTACACAAATCCTAAATTTCCTACATTAAACTTGTCTTATTATGAAAATATTGATAATGCTTATAGGATGAATATAAATTTACGCCAAAGGCATGTCAGAGGTGGGTTTAAGTGGGGGGTGGTCTGACAGCCCGAGTGACTTTGCAGCCCACAGTTCAAAGTACGTCGACATCGTCCACAGAACCACCTGAGATCGTTGACCTCCATGTGTTGTATCCTTGGTTTCTTGAAATCAGCAATGCACGTTTGATCCTTTCATAAGCATAGAAGACTACAACTTATTGGATTTAATGATTTTCATTTACTCTACTTTAAACGTTGATGTCCTTCGTGGGCCCATGTTGAGGTCAAGAAATTAAAATTTTTTGTGGCAAGATCAAAAAAGTTGTTGAGAGAAGTTACTTCTTGTGATCTTGAATGTTAAAAGGTCATCATTTTTATAGCGGTTGTGTCCAAATTTCCAGATCCCCCTGCACTTCCACATGATGTTTCTATTTTCCATTCGACAAAAAATGGGGGGTTTTTAAGTGCGTAGGCAAAACGAAGATAGAGTTTTTTTCAGTCATTGCATGAAACAGAAGAGCTAACACAACAAAAAAATTTAGAGTAGGTGTTGGCGTCTTATTACACCAAAGACATTTTCACTAAGGGAAAGGTCTTAGTACATGAACGTCGAACAAGATAATCTCGGCCTTCTATTTCGCTCCCCCCCCACACCGCTTTTGACGTGACCTTTGTGAAACACATTTCTACATTCGCCATGTATGAACCACGCAAGTATCCAAGTAGTTCTCTTCCGCATCATCCCTTTTTTTTGTCGGCATGGTTTGCAGTTGCAGACGCTTTCAGAAAAGATGAACAAGAACGAGAAAAGAGGGCGCCAGTGAAAGGTTTTTCTTCGACTAACAGGGATGCCTGCAACAATATTCCTTGAAGGATATGCTTGGTTGCATTACAGGTGGTTGTCAATTCGAATCGTCCCATAGGCTTAAGTGTTAGGTTTTAAAAAATGCATTCAAACAAAACATGGAACAAGGACCTTAGGGAAAGTTACTTGAATTTCGTTACAATATAAAATATATCCCGGTAACGGTTTTCTTTGTTGTAGCGATAATTGGTTTCTATTTTGATGTCCCGTGTTACTCATTACTTCTTTCATCATGTCCCACAACCGTTTTGTGGCTCAATACAAAAGTTTCTGGGTGCACACAAGATAATTGATCGCGTTCTTGAAATCTTAATAGAAACCATTATTGTACATTAACATGAAAACGACAACATAATGGATCCGCAATGCAAAATTACAGTTTCTTTAACAATTGTTGACTTTTAAATTTAACCAAAAAATGCAAGTTTTACATTAAACTATTTGTTGATGACACATCGCTTTCTATGATATCTCTAGACTGTGCTTTCAACACGCCCTGCACTTTGTGGCTCAATACCCCACTTCTTTGTCAAACAATTGACAAAAAAAACACATGATACATATCTTCCTCCAAAAAAATATAGATTCCACAAAATAGTCCCCCCCCCAATATTATCCTCTCCCAATTCATTGTCCTCCCTCTAATCCCCTCTTCTACAACCCTCATCCTCCTTTTATGTTTTGCTCACTTCGAAATTGAAATATCCCTTATAGGATACCACTTTAAAATATGCAAAATATGGACAAATTGCAGCCAAACAGAAATTTGATTTTTGCAGAAAATTAAATCTAGGGCAGCGAACAGAAAAAATGGATAACTCCAAAAATACTTGCTCAAATCTCTTGAAATTTTAAATGGAGCTTGCTAATACAATAACAGATATTATAGAACTGTTTTTGGAATTTTTTGAATAACAGAATGCTGCCAGAAAATTACAGCGTGCCCTAAACAGTTGAAACTTCTAAAATTAATATCTTTCGGAATATAGATGCAAAAATTATGAAACATTGGAAATATTATCTATAAATATAGGAGATGATATCCCAACCTTCAAATCAGAATTTGAGGAAGTGGAAATCCTCCAAAACAGATCTGCAATCTTCAAAACAAGTCGCCCCACCTAGGACATGGCTGGAAACCCTTGCAAATGCCTTCAAACTGATGCTAGACCTTGCCAAAATGGTTGCCGTAGATCTGCCCTGAAAAACCTAGAAATCTCTCCTCCAAAAATGCCCAAAATCCTTCAAAACCCTTCACTGAAACCCTCTGAAAATATCTCTAAAGAACAACTTTGATTTCAACTCCAAAAATGACAAACTAGGGTGGATCTCTCACCACCGAAGAGTGCCCTACTAGCTAGGGATGGATCTCTCACCACCGAAGCTAGGGTTCTCGTGGGATCTTACTCCACAAGTTGGATAATTGCAAACAACAGTTGCACATGAAAGGAAATATAAGTGTATGCATGAATGATCTTCTTTTAACCCCTCCACTCCTTTTATAATTTTTTCCATGCCAAGGAACCCTAGAAAGCCCAAGTCGCACTTTCCCCTAGGGAAGACCAAATTAATAAAGTGACTTAAAGTTACTTTTTCCCTTTCAAGTCGCCATGGTCCAAAAGGTGACCCCCAACGCAAAATTAGAACACTAGGGGTTAAGTGGCCCCTTCCAACGATAAAACATAACATCTAGTCCCTTCGAAAGCACTTTATATTCTTGTCAACGTAAAATTATAACTGGGCTAGATTTTCATACCCAATAGCTCACTGCGTCCATAACCCCATGGGTATGACCAAGGCTTGGACTCGAGTTGGCCCTTACGCCTATGGCACAGGAAAGGGGACATTACAGTTCTCCCTTCTCGAGAAATGCTTGACCCCAAGCATTATCCTGTCATGCTGCAGAAGCTGAATACCACAAAATAAGTTTCTCCATCTCACCCTGCAGTCCTCCAAAGATCGGTGTAATCCAACATAACCAAGAAACCCCATGTGGTCATCATGACCTCCATGTTGTATAGAGAACCATGTTGTTTGTGAAGTAGAATGATACTCACATTGACTCTCCACTGGTACCCACACCCGCAATTGCCAATCTGTCCAATCCTTGCCAATGCAAGGTTGTCATCATTTGATCACTCGTTGCCTCTCCAATCAACTCTCGAGTATGAAAATCCACTCTGAATCCTGTAGAATCCCCTGGATCAACCTGTGAAACAACCTGTATGTGCACAAATGGTGTTAACTCTCCCACATGACCTGCACTCGTGTGACAAACCGTACATGCCTGTATAAAGTTGAGGATATCCTCCCTCAACCTATGCCATATGAACCTCTCTGACATGAACCTGTAGGTCTCATTGTAGCTCAAATGCCCAGTCACGGAAGAACAATGCACATGTCGCAATATCTCCATCCTCAACCATGAATCCGACACAAGGTACAATTTGCCCTGATAGAAGATCATCTCATCCTCCAATCTGTAGCTGTCATCCGGTATGTGACCATCCAGAATTTCACAAGTGTGTTGGTTCTTGGAGTACTCAACAAGCAAATGAGATCTCCAGTCTACCAAAACCTCAGATAACCAACATAATGATAAACTCGGATGATCTGAACCTGTAAACCCAATCCCTGTAATTGTCTCATGCGCAACACTATTGGCCACATCCACATCCATCATACTCCGCATCGATCTGCAATAATAGAACCCCTCATCATGCCGAAAAGTCCTCTCCATCCCCTCAGCTGTAACCACCCTAGGTGCTCCTGTAGATAATCCCCTCAAAATCACATTCCTGCCCTTGGACTTAAACTTTAGCTCCATTGTCAGAAAGTTAGTCCGAAACTCACCAAGAGAGTGAAGCCACTGTACTCCCAGCACTATGTTGGTCACTCCCATACCAACAATGTGGAAATTATCAGTAACTGTATAGTTACCCATCGTGATGCTCACTTGGGGAACCCGTTGTGTGCACCTCATAGACTCTCCATTGGCTACAACCACGTTGAAACCCTCAAATTCCTCTGTCTGTAATCCCCGCCTCTCAACCAATGAGGCATCAATAAAGTTGTGGGTTGCCTCACTATCAATGAGTACCACAACTCGCTGACTCTGCATCACTCCTCTAATCCTAAATGCCTTGTACATTAGAGTACTAGACAATGTGGCTATAATCTCTTGAGGAAAGGTCTCCTCCTGCGTCGCATTAGCACTATCCAACGCAACTCCATCTCCATCATCCATCTCGTGAGTCTCCAACTCCTCACCTCTGTCATCCTCACTCTCCCCGAAGACCTCAATGAATTGGGCCTTCCCTCTACCTTTGCAATCATGTCCTGGAACCCAAGGTGTACGGCAATCGAAACATAGTTTCTTTCGCCTCAACTCATCTCTACCCTCTCGGGAAATGAATGGCTTCTTAGCCACCTCCTGCCTCGGTGGAGGCTCCCTTTGCTGAAGTTCGTCTGATTCAGACGGAGGTTCTCTTTGCTGAACGCGAGGTGGAACCCTTGACTTTGGAGTGGATAACTCAAAGTCTCGAGATCTCCTAATAGCCTCATGCAAAGAAGAAGGCTCAAACGCCTTCACAAATCTTGCTAAAACGTTAGTCAACCTTGCCATGAAGAGTGAGGTCAACCTCATCTCTGAAACATCAGATACCATAACTGATAACCTCTGAAAATCTGCAATGTACTGGTCTAGAGAACCTGTCTGCCTCAAGTGAGTCAACTCTCTGAAGTGCCTATCTGGGTCCCTCCCGTCGAATCTGCTCATCAACCTCTGTGTAAAATCTGCATAAGTAGTGATATGCATGTGTCCCTGTGTGATGAATCCATGATGCCACCAGTCATGAGCATCTCCCTCGAGGTGTAGGATAGCAAACTTAATTGCATTCTCTTCACGCATGGGATTCAAGTTGAAGTAAGTCTTCAACTTCTGAATCCAAGACTGCGCGGTACACTTCTTAGAACCATCGAAGTGTGGAATAGAGATTTGCCCCAATCTCCTCTGAAACTTAGGTACTTGTGTTTGATGGTCTCTCCTGGGCCTGCTACCAATCTTCATTTTACAATACTCCTGAAATGGCATGTTATCTCGGAAACCCTCACTCAATGTCCGGTACCTCTCCTAACAAGATTCCTCATCCACAATTTCTGCGGCCTGTTGTGTCTGTAAAACTTCCGGATCCTTCAAAAAAGAAGGCTAGTGAAGTCTCAAAGGTCTGGTAGAAACATGAGGGGACCCTTGTCCTAAATGTCCACTCTCACCTCTATTACCATGCTGTCCCATATTGCTAGCTTCTCCTGTCTCCGTATGAGCATCAATCCTGCCCAGTGTTAACCTCTCAGTGAGTTGGCTCAAATAGAGATTGGTAGTCTCCTGCTGCTTCACCATATTGGTGAACAATTGTTTCATCAGATCCACTCCCATCTCTTCACTGTCTCCCATCTTTCAACCCCAACAGGCTGGAGAAACAACCGCTCTGATACCACTGAAATATCCCTTATAGGATACCACTTTAAAATATGCAAAATATAGACAAATTGCAGCCAAACAAAAATATGATTTTTGCAGAAAATTAAATCTAGGGCAGCGAACAGAAAAAATGGATAACTCCAAAAATACTTGCTCAAATCTCTTGAAATTTTAAATGGAGCTTGCTAATACAATAACAGATATTATAGAACTGTTTTTGGAATTTTTTGAATAACAGAATGCTGCCAGAAAATTACAGCGTGCCCTGAACAGTTGAAACTTCTAAAATTAATATCTTTCGGAATATAGATGCAAAAATTATGAAACATTGGAAATATTATCTATAAATATAGGAGATGATATCCCAACCTTCAAATCAGAATTTGAGGAAGTGGAAATCCTCCAAAACAGATCTGCAATCTTCAAAACAAGTCGCCCCACCTAGGACATGGCTGGAAACCCTTGCAAATGCCTTCAAACTGATGCTAGACCTTGCCAAAATGGTTGCCGTAGATCTGCCCCTGAAAAACCTAGAAATCTCTCCTCCAAAAATGCCCAAAATCCTTCAAAACCCTTCACTGAAACCCTCTGAAAATATCTCTAAAGAACAACTCTGATTTCAACTCCAAAAATGACAAACTAGGGTGGATCTCTCACCACCGAAGAGTGCCCTACTAGCTAGGGATGGATCTCTCACCACCGAAGCTAGGGTTCTCGTGGGATCTTACTCCACAAGTTGGATAATTGCAAACAACAGTTGCACATGAAAGGAAATATAAGTGTATGCATGAATGATCTTCTTTTCACCCCTCCACTCCTTTTATAACTTTTTCCCATGCCAAGCAACCCTAAAAAGCCCAAGTCGCACTTTCCCCTAGGGAAGACCAAATTAATAAAGTAACTTAAAGTTACTTTTTCCCTTTCAAGTCGCCATGGTCCAAAAGGTGACCCCCAACACAAAATTAGAACACTAGGGGTTAAGTGGCCCCTTCCAACGATAAAACATAACATCTAGTCCCTTTAAAAGCACTTTATATTCCTGTCAATGGAAAATTATAACAACTGGGCTAGATATTCATACCCAATAGCTCACTGCATCCATAACCCCTTGGGTATGACCAAGGCCCGAACTTGAGTTGGCCCCTAGGCCTATGGTGTAGGAAAGGGAACATTACAGAAATCTACTTCATTGCAGACTTCCCCTTCGGCGTTCACATCGCACACTTTGCGTGCGATTGCTAGTATTATTTATAAACAAAACTTAAAAGAAAGGTAGCTTCCCTTACCTTCAACAACTCCAAATGTGAGGAGGATCTAAAAATGCCTTGCGACTGGTGATGGTTGGTCACAAAAATTTGGATCTCTTCACCCTCTACATACACTTGTTGAATCCACTCAATTTTACTGGCCAACTTTTTCAGCATTAAGTCGAGGTGAGTGGACAACACAAGGTGTCCGAAAAATATGCCCATACACCTCACCTCAACTAACATCCCAACATATCTTCTATTCTTGGCATTGTCCAGTTATGACTTGGACAACATTTTGATGGTCCGACTTGCCTCAATGGCTTCGAAAAGGATGTTGGCAATGATTTCAACATCCTTCACATGCCCCTCACAATCAATTGTTTTCAAAAACATTGACCTCTTTAGGGCATACTGCAACCACATTGATCAAAGGACGGTTTTTTGCATCTTTCCATCCATCAGAAATAATGGACATTCACTTGTTTTGGTCCACGAGTCTCTAAAATGACTGCAATAAGGTTTTCACATTTTCATTCCCTTTGCCAATATGGTGGTGCGAGAGCTTCTCATAACCTAATGCCCTCTGTATCCTTTTGGGGGCCATCATCGATCGCTTTCACCATCTCTTGTTATTATGGTGACCTAACAATATTGAATGACAAACCTTTAGCATACACACATCTTGTAATGTGCTTATCTGCACGATATACGTGCTCTTATTTTGATAGGACCTTGTCCAGTGGTCCTTTTGTGTTACTTCTCTTTCATGAAAGAGGTGAATCACTCATCTTGTATGGAGGTAGATGTCACAAATGGATGTGGCAAGGTCATTAACTGGGGAGCCTGTACTACATGGGGCAACAACATGGCCTCGCTGATCGAGATGAAGTTCCTTTTCTTGGACAGTGGATGACCTGCTTTTCATAGGAAAAAACTATGCCTATGCATCTTCTTGTTCCTTGATATACTCCGAAAACTCTTGTTGTTGGCACCCCTACATTGTTCTTCCCCTTGCAATGTTCTAATGCCATGACTTGATATCGCACACAAGTGAGCTTTTCACCTGACTATATGAGCCTTTGAATACTACCTTTCACAATCATGGCATCTCCAAATAAAACATCTACCACCTAGAAGCTGCTCTAGTATTGCGACATGTCTCTATAATGGTGAATTCAGATCAAATTTTTTGAACATGGATTAGCCCAAAGGAGGTGGAACTTTTTGCCATTATAGTAGTATTACCTACAAGTTTCAAAACCCAACACCACGAGCAAAGAAAAACAATGGTTAAAAATAAACCTTAAAAGTTAAACCCTATGCCGTAGGGCATAACATCATAGTATGTATTGTGAAATAATTTAAAATTTAAAATGGAAATAATGGTTTACAAATTAAAATTTCAATTAATGAAAACAATAAAATAATGAACATAAGCAAAAGCATGAAGTGTGTGAAAGATTGAAATAACAAAAAAAATGAAAAACAAATTTAAAAGTCAAACTAATGGAAGTTAAAACCTTACCTTCAATGAATAATCCACAAATCTTTCTCCTTTCAAGCTCCTTAATCACCTTGGTAGCAAATGGGCACTTGTACTAGCTTAAGAAAATGATTGCAATGCTTGTTGATGAAGTATCAAACCCTAAATGAGCAAAATGAGAGCTTAGAGAGGCAAAGCATGCAATGAGAGAATGAGAGGTAAGTTGCTTTGCTTTTATGTTTTGTTTTTATGTTTTGCTTTTTTTTTATTGTTTCTATATACATTCTATTTCAGGGTTTTAAGTTTCATATTGTCATATTTTTTTTTAATTGTAACATTGTGTAAAAAGGGAGGAAACAAACAAACAAACATTTTTGTCACTTGAAACGTACTCGGGAGTGGCCAGGGTACAAACTGAGGACGTACTTGGGTATGTCTGCAGACGTACCTGTACCCTGGCTGCTCCGGGGTACATTTCTGTGCTGTATCCGTACTGGATACGTTTCAGTACCCATGCCCTAGCCTATCAGGTGTGCTGTACCAGCTACTTAGGATTTTACATCAATCTAATTGGAGCATTGGATAACCAATCTGTGGTGAATTTGCATTTTCAGGATGATTGCACAAGAACTGCATTAAAATGTTTCTATAATTCTTAATCAAAGATTATGAAAGCCCTGTGTCATGTCCTAGCTTGCTTAGATCTCATTTTCCAAGAGGTTAATCTGCAAATTGTTAGACACAATGCTTTATGCAATGCATAGCTGATTGGAATGCTTATCATAAGTTTAAGAGCATGGTTCCACATTTCTTTGAATCATTTCTCGATCTTAAATTAGTTATAGAAAACTTTCACATTTTCAGCTTAAGTCCCTGGTTTTGCTGTTTGCAGAAAAGTCACCTGTAGTAGCTTACGTACCCATTCTTGCATCATGCCATATGGTAGGCCTGCTAATTTATGTCCTATGATAGCTGTGGGAAAGTGTTACTATTCTTTAATTTCTAGTATTCTTACACATACTTTAGATCAACTAAGTGTTTTGTCCCAAATGTTTGAAGGTACTATTGCGACTATTGCGACACAAAGTTGACACATGACTCGGTAAGTGTACTACTCATCTTGACATTGAGGGAATGAGTTGCTAGAATGCAAGAATGATGGTAACTGGTTATGTGCAGAGATCCATTTGTTAGAACCTGCGTTATGTGAGGATTCTTATCATTAGACATTAGTGGTTCTAGGTCGATTTGAGAGTGTTCAATGGACACTAGCAGGTCTAGTTTGCATGTAACATACATAATAGATAGGTTTAATGACATGATACCTGGTCTTGTTTCCATTATTATGATGATAGCTGAGTGTTACAAGAGATGTTGGATGTATATTCTTCTCAATTGCGTAAACTTAATCTAGCATTGTTTAGAGCCACCGCAGATGGTGTTCAATGCTTCCATTAGAAGTTGTCACAAGTTACATAGGGCTGCATGTTGTTGAGAGTGGTAAAGGTTTTCTTTCCATGTTGGAGTCTAGATCCTTTTGTAGTTTTAGGGTCTATTTAGACTCGAGAGATGATACTATTGTTGAATGCTTTCCCAATATGAGAGTTGAATGTCTTCTAATAGGGAGAGTTGAACTAATGTTATTAAATCACTGTATGTCACATGATCGCTAGTATGAAAGGATGGTAGGAGATTTGTAATGTGTGCTTCAATCCTTCCAAGAGTCATACATAGAGCGTTTCATATAGAGTAAAATTTGAAACAAATGTTTCCATTAGGAGCTTCAAATTGACATGCATTTTAATCATGTCACCATATACTTGTATCTGTTAGCTAATTTGTGGGACGGACACACTACATTTGCCTTGTCAAGTCAGAGGTCATAAATCTATAGTTGCGGGCAGCTTTCTTTTCCAGATACTGGTATTCTCTGTTTGTATGCGTGCATGAGCTTCTCAACAGTTGGAACTTCTTTCGTTGGAAACAACTTCACAAGATGGGCATTGCATTCTTTCGACTGCAACCTCATTGTTTTTATGATGGACATGTGGAACTTCACCTCACACCCCTTTACTGATCACATGAATGGGAGTTGTCAGCTTAATCATGTGTAAAGTTTTGAAAATATAATTCTCCCTTCCATGCACCCTACAGGTAACTAAAATTGAATTTTCCTCTGCAACGGTCCCCAAAATAGGGCATCTGAAAGGGATTTAAAAGGCACAAAGTCTCCAGAAAAATATTTTTGTTGCTCCATTGTATTCAATCACCTTTTTCATTCTAGGATCATATTCGCTGTTGGTAGTTGAACCCTACATTCATAACCGAATCATCATGCTACGTGTTCAATGTCGATAATCGAATTTGCGGAGCAAATGACAAATGCTTTTCTATCTCATGATGTACAATGTGCAAATATCAAGGTTGCACTAGAGATGACCAGATATAGTTTTTCTACATTAGCTGACACAATGTTCATGCCAAATCCCCAAATTCTTAGATTGAGCTTCTAGCCTTGTCATATGTGCTTGCCCTAAGGATTGGAAGTCATCTCTAATTCCCACAACCGTTGCAAGATGCAATAAGTTTTAAGCTTCCCAAAGATGAGTGTCCACAAATTTATGTGTATATATAGATGGGAGTTTTGCCTCATCTGCCCTTGGTCCTTTTGCCCTGCCCACATGCTGATTTTCTATTCAATTATTGTTTCTAGGATGTCTTCCTTTTACCTTCCCCATCCACATACTATTTTTCTATTCAATTATTGTTTCTGGGACGTCTTCATTTTGAGTTCCCATTTATCCTCGTCCCTGAAAGGGGACTCGGTGAAATTCTCACTAAATGGCGCTGGCTTGACATGAAACTAGCACCACAAGCAAGCAAAGCTGCATCACAAGACAAGGCTCTGGTTGACATAAGAAAAATGACAGCTTTGGAAGGTAAAACTCCAGAAGTCATCTCTTTGGAAATGCCATGCCTCTTTGATGGCGTGAATTAATCCAGACTGCCGGTCTAATTAAAATTGTTTGCCTTGACATGGCAAGGCTAGCCTGTTGGATGCTTGAATTGGTTTCCACAGTGATCTTATTCTAACCTCTCTTATCTCCAAGACTCGTAAATAAATTTGAGAGCCATTGCATAATTGTTGGTGCAATGTGATGGGAATTAAAATTCAATTTGTTCTGTTTAAGGTTTGTGTTTGAATTCATGTTTGGTGAGGATAAAATTTGAAAACAAATTCGCAAGCCAATAAAATTCCAACAAAAAAATTGGGAATAAGTTTCACATTATATAAATTTGTATTTTTCTATTATTTTAATTTTCAAATTAAAAATCAAATGTTTAATAATATCAAAATAAATGAATATTATTAAATAACTTAAGAAAATGTGTAAAAAGATGTCAAAATGTATACAACTTGATTGAACTGTTCATCAAATCCTAGGCATAAATTTAAACAAAAAAATCGAATTCGATTGCTTGTAAAAGCCTTCAACTTAACATAAATCTAAAAAAAGACCTAAAATAAATATTACATACTATTAGTAACTAAATTATAATTTTAATTAGTAACTGGAAAAAAGTAACTATTAATAAATTTTAAGTGAAAAAGATATTGGAAACAAACATTTAAGGCTAAAAATATAATATAAATTATAAACTAAAACATAACCTAAATTATAAAACATAACATAACTAACTATTACTAAAGTTAAAACAAAATACTAAATGACAAATTCCTTGACGATAATGCAATTCGAATTGATGGCAAGTTTGGCAGACCCTTCAACGGCAATGGAGATACTTCCTTCTCGGGCACATTTCTTATCAGTGTCCTCTGCGACTACCTGAAAACTTCCATGGCTTCCAGAATGTTGGTCTCCTTGTAGAGGCCATGGAGCATGGCCACAGCCACGGCATTTGGAATAATCTGTGTGCGTTGAGCATATTTTTGGTCAATCATTTTATGGGGGTTTTTGTCCAGATTTGCATTTATAAGAAATCCTTGTGGCTGTTGACAGATTGTAAACATCCTTTCTGCTCAATACTTTGGTGATTTACTGACCAATCTGCTCAAGACTTGCATGATGTTCAGAGTTTTGGCCAAAATTGAAGAGAAAAATTGATTTGAATGAATTTGAATGCGATTTGAATTTTTGGGGTTCAGGTACAAATTGCGGTATCCTGTTTTTTTTTTTTTTGGAATTTGGCTCATTCTGTGAGTTAGTTTTTGATTATATGTTTCATTACAGGGGTACTGGACTATTATTTTGTTTTGTAGATGTATGTTACTTCAGGAGTATATGATTTCATACATTTTTTAAGGGGGCCCTAGACTGAAAAAAAGAAGGTAAAAGTACCAGCTCAGACTGATTTTATATTTATCAAGCCAGGGGCTCATATGAATATGTGAAGGATTTATACACTCTTTTAACACAAATACAAGAAGCCTATCAGTATAATGCCCCATCAATTCGCAAGCAAGTCCATTCAGATACCCCATTGAAGCTTATCACCTTTGGTCAAGAGGAACAGAAGATACTCCTCACATTCTTGAAGTGGCTGCAGCCATACACCAGCTGTAGATCATTCTTCACCTTTCATTCATACTCATTTTGGCCATAGGAGGCCAAAAAAGGACAAATGCACCATTAAAGGCATTAATTCTTCGTTGCACTGAACCAACCAAGACTACTTCAGGCCTTGCTTTAACTTGATATTGGAAGCTAAGCTCTTTCGTTTCTCAATCAGGGGAATGCTAAAGATAATGGAAAATAAGCACAGGTAAGAAAGAAGAGATTTGCATATACAATTTATAAATTCAAGAAGCTCGCATGATACATAAAATTATCTTTTCTTTAATCTCTAACATACTCCCTCAAGCTTTAATAAGCTTTATGGGAAGTTACACGGGGCCTAATAGTCTAATGTATTCAACCACTAACATACTCCCTCAACCTTTAATAAGCTTTACGGGAAGTTACACGGGGCCCAATAGTCTAATGTATTCAACCACCCAACTACCTGTATAACACCTAAAATTTTATCCTATACCACAACTATTAATTTATATCCTATGGGAGTCTCTCATGAGATACATGCCCCTACAATAAAAACATCTAACAAATAAACATTTGGATCACACATGACCCAACATACCCCCTTTGAACCAAAGGGGTATAGAAGAGGATGATCTAGAGCATATAACCATTGATGCCAATCAATGGTCTCTGCTGCATCTACAACTTGACACACTGTACATCATGGTACTGATCAACCTATGTTGCTCCCCTCCCGTGGAAGTCTTCTACCTTGCAAGTTGTGGCATGATGATGAACACCCTACACGAATGATACACATTATGTGAGCATGCACACTACACAAGCATGCCCATCACCTCTGACCAATCTGTAATGTATTGCATTATAAGCATAACCAAAGCCTGCTCAACTTCATCAATCCCCAAAAGGTCTCACACAGAAACCTGTCTAATAATTCTTTGGTACTTTGTATGGCACATCTATTTTATGTCCAACAATTGTTGACAACCCTTTGCTTAACAATTCCAATGCTAGCAATTTCTATGTCAACTTGTACAATCACCGTGATTGATCGAATACCACTAGCAGTGTCTTCCCCCTATTAGGCGAGAGGTGAGAAGTCCATGTAGCTACAAAATCAATTACAACAACTCTATCTGCTCCTCAACAAAGCTCAATGAAAGAAGACCAAAACTAAACACATTGCAACTGCAACACCACAACATCAAACTAGAAAAAAATACATACTTCTACCAAAATTGCTATTCAAGCATTTAACCCAAACTCCAAGCAAATAGCCTCCTATGTGTCCTCCAACCTCCAATTTGACCATGCCAGCCTATTAGATCCCTAGGACCAATAAATCCTAAAGTGCAACTACGTCATCTCTGACAATACAAGCAGAGAAGCAGTGTTACAACCATGCAAAAGTAGGGTGTTTCCATCGAAAATGCACCCACACTACTTTATAAAGCCTAGTTTCATTTTCAACAAAGCTCATATGCAGAGATGCCAAAACCAGAAACGGATCATGCCAATCACTTCAGAAACTGAATGCCATAAAAAACAAGTGGTCACATGAGAATTTTGGCCACTGTATGCAAAAGTAATGTCAATTTGAAATTTTGTTTCTTGTTCAGGCCAGGCACAACCCCTTGCAATGCAAATTCTGCAAACTGACTAGTTTACTGGGTTTAAAATTTCATAGTAAAACATCCAACACCCCGTATTAATTGTACTTGTTGGAATTAGGGTGGAATGTAGTTTTCAAAAAAGTGTTTTTTGTCAAAACATGCCCCGACAAAAATGTTAAAGCAATATTTGTGACTGCAGGTATTGGTCTTCCAGGTTTTCACTTTTAATTCAATTTGCATTCTTGCGAACATTGGATTTTAGCACTTTAGAGGTTTGAAGTCTTAGCCAACCAATGAAACTCAAGACTTTTAGAAACCACTTAGTCGCCAATTCTTCAAGACATCCAGCCGAAAGACAAGGACAAACATATTTATCCTAGGATATTAACGTTGCACCTTTAAAATTGAACACTTCCAATAATGAATATTTTTGAGTCTTGAACACACAAACTTCCACTTCAATTACTTTACTATGTAACACTTTATGAACTCACCTAAGCTAGTGGATGACACAAAACCTCAACAAACTGATATATGACTGCAGATTTTGAATGAGCAATCAAAAACAAAAAAACATATGGCAATGTATTTAGTATTACAAACTTTTACCTGGCAAAAACATTATTCAACCATCTTTTGGAAGTGTCCAACATTATTAAATGGGACCCCACACTCTTCTCTTTTGTAAAGTCAGAAGTGACGCAAATCAACTTTTTATCAGATCTTATGGTGCCATGGATGGCATTGCAGGAACACAGCGCTTCACAGGGCGTTGCAGCAGTAGATGATGGTTGTGGCAGCAGTAAAGAGCATTTCGGGCAATGCAAATTGCAGTTTTTGCTATAATCATGGACTGTTCTAAGCAAATAACTAGTTGTATAGTACCCTTGCAGACATGGTGTGGTAGTTGGGATTAATGCCACTCAACATATCAGTGCTCCAGCAATTTTCAGATCGTAAATCATACCAACATCAGCTTCCAGTGCCCTCTCTATGAGATTTTTAATACTTCTGATAAATTTTAATACCTTTCAATGTTTTAGGCAGATTTCCCACGCCCCTTCATTTTTCAGGCAAAACATTTTCTTTTTCTTTTTTAAACTGAACAATACTAAAGCTTCAAAAAAACAGCTACACAAACAAAAAAATTTCAGGGAACTCCATTCTCCTAATGGACCTTCCACTGTTTCTTCCTCAGGGTGCATGAGCAAGTCTCTCATGCCACTGATGGAAAATAAGCACAGGTATGTAAGAAGAGATTTACTTAAATAAATTCAAGAAGCTTGCACAATACATAAAATTACCTTTCATTAATCTTCAAAGTGCTCCCTCAAGCTTTAATAAGCTTTACGGGGCCCAATGGTCCAACGCATTCAACCACCCAACTATATATATATGTATATATTTTTCCCACTATCATAGTTGATAATTTATCTCCTACGGGGGGTGTCTCTCATGAGATGCATACCCCTACAATAAAAACACCTAAGCAATAAACATTGGGATCACACACACCCAACAAAAAAAGAAGATCAAATCTTTCCCCTACTGTCTCACTTTTCATGATACTAACTTGTAAAAGGCTTTCATTGCTGGGAACAGAAAGACAGTAGACCAGATCAATTTTTTTAGATTCTCTACCCTCCCTTGTAAAGCTAAAAGCTCACAGAGTTAGAATAAGGAGAGTCAGTGGCTGCTCCCTTCAGGAAGTGCATTGCCACATTCAAATTTATGGAGGAGAAAATTTGTAAAAAAATTGTTACTACAAAAATCAGCCATAAAATTCGTGATTAAATTTGATCTACACAAAGTATTATGCTTGTATTTTTAAATTTTAAATTAAATATTCAAAAAAGAACGAATGAACTTCAACAACTTTTTTACGAATTTCAATGAAAATTTTGATCATTCTTGATATTTGGCGAAATTGATTTTTTAACATGAAATTTACCGAATGCAGCTACTTAGGTGCATAGTACACTCATTTTGTTTTCTTAGTCTCCCTCACTGTGTATCTGAGATTACTGGAAAGGAAAATCAGCTGACCAGATCTAATTTCTTAACACCTCCAGCATTCCCTCTTAAGCAGATTGCAAGCAAACTTGTTGAAATTCGTACTAACTGCAACTCACATCAAGCAGATTACAGGATATCAAACTTGCATTCTTTCTCTATCAGATTACAGGATATCAAATTTGAGACTGTCTCACAATCAATTAGATGATAAAATCACCCCCTGATATTTGTTTGCTTAACAAAAAAACTTACCTTAGTCTTATTGGAAACCAACTCAATCTCACTCATCTTTACCTTGGTGACAATAAACTAAGTGGAAGGCATTCCACCTTCTTTGGGAGGGTCTCTATTTTTGAAAGTACTTAGCCCTTTGCAGCAATAAATTGAGAAGTAAAAGCCCACGTTTTTGGGTAAATATCTCATCTCTCAGGAAGTTTTATCTTTCTCACAATCAATTAGATGCAAAATTCCATATTGCATAAGTAATCTCTCCTCACTTGAGATTTTGGTTATTTCGTACAACCATCTAGGTGGTGCTCATCCCTCAACAATTGGTCTGTTATCCTCCCTATCCTCCCTAAAGTGGCTTGACGCCAAGGACAATGCATTCAATGAAAGCTTGTCGTCCTCAATATTGCCCCATTTTTTGGTTAGTCCATGTCTTTCTTTAAACCATCATTTGACAATTTCATAAGCTTTTTTTCACAACCTTACTGGATTAGATTGTTTGTCATTATCCAACTGTGCCAGCCTGGATTCCCCTATTTCAATTATTTGTTTCATATTTGATATCATGTAATATTAATAGGAAAATTCCACCACGGATTTCAACTCAATTCCATGGATATAAATTTAGGGTTTTGGGACATAAAGGCTTCATTGTATGCGATAATAAATTCAATGAATTGGTATTTCTGGAATGCACACTTAATTTTTTTTGTTAAATAATAGAAATGATTGTTATTTAACCAAAAATACGAAGGTAAAAGAGGATGGCTACATTAAGATTGAAAGGCCTGGCTAAGGTCAAATTCTTCATTTGATTAATTCCCGTTTTATGTGGGGTGGATGTAGAGATGATCCAATTTTCAAGACTCCCTTTTAGGTTCTTCTCCTAGCTGTTTGAAGTCTCTGGTGGAGTGCCAGTGCTTTAACTTTAATGTTTTTATTATTTCCAATAACGATGACATAAATTAGTAGGCTAGCTAGTTGAATCTTCAAAAGCTCTTCCCCCAGTGGTATCATAAAAGTTTAATTTTATATACTATTCCAAGGAAATAAAGAAATTATCTTGTTGTCCATAGAACCAAAAAGACAACAATTAACAACAAAAGGTTCTAGGAAGAGACATTCCTAGAAGTTATGTTACAAGGTTTGCCGAATTTTTACATAAAAATTCGAAATTTGGCGATTAAAACCCTGAAACTATAAGTTCGTCCAAATTTGTTCAGTTCGTTGAGGGTTTCTTCAGGTTAGGGCTTTTGGAGGTAGTCACGGGTGACACTGTGACAGCATGTGGCCCGGCGTGAGGAGCTGCGTGGATGTTCAACTCTTCATGTTGCAACGGCAAGGTTTGTGTTATGCGTGTTCTGTCCCCACACAGCCCACAGAAGTTCATCGTTCGACGAAGAGCTTTTCCTCGATTTCGATTTATTATGATTTGTTTTTTTTATTCATTCATTATTATAATTTTATTTTATATGTTACTTATGATCTGTTTAAAGTTTTCAAAGTTTTAATTTTTTTTATTTGTTTAAACGAATACATATTTAAATATGTTTTATATATTTAAATACGTTTTTAAATATGTAATCAAACATAAGTATTTTATATAGTATGCTAATAAAATATACTATTTTTTATCTCTGAGTAGTATGCTAATATTTTCGTATATATTTTTTATTGTTTAAACTAATGCATATTTTAAATATATTTTAAAACTAGGATGCTAATAACTTTTTAAATATGTTTTATATATCTTTACGAATACATATTTAATATTTATTAATATTTTATCCTTGATTTTATTTTTTATTTTTTATTTTTTTAATCTTAATTTTATTTATAACTATTTTAATTTTTTATTTTATATATTAGTTGAACGTAATGGCGATTTTTTTTCAAACTTCATCTAATGACGAACTTGAACCGAATTTTATCCTCGTCAAACTCGAACTCGAATGCGAACCTTGTGACTTAGCCTAGAAGCAAACTAAAGAAATAAAAGTACAAAGGCAAAATAGAGCAATGAAAGCCAAAGAAGTGCCCCAAAAGCATGTGCCAATAAAGACTAGAGCAAAATCTTATCGAATGTCTCTCTGCCTGTGCCTGAAGTTGAGGAGTCATTTGAGCCATTGTTGATCATTGTGAAGAATTGGATAATGCTTGCCAGGGAGTACATAGGGTTGAAGGATTCAGGTTGACAGATCCTAGAAGGAAGCAAGACATGTCCTCTAGAATCTCCCTTAACATCCAAGGCCAATGCGATTTCCATAGTAGAAAAGAAATTTGTAATATCAGTTTGCCCTTGTGGTCTGGGGGGTGCTGGCAAGTAGTAGATCCATGTTGCTAGAAAATGGCAGAGCCACAACACCAAGTTGAGAGAAGTGTTGCCTGACTGATTTATCAGCTTTGATATGTGATGTACTGGTGTCCAAGGGACACTAAGTGTTGCCAATCTTCTGGATAGGCTGGAAGAAATAGTTGATCAACATGGGGGCTCTAGAACCTTTAGACTCATATTGTAGGGATCTGTGTCGGAGGTTGACAACCTTGCGAAGGTAAAGATTGAAGCACTGCTGGTCTGTATATCTGAAGAAAGTAACTAGAGTGTTGTCTGAGTCATTGTAGAGGTTGTGATATCTTTTCTGGATCTCATAATAAATGGGGCATCTGAAAATGAGGTGGTCCTTGATCTCCATCTCTTAGAGGGAGCAAAGAAGACAGATCAGTCCTGACAGAGAATGTGATGCTCTGTTTCAACTCTTAACTGGTGAGAACATACTCTTATCTGGACAAGGAGAAATCTCAAGCTGCAGGACCAAAGCATTCTTGATCGCTTTTTAGAGCTGAGAATAAACTTCCAATATATTCAGAACTTATTCTCATCCGTCTCAATCTTTGATCTTGCTTTTCATTGACAATTAGATAACTCTGAGAGGATGTCTTCAATTTATTTCAAAATTATCTCTGCTGGCTGATTTATGCTGCTGAAGATTTGGTTGTTCCTTTCTGGCCACAAGTTTCCTGTGATTAAGGGGTCAATTCCAAAGGATTGTTAAGGCCCCGCTTTTGAATGCCGTTTTTCAAGTTTGAATTTTATGTTCACTTGATTTTTTAGTACCCAATTAAAGCCGAATTTATTAAAAAATATCTACTAGAATTTCCCATGTATAGGGACACTGGAGGAGAAGGTGGTCACAAGATTTTTCTAGGTTTGAGGCAGAGGAAACAAATATAGAGTCCAAAAACCTTATTCTGATTAATCGCACGAAACATTTGGCAGGAAATTACTTCTGACCTGCCACCTTCAACAGAAGGGAGAATCAAATCTCTACAGGATCTCATGAAGTTCCAAATGGCTGAGCCGTGAGAAAATTTTAGTGAATAATCAGATTCCCTGTTGGGATTAAATTGGGTGATTAACCATAGGAAGAATACTGATTAACCATATACTTTCTCCAAGAAATTTAGTGGTATGGGGCTTTGGTGGATGTCTCGATGCTTTTCCATGTGCTGCACTTGTTGTGACTTCACCTTAAAAGATCCTCTTCCCAGAGCAGCCTCTAACCTTAACTCATGAAGAAATGAGGAATGTACTCAGCAAGTAATTGAACTTCTTAATGCTCTCCTTATTCCATCATTACCATGTTTGAAAAGTTCGGATGGTTCGAAAGGGAAAAAAAGTGGAAGCTTGGAGTTTTTCAAAAGGTTTGGTTCGGTTTAGAAAATTTACAAATATAAAAAATATATAAATAATAAATACTATACATATGATGATATTTGAAAAGAAATTTCAAGTACACATCACAATAAATAAATATATTATCTAGGGAGTTTTTCCTTTACGTGCTTAGGTATTAGTGTTTTTGTTTGGTGTTGAAGTTCTTTTAATTTAAATACTTTCTTTTAATTAAAAAGAAAAAATAATGTTCGACTGAACTTGTTCGGTAAGTTCGATCAGACTAAAAAGTATTGGTTCGAACCGAATTTTCACTATGTTCTTGAAAACCTTCTGCCTCAATAATGTAGTCATTCATACAAGGACCCTGTACGATAGAAAAGTGACATGCGAGCATGAGAATCTACAAGCAACTCTTCTTCGCACCCGACCTTCCGATGGTCGTGCCGAGACAACCGGTGAGAATGGAACCTATATGGATACAGACAAACTAGTTGGGCAATCTTATATCCTCGACATGCAATAATGGAATCTGCGAATCTAAGGCGAAAAAGGCCCTCCTAACCTGAATTGGTGTAATGGATCGTTCGGATATAATAGCTGCTCAGAGGCTTCAATCAATGTTGAGCTCTGCCGAGATCCTATCTAGTTGGCTATTGGATACGTGGAAAGTGACCTATATTGCCTTGTATTTCCAACCATCAGTATTTCCTTTTGCACTATATGGATATCAGCGAATCTAAGACTCCATTGAAGAATGCCTTCCCAATACTAAATTCGTTAAAGATAGATAGGGGGTCTTCTCTTTTTTTATCAGAATAAAAGTTGTTCATATTCACCAATCAATGTCATAACAAATGCCCCAGAACCTCTTTAGGGGTTGTTGGAGACATGGGTGCTTTGTGTATATTCCCAGACAAGGTCATGAAAGATGGTGATGAGAGGTGTAGTGGATCCTCCAGAGTTTTATGGACGATTCTTTGGTCTAGTCTAGAAATCCCTAGCTTGATTGGCAGCTACGTTTAATACAGAAAATTGTGTAATGATGTCTGGTGGAAGTGGTGAGGATCTGAATATTAGTGTGCGTAAACCGGCGTCAATGTTTGATTGATCAGTAGGCCCGTTAGGTTGTGGGACTTGTGGATCACAACCGTAAGTTCGTGGTTGTGGCGGACCTCCTATGGTCATATGGGGAGTCAATCTCTTCTCCCGACTATCCAATAGTCGTAAGTTTTTTCAGCTTCTATGTTTAGAACTAGAAGTTGTGTAATTTTCTACAGAATACCTTATAGGTGTTTTGGCAACTTGAATACGTAAGCTAGTATCTATGTCGATGAGGAGGTCTCCTGCATTGGGCTGTGGAACTAAAGGATCGCAACCAAATATTTGTTCTCTTTCGAGTCCTTGTACAGTCATGCAGATATCCTATCAAGGCAATCTATAGTTAGGGTGATTTGACCAAAATGTGTATGCCTTGTCTTCAATATTTAACTCTCTATATTGTTCACTAACTGTTCGTAGGTTTACTGTTGTTCGAAAAACCTGGATCCTAAGGTCTTGATCTATATCAGCTAGTGTTGTGGGGAGATTTGGTTGAGGCACTATCAGTTCGAATATGTATTCTCCGGGCTCTCTAGGTCCCGTGATTGTCATGCAAAGATGATTCAATTTTAATTGAAATGAATAAACTAATTATGAAAGATGTATCTACACTATGCATATATTCTTTTATTTTTGTATTTTCGATGAAGTATTTTAACGAAATTAAAAGAGCAGCTATTCTAATATATTCAGAAAATGGACAATTAATCTAATGATAGAATCAAAACAAGCAAAGTAGCCTGATGTAGCTATTTGCCTGTGCAGTTGTGAGTTTATCCTAAATATCTAAATAACTAACTAGTTTAATTGAGAAACTCTCAACCCTACCTCAGAAGTGAGGAATGAATGATAGTTTCTCAGAAACTATCATCCCCCATAGCTTCCCTCGCAATATTGAAAGTGAACTTTAACTGAAATGAAATAATTTACTACTCTATTTGATATACTGTAACTAGAACTTTGATAGCTCAAACCTGGAGTTTACAGAGTAGTGGTAAATCCAGTTGTGTGTGACTTCGTCCCCTCAATGTGATCTCCTCGTTCCCTCAATGTGTCTCTCGTTCCTTCGTGTTCTCGTGAATCTAGAAAAGCGTGTATATGATAACATCAGCAGAAAAAGATACTCGAATAATGACAACTTTGGATATAGACCGAATACAATGCAAGTAAGAGAGGGATAGTGCAAGTGAACAGAGCTTGACTATGCAATTCCTAGCAAGATTTATTGTGGGAATACAACACAAATACGCCGAGAATTCTGGAAACTATCTTTTGTGACAAACAAAACCTGCAACTCTAAATGGATTCCAATTCTAAAATGAAACTACCTTATTCTAAACTGATTGTATGGAACAACAATGAAGTAAGATGAAACAAGAAGATCAAATGATCTCTAAACAACAAAGGAAGGCTGATAACTGATGCAAAACATGAAACTATTGGAACTCTAAGCAAGAACTTGAAATAAATTGAATAATTAAACAGAGAAGGAGAGGGGCCTTTTGTTTGAAAACAAGCTGGCTATTTATAGCAATTGCATTTACCAGAGGGTAACTCCCAATTGATTTCTTTACTATAAACAAAGGGAAAACACTATTTACTGGGCGGCCAAAACATAAATGCAAGCCAAAGTGGTTGAAGAATGCGGGTGAAAGTTGAATTTTTATGTTTGACGCATCCGTCGGAGCGTTCTGGAAAACGCGCACAGGACCGCCGCCCTGCATAGGGCGACGGTTACAGGAATGCCGCCCTGTCCTAGGCGGCGGTCCTGTCACTTAAGACCAAAATGCAAAGAAAAAGGGGGCAGAGGACAGAACGAAGCACACGGAGCTTGGATAAAGCACTTGGGATGCAAACATACATGTGGTGAGCTTTTTTTGGATTCTAAACACCTTGTGAAGAGACCTGAATCATCATTGGGGTTTCCGTAACCTCTTTCCAGCAGTACAATACCTACATTTTTGGGTACGTACAGACCCCATTGGGCCTAGCCATAATCATTAGATTACTTAACATATGTCCTTGGAGTCGGAAGTTCTTTCTCTATTTGAGCATCCGCTAAAACTACACAGCTGGTTTCGCACTTGTAGGGGAGGTTGTCTTGGTACGGGTCCAGTTCGTCTGTTGCTATGCACTATGTACGGTGGGGTAGAGTCCGGTTCGCCTAGGTTTGTCCTTGGACGAACTTGTTCATACTTGGGCCTTTCTTGCTATTCCTTGGGTGTACTCAGACAAAAAAATGGTTTTTAGTTTTTTTGTTTTATGTTTAAAAAAGTAAAAAATGGACTATAAAATTATTAAAAAAACATTCCAAACCTTAAAAGTCCAACTTGTGCCATCTATTACAAGCAAGGGTTAACAAATTGTTGGGAGGTAGACCCAAATACTCCCAACTTGGATGCTTCCATTGGCCATCTTTCATTGTTTGATTCAGAGCTATAAAGGGTACTTCGATTGGCCTGCATAGCGGAGTTAGTGGAAGTGGCACTTGTACTCCTTGTGGTTCTAATCTAAGTCACAAGGTTCAAGTTCGAGTTCGACGAGGATAAAGTTCGGTTCATAATGCCTATTGATAAAGTTGGGAAAAAATCGTCATTAAATTCAACCAATAAATTATAAAAATATTAAATATACATAAATAATATAAGAACTTCAAAAAATAAATATATTTTAGAACTTCAAATGATGAATAAAAAATTAAATTAAACATAAAATACAAATTAAAAAATAAAACAAAACTTTAAAAAGATATAATGTATATAACCCAAAGCACGTATAACATATTATTTATTAATTGTGAGGGGTTCATTAAATCCTTTGTGCCCCGAGTGTAAAAATAGAAAATTATTGAGTGGTTTTCATGAAAATTATTAACAATATCCCTTACACATTTTGAACAGCTTCACCCGCACCACACCGACGATTACTCATACGACGAAGAGACAAGTAACAGGGTGCTTTTTGCCGTGGGAGCACTCTGTGCGATGGAAAGGGTCATTTTCGTGAGCTGAAAAGTCTGTATTGATTTTAACCTAATTTTGGCTGATCTTTATGTGATTTGGCTTGGCTGTTTTTTATGTGAGACATGTTCCAACACAATTGTGTTTTATAACTGAACTGTATCGAAAAATTTCATTTTTTTTCACAGCTTAAAAAATATGGCGAATTTCGAACTGCAAGGATTAAATCTGCTGAAACTTGTGACTTCAGTTCTAATGAACCACATGATGGTGTTGACGCTCTTGATGAAGACACTGGATAGCAATATGCTAGGTAACTGCTATGTACCCTACAGGGCATGGGTACAGGTATGGTACGTACCCGGTACGCGATACGGATACGGTACACGGGGGATATGCCCAGGGTATGTCCAGCAGTACCCGAGTACGTCTAGGTACTTCCTAAGTACCCAGACGTACCCAGGTACTGCTGGAAGTACCCTGGCTGTACCCACAGAAAAAACAGCAAAAAAAATTAATTATTGTTATTTTTTTATTTTTCTTTTAATTTTTTTGGGGTCAATAAAGGTCAATAGATGGGATTACGTAAATGATTCAACTGTGGTAAAACAAGGGCATTCACAGAAGTACCTAAATCAATCGCTGAAACTGCAACAGTTGAGATGAGTTTGGGTAATGCAGGATCTAAAAATGCAGTAGCAGCATCTCCACTAGCAAGTAAGACTAATGCAGGAATAATAAGAGAAACCCCAAAGGAATCTGAACTGTCAGATTTGAAGGGAGCTGGCAATAGCCGGAATTCCAGTCCAGTTATGTGATTTGTTATTATTTATGATTATAATTGGACATTGTAACATTTGGAGTTTGAACAATGTACTTGTTCCAAGTTTGATCGATGAATATCACGACAAAATGCATTGAATTATTAATATGTTATTTGGTTATTTCACTTATTTAATAATTTGTTTACTCTATTCATGTATAAGGCTGAATTTTTGCTTATTTGGCTATATTTTTAAAATATTTAAAATATTATATATATATTGTATGGCTGTGCCCAAGTGCCGTATCTGCCCCCAAAAATTGCCATACCAGCATACTGGATCCCCATACCCGTACCGTACTGTGCACCGGCTACCTAGGCAATATGGTTACGAATATAATGAATGTGCTGGTTTATGATGATTTTTGTGTATACATTGTAACATTTGGACAATGTACTTGTTTCAAGTTCTACCAATGAATATCATGACATTTGGCATTGAATTATCAGTATTTTTGATGGCTATTAACTTATTAACTTATTTGTTTACTCTATGCATATTATATAGTTAATTTGGTTATTTGGCTATATTTTCAAATATTGTATATAAAATTTGTATGCCCATACCTAAAGCCGTACCTAGGCCCCAAAACCAATTGCTGTGCAGGCATACCAGGCCCTGTATCTGTATTGTTCTCAGCAACCTAGCTCTAAAAGTTTTCTAAAATGCCACTTCTGACCTGCCATCTCAACTGAAGGGAGATTCAAATCTCTGCAGGATCTCATTAAGTTCCAAATGGCTTATCCCTGAGAGGAATTTTAGTGAATAATCAGATTCCGTGTTGGGAATCGAAGGACTTAAAATTGCGTAATTTGGCTACATAGTCTGTCTTTTGTATGGTCTCCAAATCATTTGTGCCCCCAAGAAATTTATTTGTTAATGCTCCAGATCTCAATCCTAGACCACACCCAGCCTTTGGAATTCAATAAGCCTGCTTAAGCTTTATTCCTGAGCGTCACCAGCTCAAAATTAAAATGAAATTGGAAGACATGTTTTTTCCATGGCAACAATGAAGATCTTCTTTTATCCTCAGTGAGTCAGTACCATCCTAAAAGAAATCGTGTTGTAGCTGTCTGAGATCCTCTAGAATCTTGCCAGGAAAGATCTACATCATATAAGTTGGGACAGATTGTCGAGACGCCAGTATCTGAGTACATTGAACAATTGTTAACTATTTTCCCTTCCAGGAAGAGACTTGAGATTGGATTATCAAATGATTGGTCCCCATAATTCTTTTGAGCACTTTCCACTTTCAGCTTGTTCAAAGAAATTTCTAATTTAAATTTTACTGTGTTTTTGAAGAATTTTTAATAATCTAATTTCACACGTCATTCATTTTATGCATGTTCTTTTTCGTTTGAATACTTTCCACTTGGCAGCTTTTTCAAAGAATTTTATAATTTACCGTGTTTTTGAAGGATCTTTTATAATCTAATTTAGTAATTTCACATGTCATTCATTTTATGCATGTTCTGTTTCTTATGATTTTATCTTTACCTCTGTTTGTAGCCCTCGGTCAGAAAGCAACATAATGCAGGTTACAAGCACAAGGTATGTTTATTTTTATTACAGGTTTGATATTACAAAGTTTGAAACTTAAAATAGGACTGTCTCCACAAAATCTCTCTGTAATTGGATTAAACTGTCTTTCCAGGCAAATGTTCGTTCATATTATCAACAATTTGAAGAGCAGCAAACTCAAAGCTTGATAGATCAGAGGGTCAAGGAACATCTTGGCCAGACAGCTGCTTTCCAGCAGCAAGTTGGTGCTGCTTTTCAGCAGCATCTTGCTGCTTTGCAGTCTGGGCAGAGACCTCGTCTTCCGGTCTTGGCTCCTCCTACTTTGCCTGTACCAGGATCAACACAGCTGCCAAACAGCCAGCCTTTGGTGCCTCCTCTTCGTGCTCCTGTGTTACCACGACCTACCACAGGTCCTGGTATGAAATTATTTTGTTTGGGTATTTAATAATGAAGTTTTGTCAGCATATTACTTCTAGTTTTGCACGAAATGTCTGAACGTTAGTTGTTTGTAAAAGGTGATCTATGTAATGAGCCCTAATAATAAGGCTCAAGGTAGTTGGTTAGCTGCTAAAAACTTCAAATGTGTTTTTAAGCCAAGCTTAAACACCTAAATCAATTTAGTTGATAAATTTTAAATACCTGTCAATGTTTAATAGTAGGCATACACGATTTTTTGATATTTATTACGCTGACCTATGTTTTTAGTAGTTATTGGTGTCCTTAATCATACTTGTAAGCTTTAGATACAGAAATGAGTGTTCTGGTTTTGAAGTTACTTCTGGGTTTCCTTTTTCTCCTCCGTTCTTGTAATGGTTCCTTTGTGATTTTATCTTCTTGTGAAGGAGTTTGGATTGCCTCTTGGTCCCTCACACTCACCTGAAGTGTCTTGATGGAATTGTACTGTGCAGCATATGGTGCATCTATGGGACTGTCTCCAACACTTAGACCTCCTGGTGCACCCATTACACCTACTCCAGGTATTTCACAGCCAAGCAGCTTGCCAAGGCCACCTTCCTTGACTCCTCCGGTTGCCACAGGAGTTGGGCCTTCAACACCTACCTCATCATCTACAGCAAATGGAGGTATGCCTTTGCCGTCTCTTTCTAGCGCTTCTGGTATGTACCAAAACCAACAGCCAAATTCTGTTCCTACAAGTGGAGGCTATGGAACTTACAACTATGCAGTGCCCCCATCTAGTTATTCCCAATAGAGTTTATCTGTTGGGTATACCAAACTATATTGCAGAACAGCCTCCTTGAGTATTTACCCTTTCAGCTTCTTCTGCTCAATCTACTCCTTTGACTCCATCTTCGGCAGGAATTTCAGATGGTTATATGTACAGGCAAGGTCAGACAACTGCATCCTGTCGCAATTAGTTGGCTAGCAATTCAGGTTTGGCGACATCTGGAGTAGCTGCAGGTTGCACTTCCTAGTTAAGAAGGATTTAATTTCATGCATATACCTTTATGCTCCTACGGTTAAGTTTTGTTTCAGATTCTCTATACTATTTAGTATTAGTGGCTAATGTCCAAATGAGCTTCATAGGTATTTTTATACATAAAGAATCTTAATGACATCACCTTGACTGTTTTTCATGGAAGTTTCAGATGCAACATTGGATTTCTTCCCATCCTCATAATATTTCTTAGCTTCCAAAGGTAATGAATGGATGAATCTCAAACTTAATTAAAGGTGAAGATTTACGGGTTTGTGTCTCTATTTTTTTGGGTTTTAGATCGGTAATGGGATATTATTTTTGGTTAAAAAGGAAGGTTTTTAAGTTCTTTTTTTCACCTGATATTTGGCATTGTCCGACCTTTTGAACAATAGCCATAAGGTTTATTATGTAATTAGGTTAATGTTGTTTACACTACAGTGGATTAAAAGTGTGAAGTGGTCTTGATCTACTATGCTTTTGTGAATGTCCTATACAAGGGATACAAGTAAGTTGTGGGTGTTTTGAATTTTTTATACAGTTGTTGGGAAATGAATCTTTGTTAAAGGTTTATCGCTTCATTTTGACAAACTAGAAAGCCATAAATCTGGGTGGTATGTATATCAATGTTTTAAAAATCGGAAACCGGACTAGGAACCGGCCGAGGTCCGGACCGGACCGGAACCGGAACCGGACCGGTTCAAACTTAATGAACCGGTTTACTAAAAAATACATAAAATTTTATATTTTTAATGAAAATAATATATTTGAAAGGTTAAAAACCATAATTCCAACAATTACACACAGAATATGCAAAGTTTTCTCTTATATATATGCAAGAAAGGTGTTTATAGCAAAATGGCACGAACTCCAAGTCCAATACACAATAAATATATCATAGATGAGATTCCGAAACAAAATACATAAACAATGAGGCTCTAAATGGCCTCCATAGTTCAAGACTCCAAAAAAACAACATGCTATGATCATTGATACATTACAAATACTACAAGTTACAAAACTCTAGAATAAACTAGATGACATCAATGATCAATCATCAAACTCTGCACCGCTGCTGGAAATGGGATCCTCAAGGTCATCCTCATCAATATCATCACCGGCCTCTGGCTCTGACTCGGACTCATCCAAATCCTCAGGTACATCTGCAACAACTGGAGCTGCACGGGGTTCGGGGAGTAGCACGAGTGCGACTAGTGCCTGCTGTGTCTTGTGACGATGGCGGCGGTGCTGCTAATGGCTCATCAGATTCTTGATCCAAACCCATCCACCCCAAGTCATCGGGATCAAACTCTGTTGGCTGACTCTCCTCTACCCATTCTGAAGTTGGATCTATATCATCCAAGACAATGGGATCAGTATCAGGTCTTCGGTTCAACAACTGGTTACGCCTTAACCGAAGGTTGTACTGCACGAAGACAAGATCATTCAACCGTTGTTGTTCCAAACGGTTTCTCTTCTTCGTGTGAATCCGCTCAAAGACAGACCAGTTGCGCTCGCACCCCGAAGCACTGCAAGTTTGGCTCAGGATCCTAATTGCAAACTTTTGCAATTGAGGACACTGACTACCAAACGAATCCCACCAATGTGCTGCGATAAAAAATGTAAATGTTTAATTAGTAAACAATGACAATAAAAAGTTAAAAACACAGTTAAAAATTAAAAGTAAAACATAAACTTATAACTTAAAGGTTAAAGCGTAATTCAACAAATTAGAAAAATATTGTCTTATGCTAAAAATTCATGATTATTCATTAAAAATTTTAATCAAATGAACTTCAAAAAACTTAGAATTTCTTACCTGGTTGGTCCACATCCCTTGCAATCTTTGCAAGGTTTTTCCCAAAGGTACCTGTGGCTCTGCTGAAGAAGCTGATCTGTCGGTGAACCTCAAGTTGTTGCATCTCATCAGGGACCATGCGCTCTAGGCACTCGTACAAACCATCTTTTACTTCTCCTGTTTGATCTTCTCCAAGCTGAGCTCTGTAATGATATTTTGGGTTCAAGAAATACCCAGCTGCATGTATAGGTCGATGGAGTTGATTGTTCCATCTATTATCTATGATCTCCCATATAGGCCCATACTTAGTTACCCTGTCTTTGTATGCTGCCCTTATCTGCTCCTTTGCCTGATCCATAGCCTCATAAATATAGCCCATGGCTAATTTTTCCCCATCCACCAACCGCAACACCTTAACAAGAGGCTCAACAACTTTCACAATCTCTGTTGTTTTTTTCCAAAATAAATTATCAAAAAGTTTCTTCTTTGTGTCTTTCCCATCTTGTTTCCGGCTCCACTTTGATGCATTCCATTCATCACTTGAAAACATCCTTTTCAAGTTCTGTTGTTGGGAAATAAGAGATTGCAACGTGAGGAAGTTTGTTGCAAATCTCGTGATGGCTGGCCTAACAAGTTCTCTGCCCTCAGTGTTTCTTCCTCATTAGGTTCAATACCCATGAGTGATTATAGATGTATTTGGTGATGCTTTTGCCATGCTCTACAGTGTTCTTGATCCAATCTTTTTTCCCTATATCCTCAAGCATGAGGTCTATGCAATGTGCAACACATGGAGTCCAAAATATTGTTTTGTGTTTAGCCTCTAACATCTTACCAAGCAAGAACATAATTAGATGCATTATCTGTTATGATTTGTACAACATTTTCCACCCCCACCTCTAAAACAATCTCATCCAAAAGCTCAAACAATAAATTTGCATCTTTCACCCTATCAGATGCATCTACTGATTTCAAAAACATTGTACCTTGTGGACAAGAGGCAAGAAAATTTATTATTGTGCGGTTCTTGCCATCACTCCACCCATCTGACATGATAGTGCATCCTGTTTTGGCCCATGAAGCTTTATAACCTTTCAAATATTCATCTATGGATGCAACTTCTTTCTTCAAAAGTGATCCTCTCAAGTCATGCATACTAGGGCCTTTGAAGCCCTTACCAGCAACAACAATGGAATCAAACATCGGTTGGTAATAAGGTGAGCGGGCAGCATTGAAAGGGATATCTGCATCATACCACCATCTAGCAATGTACTCAAAAGCTGCTTCTTTGTATTGCTTCTTCCAATGGTTATCCAAGGTGGGCTGATTTTGTGTTGGCATGGAGGCACTAGCAGTAGCAGGTGTGGAAGATGGAAAAAAGCTTTGAATGTTCTTTCTTTTTTGAGGCCGGTTTTCTTGACTATGAGTGGATGGGGGAGGCATATACTGAAAGGGGTCTCTAACAGTCACAGAAGGGTCAAAGCAAGATCCTTCAACACTCAAGGCATGTTCCCTCCTTCTCCCTATTTCAGCTTCCATCTCTTTTTGCCTAGCCTTCTCTTCTCTATGTTTTTCAAGCATGTTTTTCATTTCCAACCTAATGTCATCAATATCAGGTGCATCACATGGGGTAACTTGGCCTCTTTGACCAGCCAAGTGTTGTTTCAACCTATGAATCCCCCCCCCCCCCCCCCCTTGATGTGTTTCTTACAATATTTACAAAAAACTTGATCATCAATTACGTCTGCATGGGCCCATGTAGGGTCTTTTGTTTTGGGGGCCATTGCAAATGCAAACAAATCTGAAAATGCAAATAAAAAATAAATAAATTTCCTATTTCTTATTTAATAAAATTTACAAATAAGGGGCAAGTTTAAAATGTAACATACCTTTCAATGTGCACACAAATGAGGTGAAGAAATGCTCCAAGCTTGTATATGGCACCACAAAGAGCCCACACTCCAAATGTAGATGTAAATGCCACCACAAAGAGCCCACACTTGATGCCAAACAACTCCAAATGAACACTATTCAATGCTGCCCCAATCCTCCAAATCCTTGCAAATAAGAGAGGTGCTCACAAATAGAGGTGAGGTGCTCACAAATGGATGCCAATATCACCACAAAGAGCCCACAAGCAATGCCAAACAAGCTCCAAGCCTCCAACTTCCAAGCTCACTACAAAAAATAAACTCTTCAATCTTATGCTCACAAATGCTTTTGCTCACAAATGCTCAGAAATGCTCAATGAGAGAGGTGTGAAGTGAATAGAGGGGAGGGGGGTGTATTTATAACACCTAAATTAGGGTTTAGAGTGCAATAAAAAATAAAAGAAAACAATTAAAAACTGCGTTTTTTTTAACGCTGGCGCCGTAATACAGGCGAAAACAGGCCCATGAACTCGGCTGGTTTGGTGACGGAACCGGACCGGTTTGAAACCGGACCGGTTTGGGCCCAAACCGGTCAAACGATCTAGTTTCAGTTTGCCGAGTCGGTTTAAGGTCAAATGGTCAAACCGGCCGGTTCCGGTTCCGGTGTTCAACCGGTTTTTAAAACACTGGTATCCGTGTATCGAACCCGAACCCATACCCGTACCCGTATTTTGGCAGTTAAGGTAGCCCATAGAAAAACCTAGTGGGTGATGCTACTCCAAACCTGATTGGACAAAAAATTTTGCACTAAAGGTTTGGTCTATCCTTGTCCATTTGTGTTCCTCCTCTACAATTTGCATCCATGCATATCCTATTACAATAATTGGAAAATGATACCTTCCTATGATTCCATGTCATATAATTTTGCTCCATTGATTCCATGTACAGCCATAATTGGTGCTCCGCCCCCTGTATATCCATATAGATTGTTGCGCTCATGTGTCCATAACATGTTCCATGACTTCCTCTCATGATGATGTGGGTGTCTATATGGTGCAAATTTTGTAAATATCCTCAACTTTATTGCCTCAACTTGACCAATTGATTCACTCTTCCACCTAATGAAGAGTTTGCTATTAGACTGTTTTTCTCTTGAGTAGATGTTCGAATTTTTTTGCACTTTGGCGATTTTCAAATCATGTTCTGTAAAGATACCATTACTCAAACTTCTGAATCATCAATATATGGAACCCATTCTTGAATGTCTTCAATATTATATATATATATATATATCATGATCCTCCTCATTTTCAAAACATGTCCTTGAAAGTCATTTTTTTGATACAAAGCATGTCAAAAACCCTGTAATTTTCTTGAAGTTCTTGATTCCATCATTCAACATGGTTACAATTTGGCACATACGTTTGAATATTAATTGTTCCCAAGGTCTCTAACAAGGATATCCAAGATTTAACCATACCATCCATAGCTGCATCCCTAGCATCAAAAATGAATGTAAAACTCTATTTTATAACATAGAGAGCTTTAAATCTGCCTGAGAGCAAAAAATTGAATATGATTACCATCCATTTGAGCTTCCTTGATATGCTTTGCTTGAACAAAAAGATGTTCAGCTAATATCCATATTGTATATATTTTCTTGAGCTCTACGCCTTTGAAGTTGATTTGTTAGCTAGGGATTATGGAAACAATTACTATATATAATGAATTATTCCTTTGCAATGCACCCTTCAAATTGACAGCCTCATGATCAATTGAAGTCTTCCTTCCTTGGAGATGCACTGTTTTTTTGAGGGCATAATGTACATAAAATGATAAATTTGTTGTAACTCGTTCTAAATCATGCATGGGCGTATCTTCATCATGGAACGCGTATCCTGCACGTGTCTTCTTCTTTATAGCCTCCTTGTTCAACTTAATTTTGCTTTCTGAGCAACTTCTTCTTGTTTCTCATCCTAAATGATCTGCAACACCCTTATTAGGTACTTGTGCATCCAGAAATTCTCATTTTCATAGGATCTTTGGCCCATCATGCGTTAAGAATCTCCATCCCGTTCTAGTTTCCTCCCAAGACTCATTGAGTCCCGCTCTTGTTACACTTGATACCACCAAGTAGAATAGAGCACATGACCTACCAAGCTTGAGTTTGTGGGATGAAAAACATGATATTATAGATCCCTGAGGTTTCAAATACATGTTCTTTAAACTGGAATCCACCATTCTTAACAAATCAGTATCCCATTATAGTTCTGTGCATTCCAGTAAAAAGTTCCAATCCCCATGACCCACAAAAACTACTGGTTTAGGCTTGAATGACCCTTTTGATTTTCAAAATTGTTTCTAACCCTTTCAGCTCTAGAGGTTTTCCACGTAAAATCAAAAAACATCAAAATGCCTGTTGAATATTTCAATTATATTATAATAATAGAGGAAAACTCCGAAAAATGTAATATTCAAGAAAATTAAATTTCAGCAATTCGCGGCCTCCTACAAATGCAGGGCATTTTACATTAGAAAAAAGTTACATAAAATTGCAATAACTTGCACTTCCAAATTTTCTGAGGAATTTTAGGGGTATCACTGTGAATGACATGTATTCATGCTAACAGATTCAACCTTTCAGAATTTCATGCAAAATTAAGACGGCTAAAGTCATCATAATTGAAAAGATAGGGCAGACGATAACCTTAAAATTATGGTTTCAACCTTAATTGACCTCGGACATAGTCTTTACTAACAAAATAGCTCCAATGAACTCATAAAATTTAGAGGGAATCCCTTGTTAATGATTTCATCCGCTTCACAAAAAATATGTGAATGGAAATTCAAGTCAATCTCTGATAAAGGTGAAATAGGCGTCCGACATTAGGAATAATTTTCATCCCACAAAGAAAAGTTGCCCAGTTGGTGCTCTAATATCACTTGATAAGATCCTTGTATATTGGCTAAATGGGCACATCTACAGAAAATAACACAAACAAGTCGATATTGTATGGGCCAGATACAATGCCCAAATTTTTATTCATCTTTTGCAAAGAATACACCTTAAGGTAGGTATTGAAACATTCCAAGTGACAATGCTCCTTGAGGAAGTAGTAACTTCCAATCTCCTATGGGAATAGCACTTGAGGGACACCTCCAATATTTTGCAAAGGTATCAAAGTAGAATTTTGGACTCATACATCCATGACATTTTCAATAGGAGATCCTTACAGAGTTTATATAGACATGAGGTGATTTACTATTAATATGTCAATGGGTAACATCTAATCCCAAGGAAGGCCGACTAAATGACGAATTAAGATAACAATTAAACCTTTATGTGACCCCAATATTATAAACATATAAGTTTAAGGGGGATAGTGTGTGAAACCTGTACTAATGTTATCATTAATCAACCCATTTATACATTATAATATCATATCCTGAAGGTATATAGCAACTTGCATATGGATTTGACTAATCAGAATGGGCATATAAATTCTAACTATAACATACTACATAATTGTGTCCTATTCAACACGCTAAGAAAAAATTTAAACCCAAGATACCCTAGGCAAAGGTGACTGAGAATTAAATGGTTTGTGATTCTTCACAGCTGATGCCATTTTCTAACCCTATCGGCAAAATGAATGTTGGACGAGTAGTAATTTGTGCTCCCTCAAACCATAACAAAGGCCCTATTTACTGTTGTAAAGTTGCGGAAACAAAGGAGCTTCAGGCCTTAAGGTAGAAGTTGATAGAAGAGACAATTTGTCAGTTCCATGAAAACATCAAGATTGAGAATTTGCAATCGAGAAATTCTAAAACTCATTGTGACATATTAGGAATTGCAGTCTGTAAATTCTTAAATGTCTTGTGAAGCTTCTGAAAAGATCCAGGATCGGGCACAAAGGATGCAGGAGGAAATTTAATAAGTCATCATGTATTGATTTTGCTCGGGGAAGACCAAGATAAGAAGCAAATGAACATGCCAAAGAATTTGGGGATCCATTCCTCAATTGTGGAAACGATGAAGCATTAGGTTGCTCAGGACAATGGGTCTTCATCTTCTCCATTAACAATGCCAATTTTGACACTAAGGAAACATACTGGCACAGAGAAGATCATTCCACAACTTTTCTTAGATTTTTGGATGTGATGAATGAAATATACACATTATGGAAAAATTCAGATTGCTCATTATTTAGAACCTAGATAGATAAAACTGCCTCAAACTGTGGTGGTCTAATCCAAAGACGAGGATGAAGATTGAAACTGCTCTAAATTGTGCAATTCTCTACAATCTTGGTGCTTGTCTTGTTTGCCTTACTTCCCGAGGATTACTCATTGTTAACAGCTAATTTTCTGTTGAGATTTTGAGTATTGATAAAATTGGAAAGCTGTTCTCAGGGTTAAGTTCTAAATGCCAAGGCTGATTTTTTTTGAAGTTATGTATTGTAATTTTTTATTTCAAAAGTGTGTAGTTGATAAGTGTCCTGCCGCATACAAGTTGGAAACAACATGTGGTATGGCTGAACGGCTCTACATGTAAGAGTAAAGTGTTTATGTATGCAAATTCTGATTCCTGTTACCTAAGATCTGTGGACCATTTTCCGCTATGACTTAAGAACATAAGGTAGAATGTTAACCTTAGGGAGTTTTTATTTTATTAAATCTTAGAAAATTGTCTTCAGGAGTTGCTCATGTATTAATTGTCTGCATTTGGGGCAAACATCACCTGGCTAGAATAACTAACAAATATTAATGGTTGATAAAGAACTTCCAGTTAAAATGTGATGCGAAATGCTTCAAACAGCTGTGAACTTCTAGCTTTGTGACATCTTGAATCTTGGAAATATGTTGTAGGCATATCTAAGAGGCTATTGTACCAACATCTATAATTTTTTCAATTAATTGACAGCTTGTAAAGTTGCAAGTCTATCGTAATGAGTTAAACTGTAATCCCAATAGTTTTTGAACATTGTATATCACAATCTTTGCAATTGTAGCCCTGAGGCTCAATAACAGTATTGGGTCCTTCGCTACGTTGCCAGGATACGGATACGAGTATCGGCATGATACGTCAATTTTAAAAAACCCTTGGATACGATACGTCTTGGATATGTCCGTACACACACACACACACACAGACGATATATATATATATATATATATATATATATATATATATATATATATATTTTTATGTATATCTACTCATTTTACTCATTTTTTAGTCCATAAAAAACTGAAATAGTAATACAAAACTTGAATCAATGTTCAAAACATTCAATATACTTAAGACTTTGCATTTTTATTGATCATGTGGCTGCCTGTACATATGATATAGGAATATCATGTCAACATGAATACGAACAAAACTTGAAATTTGAAAAATATACTAGGATCCATGTTCAAATTTTCAAAACATACAATATACTTAAGATTTTACATTTCATTGTTTGTGTGATTTCAAATGAGAGGGGTGGGTGCTTTTTGTAACTTTTTGTGGAGGGAAGGGTGTATTATTTTATTCATTTAGTGTTTAGGGTTCGGTTTTAGGGAGTAGAAAAGTAAAAACATTAAAGAAAAAAATGAAACAGAACTTAAAAAAGAAGTATTATAATGCAGGATACGTGCCTGATACGTACGGGATACGTCAGGATACGTCACGATATGTTTGTACGTATCCATGATGTATCTTGACGTATCCCGTACGTATCAGTACGTATCCGTATCGTATCCGTTTGCGATACGTATCAAAGGGGATTTGAGGGGGTCTTGGGCGTATCCATGCTTCATAGGTCCTTCGTTATAAATACACTGATTTTTGCGATATTTAAATTGCAAGCATTTTAACTAGGAATATTTCTGTATCAGCATTTGAAGTTTTTTCAATATTATATTGTGTATGAATTTAGCTGTTTGAGTATGTGTTGGTTTTTGTTGTCTTTTCTTGGGGTGGCCAAATATTAGGACCCACTTCTTATTGCATGGCAAATGGTGTTTTTACACTTGATCGCTGAAAATCAGGTAAGTTAAAATGATGCAAAGAGCTATTGCTGATGCCATTCAAATATTCAAAACAATGGTTTTACACAAGATGGTTCTTTTTCCTTGAATCTATACTTTGTAGGGTCTATTGCATGGCAAATGATGTTTTACACTTGATCGCTGAAAATCAGGTAAGTTAAAATGATGCAAACAATCATTGCTGATGCCATTCAAATATTCAAATCAATGGTTCTTTTTCCTTTAATGTATACTTTTTAGCTTCTATGGCTTGCCCAAATTCACAGCATTTTCCAGTTTAGCTTACTTGAGATATTGTAGAACCATTATTCTCTCCCAGTAGAATTCATTGGAGATCCTTTTGATGTCTGTCCCCTTCTCTCCAGGTTTTCATTATATATTGTAATATAGTGGATCTTGTGCCTGATTAATAGTTATGCAATAAAACACAGCTTTGAACATCATGTGCTTGATTATGCCCTGCCCACTGTTGTTTTCTAGCCACAAGTTATTTGTTATTGTACGGCAGTAAGTCTAACTGACACTCGTTTGAAATCACGGGTTTATACAAGATGGTTCTTTTTATTTCAATCTTACCTTTTTTGGTTCTATGGATGATGCACTAATTTGTAGTGTATTACTTGTTCGAATTGAATGAAGATATTATGTGATATCTATTCTTTCAAAGTAGAATTCTTTGAGGGCAAGTGACATAGACCTGGAAACTGTTGTTGCACTATATATTATCGATTTATTTTAAATGAACAAAGCTGTGCCTATCTATTAATTCTGGTTTGGTAATCTTATCTGGATCAAAAGAGAGAGCAATAAAATATTATTTTGGTTGTATAGTATGGTTCTTGAACCTTTCCTTCAGAGAATGCATGATCTTGTAATTATGACGCATAATTAATTTGGGTATTTGCGCTCATCCATTAATTTTGCTTGGGCGGGCAGATTAGAGGAGAAGATTATTTTTGTAATCTTACCTAAGATCAAAAAAGGGAATGAAAACAAAACATTATTTTAGTTTTAAAGTAGGATACTTGAATCTTTCTTTTTGATAGTCCATGATTTGGTAATTATGGTATATAATTTATTTGGGCATATTGATTTAGTTCCACGAGTCATTATTTATATGCAGTTGTCTATTGGATTTTATGGTTAAATTTCTTTTTGAGCTGATGCTGTTCGAATTTCACTTGTAAAATTCATCTCTCGCTATGCTGTAGAGTTGATTAATCTCTTCCTTCATTATAAATTTGGGCCGTTTGCTTTCTTGATTCAAATATGGAGTTGTACATAGATTGAGTGAAAATATTAATTTCACTTATCTCCATAGTTACTTGAGATGGGGGGACGGCGGGACAAGGTTTTCGGGACGGCAAAAAATTTCTAAATTTTGGGGACGGCGGGAGGATGGCTAATTAAAAAATATATAAATATTTAAAATATAAAGATATAGCGACTAAACTATATAAATAAGCTGAAATAAAATCATTTGAGATTTAAATAAGGTGAAACTTGAGCTCATAAACATCAAATACATTCCTAGAACTGTTACAGATAGGATACTGTGATTTCAAAACACTCAGCGTTTCCAAACATGTTATAAACTTCTATTATGTTCTCCTTCAATTCTCTGATAGCAATCTTCCCAAACTATGACCAAGTGTTATGGTTCACTGTTGACAGTTGTGATCTCTCAATTGCTCTTGTCAACCTTCTATTGACAAAATAGAGAATGACAGAAAACAGGGTCTCATTTAGATTCTACAGTCAGACTAAGACTGTCAAACAATAATAGTAGGGTTTCATGATATATTAGCTTGATCATTACTTGCACAGGCCCGTGACTTGCTTCTTCACAAGATCTTGATAGAGTCCCAATTGAAATGTTGCTTTGTTCACTTGACTGTGGTGAACTATGAGTTATACTCCATATCAGACTCTCCAAGCATGATTCTACATGCCTTAATCATATTCCTCCACTCTATCTAAGGAGACGACAACTGGATTTAATGTTCACACCTCATTGTTATTTGAGCATGGATTATAACCCCATATCAGAGTTCACTATTTTAAGACAGGGATACAAGGTTTGTCACACTGAGAAGATTGAGAACATCTCTTTCAAGCTTATGATTGGGGTTTCTATCAGGTCTCCACCAAGTCCATGTGTTGCCCTTATTTAACAAGTCTCTTAGCAAGTTAATAATGCCTCACCAGTGAAGAAACACAAGTAGCCACCATACAGTGCTGGGAATGCAAGAAAATGACAGTGTTTTCAGAACAGTGGACACATATTGAGCAAGTTAGAGATCACCAGATTAACAATCTTATCTTATTCTTCGTGGGGGACGTCCAGACACCCCCCACGTCCCCAAGATGTTTCCCAACCTCTTTAGACATCCCCAAGATGTTTCCCAACCTCTTTAGACATCCCCAAGATGTTTCCCAACCTCTTTAGACATCCCCAAGACGTTTCCCATCAAGCATGCACAATGGGAAACGTGGGGGAAACGTTTCCCCCATGTCTCCAGGACGTTCGGGACGTCCTAGATGTGTCAAAAATCAGGGGGACGCGTCCCCGTGTAACTATGCTTATCTCTATGATTAACTCTTGTGTTTGTCAGTTTTTAGAACTTCAAATAAAATAGGATAAGAGAAGAAATTTTACTTCTTTAATACATATTTTTCAGACTTGTAAAAGGAGTTTGGTAACTTGTACAATAGCCCAATTGGCAAGGCTTAAAAGACGAGCATCTTGCCCCTTTAGCTGGTCTCATCAACATGATGGTGTTTAGAGGGCCACATGTTTTTATTCAAATTTTAGGTAAAAAATGTTAAAATATAAACAAAATATTTAGCATTGTTGAGGGGAATTGGCCACCATGCAAACAAAACAAAGAGCATGAGATTGGTATTTCAACGGTGATTGACAACTCCGTAAATAAATAGTATGCAATGGGTATTTCAATGGTGATTGGCAACTCTGTGAACAAAGAGTATAAGATTGGTATTTCAATGGTGATTGGCAACTTTGCAAACAAAAGAAAGAGTAGGGTATTGGTATTTCAAATCCTTTCAACCACTTTGTTGCCGTTGACATCAAAATATGGCGTCTTGGTTTATTGATAACGACATAGTCATGTTTGAAATCAAGTATAAACTCTTATATGCTTTTACAAATTTCAAAATGATGATAATCGAACAAGGAGAATAAGGTTGCTCACAAAGTTGCTCATAATATCTTAATCGTGGAGCATGAATGTTAATGGTTTATGAATTTATTGTATGATTTAATCAATGATTGACAAGAATTAGATCTATTCTTACAATTTGGTTAGGTGGTTAATGTTATTGTTCTGAGCGATCAACTTATAATGGCCAAAAGAGAATTATATGGTGATAATTAATCAAGTGAGCCAATAAGAGACTTTAAATGTAGGTGCCAAAACATGTATAGGAAAATTTCATTTAGTTATATTAGCGGTGTGGTGTGTTAAATATGTGTTTATAAATGTTCTTGATTCTATGTTCAAAACAAACTCTAGATCGAGATCAAGCAAAGGCAATTCAAGTAAACAAGCAATAATGCTTTCATACGATGTAAATAAGGTTCTTTGCAAAATGTGTTGTTAAAGGGTAAAAACATAACATTATTAAATTTATTTGTAACAAAATAATTGTGTACAACCATCAATCAAAATTGTGCCCCCATTGAGTCTTTTGAGTACTAGTCAAATTTGTTGAACTAGACCACAAATAATAAAAGACACATAATTCATACATGACAAAGATGATGTTTGATGCAAGAACATCCATCAAGTGGATTTGTTGACCATGATGACAACGTTGTGTGCATGGTAGTCTTGAAAACATCCATAAAATGTCAACATCTAAGAAAAGCCAAACAAAACAAGAATAGGGAATTTTAGTCATTTTCATTTTTGGGATAATGTCAATACTTATAAGAGTAGGGTAGAGGATATCTTTACTATTTCTCAACTCTTCAAATACATGAGACTCGTAAATCCAAATAAATAGGCTTTATGGGTATGTTACATTCAACAACCCCTAAGTTGAAACAAATATTGTTTTAACAAGGTCTAAATATAAATCATACGAGAACCAAGTTGTTTAACCTTGATAACTCAGTTACATAGGATACCTAATAATGAAGCTTACATAGTGTGAACACTAAATAGAATTATTCAAACATCTCCCTCATGTGAACACAATTCCAACACCCTCTCTTAAGCGAAGGTTAGGGAGTTAAAACATATGAAATGGGTCATGTCTATTGGGCTTGATAAGGTAACCATGTACAAGAAAGAAAAAAGTAACAAAATCTCAACTTGAATCTCCTGGCCCTAGGTACATCTTCTTTCACCACAAGCAATGCATGCAATTGAAAGTAATGAGGAGAAGCCAAGGGCTTATTGAAGATATCAATAACCTTTTCATTTGTATGTACAAACTCCAAGCGAGCAACACCATCTTGTACCAGGTTTCAAATGAAGTGCATGTGAACCTCAATGTGTTTGATACGTCGATGCTCTATAGGGTTACGTGCAATCTCAATAGCACTTTGGTTATCACACCAAATCAAAGTGGGAGTTTGTTGTGGAAATCCAAGTAACTGTTGTAGCTAGGGAGTTTGTTGTCCAACTTTAACAACACTTTTGTACTTTCCCTGATTGACGACAATGCAACAAGAGTAAGCTTCTTGCATGACCATGCCACAAGACTTGAGTCATGGTGAAAGATGAATCCAAAAGTAGATTGGTGGGTATTAACACATCTATACCACTTGGAATTTGCGAATCCTTCAATATCAGAAGATCCTTGTGGTGTGTATTGAATGCCAAAGTTCAATGTGCCTTGAATGTAGTGCAAAATATGTTTTGCTGCTTGTCAATTTTCTCATAAGGCTCATGAGAAAATTGAGAGACCAGGTTTATAGTGAAAGTTGTATTAAGATGAGTATGTGTCAAATAGAGAAAACTGCTTACAAATTGCCTATACAATGTGGGATCGGCCAAATTAGATTTGCAATCAGTAGTTAACTCAATACCTAATTGATATGGTGTGGGAGATGGCTTGCAATCAACCATGCAAAACCCGTGAAGTAGATCCGTGGCATATATTTGATCTCCAATAGAAATGCCTTCAGTAGATTTGGTCTCAAACAAGCCCCCCAAGCTTGATAACAAGAGAAGATGGATGATGTTTTGAGTGTTGGCTTTCATCGTTGTGAGATTGATCATAATATTCATGTCCTAAAGGACGGTGAGGATTTGTTGATCTTGGTTTTGTATGTAGATGATATAATCCTTACAGGAAGTTCATATTCTTTGGTTGATGACATCGAGCACAAGTTAAAGGCACAGTTTGATATGACACATCTAGGATTGTTACACTACTTTCTTCACCTTTAGGTTCATCGAACAATGAAGTTCACAAAATAGTGAACGGTCTTGTATGAAGCCTTGTGGCTGCTCCGTATAAATTTCCTCATGGAGATCATCATGTAGAAACACACTTTTCACGTCCATATGATATGCTAGCCACATGTGAGATGTAGCGAGGGAGAGAAAAGGTGAACATAATCCATCTTTGTAATTGAAGCAAATGTCTCAGAGTAACCTACCCCTTAGACATATGAGAACCCTTTAGCTACAAAATGAGCCTTGTACTTATCTACAAAACCATCAACTGCATATTTGGTCTTAAAGACCCATTTAAAATGCACAAATTTGCTTCCCTTAGGACGAGGCACTAACTCCCATGTTATTCGTCATGAGTGAAGAATATTATTCTTGCATAGTAGCATCCCACTTAGGTTTACATATTGCCTTAGAATACAACACTAGATCAAAATAAATAGCTTGGCTTATAAGAGCCACACCAAAGGTCTAAGCATGATGAGAATCCGCAACACCAGAAGTCTTAGATTGAGTGCGGCGAGGATCATTAGGATCACCAACCAAATCACTAGTTGCTTGCAAGGTAGATTGTGCCCACTTAGGCACAAACTGTGGAGGAGGTGGTAGAGCATGATCCACAATAACGTCTTCAATAACAATGTACTCATCAAAAGGAGAAAGCGAGCCCTCACTGTCAGATGTAGGAGTTGAACTAGGAGAAGATAAAAAATAGGACCGAAGGAAGTATCCTTAGCAACATTAACATCACGTCGAAACAATACATCATGAGTAATTAGATAATGTGATTGTAGGCCTTCACATGCTCACAATGACTAACAAGGATAAGTTCTTGACTTTTCTTCTCCATAGATTTGTGCTTGTCAACAAGAACAAACGCGTAAGCCTTGCTTCAAAAGTCACGAAAGTTAGATACATCATGCTTATCACCTGATCAAGCTTCTTCAGGAGTCTTACCATGCGCTGCCTTGTGTGGAATTCTGTTATGGCTGTAATTTGTCTAATTAATTGCATCAACATAGAGCTCAGGGCCCAAGTCCTTGGATTAGATCATGCAATTTGCCATTTCCTTAATTGTTGTGTTCTTGCAATCAACCACACCATTTTGTTGAGGGGTGTAAGGAAATCTTATTGATGCTAAATACCATGATTAATACAATAATCATGAAAATCATTACTTACTCCCCCCATTGTCTGTGCATATCTTTTTCAGTGAAAGCCTTGATTGCTTCACCACAAATGCCTTGAAGGCCTTGAAGTTATAAAAGACTTCACTTATATACTAGAAGAAATTCACCCAAGTCCTTCAAGTAAAATCATCAATAAATGTTAGTTCATATTTAGAACCAAAAAATGGGCCAGTGGGAAAATTCATCAAATCACTATCTACTAACTTAAGTGGAGCCTTAACTCTCAAAGCTTGTCCTTTAGGAAAGGAATCTTGATGTTGTTTTTCTAAGATGCACTTGAGTGAGGATTGAGTACATGAATAAAATCTAGGCCTCATTGCTGGAAAGGCTCTTCAATGGCCATCGATCAAACAAAAAGTGCAACAAGTTGTGGTCTTCCCACAAATTGCTGACAAGGATCACACTTGAAAACCCATTGTTGAGCATCTGCAAACAATGTAGGCCAATAGTACATACCACGAAGGATCTTATGAGTAGTCACCATTGCGGAGAAATGTCCACCACAAGCTTGATCATGACAAGCCTTTAGCAACTTTTCTCGTTGCTCTTTGTCAACACACCTTATGAAACAACCATCTAGTCCTCTCTTATATAGCACATGATTCATGATGACATACCTTGCTGATTTTAGCTTGAGATTCTTCCTTTGTTTATAGTCAAGGTGTGCCAGACACTCTCCATATATTAGAAATTATGCTACGTCATAAACCACTCATTTGTGGTGTTTACAAAAAGAACATGAGGCAAGTCCTTGCTTACACATCCATAGCATTGACATTCATTTTCTCCATGTTGAATCATGAGTGAATCATCTTCAACCATTCGCCGACACAAACCATTTCCTCAGACCAATTCAATGGTCAGATATCTAAGTCACATTCTTGAATCTTGGCCACCTAGTTGCCTCTCTTGGCTCCTAGATCTTGCTGAGTTAGGATGGATTTTTTTGCAGACACCAGAACCATCACTACGGTGTGGGAGTTGAGAATGTAGAATCAGAAGTTCTTCACTGTTTTGACTATGACATATGCATGCTTCTCCATTTGATTGTACTTCAACTCGTGATATTTAAGCGGGCAACTCATGAAGGCGATGGGTGCCTCAGTACCTTCTTCATTCTTCTACACCAAGATGGCAGAAAGAGCATGTTCTAAAGCATAACAATACATAATGAATTATTTGTCAAAGTTGGGGCATACTAAAGAAGGAGCCTTTGCAATTACTTCCTTGATTGAATCAAATGCCTCCTTGCCTTCCTTATTTCACCTGAAACTTTCTTGCAGTTTCATCATGCTAGTGATATGCTTTGTTAGCTCAACAAAGTCTAAAACAAAGTGACAAAGAAAATTTACTTTTCCGATGAAGGAATGAACTCCTTACTTGTTTGTGGGCAAGGAGAGGCTTGAATTGCCTTTATCCTTGCTGGATCAATTTTAGCTCCTTGTTCACGATGTGACCAATGAGTTTCCCTTCAGTAACACCAAAGATGCACTTTTTAGGGTTTAGTGAAATCCCATGTTGTCGGCACCTAATTAGCACCTGTTCTAGATGTTTTAAGTGATCTCCCCGCCTTTTGGAGAAGATAGTGAGATCATCAAGGTAAATGACGATGTAGTTCTTGAGATCTTTGAAGGCAAGATCCATTGCTCGTTGAAAAGTTTCTCCAGCATTAATAAGTCCAAATGACATTCTGCTTTAGGAAAAAGTGCCCCATGGAGTTGTGAAAGTAGTTTTGTGTTTATCTTCATCTGCTACCTCAATTTGGTTATATCCAGAGAATCCATTGAGCAATGAAAACATCTCAGACCCAGTGATTTCCTGTAAGATATGGTCCATGATAGGCAGGGGTGGTTATCTTTCAATGAAGCTTGATTCAAATTACGAAAGTCGACACAAATCCTTATTTCACTGTTTTTCTTTCACAATGGGACAATATTGGCCACCCACATGGAGTGGTGGATAGGAAATATGAATCTTGCATTTAACATCTTAAAACACTTCTTCTTTGATTGTATCAATAATTTTAGGGTTATACGACCATTGCTTCTGCCTAAAAGGTTTGGCTTTGGGCTTAAGTGGTATGGAGTGATGCATCTATTTGGCTTGAAGGATTTGAGATCATCATATGAATATGCCAATAGATTGGAGTATCTCCTCAACAATGAGACGAGAGTCCTTTTCTCCTCTGGTGAACGACACTATCCAATATTGACCATTCTCGGTTTCTCTGGGGTACCAATGTTTTGCTTTTCAAAGTCAACAATGCACCGAGAGGATTCTTTTGCTTTTTCCTTGATAACCTTGTCATGCTTATCAAACAAGTCTTTAAGAGACACAAGGCCTTTTGGAATTTTATTTCTCTTTATTTTGATGACCTCTTTTGAATCAATTCCATCTATCTCTCCCTTGTCTTCATCTGCGACAGACTCATGATTTAGAGCGTTACTTTCTACGTAGAAGAGATTGTTGAAGTTATCTCTTTGATCCAAGAAAGACATGAGATGACTATCATCGTTCAACACTTGCTAGTGATTGATGTTATCCAACATGCTCAACCTGAAAATCATTTTGATAGTAACCTTGTCCTTGTTGAAGGCCGGGTGTGGGGTCATGAGAGAGGTTAAGACTGTAAGAGAATCGACTTTCTCATTTTTCTCATGGTGGATATCCTGAATTGAGAAAACTTCAAAAGAATCGATGCAATCCCATACTCTATTCCCGTAATGCTCAAGCCTTGGATTTTTGACTTGATATTGATCTCTAACTTGTTTGACTACAGCTTCAACATCGTTGAGACATTTCAACTTCTTGATGCCTATGGATTCAACTACATCCATCTTGAGAAGGAGGGAATCATATTCCACAATATTATTAATGTTCACAAATTGCAATTTATAAGCAAAAGGAAACAACTCACCCGAAGGATAAGTTAAAAAACCCCCAACTCCAAGATTGGAACGGCTTCCGTCGAACTTCATTATCCATAACTGATTTTTGTCATCTTCTTTGAGAAAAGGAAAATTCTCATCTCTTTCAGCAGTCAAGAAGTATTTACTAAGTCCATTGTCTTGAAACAACACATCAACTCTTAAGTCCTCTGAATTCTGAACAATATACTTCATTTTCCTCATGGGTGACAACTTTCTCATTTCTCCTTTTAGTTGAATGGTTGGAGAATACCTATCCATTTGGATCTTGCCTCCCAAGTCTCTACATAAACTTCTGCTCAACAACATGCCAAAAGATGATGGGATGTTAACTACCAAGATGGTTAGAAGAACCTTCTTGTATGGAAAGTCGGCGAGGGCCACTTGTGCATCCTTGATTCTCCATACGAGTGGAACTTCTTTGGATTCCATAGAATAGAAAGAACCAGTGGCTTGTGTCAAGGTCAGTCTAAGAGCGTTAGCAACTTTATTGGCATTACATTATCTTTAAGCACCCGAGTCTATTATGCAATTGTTCAATTGGTGGCCTTTGACCAGGAGGGAAAGATAAAATTACTCAACTTTGTGAGCCTTGGATGCGCCCAAGGCAATCATGTTTTGCGGCAGAGGGCTAGGTGGTGTTGGAAATAGTCCTTTAGAATTGGATATTACAACATTGGACTTTGAATTACCACCCTTGACGTAGCTGACAAGTCTTTCAAATTGCTTTGGATGTGTTTGTAAGAATTAAGGTTCATAAATTTGAACTTTGGACTTGTTTACATGCTCAATGATGTTAAACGGGGTGGAGGAAGGCAAGGTTTGCACCCTCGAGGTAGTAGATGTTTTAGCAGGTGAAGGAGGTACAACTCTAGAAGTTTGGGCAGTTTTAGCAATGGGACTAGTTCTTTGAGAAATAATAGATGATTTTATAGGTATATTGGAAACTTTGGAAGGACTGAATTTTGCGGAAGTAGAATTGGAATTAGGAGAAGCATTAGAGGACCTACTTGAGGCATTAGACAACATTTTTCTCGCTACGAGGTCTGGATTCTCTTTCGCAGAGTCCATAAAAGGTGGGGGCGGAGATCCTCCATTGATTATCTTGTTTTGTAGAGTTGCCACTTGAGGATCTTCTTTCTTCTTTTTCTTTGGGGCAATAAAGGAGGAAGATCCTTTTTGAGATTGGGAGTCGGTAAATTCTGCACATGAGAAATTCAGTGTATCTTCTTCTTCATCATCTTGTACTGAGTAATATTCAATGAAATTGACTTGTGCATCATCTTCTACTTCTTCAATCTCAAGAACGTTACCATCCTCATTTTCTTCTTCCAATTCTTTAATTTCTTCTTCACCCTCTTCAATATCACATGATGCATTTATCGGAGGTTCCTTGAGAGCAAGCCTCCGGGGCGATGGACCAATTCTTTGTTTATTTAGAATATTCTTCCTAGGAACATCTTTGTTCATGGAAGCTTGAGCCAACTGTGTTTTAAGGGAGAGAACATCATTAGCCAACTTATGTACAGTTGGTGAAATAATTTGTTGCTAGGACTAAGTCCCCCTTGCTTGAAAGGGGAGGCTCCCTTATTGTATGCAAATAAAAATAACTTCATGGTTGGCCATTAGGATGGGGATCCAACATGAACACTCCATTGCACCTTTGGACAAATGCTTGCAATTTTGAGAAAGGGAGGAATTTTCAAGGAAGGTGAAACTATGGAAGTGATAAAATGAGAGGTTAAGTTTATAATTGCAAATAGGACAAATCAAATTATGACAAATATTAATCAGAATGTAAAAACATACAATTATAAAGAATAAAAACTCTGCTAATTATATTAAGGCAAAATAAACTATGAGCATAAAATCTCATTCATTCATTCATCCAAAAAATCATCAACATCCTTTCTTGATTGAAATGTTTACATCGTTGTGTAATGAGAGAGGGAGGAAACATATAGAAAGGGAAATGGAAGAAAATGTTATCTTTTTCTTATTCTGGGTAGCTATCTACTCATGAAATCACAAAATTGACAATCCCTTGAAGTGAGAAAGTCACTACAATATATAGCTTTCAAAAGATAGACTCTTCACCTACCCCCCCACATGAATCTTTTCACTTGTCTTTTACAACTTACAACTCTTTGCATTCTTAGGAAAGAAATTAAGTCCCCTTTTTATTAATGGAGGGAAACTTATTAAAATTTTCAACCATACTCATAATTTTAATGAATAAGACAAAATTGAAAAGTGCAATCCCCTAATAAATAAAAATAGCATGAAAGAAGAGAGGAAGGTGGTGGGGAAGATAGAAATGAAAGAAGATAGATAATCAGATGAAGACAATGTCACATTTTCCAATGGATATTCCTCTCGTGATGGAATCTTGCAAAGTTCCTTTAGAGAGATCTCGACCCCTTTGAATTCCTTGATATATCATGCCATTGTAGGTAGAACATTATCATCCTGAGGGATGTGGACAAAGCTTAAAGACTTGACCCAATTTTCAGAGAAAGCATTGATGTTCTTGTATTGCATGAACCAATACTAATAATCATTCGTGGTGTTTGATTGATGGCCCTTATCTCAACTAGAGACTCCAGTGTGTCTTGATTCAAGGAAAATGGATCTTTGTCTTCCTTCTTGACAAGATCTTCAAATGGCTTCAGTAGATCATTTTCCAAAGTGTTCTAACCCACTGCTGGCACTCCAAGTTTTTATATCTTAGCATTGAAATCTTCTTGCATCTTTGAAGTATGTCACTCAAATGAATCCAAGTCACCAAGGGCATGGTTTAGCATTTTTTAACGAGCAACCAGAGTCCTAGCCTAGACTTGAAACAAGTCTTTATATGCATAATTGAATACCTCCTTACTCACTAGTAGAGAAGAGTTGACATCTCTTCCCATCTTGATGACCACTGGAAACACCTTGTCCCAATGTTACTTTTCCTTTTTCAATTTCTGTCTCTAGTCATTCTTACTTTAGTGATAGTTGTGATCATGTACTTGAACAATGAAAGGATCTTGGGAAGAAACATTTTACCTTTTTCCAATATATTTTCTCACCCACTTATCATTTTATCTCCTGTGCATAGTGAAACCTTGTGTTTTCCTAATGGATTCTAGGATCGAAGCTAATAATGGGAGTAACTTCTTCAATTGAGAAGAGATAAGAGCATGTTTAGATCCATGAGAGTTTGTACATACGAGGTGAGTATTCTTACATGATCTTCCAACTGATCAATTTTTTCCTTGTACTCCTGGTTCCTTGCAAGAAGGCAAGTGGAAGATTCCTTAAACAAGTGTGCATCTCCCTTGTGTATTTATGATCCTATAGGGAATGGTGTTCATTTCTTAGTTAGCCAAGGTCATCTCTACAATAGGTTTGGTTACCTTTGGTTAGACTACTTCTACATATTGATTGCTTGAAGCACCACTGAATAAGTGGGAAGAAACTTGAGCTAACTTTCCCTTCTTCAATTTGACTATTGAGGATATGGCTTGGAAGTCTGGGAACACCACTTAATGAACCGTGTGGGATTTCTCCCCTAATCATATCTTACACCCATGGAAACATCTCATTTGTTTTCAGGCTTGACATTTGGCATGATTTATTTCTTGTTCTTGAATGAGAAGGAACATCTTGCACTGGTGGGGCTGGTGCAGCTAGCAGAGGATGAGAGAATTTGAGATTTGCTGAGGGATTGAGGATGAACTGGATCAATTTCCCCTTGTTCCAAATCTACCATAGGGTCTTCTATTTCTTTTCCTTTTTTTGCAACCTCTTGTAGTGAGGAGCTTCTGATTCCACTGACTTTCTTTTTGAGTGTTCTCTTGAGTGAGTGGAACTTGAAGCTTTCTCAATGGATTTTAAAGAGGAAATATGGGATGTTTGCCTTTGGAGAGTTGGGAAACCTCTCGATGCGATGAGGGAAATTTCTTCTTTTTGAACCATTCCCATCGATCTCCTGATTACTGCTTTAGTTTGCTCATTTATATCCCCTAGATTCACGGATTCTTTAAGACACTTGTGGGAGGGGTGAGGCTTTCATAACTTGATACTCCAGATCATAAATTTTAGTACCATCATATCAATACAATATTCATACCAATTAAACTTGAATATTCTCATTTTCCCAATTGTCATCCTCATATGATCTCATTCCTTGACCTCAAAATCATCTGCACAATTCACCAAATAGTCCTCAATCTGTGGAACATGATGCAAGTCAGGGAGGTGAAATGTTTCTGGATTGCTCTTAATATCGAAGTCCACACTTGGAGTGTATGAATATAGGCTCATATGGGAAAAGGAAGCTTCCAAGTTAGCAGCATCATTGGCACTTTTACAGGAGAAGATCCTGAAGAAGATAGGGAAAGCAACACCTTTCTTCTTTTGATTTTTAAGCTTACCATTGATGTGAACAAGCTACCTACACAGCTCGAACATCAAGATAATTCTCACTAAGATACCATGTGGCTTACGTGGACAAAGATCAAAACCAAACACTCTGATGTAGGAAAAAGTTGAGAATGTGTGAAGAATGACCCGTACCTCTTGATCAAAGAAGTGGCTTGTGAGGAAAACCTTGATTTAGGATTTCCTTCTAACAACCTGATGAAAAACATAGTGAACACATCATTCACTCTTGCAAAATGATGGTTTCTATCTTTCAGGGTCAATTATGGATATTTCTCATATTTAGGAGCCTTCTGGGAAATGTTTTGAGTAAGCTGTCAAACCTCTGAATGGTCTTGTGCTTACAAGGGCGTAGACCAAGTATGAAGTCATTGAAAACTTCTTAGTAGCCGGTACTTGAAGCAATGATGATGCAGATTGTCACTGATTATTTGCCCCCAGTCTATCATTATTTTCCCTCGATGATGGTAAGGATGAACAACGCCATCCAATCCTGAAATCCCTTAGTAGCTTTCTTCTCCCATTACCTGCTTAGGAGGATGATCACATCTGAAAATCCTTCATGAAATTCACTTTAGGAGAGATATTTTGGCATGTGAGATGGCTTTCTTCTTTATTTCAACCATGAATCCTAGTGAAAGACCTTGAAGGTATGAATCCATTTTAGACCACTGACCCGATGCAAATTGTTTTGATCACTACCATGTTATTCCAGATCAGAATTTTCATATACTGAGAAATTTCTTTAGGAGTGAGTACTGCCAGAATCAAGTTATCATCTGCCCTTATGATTCCTACCTCTATGGTTCATAGTGATGGGAACATGCTAATACCAACTCCGTACTCTTATTGGATACGAGGATGACCACCTGCATCATATAATCCACTTGTGTATACTTTTTCTTCTACATGGTTCCCTGGTCCACCTAGAATCCAATTGTTTGAGATCTTCCAGGTCCATATGGGCAACATCACTGTCACCCACACCTAAGTATTCTGACACCAAGGCCAAAACAGGCTTGAGACCAAAAATTTTGAATTTCATGTTTGTGAAAAATAAAAAATATGAGAAGAAATAGAAGATGACAACAACTTTTTACACTTGAAACAAAGACTTTCTATTTTTAGCTAGTTAGGGTTCTGGAGCTGTTATTTTGGGAAAGACTTTTTACCTGAATTAAATTTTTTTAAACCCCTAACATGCTAGGAATACTTTCAAATATGTTTCTTTGATGATTTTTGACACTTTCTATTTTTATAAAGTTTCTTTTTTCCTTTTTACTTTTTTTCTACTTTTTTACTTTTTAGTCAAAATTGCCTAGTTTGTCATCTTTGTTGTTCTCTGAGTCCATTGTTCTGAGAGGACTTGATTTTTTAGGAAATTGCTATTTTTAGTAAGTGAGGGTACCAGACTTTTACTATTTTTATAAATTACACTTTCCCACCTTGGATTACACTGAAAAAACTTCACTGGAATAGGCTCACTTCTAGGACTCTGTGCTCAAAATTTCAGTTCAATTCGCCCTCCGGAATGCTTAGAAATTGAAAAAGCATGCTCTAGGGAAGAAAAATAGGGTTTTTTCCATTAAAAAATCAGGACATATTTTAATTTTTTGTTAATTTCTTCTTGATGTGCCTGGGATGAGGAATAACTGTGAAAATATTCGTTCATTGGTTTGAAAGATATGAATTTTTTATGTTTTGGAGCATATGGTCAATATGGAGAAATTTGGGCATGGTATCTGGATAATTTGTAGAGTTTCTTCGGTGTTTGGAGAAGTAATCATGGATTATGGAGAAGGAATGAGGTGGAAAATGAGCTATTTCAAGTTTTACAACTTTCGGTAACACTTTTTCATTCATGGGCAAGAAAGAAATATGAAGCACCAAGAGTAAAAACACTTAGTGAATTTTTAGGTTTTCCTCCTTCATGAATTGGGGCACATTTTCTTGTCCCTACTCTCCCCAAGGGATAGGGAAAGGGGGAAAAAAATGCACCTGGATGTGAGCGTGACAAGTGGCGGGGTTTGATTGTTTGATGGGGGAAAGAGGCAAAACTAGCAATTAGTACCTGGGGAATGAGACTAAGTCACATGAAGAACTATGGAATGAGTAGGGATGGGGAAAATTTTGTTTTCCCAAATTTCCCCAAGGGAAAGAGACAGAAGGGGTAGAAAAATGTGCCTTGATGTGGAGGTGATAAGTGACAAGTTGTGGTTTGACAAGGAGGATATGGGAGAGGGCTTAAAAATGCACCACGGAGCAAGTTTTCAAGTCATGTGGAGAACCATCAACCAAGAAAAGAATAGGGAACAATTTCTTATCCCATTTTCCCCAAGGGAAAAAGAAAAGAGGGACAAAAAAATGTGGTCCCTCACATTGGGTTGACAAGTGGCAAACATTGATTGCACAACGGGGGGGCTAGAAACTAGGCCAAAGTGCTTGCAGAGCCTGGTCAGGGTCATGTGGAGGTCTAGGGGGAATAAATGGGATTGGGAACATTTTATTATCCCTTATGGACCCAAGGTAAGGGACAGGAGGGGCATTAAAATGTGCCTCAACCTCATGCTGACATGTGTCCCTTAGCAAAATTGGCTAAGTATTGAAAGCTTACCTTGAGGAGAACCTTGAAGATGAAGTTTCCAGAGCTTCGAGAGGACTTTTTCAACACTTATTTATATGAAATTGAATCCAAAAAATATTTTGAGATGAATGGAATGGGTCTCAAGATCCGATTTTTCCTGAAACTCCCTAAAAATAGCCTCTTTTCTCGGGACAATAATATGTGTCTTCTGAAAATGTGTTGTGGAAAAAAGCTCCTAAGTCTTGTATAAAATATGAAAGTACGATCATGTATAGAATTGAATTATATTTCTAATGATATATTTTTTGATCTATAACTCCTTATGGAGCTCCTAGAATCACCTTCTAAAGCTCATGCACTATTTTAGACTACAAGTTCCTTGATCCTCAAAAAACCCACTTTCACTGTTCTTTTTCCTAAACCTTTGAAACCTTCCTAAACCTTCTAAAAAATATTCCATTGCATTCTTAGATTCTTGATACCAATTTTAGATAATTTTGAGTTTTCCCACCCGTCCCGGAGTATGCACACCTGTCCTGGAAAGGTTAAAAATAACTTTTCTAGGCCTTCTAAAGAATCCACCTTGAGAAATGCTTCCCTGAAAGAACCTCATGAACTTATTACCATGTTTCAAACAATTGGGAAAGATTGTTATAATACATATGAGTACTTAAAATATTAGAATATGCATGACACAATGGGTAAACTGATCTAGAGAGGTGTTTAAGAGGGTTTTCAAACAAAATTTTGACACTAGGGTAAAGTTGTCATGTTTTCAACTTGATTTTTGACCTTGCAAAAACACATCACAATAGGTACTAATGAGTCTGTTGTTCTTGCATTTGAACTTTGGCCTTTCTTTTTGCTCATACCTTTTTTTATTTTCCTTAACATAATCAAGTCATCTGCTATCTCAACCACAAGCTTTTTTGGTTCGCCCAAATCAGCTGGTTGAGTTCTTCTCAACATGAAACTCACCTCAGCAAGATGAACATTCATGAATAATCTTAACTTGGTGTCCTTCGTAGGTTGGGAAGCTTTGAGGATTTTGTAGAGAATTTGATTGAATTTGGAAACAAACTCCCTCATGGGTTTGGATGACTCCTTTAGTTGAGGCCATTGGGCCAAGGGGCATGAGCATCTTCCACAGGTTTGAACCTAGATTCAAAATTAGTTTTCATGTCATCCTAGTTGGTTATAGACCTCATTGGAAAATGGTAGAACCAGTCCGCGACTACATCTTACAAATATTATACAAACAAACGAACTAACCAATTCTCATATCCTATGCCTAACACCCTACTAGAAGTGATAAAATATGTAATGTGTTCATCTGGGTGCTACTTCCCGTCCCCATATAATTTGGAAATTTCTTTCGTGACCCTCTTGGTAAGTCATGCAAAGGAGGGTCGAGTGCCAATGGGCCTATATTTTACCCCCCAAGGAAATGGTGGTTGTTGAGCCATCTGCAGTTCTAGTTTTTCTTCTGTAGATTATTCCCCAAACTTCTTCTGGTTCTTCTTGTTCTCCTTCACTTGGAGGAGCAAAGTTTAGTGGTTCTTCAAGTGTTTAATAAGTGGGGAAATTAGGATCAAAATCTACAAGATATTCTTCATTAATTTACCTCTTTACTTGATTAAGAGAAATATTGAAATTACCTTGTTGTTTATGCTCAAAAGTTGGATCAATGATGCCGCTAGCCTGATTAGATATTGTGTACCTCTTGTCAACAAACTTTATAGGTGGATGAACAACTCAAGACAATTTTTTCTAAGCTCTTCTCTACTAATTTTGAACTTGTCTCACACACTGCTTGGTTTGAGCATGTTCTTCTTCAAGGTATAAGATTCTAAAATTTGTGTGATAATGATTGAAGCTCTCTATATTATGCCAAATATAGTTCCTTAGATCTGCTGAGAGGTCCTCTTGGGTATCTTCAAAGAACAAGAGATTTATATAAACTTGATGGAATGACTATGTATGTTGCATGTGTAGTCATGTTTGGATAATCCAAACAACCATGTATCTTCCTAAAGGCGTTTTGGAGAAGAGCAATATGGAAATTTCTTTAGTGCAATCAGATGCCGGTTAGTAAGATATGAGAAAAACTTAGTTTTGGAGGATATGGTTGTTTTGGAAGAATTTTTCTAACATATCTAGTAACAATGGACAAATTTCAAGGTTTTACAACAATAAAAATGGTGGACGATCAACTTGTTGTGAAGAAATGATTTAAAAATAAGTTATAACACACTTTATGATAATTCAAATGACCATTAATCTTCCCAAAGGCGTTTTGGAGAGGAGCAGTTTGGAATTTTTTTAGTGCAATCGGATTTCGGTAAGCAACATATGAAAAAAAATTAGTTTTGGAGGATATGGATTTTTTGGAAGATTTTTTCTAGAATATCTGGTAAAAATGGACAAATTTCAAGGTTTAATAGCAACAACAATGGTGGATGATCAATTTATGGTGAAAAAATGACTTGAAAATAAGTTATAAAACACTTTTATGATATCTTGGTTACCATGGTTTGACCTTGGGTGAAAATGAGTTTACTATGAAGTTAAAATCCAGTTTATCATGGTGAAAAGGGAAAAAATGGATATAAATGGCACCCAAGTGTTCCTTGAAGCAAGATGAGGAAAAATGTTAGCATGGAAGAGAGGGTGACTGAGATGGAAGAGCCAAATAAGCACCCCACAAAGCTGATATAGGTCATGTGAGTGAGTAGGAGTTGGGGATTGGGCCTAGGAACAATTTATTTTCCCCCCTTTCCTCTTGGGGAGAAAGGGATGAGGTATTGAAAAATTATCCTTACCGCATTCAGAAATTCAGTTTGAGCATGAGGGGCTAAGTCATTAAGGGGGTTGAAAAACAAGCCATGAGAGCCTGACATAGGGTCATGCGAGTACACAGTGGATATGAGTGGGAATAAGAAACCATTTCATGTCCCTTATCTCCCCTTGGGGAAAAAGGGACACAAAAGTGTACCCAAGAGCAAGAAGGTGACACGTGGTACAATGAAAAAATGACTACGTGTGGGAAACACTCACCCAACTCACCTTTGACTTGAACAGGTTTGACTTGACTGCACATGAGTGGTTGAGTGATTTAAAGGATGTCATGGGGTGAAATTTATTGTCCCATCTATCACCTTAGGTGATAAGGGATAAGAGGAACAAAAAAATATGCCTTACCCCATTTGGAAAATCAGTTTTTACATTGGCTTACCTGAAATAGTTTGAAAACATGAAATCTTCACCTCTAGGGCTCCATATGGAATTTTGAGATGAAATTTTATATGAATCATAAACTAAAAATACCATTATAAGACCAATGGAATAGGTTTCAGATCTTAATTATGTCTGAAAGTCCAAAAAATTACCCCTTTTTTTTATCAGGAAAACAAGGTACACCTGCAAAGTTTAAACTTCCTAAAGAAAACACTAGATCTTGGATCAAATTTGATGCTGCCACCATATAGAGGATTCTTCAAGAGTTTCATTTCCTACTTATTTACCTCCAAAATCCTATAGATCTCCTAGAATCATCTGGAGAATTTCAAGTTCACATTTTGACTGTTCAATCCTTACACCTGAAAACCCACTTTTGCATAGACTACCCCTGAATAAGAAAATATTTCCTAAATATTCCTAAACTACTTCCAACACATTCAATTCTCTCCAATATCACCTCTAGATGTTTGTGATATTTTTAGAACCTTCTCGGAGCATGCACACATGCCCCGAAATGGCCAAGATTGGCCTTTCTAAGTCTGCCATAGAACTAGTCTTCTGTTGTACTTTCCTGAATGGAAGATTTGACCTTATCATATCATTTGTATATGCTCATTCAACATATTAGGAGGACCTGAAAGGTAAATATGATCATGAAATGAATGAAAAATGACCAGGAGAGGGATTCATGAGTATTTTGAAGTATATTCTCACTTTGTGGTTTGGCTGTCATGGATCAAATTTTGCATTTTTGGGAAAGTAATTTCATATGAAAACTAGATATAACTCAGAGACATTGGACCACAAGGGGAAATAGAGGACCTTAAATTTATCTTGGGTGAGTAGACCAGTGCCTTATCCATTGGGTAATAGAGTCCTTATTGCAAACAACATATACAAATGGAAAAAAAACACACACACACACAATAGGAAGGAAACACAAAAAATTTAGAAAGGTAGGACACAAAAAAAAGGGAAACTATAGTACAAAGGATGGGTTGACCAACCTCACTACCTGTAGAGTTTGAGATGTTTCCCTCTGCAAGACAACTCTAATGGGGTTACATCTAGGTATGCTAGGTAGTAAGTATTCTCTCCACAAAAGTGTTTGACTTTTAACGAACCAAGCTAAAGAGAATCAAAATTTCCATGGATTCCTTTGGGTTCTCTTCTTTTATATCAGAGTAGGACAATATCTCTGATTTGAAAGCTTCTATCTCATGTCTTCTGATCGAAGATCCTTTTCACCTTAGATTGATGTCTTCTCAATGTGTCAACTACTACTAACCTATCTTCATTCAACTTTTCCAAGTAGCAAATTTGATTATTAAAAAACATCTAAATACTCTTCATTTTCTACCTCCTTCACAAGGTGTAAGGCATGTAGCTCCTGAGAAATGGGAATTTGAGCCTCAATATCGTACAATAGATGGAAAGGAGAAGTCCCAATAGATTTTTTAGGTGTGATTCAATCATCCCATAGGGCAACATATAACTTCTTAAATCAATCTCTTTGATTGACATCCACTAACTTGCGAACAATTATGGAAATATCTTAATACTGAAATCTATTTGGCCATTGCATTGCGGGTAGTAATTAGAGGAGTGAGACAAATAAATTCCATGGTTTTAGAATAAGTCCATTAGCTCACCCGAGGAAAATAAAGTGGAATTATCTGCTACAATTTTTCTAGGCTCTCCGAACCTGACAATGATATTCTCTTTCAAAAATTTACACATAGTCTCAGAATTTGCATGTTTAGTTGGAATGGATTCAAACCAATTTGTGAAGTAATATGTGGAAATAAGTACATACATGTGGCCCGCACTGTAGTGAGGATTTAACACACCAATGAAATCAAGACCCCAATGTTAAAAAGGCTCTTCAATGATCACATGTCAGAGTGGTAGAACAACGAACCACGACCTTCCCACAAACTGTTGACATGGATCACACTTCCTGAACCATTTGCATGCATCATGAAACAAAGTAAGAAAATAGTAAGCACCCCTAAGATCTTATGTGTTGTGACCATTATAGAGAAATCGCCTCCGCATGCTTGATCGTGGTATGCCTTGAATATTTTCTTTTGCTGTTATTCCTCTATGCACCTCAAGAATGTACCATCCAGTCCTTTTTTATACAAAACATTCTCCTAGATGGCATACTTTACTTATTTGAGGTGCAAATTTATCCTTTATCCAGTCCAGGAGGGTAGTATACATAGGTTAAGAAATAGGCTATATCAACATACCATGGATTTGTTGTACTTATGAAAAGTAAAAGAGGAAGATCCTTGATCAAGTAGTTATAATAATTAGAACAATCTTCCCATTCTTATCGAGAAATAATTTCACAAAATCCATTTCCTTACACCATTTTGGAGGGTTTGATCTCAAGATCATATTCTATCACTTTCAAAACCCAATTTCCTCTTTTTGAATTTGGGTGTTACTGCATCAAATTTGATTTGACCGCCAGACTTGGGACCATAATAACAACACGAGAATTTAGAAGATAGAATATGAAAATTTTCAATGCTCTTACCACCGCATAAGTATGTTTTTCATGTTGTGAGTAATGGAGCTCACATGCCTTCAAAGGGAAATCATGAATGCAATTGGTGATTGTACTTTATATTCATTTTCTTGCACGAGGATCAAAGAGAGTATGTTCAGAGGCATAATAGTAGAAGATGAATTCACTATCAAAGTATGGGTGTACCATAGTGGATGCTTTTGCAATGGCATATTTAATAGATTTGAAGTATTATTTACCCTAATTTCTCCATATAAAGAATTCTTTAGGCTTCATCATATTGAAAATATCCTTCCTGAGTTCGGAAAGTTCGGGACACACCTTCTCAGGAAGTTGACCTTACCGAAGAAAGAATGTACCATGGTTTGCTGGTAGGTAAAGATAGTGTTTGAATAGCCTTTAATCCCTCTGTGTGAATCTTGGTACCTTTGTTTCTCACAATATGACCAAGGATATTTCCCTTAGTAACCCAAAATATTTATTTTTTTGGATTTAGGGAAATGTAATGCCTTCTACAACAGATCAAAACCTACTCAAGTTGCTGCAAATGTTCCTCTTCTCTTGGAATATACTGTCAGGTCATTAAGGTACATTATAATAAACTTTTCATTTAAAATATTTTAAATCCAAGTCCATGGCCTGCTGAAATGTTGCACCTGAGTTGATCAAACCAAATGACATACAATGGTAAGAAAGGGTGACCCATAGGGTAGTGAAGGCAGGCTTTAAGTAATATTATTTAGCTACCTCAATTTGATTCTACCCAGAAAATCCATTCAACATGGACATCATCTCTGAACTATTAGCCGATTGCAAGATATGGTCCATGATTAACACTGAGTAGTTGTCTTTCAAAGAAGGTTGGTTCAAATTCCAAAAATCCATGCAGATAAAAATTTCACCACTTTTCTTCATCACTGGTACAATATTGGATATCTATGTTGAGTAGTGGATAGGAAAGATAATGTAGGCATCAAACAACTTCTCAACCTATGTTTTGATTGTTCTGGAAATTTTGGGGTTGTACTGCCTTTGCTTCTTCCAGAAGGGTTTTGTGTTAGGATTTACGGGTATAAAATAATGCGAGGATCATGGTTGAAAGGAATTCATATCATCACATGAGTATGTGAGCACATCGGAATATATTTTTAATAAAGCTATGAAATTTCTCCATTCCTCAGGAGAACAACATTTACCAATGCTCACCATCCTTAGTTGCTCACTTGTTCCAATGTTGATTTTTTGTACATTGATGAAGATATGGGTTGATTCTTTGCCTTTCCATGGATGAACCTGTCATGTTTTTCAAATAGTTCTTCTAGTAGTCATTTTTGAATCCTATTGCCTTTCAATTGAATCACTGTGTCTTCATCCACTTGATCAACTCAATTATCTTCACTGTCATTCTTGGTAAACTCCCTTGGGAGTGAGTCACTTCCCTTGAAATACATGGACCTAAAGTCCACTGTCTATTGAAGGAAGGACAAAATATGGTTATCATCATCAAAAACTTCACAACTCTCCAAATTGTCTGGCACACTAGGTTGAAAGACCATTTCTACATAGAAACTTTCTCCTTTGATGTCAGGATGAAGGATCATCAATGACGTAGATACGTCCAACGAATCAGCTCTAAATTATAATCCCTAGGGACTAATTTAATTTGAAATGCATTAAAGGATTCAATACAGTCCCACAACATATTCCTGTAATTATAGAGATGGGATTTTTTACTTTAAAAATGTCTCTCACCTATTTAACAATCAATTCGACATCGCCTTAGATAATGAGCTTCTTAATTCCCATATCTTATGTAGCTCTCAAACGGAGCAACAAATATTCATATTCGGAAATGTTTTTTATGATAGTGAATTACAAATTGTATGCTAATGGGAACAAGTATCCCCATGGAGAAGATAAGACAATGCTTGCTCTTAATCTGGTGGTAGAACAACTGACATCAAACTCCATGTTCCCAACCTCATCAAAAATGTTTGTTGGCATTTCCTCTAGGATAGATAGTACTTCACTCCTCTCAGAAATCATGAAGTAATTACCATTACCTATTTCTTCATAAGGCACTCTCCCTGACTCTTCAAATGAAGCCTTTCCTAGCTCTCTTCTTTGAAATACAATGGTGGCCCTAGGGTCATCAAACTTCTGCACCGTGTACTTCATATTGTGCTCAAGAATAAGTTTCTTCATTTCACCCTTGATTGGGACTAATGCAGAAGACCAGTCCATTTGTGCTTCCCCTCCCATCTCATGGCATAAGATTTTTCTGAGGATCATTCCACATGTAGCTGATATATCAACCACTAGAATTGTTACCTTCACTCGTTTCTCTAGATAAGACATAAGGATCATCACTGCATCTTTGATCTTTCTAATAAGTGGCACCTCTTTTGTCTCCATTGAGTAGTAATATAAAAATTCTCGAGAGAGACTCAAATCAAGGGCTTGAGAAACCTTGGTGGAAATGACATTATTTGAGGAACCAAAATCGATGATAAATTATTCAAGTGGTATCCATTTATCACAAATGAACATAGAAGGGTTCAATATTTCATGTGGAGGAAGGGGTAGAGGCTAAGAGGTTTTTCTTCAGATTGAGCTCTGGAGTGGGAAGCAGACCCTTGGAAGTGGATGATACTTTTAAAGGGGATGACACTTTAGATTGGGAGTTCCCACACTTGATGAACTTAACAAATTTCTCAAACTTCTCAGTATGGGTTTAAAAGTATTCAAAATATGAGATTTGGACCTTAGCCTTTTTTACATGGTCAATGATATCAAAATTTGAAGAAGGGTTTTCAGGAGCATGGGAGACTGTACTTCTAAGAATCAACACGTGACTCTACGATGCACTCGACCTCCCAAGATCGTGTTGGAACAATTGATATGAGATGGCTATGGAATGGATAAATAGGGTAAATAGGTGAAACATACGAAAATAGGTGAAAATTACTAAAAGGTAGATAAAGGAAAATGAATGTCTTCTACAGGCACTATGGGAATGTGCTTGTCTAAGGAAATAAATGCCTGTCTAACATGTTTGGGTTAAATGGAGTGATCAAGGATAATGGATGCATGAAGCTTTCGATCAATATCAAAATAAACAAATATACCTTGAATGAGTTGTGGGATACATGGGAATCGTCCTACGTCTGCTGCGTAAAAACTCCAGACAAGGTCATAGAGATGTGAGAGGATATGTATGAGAAGGACAAATCTATGGATTGTGGAATCTAATCTCGACCAGGATGATTATGCCATAACTCATTAGCTTTATCCACTTCTTCATTCAAGGCTATTAACTATGAGATGATACTGGGTGGAACTGGCATGGTTTGGAATATAAGTTTTCTGAGGCCTTGATCGTTATTTGTCAAATGTGTAACTGCATTTGGTTGTGGATCACACACACGTTATCTGGGTTTCCTAGAGCCTTAGATGGTCATGTGGACATGTAATCAATCAAGCTAAGGAAATAAACAGACACACAAAGAATCCGCAAGAGGCAAGGTCAATGTTCGGGTAACCTAGGCCAACTAAGGAAACATATGGAGTTGTGTTAATTCCTTTCTAATTAATTCTATGCGCCTAAATTAAAAAAGGAATGCAAACATATTTAAATCAAACCAAAATGATTACTCTCATTGGATCTAATTAAATCTACGTGTAACTAATTAATTTAACAAAAGGAAACTAATTAATTGAAGCAATAAAGTAAATCTAATCTACTTATTTTTGTATTGTCAATGATTCTCACTAGAAAGGAAATAAGACAAATAAAAGAAACTAACTACTTTAATCTAATGTTTTTGGGAATTTTGTGCTTTCTGGAATAAAATAAAATAAATCTACACAGACAATACAACTTATTCTAATAAAATGTAAATTACTTGTACTCTAAAATAAAATAAACTAAATAGTGAAATAACTGGATGTGGCTATTTTCCCGTTGCATAATGGATTTAGTCTAATATAATATAATTAAAATGAATATTTTCTTAATTTGTAATTATGGATATGAATTGCTTTGGTTCTACCTCAGAATCATAGGAAGATTGAAAATATTCTATGAAGAACCCTTGACGCTTCCCTGGTAAAACAACATGATCTATAGAAGCTTTCTAAATGTAAATAAATGAAAACTAACACACAGACACATAAGCTTCTTCAAAATAAATTCCTGTGCAAATCCACATGGATAGGAAGGGAGGAAGATTTCGAAAAAACCTTTGCCTGTGTACTAAAGAGATCTAAATAATGAATGCAATGAACTCTATAGGTAAATTAAATTATGAAGAATTGACAAAACTCTGTGCACAGGAACTTCCTTTGAATTATTCCCATTCAAATCCATAGGGATGAGTTGAGAAGAAATACTCAATGGAAGCTTCTTAGAGGAAAATGAAAACTACAATAAATTATACTTCCTTAAACAAGTGTATTATAACAGACTATGAATTGAAATATGTCTAAATAAAGAGATCTTTATTAGGAATTTAATAACACCTCCAACCTGGAAATGTAGTACAAAGACAATTCCAATGCTAGTAATGCTTTTTTTATCCCCTTGGCTTCTTTTCCAATGAGATGTCCAATTGTGTCCAGGGAGATGTAGTAGTAATGTGAAGAAGAAATGAAGGAGTGTTAGAAATAGCTGGTTTACAGGCAGTTTGGTAGTAATTCAAGCAAGAGAGTAACAAGGAAAATGAATTGTGTTTGATTGTGTACTTCTTGGCAGGATTCTAACAACATAATAGTGTAATTCCAAATCAAAATATTCCAACCAATGCTTCGGGAAAAAGCTCTGGTTTTTATAGAAAGTTGGTAGAGAAGTGGTCCAACCCACTTGGTAACCAAGAAGTGCCAGATCACTCAAAGGAGGGGCAGCCAACCTACTAAAAATAGTAAGTACAAGAGGACAATCTCATACGCATCTATCAAGCTCAAAAAAAATTTGATTTGGTCAAGAAACATACGAGAAAAGTGAGTTGGAAGAAGGAAACTCCCGTTCAAAACAAAGTTCCGGATAAAAGCACACAGAACCACCGTTTTGCGTATAGTGGCGGTTTTGTAACTGCCATGGAAGTTACGTAACTTGAGGTAAAAGGGTTAGGAAAAAATGGTGCAAAACAACTTTGGAAAGTGGGAAAAGTTGGAAAAAAGAAAAACAAGGTACAATGGGCTGCAAGAACATGCTACAAGCAAGAAATTGGACTTGGATATCATTGGAACTGATATTTATCATCATTGGGGATTTGAATTGTTTTGACAATGTAGCACCGTATAATTTGGGGTGTGTAAAGAGATATTGGCTTGGTTTGAATTATATGATGTACTTGTTGATTTATCATCATTCTCATGATTTGCAGAAGTAGAAACATCATTTGTGGTAGTATTTGACTTACCTTACTTGGAGGATTCCTTGTGATGGGGCACAACTTTAGGCTTCTTATTCATGGATTCTAAAGATTAGGGGAATGGAGATAATCTCTTTGTTATGATATTTTCAGGAAGTAAAGTTGTCGGTTGAGGATATTTGATGCAAGAGCATCATGTACATAACACAAATTTGGCTTGATTAGATTTTTAAGATGTTTTGGGAGGATTTTGGGTTCTATTTAGTCAACATGGACCCTTATTAGTGTAATAAGTGGCATTTTGGAGGTTTCCCTCCAAAATCCACATTTAAATATTCAAATTAGCCTAGTTATGTATCCTAGTTCTAAGTGTTAGTATGTTAGTAAGTTAGGGGCTAGAATAAAATTAATGTGAATAAATAAGGTGCTCATATTATGTAATCTCTCATACTTGACCTACCAAGTCATTAACTCAGTATGGTTGGTCTAATCATGGACGAGTTAGGTTGGTGAACCCTAACCACATTTTTCCTTCTCTTAATCATCAATGAATAATTAGAATGAGAGATTTTGTTAAAGTTATTGGAGGAATTAGAGAGGGATAAAGAACTCTGTTATTGAGCCAAATGGATCTTGAAGCTCTGTAAATTTCATGATTATATCTAATAAAAGCTTCATTTTTTGTGTGTAAAAATATGTTTGAATGCATATTTAAGTACTTGTGTGTGTGTGTGTGTGTGGATCATATTCTTGTTTGTGAATATTTGAATTATTTATGATGTTTAGGGTTTTTTAGAAGGGTTGTTTACAGGTATAAATGATGGTATAGCCATTATGAGGGCTTGGATTGAATCAAGAAGAATATATGTTGAAGAAAGGATAGTCATAGATAAGTGTATGGGACTGCATGCATAAGGTAAGGTATGGATTAGTGAGTTTAAGGATTGTATCATGAAGAAATGAGTATCTTTCAGGGAATAGGAATTGAAATAAATATGAAAATTTACATGAATGAATGAATGAAAATTAAAGATGAGAAGAATATATCCAAAATGTGCACAAACTGTGTTTTTAGTCTTTAAAACCCTTAAAACAAGGATTCTAGACACTAATGATAACTTTTTATTTACACTTCTAAATGATATGAAATTTTCATTGTAGAGGGATTATGACTTTTTGAAAATGGATGTTTAACCATTTTTATGTATTATATGTTTATCCAGAGTTTGTGATGAAAACTCAGTCCAGACCCTGTTATGAAAATACATAAATCATGTCAAGACATGGTAAAATAAGCATAACTTACATTTTTTTTTTTGAGGAAATGGGTTCTAAAATTTAGAAGGTAGAAGCATTAGATCATTTTTCAAGTTTGTTTTAAAGGATTTAATTATTTGAAAAATGTACGAAACTTTATTCATGACATAAATATCTGATTTATGTATGTGAATCCGGGTTTTGTGTCTTAACTACTCAAGTACAAAAAAGCCTTAAGAAATAAGGTTATAATGGAAATATATTCGTGTAAGATTTATCGTGATAGGTGTTTTCCATACAAGTCTTGAAAAAAGGTGTGTGTGAGTCCATTTCAAGTATTTAACTTGATGAATCTATGATTGTCCTGTGTAAGAGGCTACAAATAAGTATAAGGCCTAGAATCGGAGATTGATAAATGGTGAATATTTGTAACTTCTTGGATAATATGAACATGTTTGTATGATGTATTTAATCATGTGTAAAATGATTATAGCCTTGGGTACATATTTTTGATGCATTTTTAGTGTTTGAGAAAGATTGACTTCTTAAGCATGACGATGGTTCTTTGAATAAAAATGGTTGATCAAGTTGAATTTGAAGTTTCTAATGCATTTGTTGGTGTAGAGAAGTGTGAATGTAGGGTGCTCTACATCAATCTTATCTCTCCTTAAATTTGTGTTTGGAGGAATTTTATTTTTCAAGAGTCTTTGATCAAGTGAAAACAACACAAGAATGGCTATTCGTATCATAGAATCTTCATATTCATCATTCGAAGAGGATGAATACTCACAAAAAGCTACCTTTGTAGATCTGACCTCTTCTATTAATATATAACCTTCTTCTTCTTTGTTTTTTTGAACTATCTTCTTATTGACTTTCCTCATCTGGTTGGGTCCCACATGTTGTATTCATGAGAGGGAGTTCAAGAGTAAGTATTTAAGGCGGAAAACCAATTCTCTATTTATTCGAGAAACTCTTTCTTGGAATGTCCTTATATAGGGAGGTTTGTACAAGTTACTTTTTGAGAGAAAGAATGTCCTTAACCAATTTTTGCACTAATGAGTCCATGGATCTTGAACTGGAAATCATATCGTTTTCCTTACTTGGACCCGTCTTGATCTACCCAAACATTAGGAAATCATCTTCTACATCACCTACAAGTCTCTGCACCTCATACAAGGTGGCATGTTGAGTTATTATTAGCATGAAACCACATTCAGGAAATTATGCATTAGTGAAGAACCTTATTTGGTTATCTTTAGTAGGCATGGAAGCTTCTGATATATTGTAGAGCATCTTGTTAAATTTGGATACAATTTATCTCATAGGTTCATAGGGATCTTTCTTCAATTGAGACCATTGGGCGAGGAGAGCATGGGAATCTTTAGGTAGTTTAACTCTAGCTTCAAACTTAGATTTCATACTTGCCCAATTGGTGATTGATCTTCTTGGTAGATGGTAAAACCAATCCAAAACAACATCTTGTAGAGATTTCATGAACGTGAGGAATGAAACATCTTCGTACTCCACTCCCAACACCAAAAATTTATTAAGAATGTTGTGATATGATCGTTAGGATGTTATTTTCCATCTTCTTGAAACTTCATAAATTTATTCCTAGATTCCTTTGGTAGATCATGAAATGGAGGGTTTGAGGCCAATGGGCTTATGTTATGTCCCCAAGGCATGGTGTACATCCATTATCTCTTCTTCTTCCTATGATTCTTCTTCTTCTTCTTCTTCTTCTGAAGGAATGAGATTCAGTGGTTCAACTGCTGGTTCCTCAATGTGACCTTCAAGAGGAAAATTAGGATCAAACTCAGGAAAATAATCTTGACCGGGTCACCTTGATAGTTGAGTAATGGGAAGTCTGAAATCAAATAGTTGTTTCTCTTCGAATTTTGGATCAGTTGCACCACTAACTTGAGTAGATCTTGTGTATCTTATTTTTTCCAGTACGTAGGATTGATATACATATCAAAAAAATATTTCTTCTATGCCCTTCTTTACTGATTAGGGGATCGTCTTGAATGTTGTAGAGCTTGTGCACGTTCTTATTCAAAATATATAACTCTTAAGGTAGTGTGATAGTGATTGAAACTTTCTTTGTTATGCCATATGAAATTACTCAAATCAGCTGCAAGATCTTCTTGAGTATTCTGAAAGAAAATAAGATTAGGTTGTAAAACAAGAGCATTTCTAGGAATGATCATTATGGGAAAAATACAAAGTAGACATAAATGCTCTTGTGATTTTAAAATTCTTATTTCTTTTGGATTTTTAGATGTATGATTTTTTTTGGATTTTTTGGTTCTATGAGTGGTTGCAGAGACAAAAAAAATCTTCCCCAAGGTGGGCACAAAAACTGTTGGTGAAATAATTTATTGCATAGACAAATTAGTTGATTTTTTACGAATGCTTGTTGCACGGATAAATTGACTGAGTATATGCTACATGTGAGGATCTAGGGTGAGCGCAAGGTATGCACAAAGGGGCACACACATGAAATATGAGATATCATGCAAAGGTTCACACATGAGCAGGTTAATTCACGACCTAGCTGATTTTGCTAAACACAGGCTTAAAATGGAAGAATGGTGGGAGAGTGACGTCTAAGTAAGGGTTAATTATAGACTTGATCAAGCTGGTTTGAGACACATGCAAAGGAGTGAAAACTAGAAAAAGGAAATATAGAGATTAAACGATGGAATTGCACAAGGCAATCTAATAATAGGATTAACACATGAGCTATATTTAGGATAATCTATTATTAGGATTGATGTAAAAATTATGCATGCCTAGTGGCTATTTTTGGATGTTATACATGTTGGCTATTTTGGGCATGCCTATTAGTGGAGAGTGCATGGGCGGTGAAGGGAAAGTTCCCACCCCTATAAGTATATATTGTACAACATTGTTTTGGTAGAAGTTATTGTATTTGAGTTCTAAGAGTCTTGGTTATGCAATTATGGTCTAGGGTTTGATGCTTGCTCATGTTCTAGCGCCTTGGCATAATGATGTAATGGGATTATGTTATGTAAGAATTTATTATAATGGATTACAGAGGATGGATTATGATCATTGACATATCTGATTATGGTGAATTCATAGTGAAATTGATATTAATTATCATCTAATTTGTTATGCTCCCTTGTTATTTATGATTTCATGATAAAATGTCTACAATGGTTTATAATTGAATGGTTGATGGTCATTATGGATATGTATGTTAACATATTGTTAAGTAAATACAAAGGAGGGACCTGGTAGCTTCGTGTGCTTTGGGTGAGCATTAAAATTTGTCTGAATGAGGTGTCAGTGTGCATAGTGTTGGAGTAGATAAATAAAAGACTACATTTTGGTTTTGTTTCTGGGACCTCTTTTTAAACTGTCTACCATGATGTTGAAAACAGATGGTGTATCGATTGACTTTAGATAATATTAAAATTTGGGTGGAAGATAAATAAGATAAGTTTGCACAGAGGTATAGCAATGGACGTGATTTAAATGCATGAAAGTGGGTGTAAGATCATATTTATCATGAGCTATATGAGACATTTCTTCAAATTCTTTCCAGTAGAATTGTACGAGTGGTTAGCGACATATGCATCAAAGCGTGATTTGGGGACCTAGGCCGAAGATTTAGACGCATGAAGATTACCAGAATTTGTTTGATGCAGATGTAGATTGGACTAGAGTTGTAGATCATTGGTGGGATGGTGTGTTGCACAATTATACATTAGAGTACACTATTTCTATAGTACATGTCCAAAGGTAGTTGAGTTTGAGTTTTGGCATGAACCTAGAGGATATTTTTTTTTGCATGCCATCCCTTTGGAAATCAAGATATTAATAGTAGAACTGGATTTAGAAAGACTATCCATGACTAGCTAAACCCCTACCACGCACAAGGGTAGGAGCAGATGTGGAGAAGGATGGCAGACATGATGGCAGAAAGACAAAGAGAGGAAAGATGGCTCAAGTATAATGAACTGTGGGAGAGGGACATTGTATGGGTGTGTGAAGTTGAGGAGTCACTAGAGTTGACGGAGGATGATGGATCACGAAGGATTTGAATATCTATGTGGAAGATGAGGAGCCACAACATCAGGAACTCCCAACTTAAGGGAAGCACAGTAGAGAATCCCCTTCAAGCTTCGGATGAGAGTGCGTCAGAGGAAAGAATGAGGACCGTGGGCATGCATCTGATCCCACCTATCCACCTAGCCGTTGCACATGGTGTTCTAGATTCATAGGTAGTCTCATTGAGAAGAAGGATCGTGCAGGTAAACAAGTAGAGACAGGTAGATATCATTTTGTGTTGAACTTAGAAGTGTATCTTAAAACTACATATACCTATGGCAGTGCAACATGCGCCATTATTTGGTAGTTTGATTGCAGGGTTGTTTTCAAGAGCGTCATCAGGATAGAATGTTGGCACGCAGACCATTGGAAGCAATTATATGGGTGCTGCGACCACGCAGACTATGGGTGTCTAGTTTAGTACTACAACTAGGAACACAAGGGAGTTAAGTTAGCTAGTATACATCCCGTAGCAGGGGGGCGCACAGAGGATCAGGATAATCAAGAGGAAATACTGGTGGGATTTCTGGTTCTATATCTTGAGGACAAGGTCCATATCCATAACAACCACCTAATCAACCTTTTAAAACACAACAAACACTTCAGGTCTATTATGAGATGTCTCTCTACTTGCTAGAATACAGAGGTATTCAAGATACAACATAGCATGTGCATAAGTGTGAACTACTATGGCGTGCTAAGGGAATTATGGATTCAGATAGGAAGGTGAGTCAATTTTCTACTACTATTCAAGGGTGCACACGCATAGTTGGTATAGGAAGTCATTATCCAAATAGACTCTCCTAGCTACTTGGATAACTTGTATACATATATGGCTTTTGGTTCCTAATTGAATCAATTACGCACGCTCATGTTCAGTTGACACATTTCCTTGGTTGCAATTTCCCCTTGGTGTCCCTTCTTTTTCCTCAAGTGCCCTTACACGCTTTTTGTAATCTCTCCTTCCAATTTTCCTCTTCCTCTTTGTTCCACTCCTCCCTTGTGCCTCACCTTATGTGCTTTCTCCTTCTTCCTAAGAAGATTTTTCACCCTGCATGTGTCTCAGAATTGCTTCAATGAAATAAGTCCCTATTGCCCTCTCACATGCAATGCCTATCACTTTGTAATATTTGCACACTTCACCATGTGTTCTCTGCTCACTTGTTTTCCTCTTTTCCCTACAAGTCACGCTGTGGAGCCCTTCTGTGTCTTCCTTCGTGTGCCCTTCCCTCATGCCATCCTTTGTCGCCCTTCTATGCCATGTATTATTCTGACATGCTTCAGTGTGCCACGTGTAGCAAGTCAATAGCGTGCCAACAAGGTGCCATGGTTGTATCCTTGTATACAAATTAGTAAGTGACATGTGGTAGAACCAATAAATATTTGCACAACTAGCCATCATTTCACCCAATCCACGCGTTATAATTGTTTTTCATGCGCCGATGAATCTGACATCTTCTGAGGAACTAGATCTTTTGTTACAGAGCTCAAATCGGCTTGTGCCTAGAACTTGTCAGAAAGCTGTTGACATAAGCTACAATGTCTAGAAATTCAAATTCATGATTCTTAGTGGATCTGGTAGGTGAGATGGATGGGAAAATGTCTTTATAAGAATTGATGAGTAGATTTGATTGCTCCAACCACCCAATTTGATTTGATCCACCCTATCGTCAAAGGTGCTTCTACAAGTCCTGTTTGGCATGTGGGAGAAAACAGGGGTCAGCATCTTACCATAACATACCAGTGTAGATTTATAGAAATTATGATTCTGTATTGGTGGTTGTGAAAGTCAGGTTTTATGTCTTCTTCAAACCTATCCACAAATCCTCCTGGATTCATCTAAAATTATGAACCTTGAATAATACAAGAGTCTTGGACGCCCTGGATCCTTTCAGCATTTGGGTCTAAATGAGACTAGGCACATACCATGTTAGGTATTTTGAAGTCAAACATTTCTACGAGTTCTACTTCAGAAGTAATGAACTCTTAAAATTGCATACAAGACATAGTGGGCATCATCAGGGTATTTAATTGACTGTAAATTTTTGGAAAATAATAGAAGCTATTCATTTTATGCCACAATATTTACTCATGTGACAAGTCTGGTAGACTAGCAATTTGCATTCCTTAGAAGGTGTAAATTCTTGATTAGTTGCATGTAGAAGATTTAATAGTCATGACATAAAAACCATTCTCACACTACAAATGTGTTCCATGAAGAAGGTGCTAATGAATACGTGTTAAGTTTTTCTACTCGTGCCTGGGCCTCCTTTCAGGACATTTCCTTTCATTCTCGCTTAGAAAAAATACTGTGCATCCCTCTTTTTCTCGTAGGTATTGTATTTTAGTGTAGTTTCAATTTTATGTCATGATTGTAGATCCCTAGGTCCCTTATAGGCATTATTAGCTTAGTTTCCCCTTTTAACACTAGGAGCAGCAAGTAGTGATGTAGAAATAGATAGAGGAACAAGGCCTTCTCCGCAAAGAGTCCGTCCCAAGTGCACAAGGATAGAAATAAACTTGGGGACGTGTTCCATTGTGGTCTCAAACACCTCGGCCCTTCCAAGATCCGAGACATGGGTGCACATTTGAGAAACCAAAATGAAGTATGATCCACATTAGACTAATGAAGTGGACTACGATGCTTTGTACACTTTGTTTTTGGATGAGTTTCACATTCTAGATTTTGAGTAGAAGAGCATCAACGTGCTCAAGGATATCAAACAAGGTTTATCTAAAATCATGAGGGAGTATGATGTGCATGTTTTAAGACTCTATTGTCTAAAATTTCTTATGATATTCATCAAATTCAGCATGCACAATGGTTTGTTGGAGGATTGTTGACTCCATTTTAAAGATTTATCTCATAAGACATATGGAAGATCTGTGCATGAGGCCTTGGAAGTAGCTCTGCATGCACTGAGGTAGTTGGAAGTGTTGATACTAGAGTGAGCCCATTCTTAGAGGCAAGATATCACAGCCATGTGAAAATTAATTAGAGAAGCTTCTCTGACAACTCATCACATGAGACATGTAATGGTATATGGTGCACTGATTGTGAAGTTGAAGGACATACTAAGGATAGTTTCCATGTGTAATTCAGTGCATGTGTTGTTACTAGATTGTGAAATTTTCCACAAGGACCATGATGTCCAGAAATTTCCTCTCTTTAGTGCGTGATTCAAAATTTTGTGTCCATGTATTGTAATATTTTCAATGCCCATACCCATGACACTATTGATTATAGACTGATTGATCATATCCACAAATCCATTGAGAACATGAGTGCACCAGACTAGTGTGGTGAGTGGATCAAAGGAGAAAGAAGGAAAACATAATGAAGGGGAGAAAACATGGGGATAACAGGAATGGAGGATTTTGAGGATATCAAGGGTCACGGTGGTGGTAGAGGAAGGTTCAAGTAGAGGAAACTTGTTATACATGTAGGTTCCCTGATCATTACTAGTGTGAGTGCCTTCAGAATATAGTTTTCCCATGGTGTGGGAAGCAACATAAGTTAGAGGATTTCCTAGACCTATATGAGCACATGAGAAAAAATAAGAAGAATGAAAAGGGTGTGGGGATGATCAAGGTAAAATGCATGAATTTTTATCAGTGGATTCCTAAGAAGACACCTAATCCTAATTTACAGACCATATTGGTCACAACATGCACTGAGGCATGCATGCACGTGCAAGCCTTTGAAGGCCAAACCACTCATCAGGAGGGAGGAAGTAATACATGCCACAGTATCTAGATGCTACACATCATAAATAAGTTCTATCAAGAAATTATGGGAGTCATTAGGGAACTTAAAGGATAAATATAGTACTTGAAAGAGAATGCACGTGAGAGGGAACACACAAAAAATGTTGACCTTCCATAAAAGGATGTGGATGATTTGAAAGAAGTGTGTAAGATCCTACACTAGGAGAATATCATCCTACTATTAGGGGAATGGCTACATGAGAAGGTAATGCACACTGTATTTAAGTGTGAGTGACATATATTACATGAAAACTTACCACCACATAACCATGAATATGAAAAAGAAATTACACTTGATGCAGTGAGTGATGGGTGGTTAGTAAGAAATATATTGCTAGATATAGGAACTGAGGTAAATGTGCTAAATATGGATGCATGGAATCAGATGGGAAGACCAACATTATAGCCATCTTCAAATGTATTATATATGGAGAACAAGACTAGGGAAATGTCTATTGGGGTTTTGAAGGATGCATCCATTACTATTCAGTGAGCCAAGTTTACTGGAGAATTTGAGGTATTGGAGTTGGGTGAGGTAGAAAAATTTCACCCATTACTTAGGAAACCCTGGTGCTATGAAAATAATGTTGATTTGTGCTTTCAATAAGGGGTATATCAGCTTTGAGAATAAAGAATAGCACATCATTATAACCATGACCGAGTCCAAAGCTACACCGTATGTTGAGATCTTGAGTGAAGAAGATCTGAACAAAATTTATGCGCACATAGTGTGAGACCCTGAGGTTGTTAAAACATCCAAAGAAGGTGTGTTATAGTGGGATGATGTGTAGTTAGTCAACGATACCACAATTATTGCTTGTGATAACTAGGCCTATGACACATATGAGATGGTTGGGTATAAAATGAAAGGATGAGTTAAAAGGATGATTAAGCCACACATGGTGAGGTATTTAGGATCATCTCAAGTATCCAAATATATTGGTGATGGGAAGCCTAATACATTCTTACGCACCATTGAGAAAAAATGGTAGAATAAAGGAGATACAAGAAACATGCTAGTCTATAACCTGTATACGCGGGAAAATGATGCGCTGGTGGGCTACACATAGAGAAAGCCTTTTGGAATGACGAGAAGTGAGAATCACCTTTTCCACAAGGTTCACTTGGAATATTCTACCTACACACATATATGAATATCATGGTAATACTCCAAATTTGGTACACATCCATAATTGTGAGAGACTATGGGCGCGAGGATAGGAGGCTTTAATGTTGTATTTATGGGTGCATAAGTTCTACTACACACTATGTGGATGCCCGTGCCATGGTATGCCCATGCTAAGATAAAATGTAGACTGCCAATTGGAATGAGATGATTGCAGATATTATTCAAAACCTTTGATTATTTTTCTTATAAGCCACATGTACATGAGGCTCTATAGATTGTGATGTGTATCACTTTAGGGGATGGCTTGAAGAGACAACTGAGATACAACTAGGTCGCACATGGAAGGAAAATGAAAAAGGAAACCTAGTGTAGAGGATTGGTGATGAAGAGATTAAAAAACCTGGATGTTAGCCACACAAAGGGTGTGTGTGAGGTTATGGATTCAAGAGATGAGAAGGAACACACATACCATGCCCCTATGAAAACAAATAATATTAACATTAGCATGGAAGATGAGCCTAAAGAGGCTATCATTGAAGATTACTAGTTAGAGCAGGAGGTGGCCAAGATTATTAATCTCTTGTGTGAATTTAAGGATCCATTCCCTGAGGTTACCATGAATTAAAATGTGTGCACCCTTATTTAGGTGAGATGAAGATAAAGCTAAAATATGGTGCATGAACTGTTAGGAAGAGGCCTTACAGGATGAACCCAAATTTTCGCACTAAGGTAAAGGAATAAATTAATAAGATGCTCAAGTATGGAATTATTAAGCCAATTAAAGAGTCTGAGTGGGTTATTCTGATGGTTATTAGTATCAAGAAATATGGGAAGATCAATATTTGTCTAGACTACATAGAGTTGAATTATTCTTGTGTTATAAATCCTTTTCCAATGCCTTTTACAAAGGAGATACTTGGAAGGAGTTGCAGGGTATGAGATCTATTCCTTTACAGATGGGTTTTCAGGATATCATAGGTGCACATTGTGCTAGAAGGCTAGAAGAAAACTACTTTCATTATTGAGTGGGGAATATTTTCATACATAGTTATGCCATTTGCATTGAAGAATGTGCCAACAATATTCTCACGCATTATTGTACAGTATTTCCATGAATTTATTCATAAGTTCTTACAAGTGTAATTAGATGAATAGACCATCTATGGGCTTGTTAAAGATCATTATGATATTCTCAAGCTTATATTTGAGAGGTGCAGTTAGTTAAGCATCTCTCTCAACATTAAAAAGTTTATCTTTGCTACACCCTTTAGAAATTTTCTTGGGAACATCATTTTAAAAAAAGGATTATTGGTAGACCCAACTAAGATAGCTGTGATTTTGGGTTTGGAAGAGCCTACCAATCAGAGTGAATTATGTGGATTTCTGGGGCATACTGGTTACTACAGGAAATTTATAGAGGGTTATGTGAAAAATTTTTATTCCCATGGAAGAGTTTCTCAAGTCCAAAGGTAAATTCTATTGGGGTGACGTGCAACAACATATGTTTGAGACATTGAAGGAGAGGTTTACCACTACAGCAATTGTGTGCTTTCCTTCATGGGAATAACCATTCCATGTACATGTAGATGCCTCAGGATTAGAAATTGGCACAATCTTGACGCAACCAGGTAAAATAATTTTGGATCATCCCATTTGATTTGCAAGCAGGAAGTTTACACCCGTAGAGTAGAATTACACTAATACTGAGAACAAAGCCTTGTTTATGATATACATGCTTGCATAAATTTAGGCGGTACTTGTTGACAATACTATTTATCTTTTATACAGATCATATGGTGCTAAATTACTTAGTCAACAAGCCTTTTTTGCAAGGGCACATCTACAAGTGGATACTCCTATTTCAGGAGTTTGACTACACAGTTTATATCAATCATGGGAAGAGAAATTCAAGGCTTGACCATTTATCAAGAATTAATTCTAGCAATGATGCATAGAGCATTGAAGACACTATGCCATATGCACAAATTTTTCATGTTAAACCATTCACCCACAGATTTGGAGGATATATCCATGTTGTTGAAAATTGGGATGACGCCTAAAGGAATGAAGACATTAGAGAAAAAGTATCTTGCTATACGTGCACACCTTATCAAATGATTGTGGGGAGATCTATACAAGTTGGGCCATGATGAAGTCTTGCACCACTATGTTCTAGAACATGAGCATGATGCCATTATAAAGGAGGCTCATGGTGAATTAACAGGAGGACATTATGTAGGTGATGCTACATTGCGCATAAACTTCTTATGATAGGAATTTTTTGGGAGAAGTTGTACAAGGATACTAAGGAATATGTCAAGGCATGTGATCATTGTCAATGACTTGGAAAGCCTAGTCACAAAGATGAGATTCCTTTACAACCAATAGCAAGTGCAAAGCCTTTTGAAAAGTGGGACATTGACTTTGTAGCACCTATTGCACCACCCACGTGTTAGAATGACATGCACTATATTATTACATGAATAGATTATTTGACAAGGTGGGATGAGGCATCTCCTATAAAGGATTTTACTACTACCAAAACATTAATATTATTATGGGAAAATATTACTAGTAGGCATGGATTTCCATTAAGCTTTACAAGTGATAGAGGAAGTCATTTATTGAATGAGATAATAAAAATTATATTGGAAGAGTTTATGGTGGTACACCATAAGAATACTTCTTATAACCCTAAAGCTAATAGTACTACAGAGGATTTCAACAAGATCTTGGGATAAACATTGACCAAAATCTATGATGTTGGAAGGAAGGATTGGGATGATAAAGTGTAAGTTGTACTTTGGGCTTACATGACCACTTATAAAAGGTTGAACAAGGCCACTCCTTTTCAATTGGTGTTTGGCACAAAATCAATAATACTAGTTGAATTCATGTTACCATCCCTACGTAGTGTGCATGCAAGTTGACTAGATGATGAACACGTTATAGAGGAGTGAATTGAAAAACTAATGAAATTGGATGAGTAGCACTCCATTGTACGTTGGATACATAATACTTAGAAGTAAAAAAAATAAATCCTAACATGATAGGAACATTAGGAACAAGACATTTATAGTTGGAAAAATGGTCCTTCTCTATGGATCAAAGTTTGCATGCCACTCAGAGAAATTGAAGTTGCATTGGTTGGGACCTTTTTAAGTAACTAAGATACTTGAATCAGGTGCATGTCAATTATTAGTTCTGGATGACACCATGTTTCTCATTTACTTCAATGGGAGTAGGCTGAAACCCTACTATAAATAAAGCTTTTTGGTGTTTGTAATAAGGCAATGTTGTCATTTAGATTAGATTTTACTTTTATACGTCTCTTCCCAGTTGTTGCTTTTTTATGTTTTTCTTCTTTGTTTTTTCATAAGTGTTCTTTCATGTAGGAAGTTGATACTATTTATTGAGTTCATGTATAGAGTACCATGCATACATTTAGTGTGGGGTGAATTGGATGCATGTGCATGAGAAAAAAATGGGATACATGTTGAAGTGGATGAAGATGTGCATGCAACGATATGATGATTGGGATGCTAATTGTAGGGTGTGAAAAAAGGGAATAAGAAAGGTACCACATGTGACAAGGATGGTGATGATAAAAATTTGGTTAAGATTGCTCTAATTGAAGACCACACAAGAATAGGGATCACACAATGTAACATGAGGTAGGCAACAACATGGTGGAATACTCAGTATGAAGTGCAGAGGTTTATGTACTGTAGCACATAGAGGCATGCGTGAGGAGGTCTATGGCTTTAGAAGTAGTGAACACACTAGAAGGTTACTATTGTAGCATACGAAAGGGAGATAACAAATAAAATAAAAAATTGAAAAAGATGATTTAAATTGGGAAAAAACACTTAAACATTTTTAAAGAAAGAAAAATCATGTTAAAAGTGAAAAATTAAGTTAGTGGAGTGTGAAAAGGTTATAAAAGAGGAAAATTGGGTTATTTTATACCTTGCATCTGAGAATACTTGAGAAATTGAGCTACCGAATAAATTAGTGTGATATAATAAGATAAGTGACGAGAAAACCAAAGAAACATGCGTAAGGTGTTGTGTGCATCTCCTCTATGGAAAGAAAGAAGTTTAAGCCAAATGTTGAATGTAAAACTAGGGCATGAGAAGAAAGGTTTTACAAAGTTAAAGTTTAAGCAGCTAGGGTTCATAATGCTTGGGTATTGAGGTGAAATTAAGGATTGTGGAGAAAATTATTTAGGGCACAATTTTGAAGATTTAATGACTCCAAATAGGGAAACTATGGCATCCCAAATAAAAAGGGGAAAGTCTCACATTAAGAGGGTCATGGTTGAGGTTGAGGAACCATTAGAGGAGATCTATTTAGAAA